>JAMXBB010000012.1:80934485-81543629 GCA_024138015.1 Lumnitzera littorea | reverse complement strand
CCCTATGGTTGTTTACTTCTACCATCCATTCTCCCAAATCAATATTATTACCAATAGCCCTTGTTTCCCGTAGTTCCTTGATTGCTTAAAGTTTGGATATCTTTTGTAGCATTGGTAGATGAAGATCTTCATAATTAAGGGTCATAATATCCAGTAGAGGCCTATAGACTATGTCGTGAATCCCTTCGAACTGTTTGATCATGTTGTTTGGGTAATAGCTTGTACATCACTTCATCCCAATTTAGGGGACTGCTTGATAACCTTTACAAACTAAGATTACCCTTTTGAAGTTGCTCCACCTAGCTGTCCGTAAGATATCAGCAACTTAGAAATTTCATAGGACTTCAACCTAATAGTAAGTTGATTTCTCTTTTGGTAGATGGACTTTGTCAATAAGGGAATCAATTAAATCAATCTTGTAGGTGAATTCTCCTCAAATTAGGTTAAGCCTAAAACATTTCACCATCGTTCTTCCTTTTCAAGATGTTTAGACTTCTAATTTGTTCTACAAGGAGGGTCGTGATATAAGACTTGCCTTAAAGGAACTAGCTCACTAACTTTATGACCTTAAAGTAGATGATGAACTTTCCATTGGGGAATAAGAGAGTCCCAAATGCAACTAGGATAAAAGCCTTAATTCTATTTTGTTTTTAGTCTTTGGGATTGCCATAAAAGATGGCCCATTTGTTAGAATTGGGGTCAATTGTGAACCAGGCTTTTAAATCCTCCAACTTGATGTAGTTCCCATTGTAGCTTTTTAAGGCTTTGTTTACTTTAGCTTTTCTGATCCCCAAGAATCTTGAAAATGTATTTATTGGATCGACTTCTAAGTTTGGAGTATATATATTTTTTAGGGGAGGGGCTTAAAGTAATTGAGTATACTCTTCAAGTGTTGGACTGATTAGGTGAGGTCCAACTTGAAAAGCTACCTCTTTAGGCTCTTAGAAATTGGTCAAGGCCTTGATCAAGTTTATCTCAATCTTTACCCTAGGAAGTTGTCATGACCCTAAAGGGGGCCTAGTAAGATTGTCTAAAATTTTCATATCATATATGCACCCATGATTTGAAAATCATCTTGCAAGTAAGAGATTGCAAGATTCTAAACAATTAGTCACTAAAGTTTTTATTTAATTAACTTACGACCACATATATGTAACTATATATATCCAATAAGCCACAGTCCAATAGAACCACAGAGAATCGGTATCTCTTACCAAATAATAAGATTAGGTAGTAAAGTTCTAAAACTCAAACTTACTAAAGTCACAAAATTTAAATGTAGTATATAATAATTCAAATGAACCATATAATTTGTCTTCAGAGTCTAACTTCTATGCATCTTGACGTTAGCACTCAACTCTCAATTCTTAACCCATGCCCGATCATCTAGTAACCTGTAAGATAAAACTATTAGAGAGTAAGCTACAAAAACTTAGTGAGTTAACCCTCTTATTATACCAGCAAAGAGGTTATCAAACAGTTTATTACCAAATATATGAATACATGAACAAATAGTATGCCAAACGGTATATATGCAGTTGATCGGTACTGCATATAACAACGGAATTTAACGCCCTCCGAAGTAAGGGTTGGAGATACATCGGCACCAATCACAACCGGGCTCTAGTACTTGGGTTTTTACCCTCATATCATTATATAGGAATTCCTTATTTCATAGAACAGGTTTCTACATCCATCAGTCAATAGTATACAAATAACCAAGTCTAACGGTGAACGGGCTCACACAATCCATGCTCATACCCTACAGCGGTAATCTCTAGACGTGACCCCCAACCACTTACGGTTAGCGTCTCTAGCACCAATAAAACCCGCGAGCCAAGGGTAGAGTCTTGTTGTACCAATGCTCCTACACTGTACTAATCAAATCATGTGAAAATCCATCCCTCCAAGGCCTTTCATTACCAACCGTATGAGGTGACGGTTAGAACATTATATGCAATGTTCGTGCTTTATGCATGAACTGTTTAATTTTTAGTTGAGTTGAATATGATTAAGTCAATTTTAAAGTGATCAAACAATATCAACAGATCATTTAAATAATGCAACAATCAATTATATAATCACATTTAATAGTATTTTGCATAGTAATTAATCAATATCAGTCACATGCATAATTTGAACCCCCATGCATCAAGTTATTAATATTTAATTCATGTGTACTAACTACAAGCACAAAACAAGTATAGAGTCATTAAGAGTACTCACTTGGTGATAAATGATGTCAAGGATTGTATTAGTCCAAAGGTAAGTCAGTCTTGATCTTAGGATCACCTAATATTAGGGAAATATGGAAAGTAATAAGTTTAGGGATTTAAATACCTAAACTAGCATGCTAAACCGTACTGTTTACTTAAATCGTTTATTGACTTACGTGAAATCATCAATTCGAGTTTTTATCAAATCGAGTATAACTTTTTCGTTTTAACTCGGATCTTTATAAACTTATAGTCCATTTTGATCGTTTTTTAACGTATTTTTTAATAACGAGGTTCGTTTTAGACGTTGTGACTTGTAACGTAAATTGTGATATAAAAATATCACAAAAATTATTATTTAAGTTTAAACATTATAAAATATTAATTTTCGCTTTTTCTTAACATATTTATGATTTAATAATTATTTAAATCATATATTCAATATTTTTATTATTTTGATTGTATTTTTCTATTTTTGAGATTTTTAACTTTATTATGATTATTATTATTATTATTATTACCTTTATTATTTTTACTATTCTCATTTTCTTATTTATTATTTCTCTTATGTACCTCACGATTATACATATATATATTCATATACTTATAATATATAATTTATATTATTGAAAATTATTAAATTACGGTATTATATATATATATACATATACACCTTACATATTTATGGATTTAGTAAATATATTATATATAATAATACATATTCGGTATACCATTTATATATATATATATATGCACTATACATTACAAGTATTATATATGTATATGTATTTATTTAAAACATACTCTTATACACATATTCATATATTTATATGTTTTGTATTTATTTATATATGTTTTACATGTGTACATACCTATAAATACATACATATATATTCGGCATATATATATACTTATATAGTATTTATCATAAAATATGTATACTATACATTACATATATATTATGCCGTATATTACAATACTTATACTCTATATTATTACTAAAGTAATTATACAAGGATACACATATATATATTTTTGGTACAAAACATACATATGTACTATAGTTATTTAATAAAATACATAATACTCATTATATGTACTCCTAAAAAAAAATATACATAACACATCTGCTTATGTATAATATAGCTATGTGTATACATGTATACATATCTAATCTTATACATACATACACTACTCAACTTATGTATTAGTGTACATATACATGTATTAACAATATTATATTTATAAGAAAATACTATACGAATACTATATTTATACTATATAATATACATCTACAAATAAATACTTATCTATTTTTTTAGTCTTTTTCTTCTTCTTTTCTTCTCCTTTCCCTCCTTCTTCCTCTTCTTCTTTTCTTTCTTTCTTTCTTTCTTTTTCTTCCATCTTCCCTTACGATTTTTTTTCTTTCAAGCTTCCAGGTTTCGGTGTGCAGGATTTTTTTGTTTTTCTGTCCAACTTTTTCCCTTTTATTCATGTGAACATTAGCTTAATTTATAAGCCATGATCTGACTAATCATTTCAAGATTTTGACTTACTTATTTATCCAACACTTGGCAATTTAATTAATCACGTGGGCTGCTGGTTTTAGGGTCTTAATTTGCTGATTTTTAGTTTGGTTTTGTGCAGGACGTGAGTGGAATTGAGGAAAGGAAGAAAGAAAAGAGATATATTGGAAATGGAAAAGAAGGAAAATGAAAATTATTAACAAATATATGTAATTTTTCAAATAATATAAATTATAACGATTCTTCTCATAAATTAATTTTCAAATTTTTATGAAATTTTATCAATTTAATTGTACCAGTTACAATTATAATTTTTACAAGTAATTTTATAATTGTAGCAATTTCGTTACAATTTTGTGCGAATAGGTGATTTAGTCGAAAATTACATTCGACTATAATTTTATTGCTATTATGTAATATTTAACTATTTTATAGGTTTATATTTATGATTTTAAGGTTTTGAGCAATTTCGGGTTTAATTTTGATTAATAGTGCGTAAACTAGTTTTAGGGTTTTAACGAGCGATTTAGGGTTTCGATCAATTCTTAAGGTTTTGTTATCGGTATTATATTTGATTTATTAAACTTCGTAATCTATTATTGTTACTAGCCTTATCGACTTATTGTACAGTTTAAAACACTCGGACTTGAGTTAAGGTTCAACTACTGTCTTTCATAGGGTTTACAAGAGTAATGGTATAAGTATAAACTTAATATATGAATAAATGTACAAAAGTGTACATAATACACTTAGGCATGAGGTAAGGATGATGTAAGCAAAGGATGATGTAAGCAATGAGGTAATCACATGATGACATAAGCCATGATATAAGCAAATGATGACAGAAGCGATTGATGACATAAGTGATGATATAGGCATAAGCTTATGTAGACACCTAATTTTTGCTCCTCTATAGTTTTAATTTTTATTTTTACAAAAAAGGGTCCTAATTCAAAAATAAAAATAACAAAAAAATTAATAAAAGATAAAAAATCAATAAAAAATAACAAATTATGAAAATACCAAAAAAAAAAAAAGAAAAGAAAAAATTATTATAAAGAGTTTTGTAGATTTTTAGAAAGTAATTTATATTAGGAACAAATAGTTTTAGTTTAGTTAAAAAAAATTTATTTTAGGGAACCGAGTAATTTAAGTATAATTTAATTATACTGAATGCCAAGACACAGGCTAACGACGACCTAACTGATAAGTATCGAAGAATTTGGGTTGGATTTAATTTGAGGTTTTGGGTTCGAGTCTCAGCAGGCATCTATATTTTTATTTTTCTATCTTTACGAAAGCGAGATGAATAAACGTAAATTCATATCTAATTAAATCATTTGAATTCAGTTTGATCTTATTAAATTAGATTTAAATTAAATTAGATCTAGTTTAATTGTTATCGAATCAGATACAATAGATATATCTAGATATGATTCGATTTGGACCTTAAAAACATACATACACGTGCATATAAAAGAAGACACAGTAGAAAAAAGAATCCACTTTTCACATAACAGAATTCTTTAGCGACAAAAACACAATCCCACAACAACCCATATTCAAATATACATCTCACAATTCATCTGCATAGCCACAATTAATCAAACTCCAAGTGAAAGCCACATTACACCGATGTCCATAAAGTGTCTCCTCGTCTAACGTAAGCCTATATCCTATGCAAACCAGAATTCGAACTCTGACTGCATCTCCTCATCAACTAGCCGAAGTCTACAAATCTGACTGCAAGCCAATTCTCCGACCGACCGAACCCTATGATCTCCTTCGTATGATTCCGATTCATAATCTACGCAAGCCCAAACACCAAAAATCTAAACTCCATTCACCAGTCCTCGCCGCTACAATCGGAAGGCCAAACATGTCCTCGGACGCTATCTCAAGCCAACAAAAATCAAGTAATTTGAAGTCCAATAATTGATCATCAGCCAATTCGAAGTCCAATAACAGTCGAAAAGCTTGAATACGTATGTTGCTCCCCACACTGACAGTCTATGTACTGATCATTTGCACTGATCATTGCAATTGCATGAACCATCGATCAACAACAAAATCTGCACGATAGTGCTTTGCAGTAGCTATGTACGTTAGAAACAGTAGCCTCGCAATCAGGTTCAGTTTCTATCCAAATTTTTTCTAATTTATTATATTATTATTTTGTTAGGACTTTAATGGTTTAATATGGTATATATATATATATGTATGTGTGTGTGTGTGTGTGTATATTTTAGTATTAGTTTTCTTTGTAATATATATTAGGTACATTATTTAATTTAAGTGAATATTTATTTAATAAGTGTACATAAACATTAAATTAGGAACCATTAAGATTGGTTTTCATTACATATATATGTTATTATATTAATTATACTTTATTAGTTAACATAATATATGATATATGTATATGTTAGTTCAGGAGTTTTAGTATTAGTTCTTATACCAGTATATCATATGAAATTAATTTATATTGATAGATAGTCGTATATATTAGTTTAGGGATTGTTAGGATTGGTCATATCTTAAGATTTGGTTTATCACATAGAAAATTGTTTTTCTTTTTCTTTTCTTTTTTCTTTAAATAGAAATTAATAAAATACCTTTTTTCTAAAATAAGATTGTTAGAGCATTTTTTTTTATAAAACAAAAACATTCAAAAGTTAGGGCCTTTTTAGATTTTATTTGAATAAACTAAATTGGTAGCAATATAAATTCGGTTGGTTTTCAGAAATTAAAATCAACCAACACACTAAAGTTTTCGAAAAGAACTACGATTGTTTGATCTTGGTTAGCGGTATGTAGGCACTTTTGGGGCGACGATAAAATATGTAGAAACTTAGGTTCGATTTTATTTATTTATTTTTTCTTTAAAAATATTATAATTAGAAGAATAATCCTAATTTCGGTAAATAGATAGTAGTACTCGTTAGGGTTTAATAGGTTAGCCTCCGAACTCGGAACTCTCTAGTTCTTCATTCAAAATTGAAATCAAAGACCGATAGCCAAATCGTAATCAATCCACCCAATTAGTTACGGTTTCTTTTCTTTTCTCGACTTCGGTCGGGTGGCGACTTCAAAAATTATTTTCAATAAAAAATTAGAATTTCTCAATTTCTTTAGTCGAGGATTAATATTAAATAGGTTAGGGTTTAGTATTAATCGGAAATGGGGAAATCAATTTGAAATAAAAGAAATTGAAAAATTAGGCTCGATAGCTTATAAAATAAGAACATAAGTATGTACATGTACTTAAGATCCAAAACTTTAAACCCTAATACACTTCCTAAATTGGATCAAACTTAATCAAGGACATAAATTAGTAATACCAATGTAAAATTCCCTAAGTATAAGAATAAATGGCTAATTAAATCATTAACTACTAAAATAAAACATAAAACTGGCTAATAGGAATAATTAAGCTTCAATAGTTAGAATTTCAATAAATTTAGTTTACATCATAAAACACAAGTCTTAACGTCCAAAATGGATATTACTGTATGAACGTGCGTCCGAAAACGATGAAAAAAATTATAAATTCGTAAATATTGAAAATAGAATGCAAAAGTTTTGTACGATTAGTAATTAGGTTTAATTAAATAAAGGCTGATAGTAATCTAAGTAGAATTAGGTAGATAGATATCTAGAACTATTAGTTGAGTCAACTACTTATTATCTCATAATGATCAGGTGATCCCGACGAGGGTGAGGATCTTCTAATCGGTTATTATGACCAGAGTAAGTCATTATAATTAAGTAAGTACTCTCGATGACTCTATACCTATTTGTGTTTGTAGTTAGTGCACTTAAATTGAATATTAATAACTTGATGCATGGGGTTTCGAGATATGCGTATGCTTGATATTGATTGATTATTGTGAGAAATATTATTAAATATGATAATTGATGATTTGATTGTATGAGTGATTTTTATATGATTTAGATGGTTTGCTGATATTGATTGATCGCCTCATAATTTGACCTAATTATATTTGGCTTATCTTAAATTAAAAGGGTCATGCATTATCCATGCATTGCATTTACTTATTCTGGCTGTCACTTCACGTAGAGATAAAGAGAGGCCCTGCGGGGCTTGTTTACATATATTAAATTTTTTCTATACGGTGCACTTGTACAACACGACCTTACCTAAACCTACAAGCTTACTAGGCGATGGAGACGCCAATCGTATGGCTGAAGGTCGAGTATAGAGATCTTTGTTGTAGGGTGTGAGTGTAAACTGTAGGGGCCACCTCACCGCTAGGCTTGAGATTTTGTGTACTATTAGACGACTTAGAAATGGAAATATATTTTACGAAATATGATATTCAAAGTTATGGGTAAAAACCCAGGTGCTAGAGCCCGATCATGATTGGTGTTGATGAATCTCTAACCTTTATCTCGGAGGGTATTAAAATCTGATATTATATACAGTACCGGTCAACTGCATATATTATTTGGCATACTGTATATGCATACATTCATATGGTTGTAACAATTTGTTTGTTAACTTGTTTGCTAATATGGTATGAGAGATAGCTTACTAAGCTCTTGTAGCTTATTCCCCAATAGTCTTTCTTTTGTAGGTTTACTTACAATGGGATTGGGCTAAGTCTCGAGTGCTGATTGCGAGATGAAGATATGTACATTAGTGTCAGAATTAGTTGAGATCTTTATAGATGATACATAAACATTCTTTGTAGAAAATATTTATATGTTAGAACTTACTATAATTTAATTCTTCTTGTGTATATATTTTTTATTTTATAATGTTAGTATATCCTATCTTATTATTTGGTAGGAGATACTGATTCTCTACGGTTTTGAGGAACTGTAAGATATCGGATATCTATAGTTATTTATATTTATATGTTATGTTATGTTACAATAAATTAATTACTTGAAAAACAGTAATCTTAGTGATTTATTATTTAGAGTCTTATAATCTTTGACTTGCAAGACGATTTTCATATCATGGGTGCACACATGTTATGGAAATTTTAGGTAATCTTACTAGCCCCCTTTTGGGTCCTAACAGCTTATGATGCATTTCCTGAGTTGTCTAGTTCATCATCATCTAATTCTTCAATCTTTGCTTCATTAATGAATTTTACATTTATCAACTCTTCAATTGTTCGAGTAGCTTTTTTGTATACTTGAAATGGTTTGTTTCGTAGGGAACACCCTAGGAAGATTCCTTCATCTATTCGTTCTTCAAATTTCCAAAAATATGAAAATAAGAAACTATAGATTTTCTTCCTTTATACATTTCATATGATGTTTTCTCTATTAAAGGTTTTAAGTAGACTCTATTAATTATATAACATGATATAAAAACTACTTTAGCCAAAAAGTATTTTGCTATCCCACTTTCATTTAGTAGATTTCTTATCATTTCTTATAAAGTTATATTTTTACATTCCACAACTCCGTTCTATTGTAGTGTATATGGAGCAAGAAATTGTGAGCGATCCCTTGGTCTTCATAGAATCAGAAGAAAGCTTCATTCTCAAACTCTTTACCATGATATGTTCTAAGACTAATGATGGTATAGGCTTTCTCATTTTGAACCTATCTAGCAAGCTTCGCAAAAAGCATTAAAAGCATCACTTTTGTTTTGCAAAAATTAAACCCAACAATATTAAGAATAGTCATCAACAATTAACATACCATATCTGTTACATCCTAAACTAAACATTCAAGTGGGTTGATCTATATGAAGCAATTCAAAAGTTCTTTTGGTTGTGATTACTCTTTTTGATTTATGAGCTGTTGATGTTAACTTATTCTTAAGACAACTTGTGCATCATACATTCTCTTTTAGGTTTATCTTAGGTAGTTCATAAACCAAATTATTTTTCGATAGGTTTTCCAATTGATTGAAATGTACATGACGTAAATTCTTATGCCATAGAAATATATTGTCTGAAATACTAAGAAAGCATTTTTCAATCTTTATTTTAACTGGTTCAACTAAGTATCTGTTTTTTTTTTTTCCTAAATCCTTCAAATAATTGTAAGCCATTCTAGTCAAAAGCTTCTACTTTATTTTGAACAAACATCATTCTATAACTTTTGTCGCATAGTTGACTTATGCTTAAAAGATTATGTTTAAGTCCTTTTAACAGAGAGACATTTTCAATAGTGTATGGAAGAGTTCCTATATTACGAGTAGTAATTATCTATCCTTTATTGTTATCTCTAAACTTAACAAATCCTCCTTCCTTCCACTTGATGTTTGTAAAGAGTGGGGTGTTTCTTGTCATGTGATGAGAACATCCACTATCTAAATACCATCTTCCATTAAGTTTATCTTCATGCTCCTATGATCACATAGAAATTGATTAATTCCTCTTGGGAACCCAGACAAGCTTGGGTCTAGTGAAATTTAAGAGCATTGTTTTTAATATTTTTGCTTGATAGTTGTTAAGCTTGGAATTTTTAGAGTAACAATATTTTTCAATATGTCCTAATCAGTTACAAAAGAAACATCCATATGACTTGTTGAACCTATTTGTTGCCTGTACTCTTTAGTTTAGGCATCTCTTATCATTTCTTTTAAAGGAGACTTTGATAGGTCCTTTGTTCGGTCTATTTTCTAACCATATGATTTTGTTGTATTCTTTTAGATTTAAATTTGCTATTTGAATTATTTATTGCCTCTTTTCCTTTGACAAACATTGTTGTTTTGTTCAATTTTAAAGTTTCTCCATATTCAAATCCTAATCCTATCTTGGTTTTATCCATTCATTGTAAGGTGATAATCATTTATATCTTTTTATCACTTTTACAGAATTTATTAAATGTTGAGTCAATTGAATTAGACAAATCATCAATCATCGATCTTAAGTTGCTTATCTCTTCTTTTCATTCATTGTTCTCTTTTTCAAAATTTTCATTTCCAATGCAAAGATTCTCATTATCAATTTCTAGTGCTTCTTTATCGATTTTTAGTATGCCTATTGCTTCATTTAGATGTTCATTTTCTTGAATCACTTGATCTCTCTCTTGTTTTAGATCTACTATTTCTTTATTAGCTTTAGTTAATTTTAGATCTTCCTTTTCCAGAGCTTTTAGCAGTTTCTTTATTTGTTTGCATACGCTTTCTAGCATATCATCTTCGGAATCATAACTTACTTAGGATAGTGCCATCAGACATAAGTTGGCCTCTTCTTCATTTTCTAATTTATCTCTTGATTCATTTTTCGATTTGTCTAAGTTGTTGCAACTAGCTAATAGAGATTTTTGCTTCTTATTATATCTCTCCAATTTCTTTGTCAACACCAAGCATTCGTATTTGATATGTTCAGGCTTTTTGCACTTATAGCATACAACTTCTTTCTTCTCCTTCTTATCTTTCTTCAAGTCTTTTTCCTTATAACTTTTATCTACATCATTTTTGTTAGAAAATAAGTGTTTACAAAATATTTCTTTTCTTATCTTATCTTTTGATCATGTTATTCAATTTCCTTACAATGAGCGTCACATCATCCTCATCGTTACTTTCACATTTTGATTTTGAATTAGAATCAATCTTTTAAGCTTTAAAGGCTCTCTCGCCTTTTTCTTTGTATCTTTTGATATAACTTTTGTTTAAAGAAAATCTACTTCATATGCCATGAGTTTGCTTCTTAATTGGCTATACGTCAATTTCTTCATGTCACAAGCTTCCTTGATAGCAAATTTCTTTACAATCTATGCCTTAAGAAGTACTCTTAACATCTTTCATACAAGATTTGAATCACCAATTTTCTTTTCAAGAGATGAAAGTTCATTTATGATGGCTATAAACTTTCTAAATGATTCTTTTATTTCTTCTCCATGTAGAATATGTAATGTTTTGTACTATTGCATGAGGGAGTTGATCCTTATCTTTTTTATTGTATTGATGCCTTTGTATCTAAGCTAAATTTCCCATATTTCCTTAGCTACTATGCAAGATGAAACCAAATAAAATTCATACTAAGCTATTATGGACAAAAGAAGATTTTTAGCTTTGAAGTCAGCTTTGCTTTTGTGATGCCGCTTTCACTGGTGAGGCTTTTAGGAAATGTTGCATCTCTATTTTCAATAATTCGCCAAGCTTGATAATCATACATCTTGACATATATCTTCATCCTGAATTTCTAATATGAAAAGTTAGTGCCATCAATAAAAGGAACTTTTCTAAGGTATATGGTGGAACCATTACTTCCATTACCTTTAGTCATAACCTTTAAACTCTAATGACATGCTAATACCAAATGTTGGTCCTAGTCAAGTAACTAAGGAGGAATGGGGGTAGGGTGGTGTAATACTCAAGGATTTTAAACCTATACGATTACCCTAAGATTCGAGCTCTTAAATTTAGGGCGCTAGGCTATGATATCTATTTAAATTCAAACATCATAGTAAGGTTCGAAAAGTTAGACGAAATAATTTAAGTAAAGTCAATTTCTCAAAATAAGCTATATAAAAAATTTAATTTAAGAAAATGTCAATTTATTGTCAAAATTGATAAATATTAAAAACGTGAAATTTGAGCATTTAGATATAATGGGATAATAAAAATAAGTTATTTAATTTATAAAAATAATAAATTATATGTACATGTATTTACATAGAATATACATTATTTGTATTAAATACACATATATAATAATAAGTTATTATTAAAATAAGGTAAATTAACATAAAAAAAATAGAAAATTAATAAAAAAATTAAAAGGATGAATCATCCCATGATACAATAGCCAAGGATCAATTTGAATTGATGAGTCAAAAGGCAAATAATAAGAAAATGACACCTCATGCATTAAAAAATTAAGAAAATGACATGTGCAGTCCACATGTAAAATTTTTATTAATCTTAATCAATTTAGAAAATATAAATAAGGCATGAATACTTCAAAAGTAACATTTTGGAAGTTTAAAAATACAAGAAAATTTCAATATATATATATATATATATAAAGATAAGAAAATTAGAGTAAAAGTAGAGTATGAAATCTAATCAGGCCGGTTCAATAGGAAGTTAGTGTCTAATTGTGGTGGCTATTTAGAGTTAAAGAAAGTACCACTAAAGGAGGTATTTTGATAAGGTTAGATAGTTGGTGACCATTTGAGGTCAAAAAATAACAAATGATATTATTTAATTATGAAACTTGGTTTTTCAAAGTTATTTTATGTTTAGATTAATGTAGTAATTTTATTTTAGTAAAATAATTATTGGCAATATAATGTCTTTAAAAAATGACTTTGTTTGAATAGAAATTAAATTAAATTTTAGAAATATTAAATAATGTCTTTTTAAGCTGAAAATTGTACGTAACATACCTAATATATGTCTTTAATTTTAGTAACAATAATTTTTTTAAAAAATCATTTTTACTATTTATTGTAGTTATTTTGGATAAAATAGGCAATTTCGTTGTTTTATTAAATTAATTAGTTTTTAACAAAATCAAAGTATGAGCTCCATATATTATGATTTCTAGAAGCTCATAATGAAGTTTGGGACACTTTATTTTTATCTTGTGATTAAATTCACTTAGTTGTTTGATTTTTACTGATTTTGAGTTAAAACTACTATTTTCATAAAAATATATAATAGCTAGTTTAGTATAATTCATGGTCAATAATTAAACTACATATTTTTATAAGTCTATAGGATTTTTGTGGAATTAATCGTGCTTGTATACTATTTATTATGTATTTTCATAATATAAACCTATATATTAGCCTAAAATATGATATAGTAATTAGTATTAATATGATATTTGTTAAATATGCAAAAGATTAGTGTTTTTTAGTACATAATGAATGCTGACCAGCTCGAGAAATGAGTAATTTTAAGATTTTTAATTTAGATTTAGGATTTATTTGAGTTAATTACAAAGTTACATTAACATATGGTCGAATCGGTTATACGAAAGCGTATTTTTGGACTTTGACATTATTCATTAATCATGATTATTAAGATATCTTAATAGTACTCAAAATAATGATTGTGATGATATAAAGTTCATTAAAATCAAATAAGAAATGAATAAGATACAATCAAATTAAGTTCAGAAACGCAATAGTGAAATCGCATAAAAACTTAGTATCAACCTATAGTTAACTTGGAGTCTGTATATATTTTCTTAGGTGTGATAGGTATGGAAGGACCATATGGTGAAGCTTAGGATTTTACGCCACTATCAAGCTTAGGTAAGTAGATATTTCTATTTTTGTACGAGTAGACCTACATTTACTTGACTTAGAGTTAGTTGTATTGTGAATTATAATGATGTACTGGATTAATTGGATACCTAATTCTATTGAATGTGTGTTGAAAAAGTGAAATGTTTCCTTGTGTATGATTAATTCATCAATATGTAATTCTGTTTGTAAAACTTAGAAACTGAACTGTTCTTTAGGGTATTCGCCCAAGTGAACCTTATGTAAAGGATTGTAATATAAAGCTGAGAAATGAAGCTGAAGTTGAGATAGTTGCATTGCTTATAATGTTGAACCTAAGATTCGTACCTAATACTAGGCTATTGTACTATTCACTACATTTATGGCATGGCACAAAAAGACCTATGGGTCAAGTTTTTGAAAGCTTTAAAACTGCTAAGTTGGCTTTTGAGCATATAGAACTACATTGCTTAACTTATTCTGGCCGTGATGTGTGACCAACTATGTATTGGATTTTCAAACCATAGTGGGTGGTTTTTGTTGAGAATCCTACTCTTAAGCAACTCCTTATTACCCTAGGTTCTTGGATGTAATATCCAGATACCTGGATATGTTGACTAACCAAGTGAAGAATTGGAGAAGTATCAGATATTGGTACTAATGCATGTTACATGCATGAGCATAGCACGAATTTCTTGCATAAATAGTTTGTATTGGTAACTTAGATTATGAAATTAAATATCTTATAGTATTGATCTAGGTGAATATTTATTGTGCTTTTTTTGTGCTATGTTTTATCTACTCTTACTTAGCTCACAAAGAGCTCAAAGGATACTTTTGTATCCTTAGGTTATAAAAAGAATTGATAGGGCAACATCGTTTAGGGGAAAATGTCTTTTAACAGTGCTTAAGATGGAGTTAGTCGCTTTTGAAGAAGTCTTACAGTATTTTGTTCTTATTTCTATAAAGGATCTGTACATATAAAAAAAAATTGTATTTTAGGTTTAGATAAGTTTGACGAATGTACTTTTTGTATAAACAGGTATAAAGCTGAACTCCATTGTAATACTTCTTTGTTATAAATAGAACTTTTGTTGAATATAAATAGGTATTCTTATGTATTGGTACATCCCGTATTATGCCAAGATGTGACTGGTGTTGGTATGAATTGGTTACTTTTTTAAAATATAAAGTAAATGCGTTTTCTTAAAAATTTGTCCCCTTAATTACTTAAACAATAGACAAATGAAAAAAAATGTATATAAAGTGCATGAAAATAAAAGGATGAGGGATCGCAAATCAAGCAAACGAATTATAGTGCTTTGGCCTTATTTTTATGGCACTCTTCTAACTTCATTGCATGGGACTCGGTTTACTGTATTAGAGTTGTTGCACTATCCACTTGTTCTCAAAGAACATAACTTAAGAGATTACAACAAACACAATATCTTCTACTCTAACTCACTTAGCCTCATACCTTGGCTAACACTCAGAACTACAGAGATTCATAAGTCTCTCTCAAACAAAACTAAAACATAAGAGAATACGAAATCAATTAGGAAAATAACACGATAGTTCCTTAACAATTAAGAATTAAGATAAAGATATGTATGTGAGCTTTTGATCGGTTTTTTGCTCTCAAAGAAGTAAAATTGTAGCACTTTTGTATGTTAACAACATTTTTTGTCTTTTTTGTTTGTTTATATTTCAGTTGTAAAGATCTGCCTCTTTAAATATTGATCCTTGTAACGATTAATGGTTTGATATAAGAAAAGTTTATAAAAAATTCTTTCATCCTTTGCTTTGCAAAAATACTCATATAATATCTCCTTATTGACCTTCCATTTTTATGTAATTCTTTCCATCAGATGTTTGTTGCTAGAAGATGAAATATCATTTCCTTTTTCTAAAATTTTGACTGTATATGTAAGGCAAACTTTGCTATCATGTTTGGTTCTTTTGACCCTAGTAATACTGAGATGATTCGATTGAAATGTCCTTAATATTAATTTGTAAAACTTTCCAAACTTGATAGATTAAATTTGTGGTATAAGAGTATTGATTATATCCCTATGAATTTTAATCCTTCTTAGTGGAACGTACTGAATATATTTCCCAAATATAATCAGTAAATCAAGTTGGGTTTTCTCAAGTCTTGAATCAATATTTTTAATCCATGGTGCACATGTCTAAGAAATATTTCCTGTTTATAGTTCCTATACCTTTTTATTCATCTTCTAATAGATCTTATACAACCTATTCATTTACTTGAAAACTGATAAATAGATCAACAATATTCGATCAAGGTAATCCTGCATACCACATATAATCCTATTAGATAACATCTCATTAACATCCCTTTTTGTTACCATTCTTCTTATTATCAAAATATAATGAAGGTATTAACATAAACCTTTTAAGAGTAATTTACCATTTCCCTTAATAGGAATTTATATTGATTTGCCTTAGGGTAGAAATTGACTCTGCCTCTTGGTTTCTTGAAATGTTCCTTAAAACATGCCCTTGTGTGAAACAATACATTTCATTTGATATGAGTTAAAAATTAAATTTCAAAGACCAAATGCCCTAGACCTTTCATGTTACTAAAGGTTTAAGCAAATAATTACCCTAAACTTATAGGTCTTAATGCCCCTTAGCTTTTATGTTTATTTACCGACCTAGCCCTTTAGAGTCGAATGAGCGGATACTGATGTCTTTTGAGGTAAAGGAGCTATGAATTGTCATTTTATTTGTACTTGGGGTCAACCTAATCTTGTATCTAACTTTGTGTTTTGATTCAATTTATGGTTAGGCTTAGTTTATTAATGGACTAAGGGTTTTAGGTTGGTTTGGCTGCCTTAATGGGTTAGGGTTTGTGCTTAGATTGGCTACCTTAATGGGTAAAGTGTTTATGTTTTGATTATATGCCTTAAGAGGCCAAGTGTTTATGTTTATCGTAAATCCCACAAAAATTTATAATCGTTAGCAACTCTTCTTTTGTTTTCTTTTTCCTTTTCTTGAGAGAGAAAAAATAAGGCTTTATTTTATAGAAACTAAGTGATCAAATTACAAGTAAGAATGAGGAATTGGTTACTTAGGGTTCTATTTACAAGCCTATAGAATTTATTTACATAGTGAACAATGGTTAGATGAATACTATTGAAGGTCTATTTACTAAAAGGGAATACTAAAAAATAAAGAATGATATGCTAAAGGGAATTTTATTGTCTTGACAAATTCATATAATAAGAAAAGCAAAGAAAAGGAGCCTAACATTTATTCTCGATTATTATTCAATGAAACCTAACATTTATTCTAGGCCCCTTAGCTACATCTAAAAAATTCTAATCTAAGTCTCGTAGTTAAGCTCTAAGGTCATATAACAATTCTTGAGTTCCCTTATGGACTTGCTCAAGAAGGGCTTTTAAGGCTTGGTTATAAGTTTCAGAACATTCAAGCTTCTCTCTTGGATAGGCGATCTCAACTTTTAGCAATTGTTTGCAAATCCTAGGGTAGTCCTATGGCCTATTGATTCTCTTATTGTTGATTTTTTATCTCTTTCCATTTTGATTTAGGCTTGTAGATTTAATAGGTAAGAATAATTTAATGAAAGGATATATGTGAAACATATGGATGTTGGAACCATTAGATTAACACACCATTTCTTCAGGTCACAACCCTATTGATGATTCAGTATATAAAGTACCCTTAAAATTTCAAAGAATATGGATGCACTTTGGTAAACATTTAAAAGGGTATGAAAACATTATAAGGAATAGGTTTCAACTACTGAATCATTAGTTAAAAGTGGTGTATCAATCTCATGGTTAAGGTAGATTTATGTAATTAGGGTGAGTTCTAAATGTCCTTAGGTTGTGTAACATCACACTTGAAGAAATGGATCATTAGTCACATTGAAGCTTTAGTAAGGTAGCTTAACTAGGCCCGAGTGATGGTTACCCCACAACACTCAAAACTTACACAATGGTGTCTTATTATAAAGTCTTAAGATGTGATAATTAATTATATCTACCCTGTATCCATGATGTAATAAATATATACCTCCCCTCGACCTACCCCCGTGCACCACAACCCCCCCACCCCCCCCCCCCCCCCCCCCCGACAAAATAAAAGAAATCTTAATTTACAAGGAAGGAATTACAAATTGCCATGGGTATTTTGAAAGATAAATTAAATTTCAAAAAGTTTAGGTGACTAGCACTCTTAATGGTCCTTAGTAGAGTTTCTAACCTATTGAGCCTGATTTTTTTATTTTGTTTTTCTTTAACTTGATTCAAACTAAACCCTATGCCCATTTAGTTTAAACTCTTAACAAAAACTAAGGTATACTAGGTTTCTTTATGGTTGAAAATATTTTAGAGTCATCACTTGGTATAATTAGGAAACATGATTAAATTAGAACCAATTAGGCAGATCGGTTTTAATTTAGCCACTAGCTTATGATTTGAAAACTTTCAAATATATTTTCAAGAAATTAAATATCGTAAGTTTGAGAGCTATCCTATTAAACACTATGTAGGTACCATATTAACCTTTTGAATTTAACTTTATTTTCAAGAATACCCTTCTAAAAATAATATTTATTCACAAGTAAATAAATAAAATTGTAACTACCAAAAAAAAAGAAGATAAATTGAATCATTATTTACAAAAAGTGGAAAAATAAAATATTCTATATTTTAAGTTGTCTCGTAGTTTCATATAAGTACCTACATAACCATTATTTAGGATCAAACTTTTGTAGTTTCTTCAAAAAAGATTTAAGTGTGGTGTTGTATTTTAATTTTGAAAAGATAGTTGGGCTTAAGTTTTTATCCCTTTTAGTTTTATTTGAGGAAATTCTAAGTAAGGATCCTAATGTGATGTCTTTTTGTTTTTTTGGGAAATTCTAAAAAGCCATAATTTAAGAAAAAAATTATTAATTTTTATTTTTTGAAGAAGAGAAAAAAAAATCTCGGTGATAAAGGCCCCTTTTTTGTTTTATTTCTTGTAAAAATGTTATTTTCAAGTAATTTTGCAAAAATAAAGGTAACTAACGGAAACGGTTTTCACAAAAAAAAAAATCTTGTTTTCTTCTTTTTTTTTTTAATTCATAAAAGAAATAAAAAGGAGATGGAAAGAAAAAAAAAATAAAAAGAATAGACAAGGAAAAGAGGGCCTAACTAAGGATATTGGGCGAGAGTTGGAGTTGGCTTCAAATTAAGTGAGAGGGTTGGATGTAGGCTTAAGTCCGATGCACGTGCTATGTAAGTAAGGAGCTAAAGGGATGGATAACAGTAACTATGATGGCTCAATATAGGCAGCTATAAGAGGATTTTCAAGTAAGAAAACTCAGATTGATGAAAATCTTATTGGCTACAAGGGTTTAGTGTTGGTTCCTTAGCTAATGGCAGTTGTTTAAGTTGGTTAGATATGGAACTGTTGATGATGGTAGCTAGGTAATTGCAACTTAGATAGCTAGGGAAATAAGGATAGAAACCACTAGGAAATTTTAAGTGTGGGGATGCTTAAGTTGTGGTTGTTTTCAAGTGAGTGTAGCTAGAAGCTAGTGTTTTCAAGTAGGGGTAGCTACTAGGGTTTTGCTTAAAATCCTTAGTAAAGGTAGCCAAATTGTAAATAGTAGTAGACCTCGAAATCAATGGCTATAGAAGGCCTTGAGCTCTAAGAACACTACTACGAAGTGGTTTCCTTTGAATTTCACTATAAAGAAAATAAACTTAGAGAAAGAGAGAGAGGAACAATCGCGCTATAGAGAGAAAGAGTTTGGGGATGTGTTTCTAGTGAGATTTGAAGTGTGTTTGTTGTTTAGAAAGCCTATTCAAGCTCCAATTTATAGTGTTGGAACTTGAATCGAGGAAGGAAAGTGAACAAATTCTAATACACTAAGCTTAAATGCATACAATTTTGATAGCCTTGAATACCTTGCTCCAATGGAGATTTCATATAATTGTTAGTTAAAACATGTTTACAGGAGCTTAAACTTGCTAAATGTGATGATTAGAAGCTTCAAAATCTACCATTTTCATAAGAGTCAAAACAAAGCTCCAATTGTAAAGATGATTTTTTTTTTTCAATATTTAGACTCGGATTTGACTACTTTACTAGTTGAATGAAGACTAGATCTTGGGTTCAAATGAAAGTAGGTAGGCTATGTGGAGAATCTAAATATGCAAAAATTTGCATTAGGTTTTGATGAAAAATGAGTGTAAAATGGATTTGAAGTGACTAGTTCAACAATGGTAAAGGTAGGTTTCTTAAGCTTTCATGGCCGCTTCTAGTGTGTGAAGGGGATCCTGACGTGGCACCACATCAGCCACGTAGCCTAGTGGTTGCTTGCCACATGTCATATTAGATAGCACACGTCCAGTAAGAGCATGACATGGCATAAGCAAGAGACAAAACAAAATATGCCTAATGCGCATGAGGGGATTCAAATCTACAACCTCTAACCTATTCCCAAATGTAAGACTAAGTTATATACCTATTGGGTTATTGGCCTCTACCCTATCATTTATTGCAAATAAATTATACTTAATGTAAAGAAACTATGTCTAATTATGAAAAACTTTACCTTAATCTAAATTAAACTCCTAGAAAACTACTTAGATATCATTAAAACTTATTCTTATACTATTTATTTTTAATATCCAACTCTCTTTTCTTTCTTCAAAAAAAAATTTCTAACCTTTTTTTTCCTATTACACTAAACTTAGTTTTAATCCAAAATTAAATCCTAATTGACTGACTCTAAAATGTTACATGCAAATTAAATTTCAATCAAGCCCAATTTGTACATAAACTTGACGGCAAAAATTAAATGAACGACCTTGGGTTCTTATTTTCTTGAAAATTCTACTTTTCCCAAATTCTTTATATTTTTATATCTTTTTTTTTTTTGTATTTCTTTCTAAATTTTTTTCTAGGTTTTATAATTTTTTTTTTGTATTTTTGTCTTAGGACCCTTTTCTTATTCTTGAAAAATGCTAAACTATAGGAAGAACAAAAATGGGGTGTTTATATTGAGTAATCTAATTAAGTAGATAATCATTTGATATTTAGAATTAAACATTTTCATCATTTTATTCTAGACACAAGAATTGTGAATGTATAGTTCTACAACTATATATGTTACTTCCTTCTTATACGAGCCAACCCATTATGTAACATTTCAATATGTAACAAGTGTTCTTTAGAGTTCTATATAAAAGCCTCTTTACTTTTCTCTCTCCTTAGATTCAAACAACTAACACTCTATCTTGTCTCTTAACTCTTTTGATTTTATTAGTGTGATTTTATGTGATTGTAAGGTTGAAGATGGTTTCAAGACTACTTTGAGTTAGTGTAAAACTCAAGATAACATCTTTTAGGAAAATTAAGGCTATCCCCTTCTTTCTATTCTTTCCTTTACCCATATATTTGGAGAACCCTTCCTTTCTCTTAATTTCCCTTTTATAATTTTGCTGTTCTATGTCTTGAAACTAAGGTTATTCCTTTCTTTTGTTTATTTCCCTTTATATTATTTTGAGATCAACTTTTTTTTTCTTTGTTTTGAGTTATACCTATTCTACTTGCACTTTTAACAGTATTAGAATCGCTATTAGATGATTATAATCTATTAACACAAATTTACATTTTTGCTGCTCATTTCGTAATGTGACCTGAATGCTACATTATTGGTAAACATTTGTTGTAGTTTAACCTTTTAATAACAAGTTTTTTTTTCTCCATCTTGAAACCCAACCTTGTCCTCAAGGTTGTAATCTAGGTAGGTTTGATGAGAGTGATCTAAGTTCTCTTATGTTGTGTCAACAAGGGTGAGACTTTGCCCCTAAACCAAAATTTATCAAATCTTATGACCCTCTAGCATAACTTCTTTAGAACTTATGATTGAAAGAGATTCCAAAATAGGGTGGCTTGCAATAGCATTTTTAGGCAACTCCAATGAGGGAATTTACTGTCCATATTCCATAGATATGGAAAATGTTATGAATCTTGCAATAATGGGGTAATTTTAGTTCGTATGCAATAGTCTCCACCTTTCTATCTACCTTATAGATTCTATAAAAAGGTTTAGATAGTTTATGGTGTTGATGTTAGGATAAAGATCTATTTATATGGATGTAACTTAATGGAAACTAATTTATATGGTTGAAACTCCACATCCAATCAATGCTTATCTACATTACTCTTTATTATCTATCAAGCCTTGGCTAAATTTTGATGTAATAATTGCAAGATTTCATCTCTACTCAATAATTCCATTTTGACTACAACTAACTTAGAAGTAACCCGAGATAAAAGTAGTAACTATAGGAGGTGGTTATAGATACCTTATTTTTATTTTCTTGTAATTTTTAAGGCAATAAAAGGTTCTTAATTGAAAAATATAAAAAATGAAAAAATTCATAAAATTACAAAAATAAAAAAAGAAAAATACAAAAAATGAGAAATCCAGAAAAGATACAAAAAATTGAAAATTTGAAAAAAAAAATCTAAGAATGAGAAAATTTAAGAAAAGTACAAAATTTTTGAAAATGGAAAAATATCGAAAAAAGTTGAAAATAGAAAAATAAAAATTCAAAAAGTTTAGGAAAATTAAATAAATAAAATTCTAAAGAAAAAAGAAACACAAAATTAGGAAAAAAGATTTTAGGGTAATGAAATAAAACCTTAAAGTAAAAAAATAAGGGCCTTTGGGTATTTTTATATTGGCATAGTTTGGGCCTAAATTCAAATTTGAATTCAGCTAGGCCATTCTTAGCCCTTGTATGTAATTTATTTGCCTAAGACGATGGGGCATGAGCCAATTGGCCCATTGGTTTAAGGCATGCTCTTGGCATATGGAAGAAGAGGGAGGTCTTAGGTTTGATCTTTGCAAAGTATAAGGTGCACTTTTTATTTTTCCTCTCCCTATTTACCATGTGTCCTATTCTTATTGGGCTATGTATCTTCTAATGACATATGATAGTTGCGGGTTAAGCCACTTGGATGACCTAGCACCACATTAGCTTTCTTTCTTCCCCTTTCCCTCCTTTTCTCTCATTTTCTCGCTTAAATCTTACTTGGATAACTCACTTTCGAACTCTTTTAGATATCTTTTTCTTTGCAATTTCACTAAATTAATAGTGAAATTGCAAAGTGCACATAGAATATTATGAATTGGTACAAAGATACACATCCATATTCAATCTTTAGAGGATTAAAATGGAGTTGAAAAATTAGAAAAAAAAAAACTCAAAAGTATGTGATAAATACTTTATTACATATATTTATAAATAGGTTGGTATAGTGTTTTGATATTTTTATGGGTATTTTGTAAATATTTTGTGCTTAATTAAAAAATATGTTTATTTTAAGCCTTTGATGAATAATTGAGATTGAAAGAAAAAGAAGAACGGATCAAGTTTCATTTAATTTTAAACTTTTATCAAAAGAGTTATGAACCTTTGAAGATTGATACAATCAATTGACAAGACCATGTTGAAGTTACATTTATTTATTTAATGACCAAAAAATTATATACTCAATTGATTATATTTATTTATTTAATGACCAAAAAATTATATACTCAATTGACATAATCATGTCGAGGCTGCATTAAAAATTAAATAAAAGCCATGAGTCAACATCTCATAGCATTGAAGTTCCAAGACATGCAAACTTCAAGTCGTACTATCACATGATGGTAAGTAATGCATGGGAAAATAATTAAGGCCACAATATCTATGTTACAAGGTCCAGGCCCTTAATGATTCAAGGCCTTCCATTGTCCATAAAATCATCATGAGTCCAATCATTATACGAAGCCACGCAATGATCCAAACATCGGCCCATTAGATGATGTCAATGCCATCCACGTTGAATATGGCGATGCGATGATGAATTCGAGTGATACAAGTCCACCACCCTAGCAAGTGCAAGGCTCAATCTAAAATCAACTCATGGGTAGAAGTCTACGTTTAGGGAAATTCAAGAAGCCCATGCATGCGAGTTTATGTAATTTAAAAACGCGGCCTCATTGTCATCAAATGCGAAGTTGTGAAGGAAATATGAAGGAGAAAACACATTCAGAAATTCATATAGAAAGAGAAGACGGCCGTAGGCAAAGATGTACTCGAACACTACAGAGCTAAATCTGTTAATCTTTTTTGTATAGTAGTTTTCATAATATTCTTTTAGTTTTTGTGTTATTAATTAGTAGGATTAACATTGATTACAAATGAAGAAGTTGATTCTTATAAAGATTGAAGATTAAGGATTTTCAATTTCTATGATAAATAATAAGTCTTTTCTATCTTTTTCCTAATTTTTATTTATAGATTTCTTTATTCCCTTTGTAATTTTTGTGCATATTATAATCATGAATTAACTTTTTTTGTTAACATATTGGATTGATGGATCCTTGATATTTCTATATTAAATATTTGAATATTGGTATTCTTGATTTTTTTGTCATCGAATACGTATTTTATTGATTATGGAATATATGTTAGATTAAGTTAAAATGTGAGAAGAATAAAATTGATTCAATTAATTCCATGACAAACTAACACGGATTACAAGTAAGATGTAAGAGATTTTGCATTGTAATTAAGTTAGGGTTTAAAATATAAATCAGCTAATTAACTAAATAATTTTTTGTAGAAATAGAAAGACTTAGTTGATTAATTATGGTGATTCTATACTTCATTATTTTGATAACTCGAAAGGAAATTCAAAGGAAACAATCTAAACCAATCAAGCATCCAATAATCAAATATGGTATATTTTAATATTATGATTGTTAACATTAATTCAAGATTCCAATTTGCTAGTTCATTGAATTAATCGTTTAGGTGTTGATTTCCTATATTTTTTATTAATTAGACACAAATTTAATATTTTATATTAATTAGGAGTAGATTTACATTCTTTTATTTTTATATAAATTGATTTTCCTAGATATAAGTAGAACTAATATAGCTAAGAGCTAATCCTAATCTTTATGGGAACGATCTAGTCTTATCAATCTTTTATTACTACATACGCAATTAAGTATACATGTTGGTAAATTGCGCTTTTAAAGTTTAAATGTATTGGCATGGATTTTGCTCCAATATGATTTTTCTAGGTTTAAGTTATCTTATTATGTTTGGAAAGAATGGGATACTAGAAGCAATCTTTGACCATTATTCCAATATTGATTTCAAGAATTTTGTTGATTTTGAATTAAAAAACCTATTAATTTTTTATTTGAAATTAATTTCATTTTATTATTTTCTTAAATTGAATTAAGCTTCAATGACTGTAAAAAGGGATTAAGGGAAGTCATTCCAACATTAGTTCACTCTTAATCTCTCTAAAAAACATACACTCAAGCTTACTCTCTCTCTAAGGTATTCGACTCTCTCTATCTCTAGCCCATCATTTATCGGTGGTGGCTTTTGAGTAAAACTACCACAATCTTTAAGCTCTTGGAAGCACTAACTATAAATAGAGGTCAACACCAACCCTTATTGGGACCTTTAACTACCACTTTGTGCTACCTAAGGTTTCAACACCACCACCACCACTTCAAAACCCTAACTCAAGTCACCCTTATGCGATTCCAACACTACCACCATGATCACCATGCCTTAAAACCCTTAACCCTACCACCAGCTTACTTCCACCAATCACTATTGAGCACAACAACTACCATATAAACTGGCCGCCACATGCTACCCCATAAACCACCACCTTAAGCCATGGCACCTTCACTAAACCTTCGATTATCAATGAAATCCACATAAAAAGGTCTTTCCCACTCATTTTAAAGCTTAAAACAACCCAACAATCATCGTCTGTCACTTGAAATGAGAGCTACCCCCAAACTCCTCATGTGTGTCACACGTGACCAAGTTAGATAACCCGATTTAAACTTAAAAATCGAACCAAAAAACCTAGTCTTTAACTCGTGTATGACTCGAAACTCAACCCAAATGTGTTTTCCATTTTTTCTATGTATTTTATTTATTTTTCATTAATAGTAAAAAATTTAAAAAGATATATATTAAGAAAACAACAAAAAAGGGTTCTTATCCGCACTTAGCCCTCAAAATACATCTTAGGGAATCTTTTATTTTTTAAATAAACAAGAATGAAAATGTTTTAACATTTAGGAAAATATTTTATCACTTAGAAATTTGTTTTCCAAAAAAAAAATAATAATAATTCGTTAAGAACCCCTTTTCAAAATTATGACTCCTTTTCAATTTGCCAAAATATAATACTCAAACTTAGAACCCTTTTATGTATTTCTCTCAAATGAAATAAATTGGTTAAGAGACATTAACTTGGCTAATTTTTAAAAATTAAAATAAGCTAATACGCTAATGTTTTTATAAAAATAAACGACGGAAGTTTTATTTTGTATAATGGGTATATATGCACCTATAGGAAACTACAAGGTGAATTAAAAAATGAAAAAAATAAATATTTTGCCTTTTTCTTATAAATTTTTAAGCTTTTTTCCATTTTTTGAAAAATAATAAACCGAATTTCTCTTCTATACTTATAAAAAATGAAAAAAAAAAAGAAAATAACAAAAATAGACTTATCACGATATTTTGAAGGATAGAATCCAAAATGAAAGGTTTAGATAGTACCCCTTTAAGTTAAATAGGTCACCCCATGAACTTAATATCTCTAGATTTCAAAAACTGTTCTCAAAATTGGTCTTTCTCGTAAGCTTGTGGCTAGGTCAAAATCAATCCACCCAATTGGTTATAATCTAACCTTTTCATTTCTCGATCCGGATTGGGTGGTGACTCCAAATCTTTTCAAAATTAAAGAATGCCATATTTTCGTTACTTCCTAATTGAGAGTTTACATTGAATGAATACAAGGTTCAATATAGATCGAATTAAGGGGAAAAAAAAGAACAAAAAATTTAGGTTCAATAGTGGTTTTCCATTGTCTATAATATAATAAATTAAAAATAAAAATAAACAATGAACATGAGCATTTAATGTGGAAAACCTCCATTAGGGCAAAAGCAATCGGATGATAAACTGTAAAATCTTCCATTATCAACAATAATGAGCTTACAATGTATCTCTTCAATAATTACAATAGTGGATAAATAATCTTCACTAAGGTAGATTTCGATAAAATCACACTATAAATAAACTCATGAAATCATGAAAATGCAATTTTAACTTAAACAACCAAGAAGGTACAAGAAATGAAAGTAATGATCTCATAGAGCTCCATGCCATGATTTCAGTAGCTAAAATTTTGTTACAATTGGGATTTAATGTGTCATAGCAAATACGAATACATACACATACACACATGCACTAAGGTTTTCTTTTTATTTTATTTGCTATGGTCCTACATATGAGTTAACCTATAAACCTAACAATCTCCCCCTCTAACTCACATGGTAGGCTCCATCATATCAGTTACTTGTCAATAGGAAATCATTTTTTTCTTGGATAAAGCTTTAGTCATCAAGTTTAAACCATTATCATTAGTGTGGATTTTCTTTAGCCTCAAAAGCTTCTCTTCTAATACATCTTGAATCCAATGATATCTACCATCGATATGTTTTGGTTTGGAATGGATTGTAGGAATCTTATTTTGATGTATCGTACTCTTGCTGCCACAATGTAGATTTAAATCTTCCTAAGCTTGACCTAGCTATTTCGAAGAATTTTTCATCCATAAGACTTCCTTGTAGGCTTTAGTAATATCAATGTATTCCGCTTTAGTGGTGAATAATGCACACATTGTTGTAACTTAGATTGCCAAGACACTACTTTCCTTACATACATAATTAGTTACCTTAATGTCAACTTCCTAAAATCAAGATCTTTTGCCATATCAGCATCTATCAACCCTTTAGAATTGGTTTATAGCCACAAAACTGCAAATATAATCTAGAAGTGCCTCTAAGATACTTAAGAATCCATTTAATTATGGACCAATGCTCTTTACCTATATTTGAAAGTTAGTGACTAACAACACTAATAGCATGAGCAATATCTAGTCTAGTGCATTCCACGACATACATTAGATTACCATTTGCTAAAGCATACGGTATCTTCTTCATGTCTTCCTTCCTTACCTTATGCTTAGGATACTACTGAGAACTAAATTTGAAGTGACTTTCAAGTGGAGAACAGATAGGTTTCACCTTTCTTATGTTAAATCTCTCTAATTCCTTCTCTTGGTATCTCTCTTGTGATAACCTCAATTTCTGACTCTTCACATTATGTGGTGGAAGAAGTTGTAGCATGTTTGCCTGAGAGCCCGACAAGAAGTCTAAACATGGAATGAAATTAAAAGAGTCCTGAGAAATAGGTTCATTCTTGAACACTACGAACTAGACACTTTTTGACATCTCCAAGACTTAAGAAAAGATAACCAATCAGGAGACAACTATGTCTGAGAGTTTCAATTGCTCATGATCTGATGTGATGGTGACAAACCTAAGACACGAACTATAGCACGATTCATTTCTAGGTTAAGGATTGAGATTAGTAACATAGTGGAGTTATAGAGTCTTGCGACTCTGGATGAAGCCATCAGGGTAGCATAGAGAGTTGAAAGGCAAAGGTAGAACTAGATTAGTCAGATGCCGAATAGCTGACCTATGCTGCTAAACAAGAGCGGCATACCGAGCCAACCAGGGAATGACTAAGCATCAAATAGTTTCGAAGTAGAATGCCAAAGGAAAGTGCTAATCCAACTAGAAGAAGGCTATGGTAAAGGCAAGGTTGAGGAACCTAAGGTACGAAGAGACTAAGCTTAGTGCTCTAGAAGAAAGAGCTGAGAGATCAAATGTTTTAAATGCCTCAGCTATGGATATATGACTAGTCAATATCTGAATCGCCGAGTCATGACTATAAAGGGAGAGAAGCCTTAGTTTGAAGTAGAGAGTACAAGCGAAGGAGAGGAAGAGATAAGAGTCGAACAGATGTTAGAAGAGATTCAAGAAGACCCCAATGTTGAAACACCACTTGAGGGTGGTGCTAAATATTCTTTTGTCGTTTGATGATCTCTTAGTACTTTTATAGCTGATGAGAATGAGTAGAAGGAAAACCTCTTCCATACAAATTGCTGAGTAAACGGTAAGCTATGCACCTTGATCATTGATAGAGGGAGTTGTACCAATATCATAACATAAGGAGTAGTTAAGGCCATGAAATTGCCAACCCTCCTACACCCTAAGCCATATAAGATTCACCGGCTGAACAAAAAAGGAGGCTTATAAGTTGCCAAGTAGGTTAGAGTACCGATATCCATTGGTGGTAGGCACAAGGACAAGGTGTTGTGTAATGTTCTTCCCATGTACGCCTCTCATATATTATTTGGTTG
Organism: Lumnitzera littorea; assembly: GCA_024138015.1. Lineage (NCBI taxonomy): Eukaryota > Viridiplantae > Streptophyta > Magnoliopsida > Myrtales > Combretaceae > Lumnitzera > Lumnitzera littorea. The sequence continues at coordinate 81,514,351 of JAMXBB010000012.1, read as the reverse complement.
ACCTTGGCTGTTTAACTTAAGAGTATTGCACAATGGGTATAGGAATACCTACATGTTCTATAAGGACGGGAAGAAAATCATACTGACATCTATGAGTCCTAAAGAAGTGCAAGAAGCCCAAGAAGCCCAAGAGAAGGTTGTTAGATCACTGTAGTAGAAGTCCTTAGTGATTTCTCGAGCACAGTTTGCTTGAGAAGTTAAGGCCAAGGACTATGTGCTCCGTTTAGCTAAGAAACTCTTGGAGGTAAGAGAAGCTGAGAGCTTACCTATCGAGATGCAGTAGCTACTTCAAGACTATGTTGACCTATTTTCTACCAAGATACTGAAAGGTTTACCCCCCTTACAAGGCATTGAACATTACATTGACCTCTAACCTAAAGTTGCCATACCAAATCGACCCACTTACAGACTCAATCTTGAGCAAGCAATCAATCTAAAGAAATAAGTGGATAAGTTGGTAAACCGAGGATATGTCCAAGAAAGTATGAGCCCATGTGTTGTACTAATTGTACTCGTACCTAAGAAAGATAAGTCATAGAGAATGTGTATTGATAGTTGTGCCATCAACAAAATTACCACAAAGTACCAATATCTGATTCCTCAGTTACATGATATGCTTGTTAAGTTGCATGTTGCCTACATCTTCTTGAAGTTGGCCTAAAGAGTGGTTACCACCAAATACGAATGAGACCTAAAGATGAATGGAAGTTGGCCTTTAACATAAGGGAACGTTTGTTTGAATAGATGGTAATTCCGTTTGGCTTAACTAATGCACTGAGTACATTTATGTGGCTAATGAATCATGTGCTTAAAACATTGATCAACAAATGTGTTGTGGTTTATTTTGATAACATTCTGGTCTATAGTACCGACCTCATCGCTCATGTTGAGTATTTAAGATCAGTGTTCAACATCTTTAGTACCAAGAGATTATTCAGCAACTTAAAGAAATGTGTGTTTTGTCAAAGCGAGGTTGTATTCCTTTGATATGTTGTTTCAAGGAAAGGAGTTCAAGTTGATGACAAGAAGATTAGAGCTATTCTTGAGTGGCCTACGCCGATTAATGCTGCTGAAGTCGAGAGCTTCCATGGCTTAGTTTCATTTTATCATAGATTCATTTAGAACTTCAGTTCCATACCTGTACCTTTAATTGAATTAACTAGGAACAACATTGAGTTTAGGTGGTTAGAGAAAGCTTAGAAGAGCTTTGAAGACGTGAAGTCTAAGTTGAGATCTATCCCAGTACTCACCCTGCTAGATTTTAAGAAAGTTTTTTTCAAGTAAAGTGTGATGCGTTTGGCATCGGCATTGGTGCCGTCCTTATGTCAGAACATCTACCAATTGCTTATTTTAGTGGGAAAATCTAAGGTGATGCCTTGAATTACTTAACATTCGACAAGGAGTTCTATGCCCTTATCCAAACACTACAAAATTGGTAGCATTATTTGTTGCTGAGAGAGTGCATCATCTACTCAGATCATGAGTCTATTAAGCATCTCCGTAGGCAAAAGAAACTTTCTCAGCATCATGTTAAATGGGTTTAATTCTTAGAGTCTTTCTACTAAGTCATTTGGTATAAGAAAGGGAGCACTAACACTGTAATAAACACTCGTTCTTGTCATCATACGCTTATTACGACTATGTAAGCCAAGGTACTTAGATTCAACACCCTGCCCGATCAATATGAGCATGACTAGTATTTTGGGCCTTCAGTGGCCAAGTGTAATGTTGGAGGCATTGTGGATGGGTTCTACTTGAGTTAAGGGTTCCTGATGAAGGTGAAGCAAGTTTGTATGTCTAGTGGCTCAACCAGAGAGCTACTCGTCCTTTAAGCTTGTGCTGAGGGCTTAATTAGCCATTTTAAAGAAAAGCAGACAATTGAAATACTGAAGGAGCATTTCTACTAACCTAGGATAATGAAGGATGTGTGCTGAGTTATTAAGAGGTGCAAAGTGTGTAAACATGCAAAAGAAAGAAGAGAGTCATAAAGAGAGTACATACCCTTAGCCATACCTGAGCACCCATGGATTAACTTAAGCATAGATTTCATGCTTGGCCTTCCCTAAATGTTGAGAAGACATGACTCAATTATGGTGGTAGTCAACCGATCCAATAAGATGAACCACTTCATTCCCTACCACAAAACTAATGATGCTTTATTTATCGTTAACCTCTTTTTTACAGGAAATTGTATGTCTATATGGGTTGTCAAGAAGTATTGTATTCGACCATGACTTGAAGTTCATAAGTTTCTTTTGGAAAACCCTATAGAGGAAGCTCGACATTAAGCTTATGTATAGTACTTCTTGCCACTCGTAGACAAACGGCCAAACTAAGGTAGTAAATAGGACAGTTGGCAACCTTTTACCAGTAGCAATGGGGAAGAACTTACACTATTAGGACCTATATGTACCTGTTATCGAGTTTACTTACAATTGATCAGTTCATAGCTCGACAAGAAGGTCACCTTTTGAGGTCATCTATGGACTTAACCTAAACTAACCCTTAGATATGGCTATCAACCCATCCATACAATGGGAAAGTCAATCTAGCTTATAGCACACTAAAGAATCCCAAAAGTTACATCAAAAGGTTGCCTAACAACTAGCATAGACTGTAGCCTGGTAGAAGTAGTAAGGAAGCCGAGGAAGGAGACAAATGGTTTATAGCCTTGGAGACCTTATATAGGTTTACTTCAGTAAAGAGCATTTCCCTGGAAAGAGAACGAGTAAGCTTTCCCTTAAATCAAACAAACCTTTTAATGTGGCTGATCTGATACCTTATGTACCCGATGAAGAAGAGGGCTAAGATGTGAGGGAAAATCTTCAATAACCTCGAGGAACTGATGAGTTGCTAACCACTAGTTCTCTTACTTGTGCACTGGTCTAAGGTCTCTAATCCCTTACTCAAAGAATTTTCACTAATTAACCTACTAATGATAAGAAACTCTATACAAAAGAAAGATGGCTAAATTCCTTGACAACTCCGGAAGGTTATACCTACTTTGTTCTCTCTCTTGTGCTGATGCTGACTATTCTCTGGTCGAGGACTTTGTGCCAAGTGATTTGACCTCTTGGTACCGAGAGTTTCAGCCAAGTAATGGGAGCTAGTCTCATATTGGCCGAGTACTTCTCTATTGGCCTCATTCCAATTCTCATGGCATTCCTTCTCATCTCAGTCTCTTTATTACCACAACATCTTGATTCCTCTCACCTGCTATGATTAGAGAATCTTTGTAAGGAACCAATGTTACATTGCCACTTATCCATTTCATCTAATACTATACTATTTTTCCCTTTTATCGTTTGTTCTTTTTGCCCTTTTTCGTATGTACTAAGAATCCCCTTTTATGTATACCTTTTTGTAATTTCTTTACTTATAATACTACCTTAAGGACTTACTATAAGTAGTCTTACTATAAGTAGTCCCTTCTCCTTGTAAGCTAGAATCATCTTACTTTACAAATAAACATTGAATATAGTGTTCTTATGAGACAATCTACTCTAAGTCCATTTTCATACACTCTTATCTAATTTTGAGGAGTAGCTTAAGATTAGTGGTAGGTAGACCTTGATATTAACTTGTGCGTTATATTAAGTGAAGTATCAAGTTGTATTGTATTCGTAGGTAGATCATATCTTCTGAGCAGCTTCACATCAGCTACTTTAGTCAGTTTGTCCACCTACCCACTCTAAGTTTCTTCGATATTTTGGAGGACCCATTGGTTTAAATCTACTACAGTAAGTCTTAATAATAACTAAGCTCCTAGGTATATCACTCCTCGAGCCTAAACATCTAACTACCAACCTTACCCAGTTTAGATCCTACTCCTTCCAAGATAGGTTGAATGACTGCATGCTAACTTCTTTTGTTAAATGCACAGTTTTGTATTCTTATATGTATTCTCTTTATTTTAATTATGGCCCCATTCTTTAGGGTTTAAGACCTTATACATTATTTACAATTTTTCCATTAGGGTTTTAAGACTTATTATAAATAGAAACATTTGTATTTAGTAAAGGGATGATCAGATAGTGAAGAATATACATATACTTAGAACTTTCCTCTTTCGAATAAGGTTATTCTTGCATTCTTAGAGCTTGCATTTACCGAATTATTGAGTATTGATTAACTCTTTAATCTTTATCATGTTCTCATCAATCTTATCTTTGAGATTATGGTGAACCCTTTATTTAAGCGAGTTAGTGAGTTACATCTAATCTCTAATTTGAAACCTCGAGTGACATATAGTGTTCATGAGTTGTATTGAACCCCTATTTCGAGCTTAATCCCTGATTATGTTTCTATCTTGGTGCATATTATCTATACACATTCACCATTAAAACCCCCATTTTACTTCCTGTTCTTCATACCCACTCGAACCTCGATTACTCATTATGGTTTTAGCTCGTATATACACTCTGAGTTGTAACATAAGAAGACTAATTAGGTAAATAAGGTGCTACCATACCAGCTATATAGCAGTAACTTAATGAAGCTAAAATTCATTTTCCTAAATCATCAAACAATGGAAAGAAGCCTACTATGGAAGGGGTCACTACTAGTTTAAGGGTAATACTTGATCTAGTCTTGACGATTTCCATTGCACCTAAATATTAAGTACACACTCAATCTACATGAGTAGACTTTTTAACCTTCAAAGGGCATGACTTCAAATCATAGTTATTTAGAGCTGAACAATTCTTCCAAATTGATGCTACACCTAAAGCATTTAAGATAAAGTTAGCGGCATTACACTTTAAGGATAGAGCCTCTCAATGGTACTATTCTTATATCATTAATAGAAGAGGTGAAGGAGAAGTCACATGGTAGGAGTTAATGCATACCCTTAGCACCAAATTCAATGAGCAGGCTATTGAGGACCCAAATTTAGAACTAAAAAAGTTGCAACAACATGGTCTATTAGTCAAGTACATGGAAGAATTCGAGTTTCTCATATCACAATTAACTTTGTCAAATCCTATATGATCAGCTTATTCATAGCTAGTTTGAAACCTAAACTTCAAAACCTCATTAAGATGTTTGAACCCCACACATTATAGCAAACTTACACTTTAGCTTGATTACAAGAAGCTAACCTTGAAGCTACCCAAACACTCACCAAACCTACCTACAATTGCTATCCTTCTCGAACCCATACTTATACACAATACTAGAATACAACTATAGCTAACCCATCACCCTAATTTACCCCAAATACATAACTTACCTATAAGCCTACACTACCCTTACTACTTATACTCAATTTACCACCACGAAGAGCTTTACCCTACCTACCAACATTAGACCTGTATGATGCATGACACTAGAATAGTTGGAAGAAGTAGTGCTTTTGGTGTGATGAGGCCTTTGGTCATAGGTATAAGGGTAAGAGACTTAACTTGTTGTTAGTGGAAGATGAGGAAAAGGACTCTCTTAAGGTTGAAGTAGAACCAACTAGTGAAGAAGGAATATATTCAAGGCTATCTAAATTAACTTTATGCTTGATGCAACAAGATATGAAGGATGATAAACTTATGTAGTTGATTAGGTAAGTTAAGAGAAGACAAATACACACCCTCATTGATAGTTGAAGTTCATTGAACTTCATTGATAGTAGGTTAATTAAAGGACTAAGCTTTAAATTATAGCAAGTCAACCCCCTGAATGTGACCTTAGCTAATGGGTCAACATTGCCTTACAAGTTCAAAATGCCTAACTTCACTTGGGTTATGCAAGGAATACATTTTGAAATTAAGGTGTTTCTTCTGCCACTAATGGGGTGTAATCTTATCTTGGGAATTCCATGTTTGATTATGCTAGAACAATCACTTAGAACTTCCATAAGTTAAAAATGCAGTTTACTTTGAAGAGGAGGCCATATATTTTGGAAGGGAAAGAAGAGCTAGTGGCACATATTAAAGGTAATGAGCTATCTCTAGTATTACAAAAATCAAATTCTGCTTTGCAAATTTAGTGTTAGCTAGTCTCTTGTACCATGATAAGTAAAGAAACACGTAAGGATGTAAAGCTTAGTCTTGCACTAATTGACCTACTAGAAGAATATCATGAGCTATTTAAGGTCCCAAATTCATTATCACCTAGTAGAGGGTTTGATCATAGGATACATTTGAAAGAAAACACCAATCCAATGAACTTATACAAAAGACTATATTGGAAAACATGGTTAATGAATTGTTAGAAGGTGGAATTATTCGACTTAGTCATAGCCCTTTTGCATCACTGGTAGTGTTGGTGAAAAGGAAGGAAAAAGAACGATCACACTTGGAGGATGTATATTGAATATCTAAAGTTAAATAAAAAAACCATCAAGGATTGATTTCCAATTCCTATTGTTGAGGACCTATTTGATCAATTAAATGAGGCAAGCCACTTGAGTAAACTTTATTTAAGATTAGGTTACCATCAAATTAGAATGCACCCTAATGATGTTTTCAAAATGGCCTTTTATGCACATGAAGGGCATTATGAATTTTTGGTCATGCCCTTTGGGTTGTTTAACACCCCCTTAACTTTTCATGGGCCAATGAACCATGTGTTCAAACCATTCCTAAGGAAGTTTCTCCTAGTGTTTTTCGATGATATTCTTGTATATAGCCATTGTATGTAGGACCATATTAACCACCTACATGCTGTGTTTAAAGTATGGAAGAAGGAAAGGTTATTTTTGAAGAAAAGTAAATGCACTTTTGGTTTAATGCAGATTAAATATCTAGGACATATCATTAGTAGAGAGGGTATTGCTACGGATCCTCAGAAGATAGAGGCCATTATTCAATGGCATGTGCCTCAAAATTTGAAGTAGTTGTGCAAGTTCCTTAGCCAGTCTAGATACTATAGGTACTTCATATAGGATTATGGGTCCATTGCTAGCCCTTTGACAAACTTGTTGAAGAAAGGTTAGTTCAAATGGAATACCGAAGTTGTTGTTGCCTTTAACAAACTTAAGGCTACCCTAGTAAGCTCCCTTGTTCTTAAAATACTAGATTTCAATAAACCGTTATTGAAACCGATGCTAATGGATAAGGATTAAGGGTGGTTTTAATGCATGATAAGCACCCTATAGCTTATCTAAGCAAGGTTTTATCACCTAAGCGATAAGGAATGTTAGTGTATGAGAAGGAATTGATGTCTTTGGTACAAGTTGTTGACAAGTGGAGGCATTACCTCCTTAGACAACACTTTATAATCAAAACCGACCATCAAGGCTGCAAGTATTTACTTAAGCAGAAATTGGTTACTCCTAGCCAACATAAATGGCTCATTGAGTTGCTTAGGTTAGATTATGAAATTCAGTTTAAAAGTGGGCATGCTAATTCAATTGTAGATACTCTCTCTAGGGTGAATAGACTATAGCTATTGTAATTAACTACTAATGTAGCAACTACTGACTTAATGGGTGAAATGAAATGAAGTTGGATTGTGGATGATGCTTATAGTGGTGTTTTAGCTTAGTTGCATGCTAGACAATCCTTTAAAAATTTTGTTTTTATTGATGGGGTTTTGCGTAGAAAAGGAAGAGTGGCCATTAGACCATCTCAACAACTAAGGAATAAGTTATTATAGTTATATCATGAGGGCACTTTGGGTGGTCATTCAGGAGCCTAAGCCACCGACAAGCAAATAAGGTTAGTCTTTCATTGGCTTAAATTAGAAAAAGAAGTAAGGTAGCCTATTTAATAGTAGGATGTCTACTAATGGAATAAGTTTGAAAACATGGCTACTCCAAGGCTCTTGTTGCTACCGCCCATTTTAGATGGATGTTGGAAAGAGGTTACAGTGGACTTCATTGATGGTTTACCAAAGTTAGTGGGCAAGGAAGTGATCATGGTTGTTATTGATTGGTTTAGCATGTATGGACACTTTATTGCCCTTGTACATCCTTATACCACTATGCAAGTATCCTAAGCCTATATTGAAAATGTTTTCAAGCTACATGGATTGTGAAAAGGCTAACTAGTGATTGAGACCCAGTGTTCCTTAGCAACTTTTGGAAAGAATTTTTTTAAGTTATAAGGAGTTGAGCTTAATTTTTCTATTGCATACCATCCTCAAACAGATGGGTAGACAGAAGTTATAAACCAATGTTTGGAAACTTACTTACGGTATGCTATAGGGGAGAAATAGCATAAGTGGACTCATTATTTAACATTAGTGGAGTGGTGATACAACACCAATTCCAAGGTAGTACAAAGACTACCATTTTTTAGATTTTGTATGGCTACCTACCTTCGATCTACATGCCTTACATACTTAGGGACTTGGCTAACACAATAGTAGACTTGATGTTGACAAACCATGAAAAGAATCTAAAGATGCTAAAGTTTCATTTTGCAAGAGCATAGAATCATTTGAGGTAATATGCTAACAAAAGAAGGATAGATAGGGAGTTTGAAACTGATGAGTAGGTGCTTCTCAAATTGTAACCCTATCGACAAAATACACTCAAATAGACAAGGAGACTTAAGTAGTCACCTTGATACTATGAACCCTTTTAAATTGTTGATAGAATAGGTAAAGTGGGTTATTGCTTGGCTTTACATAAGTGATCAAGTGTACATTCAACTTTTCATGTGTCCCAGTTGAACAAGTACTACAAATATGAGCTCGCATCAACTCTTTAGTTACATGCAAACATAAACGACGAAGCATTAGAGCCTGTAGCCATCTTAGAAAGAAAATTCGTAAAGAGAGGAAGGAGGGCAAATGCTATGGGGTTAGTTTACTGGAAGGGAAAGGCTCCATCCAATGTGACTTAAGAGTTTATGTCAAATCTCCAACTCATGTTTCCACACTCGACCTTTTGGTCAAGTTTTCTAAAGGAGGGAAGAATGATCTAGGGCTTTTTTAGAGGGAAGGATCATATAAGGGCAATGAGCACGGACAACAGGTTAGGGTTACTACATCGTAAAACCCTAATTAGAGAAGACTAGAAAGGGAAGTCTCTAGATGGAACATATTTTACTGTTAAAGGAAATATCTACTTGTCTAATGGATCAAATTCTAAAGAAGGATTAGATTGAGTTACAGCTAGTTTCGATCCTAATCTAGTCTTACATGGGCTATATCTAATATTTAGGCCTATTCCGTTAACAAGTAAATAAACCCATACTAGGAAATATTTGCCCTAGTAGATTCTTAGTGGAATATTCCTTATTTATATACGTGTTGGCTTACTACATTGTGTATAAAGATAGTAACAAACTTAGAGACCCTATAAACACATATTACAATCATGTAAATACAACATATATAGAAAAATACGAAAAGATTCTTCTCCTAAATGATTTTCTTCTTCCTATAAGGTTGTGTCTAACCCATTTCTAGCTTAATTTCTTTTAAATTTGAATAGCCCATATCATATTCACCTCTCCTTTACTTAGCTTTGTTGACATTAAATAAAGGATATTACTCTTGTTTCATTTCACCACAATTAAAAAACCATTGGTAAGCATCCATTTACCTCCACCAAAATAGCTACTGTTTCCTTCATCATCAAGATTTCTTGCAAATATGAGGTTTAGGTAAATATTTGGGATGTGTTTAACATCATTGAAAATGAGACAACAATTGTTGTTAGTCTTCAAAATAATATCTCCAATACCACTAATTTTAGATATCCTTTCGTTTTCTATCCTAACATTACCAAAATCACCAGGAATATAAGTTGATAAGAATTCACCATGTTATATCATATAAAAGGAGGCACTAGATTTAATGAACCAATCACTATTATGGAATGCAAGACTAACACAATCATTATCCTAAGCAACAATAATTTCACCATCTACTATTGTAGTTGTTGCATCTTCATCTTTTCCATCGCTTTTATCTTTACCTGATTCTCTTTTCCATATTTTGCACTCCCACTTTATATGTCCCAACTTATCATAATGATGACATTTAGTATTTCTTCCTCTTAAGTTAGGCCTTTCCTTGGATTTACTGATCTATTAGATGAACCTCTTGTCTTACTTCTCCCACATCTTTTTGTTTTATTAGTAACAAAGTGCCTAAGTCTTAGAATTGATACCTTGCTCTTTTCTTCTAGCTTCTTCATTCATCAAGCTAGCTTTCACCACAACAAAGGTGAGCTTTCCTTTTGGAACATAATTACTAGTAGACACTATAACTGTCTCTTAACTATCTAGTAGTGAACTTAATAACAATAGTACCTAAATCTCATCATTAAGCACCAACTTCATGGTAGCAAATAATTTATAAGACCCTAAAATTCATTTAAGTGCATTGTCATGTTTGATCTATCCTTGTATTTCAAATTCACCACTCTCCTAGTTAAGGATGTTTTACGTAATGTAGTTTTCCTTTCATACATTGACTCCAATTTCATCTATAGAGCATTTGCTCTAGTTTCCTATGTAACATGATGATAAACACTATGATCCACTTGTTATTGAATATAATCGATAGTTTTCTTATACATAATATCCTAATCTTAATCATATTTATCCTTGGGTTTCACACTATCATTGCCTAAATGTGCATATAGATCTTTGCAATGTATAAGGTCTTCCATCATTGACTTTCAAATCGAATGTTTTGATGAATTTAATTTTATCACAAAACTTGATGCTTGCCATGCTTGTGGCATAGAAAAACCAATATATATATATGTGTGTGTGTATACATATATATTTTTTCAAGCCTAGTTTTGATTTCACTTGTTAGGAATATAATAAACTAAACATAAAAATAAACAATGAATGCCATGATTTAACATGGAAAGCCCTTATTAAGGAAAAAATCATGGGACCACATAGCACAAAATTCTTCTACCGTCAGTAATAATGGGCTTACAAATTATCTCTTCACTGGTTATAATAATGGATAAACAATCTTTGCCACAAAACGGTGTATTTCAAAAAAATCACAATCTAAACCAATCCATAAAATCATGAAAATGCAAATTCAATCTAAACAACTAAGAAGGATTGATAAGCAATGAAACTAATGACCTTCTAGAGATTTACACCCCGAATTCAATGGGTAAAGTTTCATCATAATTGGGATTTAGTGAGCCATCTAATCGTAGATCTAAAGTCGCTTAATCGATAAAGCTTTTCGTTTCAAATACAAAGTTGAGGAATGTGAGACCAAATTCATCGATTCTTACTTTCGACCATCTAATATTACCACATGAGAAAGTTGTTTTATCCTTTTCCCATTTCAATTTTTTGAGTAATCTCATGGTTACATGTCCTTCACAATTAGACTTCTAATATATATATATATATATATATATATATGTGTGTGTGTGTGTGTGTGTAAGTGTGTGCAAGTATGTGTATGTATGCACACGTGTGCTAGGGTTTTCTTTTTCTTTTATTTGCTATAGGCTTACATATGAGTTGGACACATAAGCCCAACATCCATACACCTTCATGATAAGAAGAATTGTAGGCATACATAGCCTAAGGTAGAAATTTGACCCAATCTGTAAGGTGCTTCATCACATAGTTCCATGAATATTGTTGCATAATCCTATTGAGTACCTCAATTTTCCCATTAAATCGAGGATGGTATGTGTTACTTAGAGATAAATGAGTCCTACTAAGTCTAAATAATTTTGTCAAAATATGACTCACAAATATATGGTCTTAATTAGACGCTATTATTCTAGGTACTGTATCATGACCTAAGGGAGCTAGTTGCGACAGTTGTCGTATACTGTATAAAGGATTGTAGATTGAATTTCTTTACAATCGATGACTTTTTTATACAATATACAAGGCTACGGCTACGGCTACGGCTACTACTAACTAACAAGAGTGCGTAAGCTTAAGCAATATCATTTCATGATAAATAATAATATTATAAAAACATAACACATAGTCCATTTGTATAAAAGTTCACAGATATAGAGTCTAAAACATGTCTGAAGTTAGATTAATAAAAATTACATATTTAAATCTATGATTAATCAAAAGTACTCTCCATCTCATCTAGCTCCCACACTGACCCCATGTAGAAAACTAACCTCGAGTATGCGATGGCCCAACTCCACAAAAAGGTCAGCCTGTGAAAGAAGACTACAAGGGTACAAGCTAACTAACTTAGTGATATAATTTTCGCTCAACCATACAGCAAACAAGTCATTCAATAGTTAGGTTCAACCAAATGAATGCATGACAAATAGTATGCCAACCAAATATATGCAAGTGACCAGGTACTGCATGCAACTCAAATTTAACACCCTCCAAAGTCAGGGTTAGAGATTCATCGATACAATTAGATCTGGGTATCATATTAGAACTTATTTCATAACGAAACTCCGCATTTCGTATTCAAAATGTAATGGTACATCCATTACCCGCTTTATCAAAATGAGTTCTACATATGATTGTGAGTAGGTTCACGCAACCCTCACTCACCCTTAAACGAAGGTCTTTGGACTTAACCCTTAGCCAGGCGGTTGGCACCTCCAATGCTTAGTTATCCCGTAGGCTGAGGTAAGGTCATATCGCACGTATGCATCGTACGAAATCAATAACAATCAATAATCAACCCACGTATGGCCTCTCGCTACCTCCGTGTAATGTGATTGCTAGAATTAGTTATGCAGTGCATGATTTATGCATGATCTAAGTTAACTTTTTCTAGTCGAATAAAATTTAGCCTTATTTATTCAATGATCATTCCAAGCTACAAACAATCAATCTAGTGAATCTACTTTGCAACAATCATTATATTATTGAAATTTAAAGTAAATTCACCATCAACAACAATCACATGCACAAGCATAACTCAATCCCATACACATTCATTTATAATTCATAATTTATATTCACTATCTACAAGCACAAACAAGTATGAAATCATTAGGAAAAACTCACTCAACCATAGCCAACTTAGGGGTTGTAGTAGTCTAAGGGCAGCTTAGGGTCGATATCGAAGTCATCTGAGAATAATCAAAATTTTGTAAGTTTAAGAATGTAAAGCTAACTAGTGTTATAATTTGTAAGGTCTACTTCACTTAATTATGTGAAATTGTCGATTCAAGCTTTTTATCGAATCGCGTGTAACTTTTTTGTTTTAACTCGGATCGTTATGAACTTATAGTCCATTTTGACCGTTTTTGAGCGTATTTTTTCATAACGAGGTCCGTTTTAGATGTTGTGACTCATAGTTTAAATTGTAATATAAAAATATCACAAAAATTATTATTTAGGTTTAAAAATTATAAAATATTAATTTTCGTTTTTTCTTAACATATTTATGATTTAACAATTAGTTAAACCATATATTTGATATTTTTATTATTTTGAGCATATTTTCCTATTTTTGAGATTTTTAGCTTTATTATGATTATTATTATTACCTTTATTGTTTTTATTATTTCTCATTTTCTTATTATTTATGTATTTCATGATTTATACATACATACATATATATATATATATATATCTACACCTTACATATTCATGAATTTAGTATATTTTAGGTATCATATATGCTAATACATAGTCGGTATACTATATATGTACTATATGGTATACATATAATAACATATACTACATATTATATGTATTTATATAGTATTTGCTGTAAACTATGTATATTAAATATTATATATGTATTATATGGTATATGTTGTATACCACAAAGAATATACTCTATATTATATGTCTTATATACATATAGAATCACTTATAAAAATACACCACTACATATATACTATACGACCATACATATATAAATATATAAAAATAATTATACATGTATACATATATATATAGTTTAGGTACACACACACACATATATATATACTATAGTTATTTAATGAAAATACTTAATACTAATTATATGTATTCTTAAAAAATACATAATAGATACTCTTCCATATAATATACCTATGTACATACATGTATACATATATTGCTTAATACATGCACATATAACTCAATTTATGTATTTATGCACAAATACATGGACTTAGTAATGTTATATGTATAAAAATACCATACAAATACTATATTTATATATGTATATACTATATAACATACATCTATACTAAAAATAATAATTTACTTACTGTCGAGCTTGATTTTTCAGTTTCTTTTATTTAAAATTAATTTCTCATTTTCCGATTAATACTAAACCCTAACCCATTTAATATTAATCCTCAACTAAAAAAATTGAGAAATTTTGGTTTTTCATATTGAAAATAATTTTTGAAGTCGTCACCCGACCAAAGTCGGGAAAAGAAAAGAAATCGTAACCAATTGGGTGGATTGATTCAATTTGGCTACCGGTCATTGATTTCAATATAAATGAAAAACCAAAGTGTTCCAAGTTCGATGGCTAACCTATTAAACCCTAACAAATATCATTATCTATTTACCGAAATTAGGATTATTCTTCTAATTATAATATTTAAATAATAAATAAATAAATAAATAAAATCAAAAGAGAGTAAAAAAAGGGACCTAAGTTTTTGCATGTTTTATCGTCACCTTGAAGGTACCTACGTACCCGCTAACCGGAATCAAACGATCGTAGTTCTTTTAAAAAACTTTAATGTGTTAGTTTTTTTTGTAAAAAAAAAATAATTGGTTGAATTTGCGTTTTTATTAACCATTTCATTTTTATTAAGAAAAATCCCTAAAAGCCTAATTTTTATTCCTAATTATAAAAAAAAAAACCTAAAAACCTAAATTTTGAAAAGTCCCAAATTAAGATTTTTATTTAAAAACAACTAAGTGATAATTTTTTTATTTTCAAGAAAAATGCTAAAGATTTTATGAAATATGCAATTTTTATGAAATATGCAATGTTTTACATGATGAATATTTTATATAGAAAATATGCTTAAAACATCATAGAAAATATGCCTAAACCATAGAAAAGATATCTAAACTATGAAAAAGATGTTTAAATCATAGAAAATAAAAACCTAAATTATAGAAAAGATGTCTGAATCATAGAAAAGAAATCTAAACAATGGAAAAGATATATATACTATAGAAAAGAAGCCTAAATTATGGAAAAGATATCTAAACCATAGAGAAGAAGCCTAAACTATGGAAAAGATGTTTAAACCATGAAAAAGACATCTAAATTATGGAAAACAAGCCTAAACTATAGAAAATATGTCTCACCGTAAAAGAGAAGTNCAAATACAAAGTTGAGGAATGTGAGACCAAATTCATCGATTCTTACTTTCGACCATCTAATATTACCACATGAGAAAGTTGTTTTATCCTTTTCCCATTTCAATTTTTTGAGTAATCTCATGGTTACATGTCCTTCACAATTAGACTTCTAATATATATATATATATATATATATATATGTGTGTGTGTGTGTGTGTGTAAGTGTGTGCAAGTATGTGTATGTATGCACACGTGTGCTAGGGTTTTCTTTTTCTTTTATTTGCTATAGGCTTACATATGAGTTGGACACATAAGCCCAACATCCATACACCTTCATGATAAGAAGAATTGTAGGCATACATAGCCTAAGGTAGAAATTTGACCCAATCTGTAAGGTGCTTCATCACATAGTTCCATGAATATTGTTGCATAATCCTATTGAGTACCTCAATTTTCCCATTAAATCGAGGATGGTATGTGTTACTTAGAGATAAATGAGTCCTACTAAGTCTAAATAATTTTGTCAAAATATGACTCACAAATATATGGTCTTAATTAGACGCTATTATTCTAGGTACTGTATCATGACCTAAGGGAGCTAGTTGCGACAGTTGTCGTATACTGTATAAAGGATTGTAGATTGAATTTCTTTACAATCGATGACTTTTTTATACAATATACAAGGCTACGGCTACGGCTACGGCTACTACTAACTAACAAGAGTGCGTAAGCTTAAGCAATATCATTTCATGATAAATAATAATATTATAAAAACATAACACATAGTCCATTTGTATAAAAGTTCACAGATATAGAGTCTAAAACATGTCTGAAGTTAGATTAATAAAAATTACATATTTAAATCTATGATTAATCAAAAGTACTCTCCATCTCATCTAGCTCCCACACTGACCCCATGTAGAAAACTAACCTCGAGTATGCGATGGCCCAACTCCACAAAAAGGTCAGCCTGTGAAAGAAGACTACAAGGGTACAAGCTAACTAACTTAGTGATATAATTTTCGCTCAACCATACAGCAAACAAGTCATTCAATAGTTAGGTTCAACCAAATGAATGCATGACAAATAGTATGCCAACCAAATATATGCAAGTGACCAGGTACTGCATGCAACTCAAATTTAACACCCTCCAAAGTCAGGGTTAGAGATTCATCGATACAATTAGATCTGGGTATCATATTAGAACTTATTTCATAACGAAACTCCGCATTTCGTATTCAAAATGTAATGGTACATCCATTACCCGCTTTATCAAAATGAGTTCTACATATGATTGTGAGTAGGTTCACGCAACCCTCACTCACCCTTAAACGAAGGTCTTTGGACTTAACCCTTAGCCAGGCGGTTGGCACCTCCAATGCTTAGTTATCCCGTAGGCTGAGGTAAGGTCATATCGCACGTATGCATCGTACGAAATCAATAACAATCAATAATCAACCCACGTATGGCCTCTCGCTACCTCCGTGTAATGTGATTGCTAGAATTAGTTATGCAGTGCATGATTTATGCATGATCTAAGTTAACTTTTTCTAGTCGAATAAAATTTAGCCTTATTTATTCAATGATCATTCCAAGCTACAAACAATCAATCTAGTGAATCTACTTTGCAACAATCATTATATTATTGAAATTTAAAGTAAATTCACCATCAACAACAATCACATGCACAAGCATAACTCAATCCCATACACATTCATTTATAATTCATAATTTATATTCACTATCTACAAGCACAAACAAGTATGAAATCATTAGGAAAAACTCACTCAACCATAGCCAACTTAGGGGTTGTAGTAGTCTAAGGGCAGCTTAGGGTCGATATCGAAGTCATCTGAGAATAATCAAAATTTTGTAAGTTTAAGAATGTAAAGCTAACTAGTGTTATAATTTGTAAGGTCTACTTCACTTAATTATGTGAAATTGTCGATTCAAGCTTTTTATCGAATCGCGTGTAACTTTTTTGTTTTAACTCGGATCGTTATGAACTTATAGTCCATTTTGACCGTTTTTGAGCGTATTTTTTCATAACGAGGTCCGTTTTAGATGTTGTGACTCATAGTTTAAATTGTAATATAAAAATATCACAAAAATTATTATTTAGGTTTAAAAATTATAAAATATTAATTTTCGTTTTTTCTTAACATATTTATGATTTAACAATTAGTTAAACCATATATTTGATATTTTTATTATTTTGAGCATATTTTCCTATTTTTGAGATTTTTAGCTTTATTATGATTATTATTATTACCTTTATTGTTTTTATTATTTCTCATTTTCTTATTATTTATGTATTTCATGATTTATACATACATACATATATATATATATATATATCTACACCTTACATATTCATGAATTTAGTATATTTTAGGTATCATATATGCTAATACATAGTCGGTATACTATATATGTACTATATGGTATACATATAATAACATATACTACATATTATATGTATTTATATAGTATTTGCTGTAAACTATGTATATTAAATATTATATATGTATTATATGGTATATGTTGTATACCACAAAGAATATACTCTATATTATATGTCTTATATACATATAGAATCACTTATAAAAATACACCACTACATATATACTATACGACCATACATATATAAATATATAAAAATAATTATACATGTATACATATATATATAGTTTAGGTACACACACACACATATATATATACTATAGTTATTTAATGAAAATACTTAATACTAATTATATGTATTCTTAAAAAATACATAATAGATACTCTTCCATATAATATACCTATGTACATACATGTATACATATATTGCTTAATACATGCACATATAACTCAATTTATGTATTTATGCACAAATACATGGACTTAGTAATGTTATATGTATAAAAATACCATACAAATACTATATTTATATATGTATATACTATATAACATACATCTATACTAAAAATAATAATTTACTTACTGTCGAGCTTGATTTTTCAGTTTCTTTTATTTAAAATTAATTTCTCATTTTCCGATTAATACTAAACCCTAACCCATTTAATATTAATCCTCAACTAAAAAAATTGAGAAATTTTGGTTTTTCATATTGAAAATAATTTTTGAAGTCGTCACCCGACCAAAGTCGGGAAAAGAAAAGAAATCGTAACCAATTGGGTGGATTGATTCAATTTGGCTACCGGTCATTGATTTCAATATAAATGAAAAACCAAAGTGTTCCAAGTTCGATGGCTAACCTATTAAACCCTAACAAATATCATTATCTATTTACCGAAATTAGGATTATTCTTCTAATTATAATATTTAAATAATAAATAAATAAATAAATAAAATCAAAAGAGAGTAAAAAAAGGGACCTAAGTTTTTGCATGTTTTATCGTCACCTTGAAGGTACCTACGTACCCGCTAACCGGAATCAAACGATCGTAGTTCTTTTAAAAAACTTTAATGTGTTAGTTTTTTTTGTAAAAAAAAAATAATTGGTTGAATTTGCGTTTTTATTAACCATTTCATTTTTATTAAGAAAAATCCCTAAAAGCCTAATTTTTATTCCTAATTATAAAAAAAAAAACCTAAAAACCTAAATTTTGAAAAGTCCCAAATTAAGATTTTTATTTAAAAACAACTAAGTGATAATTTTTTTATTTTCAAGAAAAATGCTAAAGATTTTATGAAATATGCAATTTTTATGAAATATGCAATGTTTTACATGATGAATATTTTATATAGAAAATATGCTTAAAACATCATAGAAAATATGCCTAAACCATAGAAAAGATATCTAAACTATGAAAAAGATGTTTAAATCATAGAAAATAAAAACCTAAATTATAGAAAAGATGTCTGAATCATAGAAAAGAAATCTAAACAATGGAAAAGATATATATACTATAGAAAAGAAGCCTAAATTATGGAAAAGATATCTAAACCATAGAGAAGAAGCCTAAACTATGGAAAAGATGTTTAAACCATGAAAAAGACATCTAAATTATGGAAAACAAGCCTAAACTATAGAAAATATGTCTCACCGTAAAAGAGAAGTTAATTAAAGATTTTTTTTCATTTTATGAACATTAAAATGATTTTTTTATCTAGAAAACCCTAAAATGCCTAATGCAATTTTTCTAAATTAATACAATATGCAAAAAACAAGATTATGTAAAATATGAGATTTTATAAAAATGTCATTTTGAAAATATGAAATCTAAAAAAAAAAGTAAAATTTAACTTAACACATGTTCACTAGACACTAATACTATAACAAATTACTAGCAATTAAAGACACGATAAAAATAAAAATAAAAAATTAGTGTAAGTCTTAAAAATAACTGCGCATATACTAAGTGAGATAAAAATAAATAAATAAGAAGATATAGATAAGAACAGTGCTCTATGCGTTGGCTATATCCTTGAGAAAATTGATAAAGGGTAAGTACTCGCTTAAACTCTATTGACAATCAAAAGTAAAACTAAGGAACATAGCCGACTCGAAAAAAAAACTCTTGATTTGAGAAATTTACAAACAAGGAATTTGGTGAAAACTGTTTATAACATGAATTGAAAATTTAGCTACTATGGATGAAATGGACTGGAAAATGAATGGAAAAACTTGTAACAAGCCTCCATTTTCTCTCTCTCCTTTTCATGTCTTTTCATTTTCTTTTTTCCTTCTTTTTCCTTAAAAGTTTGCTAATGGATACAAATTCCTATTTAAAAGGCAAACGCTATAATCATGTAGGTTATGTCATATCCACCTTAGTTTATAACCTAGACATTCATTTCATAAGGAAAAGGTAACTCACGATTAGTCTAGTCGAAGAGGACTTCTTTACGTACTCTCGGTCTGGATTTCACTCTTGATTGCTATTCTAGGAATTATAATCTAGTTTGTAAGTGATACGCTCTGATCGATCTATTAGGTCTTTTTAGGTTCAGTATTGTAAATTAGGCTATTGGTCAAATGTTTTCAAAAGAAGTTAATTGAGAGGGCCTATTTGAAAGAAGTGCTTTTCTCCAACCCGAGGTGTACAAGTCAAGAACCCTTACGAATGAACTAGATGTGCGCTTGCCCCAGTTTCAGAAATAATTTTTATCTTAGATAAATTATTCTTCAAAATTGGAAGAGCTTTAAGTAGGGAGGTATTGTGGGTGGGGAGGTCTTGTGTTTAAGAATTGAGTGGATAAAAAGGGTTTATGTTCATTATTTGGAGTGTGATTTTGAACTGAATATGGAGTTTTTGGTTTGTGGTTGAGAACGTGATTTTGAATGAATATGAGGTTTTGTGCTTTTGATTGGGAATGCGATTCAAGACCTTGTGTTTTTAGAGTAACTTGGGCCTTTTTTGATTGGAGATTTTCTCAAGCCCAATATTTGGGTATTTCTTCATTTTCCTTTTTCTTAGTTTTTCTCTTTTTCTTTTTTCTTTTTTTTTCTTTTTCTTTTAATTATCATTTCGTTTTGTTTCTTTCCTTTCTCTCCCTAAAAATAACTATCTCTTTTGTCAAGTTTTTGTCTTTGGATGAATCAAGGCCCTAAATCTATAGGTATAGGTTCAGAGTGCATTGGCTTAGGTAAGGTATGTGTGGCCTTTGAGGTATTTGGAAAAATGTTAGCTCTTCTTCAAGGAGAACAATTTATCGAAAACAAAAATTATCCTTGAATTGTTATTACTAGGGTAAGCACAAATCAGTTTTACCCTTTTCTCCTAATCAATAACCCTAACCTCCGAACTACCCTACTATAGGGTGGTTCTTAATAGGATTTACATTTGAAATAACTCCAAATCAGTCCAACGGGGTTATCAAAGGATAATTGTGTTTGAGATTTGAGAATAAATGCCTAACTTCGTTTCGGTCTGCATATCAAATTCAAAATGGACCTCCTTTAAGGAATGAGTCCAAAATATCCTCACCATGATATTTCTCATCTCTCATCTCTCAAAGTGTTTAAGGGTTAGTATATAGGATATAACTCACCTCTTTTCATTCAAAACTTTTTTAAAAGTGAGTTACCAATTCCTTATGTAGGGATTGATTGACCTTAGGGTATTAACCTTACTCCCTAATTCCTTGGAACATGCCCCAGTTGTGAAATTTTAAAGACTAAATGCCCTATGCCTTAGACTTATAGGTCTTAACGCCCTTAAGCTTCCATATCTGATTTTGGGTCAGGTTCTTTAAAGTTTAAATGGGCCAACATTAACAACTTCTAAAGTTGAAGGGTCTAATAAATTACCATTTTTGTTTGTACCGGAAATCAAGCTCAAGATAGTATTTCACAGTCTCGTGTTTTGACTTGATTCGTGTTTGGACTCGACAGCTCAAGGGCTTTGAGTTAGTTAAATCATCTTGATGGGCTAGGGTTTGGGTTTGGTTAGTTATTTTCTCAAGCCAAGTGGGTCTGTTTAGGTTAGCTACCTTAATGGGCTAAGTAATTGTGTTTGTCCCGAACCCTATAAGGATTTGTAACCGTTAGCAAATTTCTTTCTTTTTCTTTTCTTTCCTTTCCTTCTTTTTTCTTTCTTTTCTCTTTCTTTCTTTGTTTTTTTCTTTTTTTGAAAGAGAGAGACGAAAAGTTAGGGTTTTTGTGTTACAAATATTGAGTGATGGAATTGTAAATGGATGATTACGAAGGATTGCTTTCATAGAATTCTATATACAAGCCTATACAACTTATCGTTACTGTTATAAGTGAGGAATTCTAAAGAATAAAAGACTAAACAAAGAAAATATCGAAATCTTATTTATTCCAAATGAAGAAGGCTATTTGCAAAATATTGAATTTACCTAAAAGAATGAATATTTCTGATTGGTAGAATACTAGGCACAATGATAACTACCTATTATTTTACAAGTTTGATTCTTTTCATTTGGGTTCCTTTTTTTATTTTTTTTCTATTTATTTTTATTTATTTACTTCGTGAAGGTTGGGCCCAATTGATGTAGGCCTAAAGTGATAGATTCGAGCCCTAATAGATATATTAAGGTTTGTAACTAGGTAATATTCATAGGGCTCTTCTATAGAGGCAAGATGAGCCCAATCTTGTTCTGAATAAATTCTTACTTATTTAGGCTAAAAAGTTAAAACCATGTCTAGAGTATCTTTTAAGGCTAATGAGGTGAGTAGACGTGGATCTGTTTGGAAGTCCCTTGGCTCGATCTAGCCATAGTTATGTAAAAAATCAAAATTACAATCATCACCAATTACAAACTTTACATAGAATTATTACAAATTATTTACGGAGAAATATTACAACTGCAACTTCACAATTGCCCTTGACCATTTAGGTTTGCCACATCATAGGTTCTTATGATTTTTTTTTTTAAATTGTTTTCATCTGATGCAACGGGTGGGTTCTAAAGGTTTTCAAGTTCTACAACCATCGCGTTTTTTTAAAAGCAACGGTTTTGTGGTCGCATTTGAACTTGAGTAGGGTAGCCTGATCGGCCTCGGAAGGTAGTTGCCCTACAACATCCGAAACTTACACAATGGCCCTCCTCTTAAGATCCTAAGACGGTCTAGTTCTAACTGTATCTACTATGCATTTATGATATAGAAAAATAGAATAAAAATAAAGTAAACCCCCAAAGCTACCCCCCGTAAATAAACTGCAACAAAAAATGTTAGTAAAAAAAGAAATAAAATAAACAAATACATAAAATAACACATCTAAGTTCTTTTTTTATTTTTATTATTTCATCTTTTTATTTTTTATTTTTTTGAAAAATAATTTTATTTTCGATAACTTCTAATGGCTAGCCCTCTAATGTCCCCAGTGGAGTCACCAAACTGTCGAGCCTGATTTTTTGGTTTCTTTTATTTAAAATTAATTTCTCATTTTCCGATTAATACTAAACCCTAACCCATTTAATATTAATCCTCGACTAAAGAAAATGAGAAATTTCGATTTTTTATATTAAAAATAATTTTTAAAGTCGCCACCCGATCGAAGTAGGGAAAAGAAAAGAAACCGTAACTAATTAGGTGGATTAATTACGATTTAGCTATCGGTCTTTAATTTCAACTTGAATGAAAAACCAAAGTATTCCGAGTTCAAGGGTTAACCTATTAAACTCTAACGGATACCACTATCTATTTATTGAAATTAAGATTATTCTTCTAATTATAATAATATAAAAATAAATAAATAAATAAATAAAATCAAAAGAGAGAAAAAAAAGGAACATAAGTTTTTACATATTTTATCATCGCCTTGAAGGTACCTATGTACCTACTAGCAAGAATTAGACAATCGTAGTTCTTTTAAAAAACTTTAATGTGTTAGTTCTTTTTATAAAAAAAAATAATTGGTTGAATTTGCATTTTTATTAACCATTTCGTTTTTATTAAGAAAAATCCTTAGAAGCCTAATTTTTATTCCTAATTATAAAAAAAAAAACCTAAAAACCTAATTTTTGAAAAGTCCCAAATTAAGATTTTTATTTTAAAACAACTAAGTGATAATTTTTTTATTTTCAAGAAAAACGCTAAAGATTTTATGAAATATGCAATGTTTTACATGATGAATCTTTTATATAGAAAATATGCTTAAAACATCATAGAAAATATGCCTAACTATAGAAAGATATCTAAACTATAGAAAAGATGTCTAAACTATGAAAAAAACGTCTAAACCATAGAAAAAAAATCTAAATGTCTGAATCATAGAAAAGAAATCAAAATAATGGAAAAGATATATAAACTATGGAAAAGAAGCCTAAATTATGGAAAAGATGTCTAAACCATAGAGAAGACGTTTAAACCATGGAAAAGACATTTAAACCATGAAAAAGACATCTAAACTGTGAAAAACAAGCCTAAACTATGGAAAATAAGCCTAAACTATAGAAAAGATTTTTTTTTTAATTTATGAACATCAAAATGATTTTTTTATCTAGAAAACCCTAAAATGCCTAATACAATTTTTCTCAATTAATACGATATGCAAAGAACGAGATTATATAAAATATGAGATTTTATAAAAATATGATTTTGAAAATACGAAATCTAGAAAAAAAAAACTAAAATTTAACTTAACACATATTCACTAGATACTAATGCTATAATTAATTACTAGTAATAAAGACTTGATAAAAAAAAATTAGTACAAGTCTTAAAAATAACTGTGCATATACTAAGTGGGATAAAAATAAATAAATAAGACAAGCTATAAATAATAATTAAAAACCACTATTATATACTTGCACGGTAAAGAACACAAAGTTGATGAAAGAGAACAAATTGGAACTCCAATCCTATTGCGTGCACAACTATAGAATTAGTCTAAAGAATGAGTTCGAGCGTATTTTTTAACAAATGTATGATTGTTCTTTTTTCTATCTCGTACTATGCAACCCTTATTTGTAAAACTAAAAAACAAATCTTTTGAATCGAATCGAATTGAATCAAATCAAAATTGATAAAGATTCAAAATAGATTCGAATCTTATAAATCTTGATTTTATTAGATTTAACATCATCGTATCAGATTTGTTTTTTTTTTTTCGATAACTATTTAGTCAAGATTCCATCAAATTAATTTTTTCGAATTTTTTCCGTTTTAGTTTTTTTTTCTAGCAATTTTCTATCTTTTTTTTTTTGGTTTTTTAATCATTTTTCAATTTTTTTATTATTTTGTAAATTATGAACCTAAAAACAAAAATTATAACTACTATGGGCAAAAATCAAGTGTCTACACTTACCTATTAATTTAATTTCCCTTCTTCTTTTCCTTCTTCTTTTCTTCTCCTTTTCTTCTTCTTTTTCTTCTTTCTTTCTCCTTCTTTCTCTTACGGTTTTGCTTCCTAGATTTTTGGTTTGTGCAAAATTTTTTTTTCTTTTTTCCAGATTTTTATTTACTCCTTTTATTCACGTGAGTAGTTAGCTTAAAATGTAAGCTAAGATACTTTTCAATCTTTTACATTAATGAGAATATGACAAAATTAATCATTTCCATTTTTCTTTTATTTTACACTCAACAAACGGAAAATTTTTTTTTCCTCACGTGGTTTGCCATTTGATCTTCGTTTCCAGAACGTGGAAATTGTAGAAAGAGAGGAAAGGAAGAAAAGAGATAAATAGAAAAAAAAAATGAGAAGGAAAATAAAAATTAATAATAAATATATATAATTTTTTGAAGCATATAAATTATAACAATTCTCATTATAAATTAATTTTTAAATTTTTGTAAAATTTTATCAATTTAATTAGTACTTGTTACAATTATAATTTTTACAAGTTATTGTGGCAATTTCGTTATAATTTCATGCGAATAGGCGTTTTAGTTGAAAAGTATAATCAACTATAATTTTATCACTATTGAGTAATATTTAACTATTTTATAGGTTTATGTTTATAATTTTAGGGTTTCGAACAAATTCAGATTCAATTTTGATTAATGGTGCATAAACCAGTTTTAGGGTTTTAATATGCGATTCGGGATTTCGATCAATTCTTAAGGTTTTGTTATCGGTGTTATATTTGATTTATTAAATTTCATAATCTTTTATTGTTACTAGCCTTATTGACTTATGGTGTAGTTTAGGACACTTGTACTTGAGTTAGGGTTCAACTATTGATTCCTTAGGGTTTATATACTATATGTAATTCCACTGCCATTTGTAAGTAAAATGCCACAGTGGCATTAAATGAGTATCTAAGGCATCAAGTCGTACTGTTTCAATAACCTATCCACTAGTATAAAAATCATACCATATAAAGCTAATTTAAGTAAGCAAATAATAAAGTTCATGCTTATATCCTCTTATACTCTCCAAGGTATTGGTAATGGTGCCAATAATCTAGATGGTTACCTTGTCAAATCCTTGACTTGCTAACATTCTAAGCATGCTTTTACAAAATCTTCAATATGTTTATGTATGCCTTTGCAACAAAATTCTACTACTAATCTCTTTTAAGTCTTCTAACTACTAAAGAAGCTAAAGTTAAGAACTGCATAAAATTTAAACAATAGCTCTAGTACAATAGATGAATCAGGAATCAAGAACAACCTTTATTGAAAATATGATAGATTATTCTTCCAATAGATTGACTATTTAGTATACCTAAGACCTAAGTTAATTACTAGGGCTTATTAATGAGAGGGCAACCAATGGATCCTTTGAAATATTGAAGAAAGAGGAAGTGGGTTAGCAAACATAGTAGCTTTTGTGAAGCTACTTTCTAGATGTGACTTAACGAAGAATACTATACGACTTGGTATTTCTCTTGATATGATGCACAAGCTAATACTAAGGTTCACTCACTACTAATCTCGAGATACTTAGCAAGACTAGATAAGAGTATAGAAAAAATGTATTGGAAGAATGGTATCTTACAATAACAATAATATTCATTAACAATGATGTGTAAGATGATTGTGGCTACTGTAAAAAAGACTATTTACAGTAAGCCCTTTAGGGAAAAGCTACAATAATGGAAAATTACATAAAGGATAATGTAAGAAGAAGATTCTTAGTATACACAAAAAGGATAAATATGACAAAGAACAAAAAGTAATATAGTGTAAATATTAGAAAAGTAGGGGATAAGTGGTAGCCTATCAATGGGTTCACGTTTTGGAATCTTGAAGCATTGTGGCCGAACTAAGTTAGTGTTAGGGTTACTACTGTTGAGTTGTATTGAAGGCTGTCAAGGTAATTGGGTGAAGCTATTGCTTGGTAGGATAAAAAAGGAGAGCTTGATGTGTAGGGACCTTAGGCTTGGCACTCTATAAGTTGGCCTTGGTACTTGGCAGGTTGACAACTAGGCAAGAGTCTAAGCAAAGGAGAGTGTATTCGAGCTAGGACCTTAGAGAGTTTTGACACTGCTCTTCCATATATTAGAGCTTGTCTTTGGCAGCCTAAGAAGATAGTATCCTTTTCATGAGAGATTGCAAGCTTTGAAGGCGAGCTCGGGTGAAGGGTCTAGAAGTCGACACTCCATCATCATTTAAGCTTGTAACCTTGCTTCAGGTCAATAATTTTTATGAAACTCTCTAAGTTATCCCTCTTGAGCATATCAATCAAAGGGGTTTTAATAGTAGCATATCCTTTGATAAACCTTCTATAACAACTGGATATTCTTAGAAATGCTCTCAACTATTTAATACATGTTTGAAAAGGCCATTTACTTATTACTTCCACCTTAGCTTAATTGGGTCTAACTCCTTGTTTAGATATAAAATATCTTAATAATCATGTCCCTACCAATGAACATTTACTTTCTTTTAAAAAGAAAGTTATTAGCTATGAATTATAACACTTGAAAAAGGTGTTTTGTATGTGAAGCCATAACCTTGCTATAAATTAGGATGTCATACAAGAAAAAAAAAAGAAGAAAGAAAGAAAGAAGAAACCAACAACAAACTTCTTAAGAGATGCTTGGAATATTTGAACCATAATAGCTTATAATGTCGTAGGGGCATTACCCATAACTCATAATGCTTCTCATGTGTCTTAAAAGCAATCTTCTCCACATCTTCTTTATGTGTTCATATATTGTGATAACCAAATCAAAGATCAAGTTTAGAAAACATGCAAGCACTAAAAAGCTCATCTAAATAATTTATCAAATTGGAATTAGAAACTCATCTTTCACCATAGCTTGAGTCTAGGGCTAGCAATTCATGTTAACCCATTATATCCTATGTCCATGTCTAAACAGCTTTATATTCTGAAATCCTAGACCTGTGACACAAGCTATTTATTAATTTTGTATGAAAAACTAAACCTATTGTGATAACCCTATGTTTTGAGCTATTAGTTTAGAGCTTGAATAGATGTTGTTTGAATTGAGTCAAACTTTATGATATGGATACAAAGTTGGTTGAAACAGTTAAAATATGGCCTATGGCCTAATTTTAAGTCTAAATAATAGCAATATTATTTAATAGCACTATTTAGCTCATTCTTAGTAGTCAAACAAATCTCATTCATTCATTTAGATACATAATGGATGTACTAGATTAAAGTTAGCAATATATACATTTGTCATTTTTTCTACCCATTAGGGTTAAAGAAATCTACATATATATATATATATACATTTCTTTAACACACACACACACACACACACACACACACACACACATATATATATATAATGTAAGGAGGGTCAAGAGAGAAATTAATTTATTTCTATAGTCTCTCAAACCATTGTGATAGCTTCTACTTCAAATGACAAAAATGATATTTATGTTTGCGAAAATCATTGTTCAAGATCCTATTATCGACTCTAAGTTTTTGGATTTTATTTTCCTTAATCCAATTAATATCAAACCTTAACCCATTTTGATATTAACCTAATTTCTAATAAATTTTGAAAAAAAGTTTGGAGTCACTACCAAACCAGTGTTGAGCATGCATTTAAGTAAGAATTAATTAGATGGATTGGTTATAACCTAGATGCTGAACTGCGAGAAAACCAATTTGGAGAAATGTTTTAAAAACTAGAGATCTTTTATCTTAGGGCTAACTTGTTAGACCTTAAATAAGCCTTACCTTAACCTTCTAAATTTAGTATTTACATTTCCAAATATCCTTTTATTGAAAAATAAATCTAAATTACAAAAAAAAAGCAACAGGTGAGAAACAACTCTATTTATTTACAAAAGGGGAAAAATAAAATTTTCCTTATTTTAAGTTATCCCGTAGATGCCTACATGCCTACTATTTGAGACTTCTATGGTTCATTTTTATAAAACTTTAATGAGTTAACCAATTTTATTTAAGAATAATTGTTATGCATTCATTGTTTATCTAATTTATTTTCATTTAATAAACATCATAGAAAACCTTAAACTTTATTAGCCCAATTTTTAGAAAAGCTTAAGATACATCCTAATTTTTTAAAAGACAATCGATTAAGGTTTTATTATTGAAGGAAATAACATTTCAAGGTGATGAACAATTTTAACTAAAGAATGTTTTTTTACTTTTTTTTTTATTTCTTTATTTATTCCTTTTTTAAGACACCTAATATGGGCCTTAATCGTCCCCTAATAGTAATAAGACTACAACACTCGAAGCCTACGTAATGGTGCCTACCCCTAATTTATTTTATTTATGCCCATTCCTAAAAATGCAAAAAGAATGAAAATTAATATTTGAATTGCTCTACTTTATCTCACTAAAGAAAATTGCAAGAATAAAAAAACACGGTAAAACATCTTCAATTAATGAAAATTGCAATAATAAAGTTTCTTTCTATTTCTTTTTTTATCCATATCTTGGAAAAAAAATAGTCAAAGGGAGAAGAAAAATTTAGTCAAATAGGTCAAATGTCACAGTTGGATCAATGCACTTCATGAATTAGATTTAGAGCCCCAACAAGTCAGGTTGTGGTTAGCAATTTAGTTTATGAGCAACTATAGTAGCTCCAATCAAAATCTACTCCTTACGATAACTTCTAATCAACAATTCAATTGGGGAACTTGACTTTTATGAGATTGTTATAGGAAAAAATGAGGCTACACACAATGCCCTGAGCTATGGTGGTGGTTTTGGTGATTTTACAAGTTTTTTGGTGGTGGTAATGTCTGAGCTACAGTAGTTAGGGTGATTAGAGAAGAATGGGAGGTGTGAGAAAATGTTTTGGGGTGCTACAAACTTAGTTGTGGTGTTAATTTCAACTAAGGAGTGGTAGAGCATGGTTAATCAAAGTGTGAAATGGTGGATGAAAACTTAGCTTATTGTTTCTCAAGGTAGAGGTCATGATGATGTGCAAGTGTGGTTAGGATCAAAAGCTAGCAAAGTAGGGATGTTGTTGGGATTGCTGGTTTATCTCAAAAATGGTTGTGAAGGACAAAATTTTAGAGAGAGAGTAGAAGTGGGTCAAGTGGTTTTCTATTAAAGAGAGCAAGAGTTTAGGTAAGTAGGTTTATGGTGTTCTTGAGTGAAAATTAAAGGGTTCCCCTTGGAATCCATGAGTTCTCCTATTTGTAAACACAAGTTTCAAATCAAGTTTGCAGCTCATCTCTCATTGATTTAGTCAAATCTCTAATTTGTTGTTTTTGTTGGAAATCTTTTAGATATTATGAATCTATGATGAATTTCAAGTGATTTCACATCAAAACCTACTAAAAAGTGATAACAATTTAGAGTTACTCAAATGAATCCAACCTACTAGAGCTTGCCAAATTCTTCTATTCCTTACTTATTTTTCGACAAGGTTGGTGTAAAAAATAAAATCATGCATCTTGCATGTGTGTGGGCTCAAACTTACAATCTTCTTAAATCTGGACTGGGCTCCAAATTGCTTGACTATCCTTTTCTCGTTTATTTTGTGCAAACAAATATGATTTAACCTTTAAAATAAGCTAGTATAATTTTCTAATTTAAGGCCAAACTCAAATTAGATTCAACTAGTTTTTAGACAAATAATTAAAAATGTGTATGTAAAGAGAATTTGCTAATTTGACTTCATTTTTGATAAACTTTCGAGTTTTAATATATTCAAAGTTCAATTTGTTATAAAATAATCAATTTAAGTCTAATCATTGCCATGCTCAAAGCAACAAATAGCTTAAATCGATTGCACTTATGAGCCTAAAGTATTTGAATTGGGCTTCACTTGAAAATATTTATTTCCATTAAAACCTAGTATTTTTATCAAAGGCTCCAGAATTATTGAATCTCATATACATCTTCGATTATGAAATTTTCCTTTTCACTTGAAAAGAACCATTAACCAACCTTTAACACTTTTTGGTTTTATTTCTTTTTAGATTTTCTTATTTTTTATGTTTTTTTTTCAAATTTTTTTTCCCTACTATTACTCCTCTTTATAGAGAGCTCTAAGAAAAGCTTCACTACATAGACAAAAGAGACATTAGTCTTACTTAAGAATGGATCAAACAACATTGCAGTCAGCTAGTTATCTTAAATTTGAGCCATTGAGGATTTATGAAAGTGAACAATGGAAATGGGGAAAAGAGATAGCACTCTATGAGTAGACTATCTCCAAAAGGGAAGTATGCCTATAACTCATTAGGGAAGAAATTGGAGGAGAGCCAAATAGTGTTCTCTAATAGCTAGCTTTTACGTCAAAGATAGGAGGCTAATGAGGATAAAAAAAAAAAAAAGGTTAATTGTGCTTTGAGAGTGAGCTTATAGTAAGCGAGCACCTATAAAGTGCAATAGGAACCTAAAGAGAGGAGGAAAATCAAGATAGTGCTCCTAAGAGCAAGTGATTTGCAAAAATTGTATCAAGATAACTTTATAACGAATAGGTGATCCAAACACTTCTAAAACCAAGATAGCACTCCAACAAGTAGGCAATTTGAACACTTAAAACTGAGATAGCACTCTAATGAGTAAATGATCTAAACACTTTAAGATAAAAAAAAAAAAAATGCTTTAACGATGAGGTGATTTGAACAACTCAAAAACTAAGATAACACTCTAACAGTAGATGACCTAAACACTTTGAGATCAAGACATTGCCTTTAACAATCAATGATCTAAACATTTTAAAATCAGGATGGCACTCCAACGAATAGGTGATATGAATGTTTTAAAATAAGGACAGCACTCCAATGAGTAGGTGATATGAACATTTTTAAAACCAAGATAGCACTCCAACAAGTAAGCGATTCGAATATTTTTAAAATCAAGGTAGTGTTTTGAGAACACATGATTTGAACATTTTGCCAAACATTTTAAAATCATGACAACAATTTAAGAGTTGGCAATCTAAACATTTTTATAATTAGGATAGCGCTTTGAGAGCAACAATTTAGACATTTATTTAGAATAAGATAGCACTTTAAGAGTAGGTGATCTGAGCATTTTCAAAATCAAGACAGTAATTTGGGAGCAAATGATCTGATATTTTTTTTAAATCAGCATAATGCTCTAACAAGTAGGCAACCCTAACATTTTTAAAATAGCAACAACTCTCTAAGAGCACGTGATTCAAACATTTTTAAAATTAGAATGATGCTTTGGGAGCAAGTGACTCTGATATGGATCACCAGGAAGATTAACACATGGCTATCGATATCACTCGAGCCAAAAGGGTGGGTTTGAACCTTAAGATGATTCGAAAACTAAATAATAGTCGAAGGTTAAGTAGGGTCTTCATGCACTAATGGTGGATATGACTCACCAATACCTTGCATAAGCTTGAACTATACTTGATATGATGCATAAGTATAATGCAAGGTTATTCGCTACTAGTCTACGCTCAATGCTCTAGATAAGAGCTCTTTAAGATGTTGGTCCTTAATGAGAAAACACAAGCTAAAGTAGGAAGAATAATGTCTAAAGTTCAACATCACATGTGGTGCAACTATTACATAATAGAAGTATTTTTATGGCCTAATTAGTGCAAGTTCTAGGTATATGTAAATTACAAAAAGAATTCCTCCTAAAAAAAGAAAGGAGAGTAGATTACAATGGTAAAGTCGTAAATATACAAAAAGGACAGTACCGATGTTAATAAAATGGGATACGTATCTATTGTCCATTATGTGGTCTAGACAATGTTATATGCTTAGTAGAGCTAATTCTAAATAGAGTAGGTCAGGTTGGCTATATGGCAGCTTGGCTGTTCAAGGCTTAGGAAGGGTTAGTCCATTGTACAGCTATTCTTTCATCCTTTGCCTCGCCTCTCAAGTTTGGTAGTAGCTTGGCTCAAATGTTCTATGACTTTTTGGTACATTGCCTTGATGGCCTCAGATCTTTCTACAATTGATTGATCCTCATTTTGGCTTAGAAGGGCATTTGGTTCAGTGGAAGCTTAAGGTAAAATCCATAGGTGATCTTAAATGGCGACATACTTGTAACATTATGGGTGATCCTATTATAGGCAAACTTAATTATGGGCAAGCATAGATCTTAATCAATCATGTTCCATCTAATAACTACTCTGAGTAGGGTTCCCAATGTTTTGTTGACAACCTTAGTTTGCCTATCAATTTGAGGGTAGCAAAACGTGTTGAATAGTAGCTTAGTTCCTAATCGCTTCCATAAGGTTCTTTAAAAGTGGCTCATGAATTTTAGATCTCGATCAGATACCTTTGTTTAAGGTACTCCATGGAGCTTGACAATCTCTTGTAAGAAAAGAAAAGAGATAACTAAAACATCATTAGTTTTAGAAGAGGGCACGAAGTATGCCATCTTACTAAATCAGTCCATGACTACCATGATAGAGTCCTTCCCTCAGGATGTCTTTAGTAATCCTAACATAAAGTCCGTGCTTAACTTAGACTATGGTTTGGTCAGAATTGGCAAAGGTACATATTGCCCTTATTTGACTTAGCTCTTTGCCCTTTTGTAGGTACCACATCCTTCTAGCATGACTTGGATGTCTTTCATCATTCTTAACTAGAAAAATCTAAAGGCTAGTACCTCATGAGTTTAGTGCTTGCTAAAATGTTTAGATAGTCCTCTACCATGCGCCTTGTGCAATAATAGCTCCCACGTAGAACAAGTCAGGACACATAATCTCCTTTTCCTAAATAAGTATCTATTCTCCCTGTAATAGTCATCAAGTATTTAGTTATCTTCACATTTGGGATAAATTGGGCCAATGTACGGAACCTCGGCATATAAATCTTAGATCGTAGAAAATCTAAGTAATCTAGCCTATAGCTTAATTAAAAGGGAATGTTGTCTTGATAAGGCATTGATCACTACATTGTTGTTATCGTTCTTATACTTGACGACATATGAAAATCCATTCAAAAACTTAAACCCACTTGGCTTGTCTTCGAGACAACTTAAGCTAACTCTTTAGATATCTCAAAGATTCACGATTAGTGTTGATCACAAATTCTATAAGTAACAACTAATGTTTCTAGACAGTTAGAGCTCAAATTAAGGAATAGAACTCCTTATCATATATAGAGTTATTGAGCATAGCTTCTTTAAGCTTCTCACTGAAATAGGCAATAAGTCAGCCTTCTTGCATCAGAATAGCTCCTATGCCTAATTTGAATACATCATATTCTACCTCAAATACTTTATCAAAGCTTGATAGAGCTAAGACAAGGGAAGTAGTAAGCTTCTCCTTTACTTCTTCAAAACTCTACTCCTCCTTCTCTCCCCACCTAAACTCAACATTTTTCTTTGACAATTTACTAAGTGGGACTACAGTAGGACTAAAATTCTTTATAAATTAGTGATAAAATCATGTTAAGCTATGGAAACTTTGCACATCGGTAGAGTAGGTCGGTACAGGCTAATCACTAATTGCTTTCACCTTTTAATCATCAACTCGTATGCCACCATCACTCACAACAATTCTTAGAAAGATTACTTCAAGTCGGCAAAAGTCACATTTCTTCAGACTGGCATAACGCTTCTCAACATAGAGTTTTGAAAGAAACTTCTTGGAGGTGCTTACAATGAGTCTCCAAATTAGGACTATAGATAAGAATATCACCAAAATATACAACAACAAACTTTCCAATGAATTCTCAAAGCACATGGTTCATTAGTCTCATGAATGTGCTTAAGGCATTTGATAGGTCGATGGCATCACAAGCCATTCATACAATCCATGTTGGGTCTTAAATGCAGTCTTCTACTCATCCCCCTCTCTCATTTGGATCTGATGGTATCAAATTTAAGATCAATCTTGAAGAATATTCTCGCCCTATTCAATTCCTCAAGCATGTCATCAAGTTTATGTATGGAATACCTATACTTGATAGTAATATGATTGATAGCTTAGCTATCCATACACATCCTCCATAACCCATCTTTCTTTGGGACTAACAGAGCTGGTATGACACATGGGCTTAGAGACTCTCATACATACCCTCTCTATAGTAGCTTGTCTACCTATCTTTGGAGCTCAATGGCTTGTTTTGGATTTAGTTTGCAGGCAGGCTTATTTTGCAATGCAGCTCTTGGGTACAAGTCTATTACATGTTCAATGCCTTTAATCGAAAGCACACCTTTTGGTAGTTCACTTAGGAATAAGTTGCTAAACTCATTCAATAAGGTTTTCACCTCGATAGGTAATGGCTCCTCATTTGATCCTCTCATCTCAAGTAACCATCTAACTAGCAAATAGGTTGGCTCTTCAAGCTTCATCTCTCTCTTCATCTTAGCTTAAGTCATCACTAAAGCCTCCTTCTACAAAACTTGACTTAGATAAGTTTACATATTTTTAGCTTGTTCAGTAGCCATAGGGCTTAACTTTATCCTCCTACCCTCGTGCTCTAAGGATCATGTGTTCTTCTTCCCATCGTATATGATGGGAATCAACCTACGGGACCCCTGACTCGCAACTGAACTCAAGGACTAAAGAGGCTAGCATGACGAATCCTCATTTTCCAACCAACCCTTATTGAGGCCGAATACTTACTTGTTGAGTCACCTCTAATCCCGTATCGTATGACTGCCCTTTATTCTATGACATGTCGAGTTGATGATTACTCTCTATTGCTAAGCCACCTAATCACTCGGCGTCATCCTTACTGAGAAGCTAAGAGAGAGAATCCAGACTGATTAAACCATCCCTACTCAGACAAGCCCATTTGTCCGTACTTTTATCCGCATCTCCTAATGACCCCGCCAATGTTGCATTGTTACGTGTATAGTATCACATGTAGAATCTGTAACACCAATGATTATTTTCATTATATATTCATTTTTTCCCCTTTGTAACATGTATATTGCCCCTTTAAGAAATGCCCTTTTTGTCTTTTCCCTTTTAGGCAAGTTACCCTAGTTTACAGGTATAAATACTCTTGTACTTGTAATCGTAAGATCATTAGATTACCTTCAATACACTTGAATACTTTCTTCCTTGTGTAAACATTACTTGTTTACTTTTGGCATCACTCTTATCCTTTCCCTTAAGCAAGCTTAAGTGGCGAGTAACCTCACTGGACCAATTCATGCATCATATTGAATTATGCTGTAAGTTCTCAGAAGTTCCCTTGGTGCATCATATCTTATGGAACTGTTCGTGCATTTTTGCTTACTACCCCATTCGTCTTTCTCACTTTTTTTGTACCTTTTCCCATTAGCCCTTTTCGAGCTTTCTGCAAACTTAGACCTATCTAGCGATCGACTTTGTCTGTTCTTGGTTATGGTTCATAGTATCTTAGTATTAGAGCAAAGGTTTTGTGTGAACTAAAATAAGTTCTTCTTAAATTTCTATTGTGGTCTATTTTGCATGTGTGAAACATAATTAGTTATTAAGTTCATTTGTTTGCTGTGTTATTAGTTGTTCACTTTCTAAAGTGTTTGTTTAAATTCTAAATCTATGAAGAAAAATGATAGACCTAAATATGAATATTGGTACTGATGATGATAGTAGAGTTATTTACCATAGGCGTTAGTCTTAGGGAACTCCTAAAAGCACCGACGAGAGGCTTGATGAGGTAGCTAACCTCTTAGTATATCTAACCCGAGTTGGTCATGCACTGTCTTATCGACCCACTGAGGCTATGCAAAATACTCCATAAGCTACTTAACCTATTAGAGGTCAGAACCTAGCTTAACCATTTCGAGGTGAAGGAGTTAACGGACAAGTAAGGCGAATGATAGACATGAGAGAGCTTGATGAGGAGGAAGAAGAGTATTTTGAAAAGGAGAATGTATGATTCCCCCAAGCATCCGACCATGTGATGCTTCAGATTCTAAGTTTTAATGGATTTGGGAATACTGATGAGTATCTGGATTGGGAAGAGAAGGTGGAGCATGCGTTTAATTATTACCAGTATGAGAATTACGAGAAAGTGAGGATTACTACTATTGAATTTTCCAGATATGCCGCCATGTAGTGGAAGCACTTTCAGGCCATGAGAAGGAGAGAAGGGTATCGAGAGATTAATATTTGGCCTGAGATGAAGAGAGTGCTCAAAAATAGATTCGTGCTAGAAACATATCTCCAAGATAATTTCACTTGGTTTCAGGAGTTAAGACAAATAGGCCGAACTAAGCCGAACTATTGATTAATATATTCAGGAATTGCAAATGCTTATGATAAGATGTGAAGTGGAGGAACCACCAACACAAATAGTCTCAAGATTGTTAGTAGGTTAAGAGGAGACATCCGAGATATTGTGGAAGTCCAATGATTTGACATGATGGATGAAGCTGTTAGGATTGCCTAGCATATAGAGAGGTAAAGAGGAAGCTGAGCAATAACCCAAATGTCGACTAACTAATCAGGACAGGCAAGTAACCGGACTCTCTCAAGTACCGAGCTAAGCAGAAGGGTTGATGTTAGAGCCAAGTAGAAAAGCCAACCTAAAGATGTAGTGTCGACCGGAACATATGAGAAGGAACTCGTCGATTAACCACATATGAAGACATCTAAGGGCTTAGATGAAAGGATGAAGGAGGCAATGCGTTCTAAAGCTCTTGGCATCAGTAGCACTAAATTCATCTCCAACAAGGAGGTCGGCAAGTACTTCATCCCTTATTGCAGCTACCAAATTTTGGACACCGATTTAGCCTTAGGAGACAAGATGAAATCTTTAGCTTTAATAGAAGGGATCATTCTTCCGAAAGACAAAGATATCACTAAGAACACTATCGATAGGGTCAGCAATTACAATAAGGCCCATATCGCAGCCAAATTGTATGATGTGAGTATTTATTACCATTACTTTTGATTATCAAATTCATTAGGGTAACTAACACATTTCCTTTTCCAAATGAATAGCTACATTCTAACAGCTTTGGACGAGGTTGTTAGAGAGGCAAAGGAGATAATATCTTCAGTTATATTTGTGTAACACCCAACCATTTTTTATTGTAATAAATGAATTTGCTATAGAAAGTTGAGGATGCGTATAATGCATTAAAGGCCTAAATTGCTGCTATCGAGAATGTGAGGATTAGGGATGAAATGGAGGGGAGAAAGCTTAAGGAGGAACTTGCTATAGAGAAATTGGCTCATGACCTTGCTCTTGATGAAATCTCTAGCTTGAAGGCTAAAATGGAAGAATAGTACAAAAGGTCTAAAAGCTTAAAAGAGGAGCAACAGAAGAAAAAGGAAGAGTGCTGAGGCTTGGGTCGAACTATTTGCATGGTGAGTGATGATGAAGATAAACTTAGGATGCAGATAAAGGAGTTGGAGACCAACAACTTGAACTTACAGAGCTGTGTAGCTAAGTTGGACGAGACTGTGAGGAGGGGGCCATCTGTTGAAGGGACTCTCAATATAATCACTCCTAGTGGGCAATACGAGAAGCTTATACGTAGAAAGTTGTTGGAGGGAGTTCAAGTAATAAGAGAAGAGGTCTTAAAGCTTCATCTTGATTATGATCTCTCATGTCTCGACTTTGCAGACATTTAGTGTTGACAAAGATGAAGGCGACGAGACAAATGTTAAGAGTATCAATCAAAGTGACAATGAAGCTCCTACTGAAGAAGTTACTCGCTCTAAGAACCCAACTACCAAGGAAGCCCTAGCTAATGATTTAAAAATCACTTCTATTTAATCTAAAGATAGGCCATAAGACTTATTGTATTGGCACATTGCATTCTCGTGTGATTATTAATTGGAATATAGTCAAGGCAATGCCGAGTTCTTGTGACATTTAATTTCATGTATTGCACTTTCTCGGTTTGTATGGTATATGTATGTTGCTTCGCGCTCTCACTCATCGGCATGTTTTATTTTACACGCTATTTGCTTCTCGGCATATTTTATTTCACAGGCAATTTGTTTCTTAGCATGTTTTATTTTACACACCCAACTATTTCTTAGCATGTTTGATTTCATACGCTATTTGTTTCTTGGCATGTTTTATTTCACACACCATTTTTCCTCAACATGTTTTATGCACATGCTCATTTTTCCTCGACATGTTTTATTTCATACAACCATTTTTCCTTGGCATGTTTTTTTTCATACGCCCATCATTTTATACTATCCATTAACCATTTGAGGTGTGGACTAGCCGCAATACTCGATCGTAAGGTTAATTTATATAGGTTGTTAACCACGTTAGGCTAAAACCTAGATCAATTTGTTTGTCATGCAGTGTGGAACTCGTTAATTCGGCAATCGTAACCAAAATACAATGAGACTTCAAATATATAATTGTCATGAATAAGTACCAATCTTACAAACATGTTGGTTGCCACCAAATGAGAGACGACATAAATCATCTTGCATAAATTGAAATGAAATTTTAGATTCTTGACATTCTAAGCTTGAGGGTTGATAGATCCATCTAACCATTTTAGTCGATAGGCCCCCTTGCCAACGATTTCCCAGATCTTGACAGGATCCTCCCAATTCACATTAAGCTTTCCCTAAGTTGCTCTTACACCAATTGCTTCTATCTTATGACAAACCAGATCTCCGGGTTAGAAAACCTTGTGCTTTACTTTTTTATTGTAGTATCTTCCTACTCTATGTTGGTATGCCACGACCCTAGCTCTTGTAATGTCTTGAATTTCCTTAATAGTATCTAGATTCATTGTTAATCTGACTTGATTGAGCATAACATCAAAATTATGTGTCCATAGATTAGGTAAGTCCAGCTCAATCGATAACATGGCTTCAATGCCATAAGCTAACTTAAATGGTGTCTCTCCCGTTGTAGTTCTGTGAATGGTTCAGTATCCCCATAGGACATTTAGTAGTTCATCGACACACTTCCCCCTCACTTGATCTACTTTCCATTTCAAGCTGTACAGTATGATCTTGTTTACGGCTTCGACTTGTCCATTTGTCTGTGGGTATGCTATAGACGTATAGTTGAGCCAATGCTATGCACCTCACAAAATATCTAGAACTTATTGTTATCAAACTGCAGGCAATTATTTGTAACTATCATGTAAGGAACTCCGAATCTTGATATGATGAAGTTGAAGACGAAAGCTTCTACTTTTTGCTTGGTGATCTTTGCTACAACCTTGGCCTCTACCCATTTAGTAAAGTAATCTACAATGACAATGACCAATTGTCGCTAGGCGGTAGACCTCAAAAAGGGTCCGAGAATATCTAACCCCTACTGGGCGAAAGGCCAAGGGCTAGTTAGGTTATGTAGCTTAGTTGTAGGTATGTTACTCAGCGACTCATGTTTCTGACATTGAGGATACTACTGGACAATGTCCTTTGCATCTCTCATAGTCGGCCAATAATAGCCGAGATACGGTGCTCGAATGTACAATGTTTGCACCTTTACATAATTACTACATATGCCACCATGTAGTTGAGATAACACCTTCTGGGCATCCCTTGGGAAAGGCATTAAAGGTAAGGTTGAGATATGTTGCACTTATATAGCTAACCATCAACCAGCATGTAGTTCATAGCCTGGTAAGACAATCTTCATGCTTCCTTCTTGTTGTTAGGGATAATACCATCTTTTAGATAATTCACTAGGGAATCCATCCACGATTCTTCTCTTGGGTAAGTAGCTAACTCATAGCTCTGCAAGAGATTGGATAAACTTTTTTGTGGGAGAAACTCCATGAAAAGTTTCTCATTCAGCTCAAGGAATGCCATACTAGCCAACTTCGACAACTTATCGACAGCGATATTTTTGCTCCTTGAAATTTTTTGAATCGAGAATGATAGGAATTCTTCTACGAGCGTTTGTAACACCAATAGGTAATCTCTTCTTCTTTTGCTGCGTAACTTTTGGTGACCTAATTTACCACAAACTGGGAATTAGAGAATACTTTAAGTTTCTCGGCACCAATTTCTTTTGCTAGTTTCAATCCGATGATTAGAGCTTCATACTTTGCTTCATTATTATTGGCAATGAATCTAAATTTTAGAGAGTAATGGACTTTGCCATTATGGGGGCTTTGAAGGACTAGGCCTACACCGCTTCCTTCGCACGTCGAAGAACCATTAACATAAAGAAACCAAATAGGTTTCTTGGTTATCTCCATATATTTTTCCTCTCTTGTGAACTTGGCTACAAAATCCGCCAATACTTGGGCCTTTAGTGTCATTTTGGGTTTATATTGTACACCATAGGCATTGAGCGCTAAGACATATTTCATCATCCTCCTTAAGGAGTCAGGCCATTGCAATGCTTACCATAATGGTCGATCGGTGAGGATAATAATCTAGTGAGCTTCAAAATATGGCTTCAACTTTCTCATCGAGAGAACCACTGCTAATACAAATTTTCAATCTTTGTATATTGAAGCACTGGTCCCTACAGAACATGACTCATGTAATAAATGGATCGATGCTCTTTGTTGTCAATTCGAACAAGTACAAAGGAAAGTGTTCGACTGATGACTAATAGATATAAGTATAAATTTTCTCCTAGAATGGGTATCAAGAGTATCGTAGGTGATACAAGAAATTCCTTGAGCTTGTTGAAAGCTCTTTTGTAATTGTCGATCCAATTGAATTCCTTTGGATTCTTCAAAATTTTAAAGAATTCTAGACATCTACCTATACTTCTTAATCTATTGAGGGCGGTAATTCGCCTAGTAAGTTCCTACACTTCCTTAACCATGTGACTTGATTTCATATTCCTTATGGCTTCAATCTTTCTCGGATTGGCCAAGATGCCGCATCTTATGATTAGATACCCGAGGAATTTCCTTAATGTTGCACCAAAGACACACTTCTGTAGGTTGAGTTTCATGCTATAACTCCTCAATAGAGCAAATGTTTCCTTCAGATTAGCGAGATGCTGATCTTCCTTCATTCTCTTCATAATCATGTTGTCTACATATACTTCCACATTCTTGTAGATCTAAGATTTTAACATCTTTGTTACTAATCCCTAATATGTGGAACCAGCATTCTTCAGCCCAAAGGGCATCACCGTATAACAATATGTTCCAAAATTAGTAACAAAAGATGTGTGGACTTCATTCGCCTTATCCATCTTGATTTAATTGTAACTAGAGAAAGCATCCATAAAAGAAAGCAATGCATGTCTTGTGGTTACGTCTACCATTTGATTGGTTTTTGGCAGTGGGAAATAATCCTTGGGATAAGCCTTATTGAAATTCATGAAGTCTATACACATTCACCACTTGCCATTAGACTTCTTAACTAACACACAATTTGCTAGCCAAGTTGGATAAGGCTTCTCCTAGATGAATCCTATCTTCAATAATTTCTAGACCTTTTCTTCCATTATCACTTGTCTCTCTAATGTAAAATGTCTCTTTTTCTATTGAACTACTTTTACATTTGGGTTAATCTACAGCTTGTATACCATAACGTCTCTCAAAATACTCGGCATGTCTGAAGGTGATTATGTAAACAGGTCAACATTGGCTTACAGGAAGTCAATCAGACTTTGCCAA
Source organism: Lumnitzera littorea (assembly GCA_024138015.1). Taxonomy (NCBI): domain Eukaryota; kingdom Viridiplantae; phylum Streptophyta; class Magnoliopsida; order Myrtales; family Combretaceae; genus Lumnitzera; species Lumnitzera littorea. The sequence goes on along the minus strand of JAMXBB010000012.1, from coordinate 81,471,984 downwards.
ACATCTATTAACATAGGTTCCTATCCTCATTGTCTTCTCAAGATCATTTCCCAAAGGAATTTCCTCTATATCATACTTGGCATTCTCTATGCCAATTGACTTGCCTTCTGAGCAAGTTTCAACTTAAAATACTTCCTCTTGCCTCAAGGCACTTATATATAAGGGTCGTGCCAATTGTTGATCCCCTTTACACATACCGACCCCCTTAGGAGTAGAAAACTTAGCTTTTAGATGTGTCATTGATGGGACAATACCGAATAAATGTTGGCATGGCCATCCCATTATCATGTTGTAAGGGACCAACATTTGACAACGAGAAAATCCACTCTGTCCTCTACAACATGCTCTTCATCCCCAATCTGTATCGACAAAGAGATAACTTTGGCTACTTGGACGAGTTGATTATTGAAGGCATATAAGTCATACTTGTAAGACCACGGCTGCGCTTTGATCTTGGGCCTCATTTGATCAAAGGCATGGTGGAAAATGATGTCGGTCGAACTTCCCATGTCAATAAGAATCTTCTTGACTTTAAAGTTGGCGGCTCTTACATTGATGACAAGTGCATCATCATGCGGCTTCTGGATACCCTCAAAATCCTCTTCTTTGAAAGATATTGTATTGTTAATCCTGACCTTTTTTCCGTGAATATTGCAAACATAATTCTTAGCGTTAATCGAGTTCGAAAAACTTGATTAGCCTATACTAGGTCTGCCAACTATGGTATTAATTACTCCGTTGGGTGCTCTGGTGGGATTAACATCTCTCGCATCTCTCACAACCATTGTTGGCCAAGTGTCATCCTCTTTTTCCTCTCTTCTCCTCTGAGATGGTCTTTTGATTCTTTCGACATCATGCGCTAAAAATTTTTATAGGTGCCTATGTTGTATTGCATCTTCAATTGCGTCCTTGAGTTGAATGCACTCATCTATATTATAACCCTTGTCATAGTGAAAATCATAGTACTTATTTGAATTTCTTCTTAAGGGATTCCCTTACATTCTTTCCGACCACTGGAGGACACCTCTTTCCCTATGTACCTCCATCAAAATGTTCGAGATTGGACGATTGACCGGTGTATGGGATGAGAATGTCAAGATCCTCGGTCTCTTCCTCCTTGCATCTAAACTATTGTCATTGTTTGTACCATGTCTATCCTTCACATTTTTCTATTTGTCATTCTTTCCATCTCCTTTGCTTTGATCAACCTCTTATTGTGCCTTTATATTATCTTCTTATCAGATGTATGAGGTGGCTTTAGCCTTAAACTCAGTGAAAGTTTTTTTCTTGTTCTTTGCAAGAGACTTGAAAAAGTCTCCATGAGGTTTGACTCCTTCAACTACGGTATTGAGGGCCACACTCATATCCAGTTCTAGGATTTGGACCATTTCAGCCATAAATTGAGCCAAATAGTCTTAGATTGACTCATTGGACTTTTGTTTGATAGTGTTAAGGATTTAGGACTCCTTAATAGGAAGTTTGCTAGTAAGAAAGTGTCAAAGGAACACTATTGCTAGTTCATCAAAACATGAAATGGTTTTTGGTTTCAGGTGTTTGAACCATGTGCTGGCTACATTCCTTAAGGTTAAAGGAAAGGCTTGATAGCCCAACGCATCACTTGAACCATGCAATTTGGCCAATATACGGTAGTACTCCAAATGATCTTTAAGGTCCTTCATCCCATCATATGTTTAGAACTAGGGTAGCTTAACGTACTGAGGTATTACTTCTTCCAAAATCTTTAGGACAAAAGGACTTTTCTTGATTTAGAACTGTTTGGTCATTGTAACAGGGGTACTAACATGTAAGGGTCCCGCATGATGCATGTGCTGCGGTTACTTGCCCTTATCAATCGTTTTGAAAGTAGGAACTGAGGGTTTCGTTGGAACTTGAGCTTACTCTTTCGGCAATTCAGCTAAATAAATGGAATCGTCGGCACTGTTGGCATCATGATCACCATGCTCTTTATCCTAATTCGGATGAAAACTTTTATGAAGAAGGTTAAGGATTTGTTCATGTTTTTTATTTAACTCGAAATTTTCTTTAGCTAAATCGAGACAAAATTGCTCGAGTCGAGCCAATCATTGTTCATCAACATGCCGAATCCCCCCCCTTAAGGTTGTAGGAGGAAGTACTAGCACCTACACTTCTAGTCATCCCAATTTTAAACATGTGGTCATGTTTATAGAAAAACAAATGGCACCAAATGTTGTTAGTGAATTTTGAGATGAGGAAAAATCCTACAAGAGAAAGTGAAATACTTAGTACCAAGGCCAATCTGGTGTAGTCACTCCGATGCCTAAGTCAGTAAGATAACTTAGTATAGTAAGTATGTGAATAGTAAGTGTTAGGAAACCTTACAAAGTTTCTTTTTAGTATTTATAAATGGTTGTAGTATCCAAGGTAGTTGCTGGGATAACTGTTAAGACACGTAGAAGCTTCTTGACTTGACATCTCTCCTAATATGCAAAGGTAGCAGGTGGTTGTATAATATAACCGTACTTATGATAGCTGTTTGGGCCATAGACTTGAATTCAAACTAGGAGTGCTTCTTATACTCAGCATAAATGTCGTGTGTCATCTATCCAATGCGAGTGCTGAGAGAGTTGGTTACGCGGCATCTCGACAGACAAAAGGCCGAGTGTTAGATAAGCAAAAACTGACTATCAACACAAGGGTAAAGCTGTAAAAAGACAAAAAGGATATTTGATTAAAAAAAGGATAGTATAAATGCCAAAAAACTAAGACGTATGTCTACTCCAAATGATGTTGTATGTTGAGTAGAGTTGATTCTAAACAAAGCAGGTTAGGTTGGCTGTACAATAGCTCAATTATTCAAGGCTTGGGAAGGGTTGCTCTAGTATGTAGCCATTCTTTTGATTAGCCTTAGCTAGTCGGCTTAGAAATGGGCCAGCTTAGCCTCGAACATGAGTCACCTTAGAAATGGTGGATTCAACACTTAGCTTTAGATTTGTGCAATAATAAGAGGTCAGCTTGGTAATAAGTTAGTCACCTCAAGGGTCTCCAAGACGAGACACAAAGAGAATGGAATAGAATACCTTGGTAAATCAACGTAGAGAATGCATTGTTCTTCAAAGTTCAACTCCCTTTAAACAACTTAGAGAACCATATGGGTGAGTTCTCAAGTTCGGGAGCAAGTGATTGACTCGTAATCCCTATTAGACTTGAACATTTTAAAATATTGACAACATTTTGAGAGCAAGCAATCTAAAAATTTTTAACATTAGGATAGTGCTTTGAGAGCAAGTTATGTGAAAATTTTTTAAATTAGGGCAATCCTCTAAGAGCAGTGATTCAAACATTTTTGAAACTATGATAGCGCTCCAATGAGCAAGCGATCCTGATATTTTAAGGCCCATGAATAACACTCTAAAGAGTAAGTGATTTGTGAAGAACATAACAAAAGAGGTTATGTAAACATTTTGGAAGACTTTGTGACTTGAAGACTCAAAATGATAGATTTATCAATTAAGAGCCATCTTAGATGGATCAAACATTAGTGCCTAAGTCCTTAACTTGGAAGGTAGCTAAGAGGGTGATGGTGATGGGTTTGGCCATTAAGGCCAACTTGAGGGAAAAAATCTCTTAAATGGGAGAAAACCCTTGTACTTAAACATCAAGAAGTGAGTTGCTTTGAACTAGTTATTTGGGTAAAGAATTTGACCACTGGGTTTGAGTCATGAAAAAGAAAGCTTGGATTGAAATGTTCAAAGCTTAGTTGACATAGAATGATAGAAAACTTACTTTGATATCATCCTTACCTCCCTCCCCATCACCCCACGACCTCCTCACCTCCATTATCCCGCCCCCCCCCCACAGCGTGCCTCGCTTTCTCATTTGCTAACAATTTTAGGTTCCTCAAGAAGTTGCATCCAAGTGATAGGTTTTTGCAACAAATCAACAACTTAGTCTTCTATATAACGTTTGTTTGACAAAGCCCTTTCTTTATCGAGGGCATTTGACCTTAGACTAGAGGCAAATGATTTTTATGTCATTGTGGATGATTTCTTTTGATATCTCAATGAAGATAAGTTTAGTCTAAGAGGACTTCCTTGCACTTTCTACTTTAAATTTCTCTTGACTACGATTCAATATATTATGACTTACCTCGCAAGTGGTACACTTCAATCAATCTATTAGGTCTTTTAGGGATTGTAATAAAAGCTTTCGGTCATTGGTTTGATTGAACTGATAATAATGTATGGGCCTTTTTGAAAGGGTTTATTTGTTTAACTTAGGTTTACAAGTCAAGAACTTTTAGGGAAAACTAAAAATGTGTTCGCCTTAATTTTAGTAGCAATTTTTGCTAAAAATAATTTATTTCCTTTGATTTGAATGGCCTTTAAGAGAGAGGAGGAATTGTGAGTGCACCCATGATTTAAAAAAAAATGTTAGGTACACTGGGCTTTACGTTACATGTCTCGATTTTGAGTGGGGATCATGAATTTTGGGGAGTTTGGAATTTGTCTCGATATTTTGGGATTATTTTCCATTTTGTCCTTCAATCTAAGAGCATGCCGATTTGTGTTCATTGTCGCTTCTCGATCTTATCACATTGAAATAGTTCTGACTCATTTATTAATATTGTTGAATTTCAACAATATAAGTACATTTATAATCATATGACGTTGTGCTTGGATGAGTAGGTTTCATGCCCCATATATATTTAGTATGTATATATGTATAAAAGATTCCCATGCATTGTACGAGCTTTCCTCTATTGAATATATGGAATGGGCATGCTAGCGTTGCCACAAGAACAACCAATGGTTTCTTTGAAGGCTTCTTCTCAAACTGAATTGAAGCAGTAGCATTTATATGGAAGGTGACATGTAAACTTTCTGTAAATATTCACCATGAGACTCGATCATCAAGAGAGACATATTATGATTCCTTTTACATATTTTTTCTAACTTACTTTATTAATTCTATTGATCATTCAAATGTACTCATGGGTATGATTGATAAGCTTTTACCTTTCTTGATTGCAATAGTTTAACATTGGTTGTAAGAACTTGGGGAGAGGGTTTTCCGTGAAAATAAGATTTCAACGACTACAGTCCTTTTCTAAAAGGGAAAAAACCAAAGAATTTTGCATGTATAACTGGGAACAATTATAATTTGTTTGGTTTTAATAGAAAGTTGGTAACTTCTATTCTACAGATTATTTTTCATTGTGATCTTGTAGTGTCTAAAGCCCAAAGGACGTATCTTAGTAGTGTACTATACTACAATCTCAGTTCGCTTCTCACTGTGTTAGATACAACAATCATATGCTATTCCGGTATCGAGTATCTCAAGGGTTAGGCACCAACTCAAAGTCCAAAAAATGAAATTTAAATATTTTAATCTAAATTACCTACTTTGTAGGAAGATAATGCATAAAAAAGGTAAACGAATCGATTAATTTAGCTACTTCTTGAATGCCTGACACCCATTAACATTTTTCCTATTTCTTTTCTTTCCAATTGTATACACTACATACATTGTGTTTTACTAAACACCCTCCGTTCACAATTACATCTAGTCATCTACTAGGTTTGTCCTATTTTTATGTTATCTATGTCTTATCAAAATCTATTTAAAAGCTGGTATATAAGATGTTATCTAATATGTTTGATGTTAAATTTGATGATTGGATAAATTGGGTTTTTTTGTATTTTATTACATTATAATGAAGGTATTGATTAAGCAATGAAACTTGTAAAATGAAAATTCACATAGTTTTATCATAACGATTTAAGAAAGAATTTGATTTTTTGAAAAAGGTAAAATTTCATGAAAAAGAAAAAAAAAATATAGGCTAAGTGAGTTCATTTTTATATGACTGGAGTTTTGTTAGGTAATTATATATATATATATATATATATATATATATATACAATCTTATTTTCATCCTTTTAGTATTTCATTGTGCTAAAGTCTTATTTGAAACAAAAATATAGTCCCAAGTCATATGAAATATTACATCCAAGATGGGTGATGTTTGCATTAACAAATAAAGCCATCCATTATATATACTTAAAACTAATGTGAAATGAAGAAAGGGTGACATGCTAATAGTATGTCTTTCATATATTTAAGTCAAAACTTATTCCTTTAATTCCATATCCCTTTAAAAAAACATAAAAAAAAAAAATAATGATTCAACCTTCATCTTTAATTATTATAGTGTTGGGCCTTAAGTTTGAAAACCAACCTATGTTGCTATTGAAGATAACCTTATGTCCCTTCTCGGATTTACTTTTCGAATAGACTCTCTCNTCTTCTTTTGAGCCCTTTAGTATTTCATTGTGCTAAAGTCTTATTTGAAACAAAAATATAGTCCCAAGTCATATGAAATATTACATCCAAGATGGGTGATGTTTGCATTAACAAATAAAGCCATCCATTATATATACTTAAAACTAATGTGAAATGAAGAAAGGGTGACATGCTAATAGTATGTCTTTCATATATTTAAGTCAAAACTTATTCCTTTAATTCCATATCCCTTTAAAAAAACATAAAAAAAAAAAATAATGATTCAACCTTCATCTTTAATTATTATAGTGTTGGGCCTTAAGTTTGAAAACCAACCTATGTTGCTATTGAAGATAACCTTATGTCCCTTCTCGGATTTACTTTTCGAATAGACTCTCTCTCTTTCTCTTTAGATGGTTGTGAGATAGGTGTCTCAAATCCTAATCTCTCTCTTCTTCACTCAAATTATTTGATGAGACAAATATTTACTTGATCTGCTTGTTTGTGTTTAGGTGTTTTAAGGGATCTCTTAAAGTGGATTAGGACTCATGAAGCGAAGCACTTCCTTTTAGGATCATAATGAGGTCTAATCCTCTATTCTTCTTTCTTTTTCTTTTTGTACTTGTACATATCTATAACTATTACTTGTTTGTTTGTTTGTTAGATCTACTTGTGATTTGTTAGATTTGTTACATCTACTAACTATTGCTTACAGTCAATGTAAAATACAACTACTAATCTACTATGTACAATCTATTAATATTTTATTGATCTATTACAAAATCCCTAAATTCACTAGGCTTCTTAAAGAGTCTCTTACTTTTGGTCATAACATTTTTCCCTTAGTCTTGAAAAGTGGCCTTGTTCGTAAGGTCATTATTAGAATAAAGTTATTTAAATGTTTCATAGTCTTCCCTAGAAGTATCTTTAGGTGCTATCGCTTTCCATTGCACCAGAACTTAAGGCACCGTATGTCCCTATCTTATAATCTCCCTTGTAGCCAAAATAATTAATGGCCTAATCAATGGATGACCGTATAAAGCATTTAGACATAAATCTAATGAGGGAATGTGAGAACCAAAGGCAAGTTTGAGTAACGAGATATGGAATTGTGAATAAGTGCATATAGAGGAAGCTGAAGATCATATGCACAATCTCCAACTCATCTTGTAATTAGAAAAGGCCCATTATACTATTTGGAATGATTGTGATGACCATATTGAGCAAAAGATACTTGTTTATAGGGTTGCAGCTTAATAAAAACCATATCCCTAACCTTAAACTCAACTAAAGGTCATGACTTGTTGTCAAACTTGGTTTTTCACCTTCCCGGTTCTTTTTATAACATAGGCCTTCTTTAAATTGATCAGTATTAAACTCTACCCATTTAATACTATCCCTTAATTAGAGTTTAAAGAAAATCATGTTTTTTTTTTCAATTTAAGGTTACTTCAAAGTCATCATTCGACTAGGGTTGGGAAAAATAATAGAGTTATAACCAATTAGGTGGATTGGTTATAACTTAATCACTAGTCCTATGATTAAAACCAATTTTTTTGTAAAATTGTTTTTAGAAACCAAAGATTTAAATCTAGGGGTTAGGAATTTTGAACCCTTGTGAGTACCATCAACTTTCCAAAATTAGAATTAATTTTAAAAATCACCTTTTAATTTTGAAAGACAAGACTTAATTTAATTATCCTAATTAGATAGACAAAACAATCTAAACTAAAGGAACAAGGAAATTAGGTTTTTCCGTTTTTTACTATCACCTCGTAGATGTTTATGTACCTGCTATTTAGGATTAGATATACATAGTTCTTTTAATGAAAACTCTTAGTAGATTAAATTGATTTTAATTTTGAAAATATGTCAACTTTATGTTTTTAGTTCAACATGGTTTATTTGAGGAAATTTTTAAAAATGAAAGTCCTAATTTGAAATTTTTATTTTTGGAAAATCTAAAAAGGGCCCTAATTTTGAGAAATGATTGATCTTTTATATTATTTTTTTATATATTTTTTTTGCAAAATCATTTTTTCTAAGTGATAAAAACAATTATTTAGCCTTATTTTATTTATTTTTCCTTTTATCTTATTTAATCACATAATTTATTTATTTCATATTACATCTTATTTATTTAAACTAATAAAAAAAAATTGCTCTCTCTTTTTTCTTCTTTTCTTTTCTTCTTTCTTTTTTCTTTTCTTCCCTTTTTTTTTATTTGATTACATTTAAATAAATAAGTAAAACAAAAAAAAATAATTAAAAAAAAGGGGGTTTCAGATAGGTTTGAGCACACGGGTCAAATCGGGTTGAATCAAGTCGGTCGGGTCAGGTTAGACTCTTCTTCTTCAAGCTTCAACGATTGCAACCAGGGTGGTTCAAGGCAATTTAGACAGATTTTCTTAGGGGTGAGGGTAGATTTGTGCGTATTTTATTGGGTTTATAGGGGGTAGGAAAAGTTCCATGACTAAAGGAGCTTGGGTTGGTGGTTTTTGAAAGTTGGTAGTGGGTAATAGTGGTGGTCCGACCATATGGGGTTTACTAGGTGTGATTAGTCAGTTAGGGTAGGCTTTTTGGAGTACGGAGACTTCGATCGTAGGTTTAGTTTGGGCCAAAGGTAGCTAAGGATGGTAGTTCGAGGAGAGAGAAGGGCGGCAATTAGGGTTTGATGGAGGATGGCTTAGGGAAGCCGTTTGGGGCTATGGCAATAGTTGAGATTGGTCCGGTTTAAGAATTTGAGCTAAGGGGAGTTCAATTGTAATGGTGGTTGGGCTTAGGTTCGAGTAGAGAGAGAGAATCGAAGAGGAAGAGTGTAGGTTAGAGAGAGAAACTACCGTAAGAAAGGGAGAGAGCTTAAGAGTTGCTCATGATCGATTGTGTGTGTTTGTATGAACTCCCAAAAGCTCCTTTTATACTCAAATTATTCTCAAAAAACATGGAAAGCTCAGATTGAATTAACAAAGAATGCAAAAAAAAAAAAAAAAAAACTTTTTTTTTTTATTTTTGGAGCTCAAATTGAATGCTCCTTTGATTTTATTTAGACTTGTTAAAGGGCTCGATTCATAGTAAGCTATGTCTAATTTGCAATTTTGCCATTGATTTTGCGAAATTGCAACAAGAAAAGGTTCAAAAATCTCATTGAAGTTAGCTGCCCGAAGAGGAAAGTACTGGAAATCTGAAGAAAAATGAGGGAAAGAGAGGAAAACAAAGGGAAAAGGAAATAATGGGCTAACGTTGCACCATGTTAGCCATGCCAACCAACCTTAACGTGCCACGCGTCATTACATGACACATAGTGGTTGACATGGCATGCTACGTGGCTGATACATAGTGCCACGTCAGTATGTCGTTTAATCTTATCTTGCCACGTGTCAAGACACTTGGCACAATCAGATCTTGACATGTGGTAATCTTTGATGTGATTGAAAACAAAAAATAATAAAAAGGTCTCACTGCCTTTGTCAAGTTTCGAACCTAAGACCTTATGCTCAATGCTAATGTTATGTCCATATGTTTAACCAATAGGTCATTGGCATGTGTCTTATCCATATGTATAATTAAATTGCACATATGGACTAGGTCAGTTTGGGCTAAATTTAAATTTAAATCTAAATCCAAGTCCAATGGTCATTTATTCAAATTTATTTAAATTAGAATCATATTATATTTAAACAATCTAAAAAATTTATTATATTCTAAATTCCTTATTTTTAAATTTCCTATGACTTTTCAAATTTCTTATATATTTTCCTAAATTTTTCCATTTTTTTTATTTTTTCTAAATTTTTTTTTGTACTTTTTCCTATTTTTTGTATTTTTCTGGAATTCCTATTTCTTGATTTTTTGGGGGGTTTTCTTTAATTTTTTATTTTTATGAATTTTTTTCTAATTTAGGACTTAATAACCTAATTTCAAAAATAAAAGAGGGGCAAAAATTAAGTGTTTACAGCTGCTTCTCTTTATGATGAAGTTTGAGCAAAACTTTATCACAAAGACAAAACAAACACTATTTTGGCCCTTAAGATGACTAATAGCTACCCTAAAATCGATTTGGTTGAAGAAATGAAACCTAGTTGTACCTCTTTATACTCACTAACCTAGGTGGGAGTGTCTTTAAGGGACAAACGATTTTGTACTGGAATGGATCTAAAACTAGGTCATGCCTCACTAGGCTCACTAACTTAGATAAAAGCATCTCTTGGGGACTAGCAACCCTAAACTACAATCGATCTAAAACTTGGTTGTGCCTTATTAGGCTCACTAACTTAGGTAGGACCATCTCTCGAGGACTAGCAACCCTAAAATGGGATCAATTTAAAACTTGGTTATACCTCACTAAGCTCATTAACTTAGGTGGGAGTGTCTCTTGGGGACTAGCAACAGTAAAATGGGATAAATCTAAAACCTAGTTGTACTTCACTAGACTCACTAACCTAGGCATGAGTGTCTCTCAGGGATTAGCAACCCTAAAATGGGATCGATCTAAAACTTAGTCGTACTTCACTAAGCACACTAACCTAAGCAGGCGTATCTCTTTAGGACTAACAACCCTAAAATGAGATCAATCTAAAACCTGGTCGTACCTCACTACACTCACTAACCTAGGCGGGAATGTCTCTCAAGGACTAGCAATCCTAAAATGGGATCAATCTAAAACCTAGTTGTGCTTCACTAACCTAAGCAGGAGTGTCTCTTGTGAACTAGCAAACCTAAAATGGACTTAATGTGGTATCTTAAGGAACTGATGAAGAGAAGTGCTCCCCAGAACTCGATGATCAGAGGGAAATGCCCTATGGGCTTGCTTGAAGGAAATCTTGAGATAAAATGATCCTATAGGCTCAGTAAGAAGAAAGCAATGAAGGGAGAAAACTTAGAAAAGAGACTAAGTTAAGATCGTGTCTTCAAAGGTTGGTTGAACACTAAATGCAAAAAGTGAATGCTTTTATAGGCTAGTTCAAAGAGACTATAGGGAATAAAAAACTAGTCTAAATGCAAGTGCAAGATTCAAAAGTTAGTGTGCTAACATTGTGTGGAAATACTTACCTGGTCTTTATCGATAGCACCCAAACCATCAAACCTTTTTGAAAAGCCTTATCAAAAACAACTAGCTCATGTTTTGGTCCCTTGTTATCAACTTGGATGTTCATGACATACAATGATTAAGACTTTGCCGGTTCTTTTTTTTTTTAGAGAAATCATGGCAATTAACCTGGTATAGAAAACCACTCATTGTTTTTGTCTCTTTGGAACTTTCATGAACCAAAAGCCTTATTCTCATCTACCGTGCTTACTCAGGTTTCGCATTCCCCTGAAAAATAGACAATAAAACTCCCCATCTAGGGGGATCAATCCGCAATAAAATATTTTAAAGAATTTTGTTAATTACCAATGTTCTAGGTCTCGCTTCTTAACTTCTCTTATGTTTTTAGTGTATGGATTCAATTAGAAGGAGTAAAGGGAATTAAACCTTTCCATGGAGAGGCTGATTACTCTAATGACAACAACTGCTAAGGATACCAAATTTTCTTATAAATAATGAAAATTAGACCATAATGACATTTAGAATGATTAGCACTTTAGTTTTTTGAGTAAAATTTCCACTAACTTCTTATATGTGCTTAAAGCATGTCTACATGAGGTAAACCGAAAAGAAGGGAAGCATGAGAAGCATAGTACATGAGTATTTTCCATGTACATAACCTAAATTAAAACAAAACCTAACCATACATACTTATACTACAATAATTACACACTTAAGAACACAAAAGAATGGAATTAGGAAGCTTTTCTTAAGGAAAAGATTAGGCATACGAATTTGTGTATAAAAATACGTATCTAACCATATAGGTATATGAGTATGTATACATGTTTAAATACGGTATAAGTCTAGGTAGATGTATAAGTATATATATGTATAAGGTATATGTACATAAGTATAAGAGAAGAGGTAACATGTACATAATACATGTACATATAACATAAGCATGAGGTGAAGCTTAGGTAATTAAATGATGAAGTAAGTGATGAGGTAAGCACATAATGACATAAGCGATGACATAAGCAAATGATGATGTGAGCGATGACATAAGCATAGATTATAAAATGAAAAAAATAAAAAGAGCATATATAATTAGATACCTAAATTAGTAAACCTTAAGATACTTCCTAAATTGAATTAAACTTAATCAAGAACATAAATTAGTAATACCAATGTAAAATGCCCTAAGTATAAGAATAAATAACTAATTAAATCATTAACTATCAAAATGGAACATAAAACTAGCTAATAGGAATAATTAAGCTTCAATAGTTAGAATTTCAATAAATTTAGCCCATATTGTAAAACACTACTCTTAACGTCCAAAACGGACATTACCGTGTGAACGTGTGTCTGAAAACGATGAAAAACGACTATAAATTCGTAAATATTGAAAATAGAATGAAAAAGTTACGTACGAGTAACAATTAGGTTTAAACGAATAAGGGCCGATAGTAATCTAAGTAGAATTAGGTAGATAGATATCTAGAACCATTAGTTTAGTCAACTACTTATTATTCCTGTTATCTCGTAATGATCTGGTGATCCCGACGAGGGCGAGGATCTCCCGATTGGTTATTACGACTAGAGCGAGTCGTCGTAGTCAAGTGAGTACTCCCGATGACTCTATACTTGTTTGTGCTTGTAGTTAGTGCACTTAAATTGAATATCACTAACTTGATGCATGGGGTTTCGGGATATGCGTGTGCTTGATATTGATTGATTGTTATAAGAAATATTGTTAAATACGATAATTGATGATTTGATGGTATGATTGATTTTTATATGATTTGGATGGTTTGCTGATATTGATTGATCGCCTCATAATCTAACCTAATTATATTTGGCTTATCTTGAATCAAAAGGGTCATGCATTATCTATGCATCGCATTACTTATTCCGGCCGTCACTTCACGCGGTTGGTAATGAAGGGCCTTGGAGGGATGGATTCCCACATGATTTGATTAGTACCGTGCAAGAGCATGGGTACAACAAGACACTACCCCTGGCTCGCAGGTTCTATTGGCGCCGGAGACGCTAACCGTGGGTAGCTGGGGGTCGCATCTAAAGACCACCGCTGTAGGGTGTAAGTGTAGACTGCGAGGGCCACCTCACCGCTAGGCTTGGGACTTTGTGAACTATTGGATTTTTAGAAATGGAAATGTATTTTTGTGAAATACGGAGTTCCAAGTTATGGGTAAAAACCCAGGTGCTAGAGCCCGGTCGTGATTGGTGCCAATGAATCTCCAACCCTTATCTCGGAGGGCATTAAAATCCGATATTATATGCAGTACCGGTCAACTGCATATATTGTTTGGCATTCTGCGTGTACATGCATTCATATGGTTGTAATAATTTGTTTGATAACTTATCTGCCAATATGGTATGAGAGATAGCTCACTAAGCTCTTGTAGCTTATTCCCCAATAGTCTTTCTTTTGTAGGTTTATATATGATGGGATCGAGATAAGTCTCGAGTGCTGAGGGCGAGATGAAGATATGTACATTAGTGTTAGGATTAGTTGAGATTTTTATAGGTGATACATAACTCTCTTTATAGAAAATATTCACATGTTAGAATTTAATATAATTTAATTCTTCCTGTAGTTTTATAATGTTGGTAAACCTGTCTTATTATTTGGTAGGGGATACCGATTCTCTACGATTCTGAAGAACTGTAGGATATCGAATATCCATAGTTATTTATAATTATGTATTATGTCATGTTACAATAAATTAATTACTTAGAAATCATTAATCCTAATGATTTATTATTTAGAGTCTTGTAATCTCTGACTTGGAATACGGTTTTCATATCATGGGTACACACATGTTATGGAAATTTTAGGTAATCCTACTAGGCCCCCTTTAGGGTCCTGACATCCATAATCATAGGCAGAGAAGTTTGTTATGCCAGCGTACTCGAATCCATCATACCCCTCGAGCATTTTCATTTTTTTAGTAATTTGTTGAGTTAGCCATTTCTCAAGCTCTTTCAATTTGTCTTGGTTAGCTTTAGGTTTTGGGTTGATTGGGAATGAGTAAGTATTTGGCTCAAAAGTTAGGTTAGCCTTTAGAAATACCCCTTTAGTTTCAAAGGATTCGAAGCCTTGATTGCCTTTAGCATAGGCTTCTTCTGTTTTAAGGGGTAGGGCCTCAATATTCTTTCCATATCGGGCTTTGGAGTTCTCTTCATTTAATGGAGCCGTAAACCTAAGTAGAGAGATGCTATAAACAAGAAAGCTCGATTTATTTGCAATCTTTCCCATTGTTCATTCCAAAGATTAGAACCTCAACGCCGTAGAGTCAATAACCTTGGGGTTGCCATTGCTATTGTTGGTGTTATTGTTGTTGTTTTCTAGGTTGGCCATTTTGGTTTGAGAATGGGTTCTAACAGGGCTTCTTTGGAAAGTTTGATGTTTGGGGGCTATCTTGGCAACCTAGGTAAAACCACTTCTCAATAAGTTAGCACACAAATATTTTAATTTTTGAAAAAAAAAAATGCAAATGAGCTACATGGATGGAAAGGAGAGAATCAATGAATAATTAACAGAATGGCAAGTTATTTATTATCTTTGGATTCCCAAAGTCTTATTACATGAATGAAAGGAAAAGGTATAAATTCATCTATACTAATTTTATTTTATTTTTTTTTTTGTGGGCCGAATGACATTTTCTTCTTCTTTTGGTTACACTTAATCGTTTCTTTAAGCTCTTAAATTCTCTTCTAAGCCATCTTTAGTTGGTGTTCCAAGGCATGCGACCTTTGTCTAGACTCTCTGCATAAGTTTACTCATCTGTCTTTTTCATCATAGAGGATCTCCATATAAGCTTTCATTTGGTCCATATAGGTTACCATTTCAGAGTCAAGGCATATCAGGGAAGGTTAAAGAACTTCTGGTGCTCAATATCGCATTGCGCCTGCCTTGTGAAGTTGATTGTATAAATACTCTTTGGTAACCCAGTGTTTGTCCACTTCTCCTATGAACTCACTTAGATCGATGTTTGGGCTTATGGTTTGAGTGTCCCACTAAGCTTTAATCTTGTGAAGTTTGGATGCCTTTTCTTTGGAGTGAGGCTCTTCAAGGTTAAGAGTAAATGGCTTTAATGAAGGTTTGTGAACTATGTCCTGGATCCCTCCAAATTGTCTTACCATGTTATTTGGGTAGTAACTTGTACACCAACTTATTCCAATTAGTGGTACAGTATGGTAGTTTTTGCAAATTAGTATGACCTTAGTGTAATTGCTTTACTTAGTAGTTTATAGAATGTTTTCTACTCAAAAATCTCATAGAACCCCTTCTCTATCTAGAGAAGGGTAAGGATATCTTATGGTAATTTGATCTTATCAACGAAAGAATCAATAAGATCAATCCTATTGGCGAACACTCCCTTTATTAAGTTCAACCCAAAGCATTTAATGTAACTAACAAACCACAACATTAATAGTGCCATGCATAACCTGACATCTCCATAGCCCCTTTTCTTAAGGAAATTAAGCTTCCTTATCTACTTAGCAAGTAAGGTAGGAATATAAGACTTCCCTTCCTAGAATTGAGCCACTAACTCTATCACCCTAAAGTGTATAAGAAAAGACCTACTTGAAAACAAGATAGTAGCGAATACTGCTAGTACATAAGCCTTGATTCAGTTTTCTTTCCAATTTCCAAGAAACAGAGCTTATTTGTTAGAGTTGGGTTCATTCTGGAACCAATGGACTAGATCCCATATCTTGATGGTGTGTTTGCTGCAATCATCTAGGGCTTCATTTATCTCAGTCTTATGGATCCCTAAGAATTTCAAAAAGATGTAGGTTAGGCTGAAGCTGAGCTCTAGGATGTAAATTTCATCCAAAGGAGGAGCTTAAAGTAATTGGGTGTATTCTTCTTGAGTTGAGCTAATTAGGTGTGGTTAAATTGAAAAGCCACTTCTATGGGCTCCTAGAAATGGACTAAGGCCCTTACTAACGTGATGTTAACCTCTACTTTGGCTAGTGAGAGTATGGGTCTAATTTTGTTAGTAATGAACTGTTATTCTCTTAGGTTGAAGGTTTGAAACTATTGGCTAAGTATAGGCTTTGGGTTTATAGGTTTGTGGACATGAATCTCCTTGGTGAAAACCTTAGCATTAGATGAGTTGGCCATTTCTAAAATATTACAAAGAAAACATAAATTACAAAGGAAAGACTAATTACGTGAAAAAAAATATATATATACAAGACCTCTTATGTGCATCAATTCGCGGAAGCATACAAGGAAAGAAACTCTAGATCATGTCATTTTTCTTTTTTCTTTTTTTTTTTTATATAACGTTGCCGCTTTGTTAGTTATTCATTGACCCCATGAAATGTATACAAGAAAGGTAGATTCTAATAGTCCTTAAACTCTGTAACTTCATACATTTATGAAAAAATGGTTCCTTAGTCACATCGAAGTTTAACTGGGATTACTTAATCGGCCCTGAATGGTGGTTGCCCCACTTCGCTTAGAACTTATAGAATGGCTTCTCGTCCTAAGGTCTTAAGATAGCTCGGGTTCTATCGTATCTATCATGCATTCATGATATAGTAAAATAAATATTACCCTCAAAATAATTAAATACATAAAACTAAACCTACAAAAAAAAAAGTTAGTACAATTACATAAAACTAAAAAAAGGAGTAAATAAATTACATTTAAGTGATATTAGAGATTAATCTTAATTTTGGAAAATCAAATGGCTAACCTTCTTAACGTCCCCAATAGAGTTGCTAAGCTATTGAGCTTGGTTTTTCTCCATCCCAATTCATTTTATAAAATAGGCTTTCTTTAAACCAACTAGTATTAAGCCTTATCCATTTAATACTGGCCTTCGACTAGGGTTTAAATAAAATCGTTTTTATTTTTCAATTTAAGGTTACTTTAGAGTTGCCACCTGACCAGAGTTAGGACAAATAGTGAAGTTAGTCTTACGATTAAAACCAATTTTTTTGGAAAACGGTTTTTGGAAACCAAAGATTTAGGTCTAGGGGTTAGAAATATTTAACCCTTGTGAGTACCATCGACTTTCCAAAATTAGAATTAATCTTAAAAATCACTTTTTAATTTTAAAAGAAAAGACTTAATTTAATCACTCTAATTAGATAAACAAAACAATCTAAACTAAAGGAAAAGGGAAATTAGGTTTTTTTGTTTTTTATCATCGCCTTGTAGGTGCCTACGTACTCGTTATTTAAGTTCAAGCGTACATAATTCTTTTAATGAAAACTCTTAGTGGGTTAAATTGATTTTAATTTTGAAAACATGTGAACTTTACGTTTTTAGTTCAATATGGTTTAGTTGAGGAAATTTCTAAAAATAAAAGTCTTAGTTTGAAATTTTTGTTTTTGGAAAATCTAAAAGGGGCCCCAATTTTGAGAAATGATTGATCTTTTATATTATTTTATATATATATATTTTTTGGAAAATCAATTTTTCTAAGAGATAAAAATAATTATTTAGCCTTATTTTATTTATTTTTCCTTTTATCTTGTTTAATTACTTAATTTATTTATTGCTTATTATATCTTATTTATTTAAACTAATAAAATAAAATAAAAAAAATTACTCTCTTTTTTTCCTTATTCTTTTCTTTTCTTCTTTCTTTTTCTTTTCTTCCCTTTATTTTTTTTATTTGATTGCATTTACATAAATAAGTAAAGCAAATAAATAATTAAATAAATAAAAAANTTGAAAACATGTGAACTTTACGTTTTTAGTTCAATATGGTTTAGTTGAGGAAATTTCTAAAAATAAAAGTCTTAGTTTGAAATTTTTGTTTTTGGAAAATCTAAAAGGGGCCCCAATTTTGAGAAATGATTGATCTTTTATATTATTTTATATATATATATTTTTTGGAAAATCAATTTTTCTAAGAGATAAAAATAATTATTTAGCCTTATTTTATTTATTTTTCCTTTTATCTTGTTTAATTACTTAATTTATTTATTGCTTATTATATCTTATTTATTTAAACTAATAAAATAAAATAAAAAAAATTACTCTCTTTTTTTCCTTATTCTTTTCTTTTCTTCTTTCTTTTTCTTTTCTTCCCTTTATTTTTTTTATTTGATTGCATTTACATAAATAAGTAAAGCAAATAAATAATTAAATAAATAAAAAAATTTTAAAAAATGGGGCTTTGAACAGGTTTGAGTGTATGGGTCGGACATAGGTAGGTAGGATCGGGTCAGATGGGTCGAGTCAAACTCCTCTTCTTCAAGCATCAACAATGGCAACTAAGGTGGTTCAAGGCAATTTGGACAGATTTTCTTGGGGTTGAGGGTAGATTTGTGAGCATTTTATAAGGTTTATGGGGGGTAGGCAAAGTGCTGCAACTAAAGGAGCTTAGGTTAGTGGTTTTCAAACGTTGACCGTGGGTGGTGGTGGTGGTGGTCCAACCATGTGGGTGCTGGGTATGATTGGTTGGTTGGGGTAGGCTTTTTGGAGTATAGGGAGTTCGATTGTAGGTTTAGTTTAGGCCAATGGTGACTGAGGATGGTGGTTTGAGGAGAGAGAGGAGTGGTAGTTAGGGTTTGATGGAGGGTGGCTCGAAAAAGCCATTAGGGGCTATGATGGTGGTTAAGAATGGTTAGGTTAGAGAGCCTAAGCTAAGGGGAGTTTGACCATAGTGGTGGTTGGGCATAGGTTAAGGTAAAGAGAGAGAATTGAAGAGGGAGAGTATGGGCTAGAGAGAGAAACAGCCACGAGAGAGAGAAAGAGCTTAGGAGTTGCTCGTGATTGATTATGTGTGTTCGTATGAACTCCTAAAAGCTCCTTTTATACTTAAATTGTTCTTAGAAAACATGGAACACTCGAATCGAATTAATGAAGAACGATTAGAAAAATAGCTTTTTTTATGATTTTTGGAGCTCAAATTGAATGCTCCTTTGATTGTATTTAGATGTGTTAAAGGGCTCAATTCATAGTAAGCTATGTCTAGTTTGCAATTTTGCCATTGATTTGGCGAAATTGCAACAAGAAAAGGTTAAAAATTGTGTTGAAGTTGGTTGTTTGAAGAGGAAAGTGTTAGAAATCTAGAGAAAAACAAGGGAAAGAGAGGACAACAAAGGGAAAAGGAAAGAAGGGGAGGGAAAACATGAGCTAACGTGGCTCCATGTTAGCCATGCCAGCCAACCCTAACATACTACGTATCATTACGTGACACGTAATAGCTGATGTGGCATGCCATGTGGCTGACACATGGTACCACGTCAGCATGTTGTCTAATCCCATCATGCCATGTACCAGGATACATGGCGTAATCAGATCTTAATACATGATAGTTTCTGATATGATTGAAAACAAAAAATAAGAAAAAAGCCTCTCTACTTTTGCTAAGCTTCAAACCTAAGACCTTATGCTAAATGCTAATGTTATGTCCATATGTTTAATCAATAGGCCGTTGGCATGTGCCTTGACCATATGTGCAATTTAAAATTACAGATATAGATCAGGTTAACTTAGGCTAGATTTAAATCTAAGCCCAGGTTCAACAGTCTTTTACTCAAATTTATTTAAATTAAAATCCTATTCTATTTAAACAATCTAAAAAATTTATTATATTCTATATTCCTTATTTTTAAATTTCTTATATATTTTCCTAAATTTTTACATTTTTTGTATTGTTTCTAAATTTCTTATTTTTTTTGTGCTTTTTCCTATTTTTTGTATTTTTCTAGAATTCCTATTTCTTCATTTTTTTCTTTTTGGGGTTTTCTTTAATTTTCTATTTTTTTTTTAGTTTTTTCTAATTTAAAACTCAATATCTTAATTTGAAAAATAAAATGGGGCAAAAATTAGATGTCTACAGTTATCAACATACTTCTTCATGGTTTTTTGGGCCTTTGGTAAATTCACTTCAAAAGCTTCTAAAACCTCCTCTTTAGAGGAAAGATCATTATCTACTACAACTAAAGTAGAATCCCCTCCGAAATAATGCACCACCAAAGTTGGTGGTTTCCTACCATACACCACTTCAAATGGTGTAAAACCGAACTAAAGCAAATACTTAACCTAATTTGTTGGTTGCTCCATAACAAAGCCTCTCAAATACTATTGAATGACTTTGTTAAGCACCTCAGTTTGATCATCACTTTGAGAATAATAGGCACTACTCATAGAGAGTTTAGTGCCACTCAAAGTGAACAACCCTCCTTAAAACTTACTAAGAAAAATAGTATCCCTATCCGAAAAAATGGAGCAAGGAAAACCATAATGCTTGAGAATAATGTTTAGAAACAATTGACCAACCTTAGTTGTTGTAAAACAAGTCTCTAATGCCCTTAAATAACAATATTTGGATAATCTGTCCACTATTAATAGTATAATAGTAAAGCCATGAGACTTCAGCAAACAAGTTATAAAGACCACAAAAAATGTCTTCCCATACATGCTTTAGGATGAGTAATGGATGTAGAAGTCTAGCTTAATGCATAGTAAGGTATTTCATCGGTTAACAAGTAGCACATCATTTAACAAAGACTTCAACATCATGCTTCATTCCTTCCCAATAAAAATCAAAAGCCATCTTCCTATATGTTTTCAACACTCCAAAGTAGATAGCTATTGGTGTACAATGACACTTAGTTAGTAATTGAGGAGTTAAATGAGATGTAGGCATCAAGAGCAGCTTGTGTTGGAAATATACTAAGTCATTATGCCAACATAATGGCCATTTTAGGTCCTTGCCTTCTGATGCATCTTATATCATCTTTTGGAAAGTAGGTATCCGACTATATTTAGCTTTAAGCTACTCCACTATATTAAAACATGGTGTTAATAGTGTTGTAAGTGAGGCATCATGTTATCAAGATATTGAGTTAGCAACAATGTTTTCTTATTCTAACTTATACATGATAATATCGTCATATCCCATGAGCTTAGTTAGGTACTTATGTTGCTCAAGGGTAGAAATAAACTAAGTCAATAGCTCTTTAATACTTTTATGGTTTGTCTTTATAATAAATCAAGATCCCAGCTAATGTTGATGCTATTGCTTCATTGCTTCCATAATGACTTACAACTCTCTAACATAAGTAGAGGCTTTAATCATAAGTTTAGGAAGTTTCTTACTAAAATAAGAAATGGAACATACTTCCTAAAATATAGCTGCTCTAACTCCTATCTCTAAAGCATCTATCTCGATAATAAATTGCTTACTAAAATCTGGTAAAGCATGAATAGGGCTAAAACCAAAGTATACTTAAGTCTTTGAAAAGAATTCCTTTCTTCATCTATCCAAACAAAGTTTTCATGTTGCAACATATCAATTAAAGGGGTTGCTATCATAGCATATCCCTTAAAAAACCTCTTATAATACTCAAATAGTTTGAAACAGGCTCTCAATTGTTTGATATTTTGAGGTAATGGCCATTGTTGTACTACTTATACTTTACTTGGTTCTTGACATACTCTACCTTATCCCACAATGTGCCTTAAGTACTCAATAGTATCGATCTCGAAAGCACATTTACCCTTTTTAAGATAAAGAGTGTTGTTAGCTATTTGCAATACTTATGTCAAATGTGCAACATATTGACTCTAAAATTGTATTATAAACTAAAATATAATAAAAAAAAATATGATGAAAAATTTTCTTAATTACGACTTAAAGATTCTCTTCACAATGGCTTGAAAAGTTACTAAAGCATTACTTAAGCCAAATGGCATCACCAAGAATTGATAATGACCTTTATGAATTATAAAGGCAGTCTTCTTAACATCTTGCTTATGCCTTCAAATTTGGTGACAACCTTATCTTAAGTCTAATTTCGAAAATAAAGAGGCACCCTTTTATTCATCCAGTAACTCATCAATTGTAGGGATTGGAAATTCATCCTTAATCATTGCTTCATTAAGAATCCTGTAATTAATGTAAAACCTTCAACTTCCATCTTTTCTTCACTAGTAATACATGTGAAGAGGAAGGACTAGCACTATATTGAATAATCCCTTGTTGCAACTTTCCTATAAAAATGGGGATATCCATATGGTTTAACATTAATAGGGCCTCTTCCTTCTTTAAGACAAAAATGGTATTGAGTTTCCCTAAGTAGAGGTAATGATGATAGTGCCTCGAACAATTGAGAAAATTTGTCCAATACTTCCTTAATGAAAGTATTGCACGTGGTATTCCTTGATATCATTTTCACTATCTAAGCCTTAGGATGAAAATAAGATGTAATCACATCTTGGGCAATCAATTTTCTCAATTAATGGTAAGTAATCTGAGTAATATCTGCATCAATTCCATGTAATAACACCATTTTATCGTCCTTTCGAAATTTCATAGTCAATTTGGCATAATCGATTATGATAGGACCTAAATCCTATAACTATTACACTCCCAATACCCTGTCTACTCCTTAATTGGGAAGGACAGAAAGTATCTATAAATTTGATTCCCTTAATATGCACTTTTATGTTAGAAGATTTTCCATGATAACTTAAATTTTTACCATTGCAAATCATGACTTGGAACTTAGGAGAAGGAAAAGTCATAATACCTAATACTAGTAAATCTACTTTGAACAAAATTATGAGTACTACTCGAGTCTACCAAAATTGTAACACTATGCCCTTGAGAATTACCCTTAAATCAAAGTGTACACAAAATTGACTCACTTGATGGGGCATGATAGTTAGTAGCTATTGAATCTTCTTCTTGCATTGCTGTCTTTTCTTTAATAGTATCATCACCTTACTCCTTTGATGATCCTTCCTCGTCTTCTTGTAAGAGCAAAAGAAACTTAGCTTTGCACTTACGACTCTTGTGATATTTTTCATCACAATTGTAACATAAGCCCCTCTCTCTTCTAGCATTCATTTCTTCTTAGGTCATTTTTTGATTGGCAAAGTAATTTTAACAATACTCTCACTTGGTGAAGTATTTACTAACTTAATGTTCTTATTACTATCTAAAAAAGATCTCGAACATTAAATGGTTGAAGATGATTTATTTGCTGAAAAAGATGGATTCTTAGAATAAAATTGTTGATTTGAGTGCTTAGCTTCATACATTTTAAGAAGCCAAATTTCTTCTAAAATGGATGAAGGATAAGCAATTTGTACATCTTTTTTTTTTTTTTTTATGTAAGATTTCAAACTTGAAACAAAACAGCTAGTACAAAAACTTTCAGAAAGTCCATAAACTTTACTGGATAATTCCTCAAAATTTGATTGATATTCAACAACAATTCCTTTTCTATTTTATTTTTGCTAATAATCCTTGAATATCCTCAAACTCTAATAGACCAAATCTTATTTCTAATGCAATTGTAAAGTTACTCCAAGAACTTAGTTGTTTATTATAGTACATCCATTGATACTAATTCAAAGCTCTATCTTCCATTTCAAATGAAGCTTTGCTCATCGAGAGTCTAATGAAAATTTAAAAAAAAAAAAACTGATTTGTTTTGAAGATCTAACCATTTGGATCTATACTATTGAATTTTGGTATTTCTAACTTGATCCGCTTGAACATAGTATCTACTTAAGATGCATTGATTTGAGAATGTAAGGGAGTACTAGATGAGTCATTAATGGAGACATTGGTACCCTAATTCTTCTATTTGTTAGTCAACATGGTTTGCAATTGTGATAACTATTGAGCTAATAGCTTAAATTTGTCATGTACATCCTTTTGCAATCGTTGTTGATTATTTTGTAAAGAATCAATCATTTCATCTATGATGGAAGCTCTTGTTGAATTCCTTATGATGAGAACACCAAAATGTTAGGCCTTATGTTTAAAACCCATTTTGCATTGTTACTGAAGATAACCCTATGTCCCTTCTTAAATTCACTTTTCAAATAGACTCTCTCTCCTTTTCTCTAGAAACTTCTAAGATAAGTGTCTCAAACCCTAATCTCTCTCTTCTTTGCTCGGACAATCAGATTATTTGATGAGACAAATAATAATTTGATTTGTTTGTTTGTGTTTAGGTGTTTTAGATGATCTCTTTGAGTAAGTCATGACTCTTGAAGAGAGGTGCTTCTTTTTAGAATCTTAATTAGGGATAATCCTCTACTTTTCTTTCTTTTTCTTTTTATACTTGTACAAATCTGTAACTACTACTTATTTGTTTGTTAGATTGGTTAAGATTTGTTTAAGGTCTATTATATATACTAACTATTATTTACAATCTATGTATATTACAATTGCTAATCCATTGTATACAATCTATTAGTACTTTTATTAATTTATCGCAAAATCTCTAAATTTGCTAGGCATTTTAGAGAATCTCTTACTTTTAGTCATAACATATAGGCTTTCATTCACATTGTTATGTTGGGATAAGTGGATATAGGGTAATTGGGGGTATGCGCCCTAATCATACCCTATTCTATAAGTATAGGTTCCTAAATTTTTAAAATTAGAACCAATCGAGACTTATCTTATAATGTAATAATGGAGAACTAGTCTTAAACTTATATCCTATCCTGTATGATACCCTATATAATTTGTGATTTTTCTATCTTCCCATACATTTCAATATCACACATCTTCCTATAGCAAATTCCTATTATATATTTTCTTTCCATGCTAAAAGATTACTTTTTAAACATTACACGAAATTTGAATGTTAAACGACAATTTTTTATTACCAAAATATTTAAATAGCAAATGAACGAGTGTACATACACAAAAGAAAAGAAGATATAAGTTCTTTACAACAAATAACAAATATTACTTCCTAAAATTTAAGGTTATTATTTTTACTTATTGACTATTAGCTTTAAGTTTAGGTTTATACTGAGTTTGAACCATTTCCTTTTAATACCATTATAATATTGCTTTTATTCTTTTAGTTTTTTTAGTTGAAGAATTTTAGGTTCTTTCTCATTCATTAATATATATTTATTATTTAATATAATTTAAAAAGTGAGTACATGATATCTTAGAACTTATCTCTATATACCTTAAAGTGCAGATTCTAGGGTTGGTACTTATTAACAAGTGATTTTTGTCCCCGTGAATGAACACTTAATAAACAAAAAAACGACTATGGGGGGCAGTGAAAGATGCTCCAACATAACCGCTCCAATGCCTAAGTCAATCCTCTTGTGATGAAAGTGAAATTGTTGAATGATTATGGCATTGAGAGAATGAAAAAGAAGGTTCCTTACTTGAGAGTCTTGCTTGGTATTTATAGTGAGTTAATGAAAATCGTACTTGAATTGAATTATTGGATCAGGTTCAAGTATTGAGCTGACTAATATAAGCTTACATAATAATTATTTAAAAATGCCTATTGACACTTGCCCCCTACTCTCTTTGGTGATAAAGTCAGAAAAGAGACTATTTAAGGAGGTTGATCTTATGGGATTTTTGGCAAATTTTGTAATCCTAGCCTAAAAAGGCTAAAGTGCTTGAAGAAGTAAAGGCTTAAAGAGGCAAAAAGCGGGAGTCACTAAAGCACTTGTAAATATTGGTATCCCTTAAAAAGTGAAGGCTTGAAGAGACTTGAGTGCTTAAAGAGGTAAAGGCCTAAAGAGGCTAAAGTAGCTAAAAAGGCTTGAGTGCTTGAGGACACAAGGGCTTAAAAAGGCTGAAGCACTTTAAGAGGCGATGGCCTAAAGAAGCCAAAGTGCCTAAAGAGGCTTGAGCGCTTGAAGAGGCTTGAGCACTTGAAGAAGCAAGGGCCTAAAGAGACTAAAGTCCCTAAAGATGCCAATCGATAAAAGCATATTTTTCATGTTTTAAAGTGCAAATTAAGATAAAATTATTATTGATTTTATAGAAATCATTAAGAAATTGTACTTAATTATTTTTATTTAGACATTTCAGAAATTAGAGAATTCAAGAGTAGAATTACAGACGATTTAGACGAGTGTTATGCAAAGGAACAAAGTCCGAATCAATACGTATAAGGTGAAATTGAAGGTAGCTAGCCTACAATATATACTGTCAGCCCTTGATGTCTACACTGCCGGCCTTGATATTTACGCCGCCAGCTTTGCACTTACACTGCTGGCCTTGTTCTTACACCACCGGCCTTTATGAAAAAAAAGCTTTACGCTAGTCAAGCCTAATTTTTCTTATAAATAACTTATGTTTTATCGCTTGAGAGACTTTTAAATACACTTTCCTTAAACTTAGAGAGCCGTAGAATAGTCTTTAGATAGTTCTTGAAGAATTCTTTAAGAGAATTGCTTCGATTATTGAGAAGAATTTGCTTTTGCTATGGAAAGCAAGTTGAAGTTACAATTAAAGATTATGTTTTCCAATATAGAATTAGTGACATCTATTTCAATTATTCTTATACAATTCTATGAATTACTTATGATTTCAATTATGAATTTCGTTGCCATTTCAATAATGAATTTCGTTGCGATTTCAATTAGTATTTGTGTTTTTGTTTTCAAATCCATGGTTGGCTAAATTTATTTATGGGAATTGATGAAACCCTAAATAGCTACGATGATGATTGTGTTCATATTATAGGATTAATAGATATTTGGATAATTTATGATTGCAATTTCTATTATTTCGATTATAATTGTTAAATTGATTGTAATTATTAGAAACCCTAATGATATGAGAGTTGATATAGGATTTGTTAGAAATTCTTAGTTGATTTAATTAATCAATGTGGAAGTAGAGTTAATTAAATTAATTAGAACTTATCTAAAAATTAATGCGATGTCACTAAGACATTAGGGATTGATTATTCACTAAGACATTAGGGATAATTGATTTAGGACATTAAACAATCATAGTATCGGGAGATATATGATTGTAATTTAAAGTTTAATGTTAATTAGAAGATGCGAAAGCTGACTAATTAATTAGAAGTTTAAATTCTTAAGTTTTAAGGTATAATAATTTCACTTGAATAACTATATAGCTATTAATCTATATAACATGATAATAATTTGATTGGCATAATTTAGGGTAGATTTTCTTTTCCCACAATTCTCAATTAATTGCTTAATTTTAGATTTTTCATAGTTATTTTCTTTTCAATAGTTTTAGAGTAATTATTAGATTAATTAATTTAATTTTGATTGCTTGAATATTGATAAGAACTAGCATAGGATTAGTAATTTTTTAGTTCTCGAGAGATCGATGGCCTTGCTTTCTTTATATTACTTGATTCTAACTTAGTATACTTATTGGAGTATTCACGATTTATTTATATATATATATTTTTTAAGCAAATCACCAATATGGCTAGAAAGGCTAGAGAAACATGTAGGTTGTCTAAGCTAGATAAGACCTGTGCTAAGTGGAGTAGTAAAATTGGCTAATCGGCCTCTAGTTCATTAAAATATAGGACTTTAGCTTATCAATTCATTGTCCATATGAAGTGCTGAATTAAAGTATTTAACCTGTCGCCATTTAGCGACTTAGGATCTTTAAATAGCTTGTCATCTATAATTTAGACTTAGGCTTTATGTCTCATAGTATGAGCTTATTTCTAGACTCAGTGACTCTTAGGTATCCCTACAAGCTTTAATTGGAAAATCTACTAGACATCAACAAGATATAAAGAAGCTAAACCACAGTCATGCGGCTTAGCAATTCTTTCCTATCGCATTAGTAGTCATAAGAGATTGGCTAAGAAAAAGCTTGGACAATTTGGATAAGAAGTCATCGCTCTGCTGCTATAGCTCAGCAATAAACTCGGATTGCTGTGTTGCGGTGGACTACATGTCGAGCAATCATGCTTGTCCACTTCCGTCGAAGCATAGCTTAAAAATTTCCTCAAATAGCTACAATATTGATGATTGTAGAGCTTAGGTCAGCTTTTGCGGAGTCCGACGTGTTGAGAAAATGCTGAATAATTCAAGTTGCAGTTAGAAATTTTATGAAAACTCAACTGCAAACTTTCGGTAATGTAACATGTTAGAAGCTCGGCAACGATGAGGTGAAGAGGAAATCCATTCAGGGATATAATGCCCAAGCAAACTCGGATTTTGAATAAAAGAAGTGAAGCTCATATCATTACCTAATAGGCTGTTTGTAAACATATTGATGGTGATCGATCTTATTAGGATTCAACTCGGCCATGTATAACTCGGCTAATGGACCACTCGATAAGTATCACCTCAATCTCGGCTCGAGCAATATTTTATCCCATTTATGAGCATTTTCTCTTGATTTCCTTAAGAGTATGATGTACTTAATATCTCCCTTGAAGGTCATGGTCAACCTAAATTTAGAGCTACTCCAAGGTTTGATCTTTAGATTGCTACTGTTTATCTGCTAGAATTTGTAGTTCGATTGAATGTCCTTATGAGTCCGACTCGAATGTCATTGAGGGGCTAAAATAAACAACTCAGCCACAATTAGCTTAGAAGATAAACTTGAAATAGCTTAACTTGTCTATTTGAATCCCTTGTTGTCAAAGTTCTAGCAATCATATGAACTTGGCTTTGGATATATGGCTAAATGCATGAGTAAAATCTTACGAGGCCTTCCCTGTGATTCCTGAAGAGGTCAGACGTGATTCAGCCTTGACAGCGGCTACCATTCACATTATTGAACCTAGATTCTAATCAAATGTTGCAATGATATGTCATAGAGACAAAGTATTGGAACTACAAAACTAGTATACTCCTCTCTATTTGTTTAATCTTTTAATTGAGTTCGTTCATGCCATGTCGCTGAATAGCTTAGCATGATGCGACTCCATCATTGAAGAGCTTGGCAATTGAAAGTCTATAAATCGACATGCGTGCTAGGAGTAGCTCGGCATGTGAATTATTTGATAGACTTGGAATTGTTCGGCATACTGTATGACAAATATCTTGTCGATAATGTGGTTGGTCGACAGACATGGCTCAGCATGGATTGCTTGGCAGAGTTACTCGGCCATAGACCGCGGTGTCGTCGATCGCTCGGAAATTTGACTCGACTAAAGTGTTCGGCAGACTTCTTGTCAATACGGCACAGATCTTAGAGTTGACATTTGACGATATAGGATAAAGCGCATTAGCCAATACTCCCCACCAATACAGAACAACTCGACATGTTGAGGGCTACTAGTTCGACATATGTCACGATATAATGGTATGTTCGGACATGTCGTTTATCTTGCAAAACGAGCAGCTCAACTCAGCATCGTTTAGGTTGGAGTTTGAATGGTGTTCAAAATGATGTGATTCTGAGTTGAACTTAGCACTTGCTTTTTGCTATTGCAAGTTGCAAACACCCGGCTTGTGTAGAAGCAAACATTCATGGCCACTCGGCACTCGGCATGGTTGTATTATGGATCAAAACTTGGAGCTTAGATTGAGCTCGGAAATACTTTGTGGCTTGGATTATAAAGGCTCACTCTCTTTGCCAACCAGTTGAATTACTCAGCTTGTAGGATCTGTTGTTGTAAATCCGATTTTGTTTTGATTGCCGCATAATCAGCATGTGCCTAGGATTTTTGCCATGCGTGCGTGGAGCTCGGCCACTGAGAAGGTCGACAATGTAGAGACTAGCCCAATAACAAGTTAGCTCATAATGCATCAGTGAGCAGCTCGAATATCCCAATGTCGACATTTATCACTCGGAACTTGTAGAATACACTAGTATAGCGAAGTTAAGATCAGGAGGAGTCGAGAACAGTTGGAAACTTTAGGATGGTGTTTGGCTCTTGGACTTAGTGTTCCATCGTATTGCTGGCCATTTGGCACATTCAAGTGGCACATGCTTTGTTACAAAGTAGCTCAACCACTCTACTGTTATTAGTGAGCAACTTGGATTGTGGTCATCCAAAAGTGCCTCTCTCACCCCACCAACAAATAGAAAATATCAAGATTCGAGGCTCCCCAAACATACAGTAGGCGGTTATGAACGTGGCACTTGGTGAGGAGCGGTAGTTAAGCGATGGTTATGCTTTTTTTCTTTTTTTTTTCTGTCTGATGATGTTCCTCATTTAGTCAGCGTCTATGTGCATGCGAGACTCGGATGAAGCACCATGATTGAAGCTGGCTCGATTTAACCACAATCCAACTCGGCATCAACCAAATCTCAAAGATTTCGGAGGCTCGGCAATTTGCTCACACAAACTTTACTTTACTGCTATACAGAATTGTCGGTGTCCACAGTATAGTTCTAGATCGTGTTTAGAGTAGCTTGGCAATCTCTTTGAGATCATGTGCGTTAAACTACTCGGCACGGTCATTGGCAAGGATTGCTCGGGAGCTTCCTTGTCTTATTCTGGTTACACAACTCGGCCAGAGTCGAAGTCTTATTCAACTCAATTCTGAACCTTGTTCTGCTACTGGAGTTATTTGTGAGGATTGATCAACATAAAAGCTTTTACCATAGAACTCGGCACGCTCTTCATAGCTTAGTTGCGTAGCATAGAGTTAAAGGCGTATTGCGACTAATTCGTCGTAAACAAGAACTTGACCATTACTGCTCTGGTTTGCTCATCTACTACGACTTAATCGGTGCAGCCATGATGCAATGACCATCCAACCTCATTTTCTTCTTCTCACCAATTTTCAACAAAGATAAATAGTCCTCATAAATCGCGGAGTCTTGTACTCAACAGATTTTGACGTAGAATTTACGCCCCAATGACAGTTAAGATATCCTATCAGCAGTTACCAAAGATATCTTCTTTGAATTTCCATGGCATGTACATATTTTGAGGAAAAAGATAACTGCCCGTATCGAACTCGCACGATGATGTAAACACCCAAGTCTAATTATTCCTTTATGGCATCACAGAACCAATTCTCTAAACCCCCTCATGAGGTCGATATAAGTGTTGAGATTTAAATTCTTTCGAGCGTGGTTCCATATTTTCATGAAGCACCACGTTACCCGACTTACGTTCTCCGTAAGGCATCGTACAAGAACAATCATGATAAACAGAATTCAAATCTCCAGAAATTCAGCCACTTATGCATGTAAATTGAAATGGAGGTGGGGTTACATGGTGGTTTTACAAATTTTTATGGCACAAACAAATCTCAATGAAGACCAAGAAGCGGTTATATGCCGTTTTCTAACTTTCAGATGAAAATAATCATGAATGAAATACTAGTACCGGATTTTTACCACGCAACATAGAGTCAGGGAAATCTGTTAGAGATAGAAGCATTCCACCATGGCTTTTAACCACATAATCTTGGGTTATGCATTTCTAGTGGTAGACAATGCCAATTGTTGATAAGTAATTTTCAATCCAGTGTGTAAACACTTGTAAAACAAGAAAATAACTATAAGCTAATCTTAGTCAATCCTCTTATAAGAGTAAAATTATTAAATAATTATAAATGTAAGAGAATAAAAAAAGTCTCTTATCTTGATATTTATAATGAGTTAAAGAAAAATTATACTCAAACTAGATTATTCAACTAGATTCAAGTATTAAATCAACTAATATAAACCCATATAATAATTATCTAAAAATGTTTATCAATAATAATGATTATAATGACATCATACCATACCCATGACCTATTCTATAAACCTCAAAAACCTACCAAATCTAGTAATGTATGGATAGACCTCCAAAATAGGGTTACTGGCTACTAGCACTATATGCCTGTTCCTTCTCTTTCTTATAACAATTTACTCAGTCACTTTTTGCCGATGGAACTTCCGTTTCATACATTCTAAACCTAAACACATCTACATTCCACTTAAACCTACATCTCCAAAACTCTCTAATTTTATAATCGTTGATATTGTTTTGCTTCGGTATAGTTTATATTTACATTATCTAATAGACTGCAATTGTTATCATTTACTTTCTATTTCTTATACCTACTTTCAACTTGGGTCTGTCATTTTTTTCCCTCTTTTCGAAAAAATATAACTACCAATCCCGCCATAAATCTAAAAAGAAAAAAAAAAAAAAGAAGCAGTGCAATCTTAGTTTCGAAGAATGGAGGAACCATAACAAAAACGAAAATAGAAAGCAATATATATGTTTGCAGAATTACGTAGCGTGGTTTTCTTTTATTTATTTTTTTCTTTTTCTCTCTTTTGGCTTCGTGAGAGTTAATGGTAAATTTAACTCTAAAATCAATTCAATGTCATTATCTAATTATTGATATTGTTTTACTTTGGTATAATTTATATTTACATCGCCAAAATATCATCTTATTTTTATCATTTCTTGTATGTTTTTCAATTCGGCTGAAAGAAAGAGTAGAAAAGAATCTTGCATGCATGTTATTTTTATCATTTTCTATTTATTTTCTAGTTCTTACTTTAAATTTTGGGTCTTTCTGCTTTGATACATCTAGGTTAAGAAAAATCTAGAAGTTCTATAAAAATAGAAATATATACTTAATGCATCCGTCTTTTTGCTACTTTCGTATCAGAGCTTCGAAAATTGCATATATCGTCACGTCAAAATATTTTATTTGACTCTAGCCACTTATCATATAAATTTTTTTAAATGTATAAAACATGGTTGAGCTAATGGAGCAGTGAATAGTTATTTTAAAACATCACAATAAAAATTTAATATTATATTTAGTACTATAGTTAATTATTTATTATCAATTTCTACCACCAATTCATATTTAACGTTAAACAGTTGCGACACGTGGACCTCTTAAAATTAGAACGAACATAGTTTTTCATTTCATCAATCAGCTCTTGGAGTCTGTCCCAACTCCCAGCCATTAACGTGATTAATTCCTTGTAGTTAAACCATTTTTTGCACAGTGCAATGCCTAATTTTTATTTCAAAAGCAATTAGGCCGCATGTATCCACAGTGTATCAATAAAACTTGGAGTTATGGAAGCGTAATAATTTTTTAAAAACTACTTATCCAAAATTCTTTTTGTATTATCCACCATTTGTACATATACAACACACAATATAGTTTTTCATTGGGGGACATATCATTTGCAGTGGTTTTGTTGGATATTAGGATATGCTTATCAATTGGATGCTTAAATGAGGCTTTTATGATACCACGTCAATCTCCTATGCAACACTTCTTTTAAGTAATTCTTCATTTTATCAATAGTTAATATTTGTAATTTTTTAAAAATATTCTATGGGTCCGATGTCCATATTTTCAAATCAGTATATTTAAAAAATAAGAAACTTGGCATGGGAATATATCCGAAGCACTAAAGCTTATTTTGGTATCCCGATAGAGTTAAGCAATCCACAGATCAATAAAAGTATGATGCATAGCATTGGTATATGTACCAAGCATCTCCCATAAACACGATATTATACGTTATATATATATATATATATATATAGTGAGTAAATATAAATAATCAAACTTTAAACAAACGATAGTATTAATAAATTGTTTAAAAAAACCTATGGTTACATGGTTTTTTCTTTCTGTTTAAATTTTTTTTTTTGGGTACATATCCACTATTTATACAGGTAAGTAATGGATAATACCGTTGAATCCTTTTTTCAAGAATCCAGGAGTTGATTCGCCGCAAAACCCAGTTTACTTACCATTTTGTATCTATTTACAAAGTATAAGTGGTTTACACGCTTTGTTTAATTTCTGGAAAGAATCATAGTCATTTATTTATTTATTTTTAAATTGTAGGTTACTTTTCACCTTCATATTCCACCAAAATGACAAAAAGAAAGTAGCATCAACCATGAAACCAAACCAAAGACGACCCTATACCAGAAGCTCCAAACACCATCTACTGATGTCTCCATTGACGTAAACTTCCAACAACAGGTTTTTGACTTAGCATGTACTTTCTTCATCAAACCAATTTTTAGTATCACATCTTCCCTCAATTCCCCAATTACCAAATCTTTTAACACGCACCTTTACTTCTTAAATATACAATACATATATAAAACACATAAAGGACACATGACATGTCCAAAAGCATTGCTTTGGAGGCTCAAACACCAATCAAAATTAAACTCTAAATCCAACCATCCCTTCTGTTTCTTTCTTAATTTCCTTTTGCTATTAAAAGTAAATTGTGACAACCTGACTTGCCATTTTCCAAATTTGAACTCTTTGTATTGTATGGTGCACTATGTCTATTCACAAATATCCTCCTCTGGTTGCTCTCTTTCTTTGCCTCTCCTTTCCTCTTCTCACCTCCATCATTTCCTTTTCCTCCTCCTCCACCGCCACCACTACTACTACTTCCCATGAGAAGTTCCGGGAAGCATCCCAATTCTATAACTCACCCGATTGCCCCTCCGTTTTTGACACCTCCAACGAGGTCCATGACAACATCCACGACTACCGCACTAACACAAACGCCAGCGCCATCATGTGCTCCTCAACTGCCATCCACATCGCCATGACCCTCGATGCCACCTACCTTCGCGGCTCCATGGCTGCCATCCTCTCCATTCTTCAGCACTCCTCCTGCCCCCAAAACATCCTCTTCCATTTTATCGTCTCCTCCCCCACTACCACAGAAGGTCCGTCCCGCATGCGTACCATTGCCTCCTCCACCACCACCATCGCGTCTTTACGCACCACCATATCCTCAACTTTCCCCTACCTCCACTTCCAAATCTACCCGTTCGACACCAGCACCGTCGCAGGTTTAATCTCCACCTCAATCCGATCCGCCCTCGACACCCCGTTGAACTACGCACGCTCCTACCTCTCCGCCCTCCTCCCAGGGTGCGTTCGGCGAGTGACGTACTTGGACTCTGATACAATCCTCGTAGACGATATTTCCAAGCTTGCAAACATCCCCATCCCGCCACCTCAAATCCTAGCCGCCCCAGAATACTGCAACGCCAACTTCAGCGCATACTTCACATCAACATTCTGGTCCAGCCCCACTCTCTCCCACATCTTCAAGAACAGAACCCGACCACCGTGTTATTTCAACACAGGGGTTATGGTGATCAATCTGGAGAGCTGGAGGAGAGGAGAGTATACGAGAAAAATCGAAGAATGGATGATGGTACAAAAGAGGATGAGGATATACGAGTTGGGTTCACTGCCGCCGTTCTTGCTGGTGTTCGCCGGAGAAATAGTTACGGTGGACCATCGGTGGAACCAACATGGACTGGGTGGTGATAATTATAGGGGGCTGTGTAGAGATTTGCACTCTGGTCCAGTGAGTTTATTACATTGGAGTGGGAAAGGAAAGCCATGGGTGAGGTTGGATTCAAGTCGGCCTTGCCCGTTGGATGCTCTTTGGGCGCCTTACGATCTTATGATACCTGAGTTTGCGAATTTTGCTTTGGATTCCTGAGATTTCGCCTTTACATTGCCGAAAATTTTCTTTTCCTAATTTAGGATGTGTTATTACGAGTTGTAATTCTAATAAGCATCTGGATATATAAAAAAATAATATATACTGCACCAAATATTTTAGAGAAAATGTTAGAAAGGCTAAATTATTTTTCTTTTTTTTTATTGTT
The DNA here is from genome assembly GCA_024138015.1 of Lumnitzera littorea. Taxonomy (NCBI): domain Eukaryota; kingdom Viridiplantae; phylum Streptophyta; class Magnoliopsida; order Myrtales; family Combretaceae; genus Lumnitzera; species Lumnitzera littorea. The sequence goes on along the minus strand of JAMXBB010000012.1, from coordinate 81,436,355 downwards.
TTATGTACTTATTTTCTCATACAATATGCAATTAATATTAAAAAATAAAATAATTATTCTAATTATTTGGCATTGCGGAGTAAGAATCTCATCATGGAAATTTCCCGATCTGCATCTCAGCATCATGTTAGCAATTTAAAGATTAACCAACCAACACAAACACAAAATGATTATAATCAAGGTTATGTAAGCAAAATTTGATATGATTAATAAATGATCAGGAAATTACCCAGCATCTCGACATTACGGGTAGCAATTTGACAATTGACCTACCAACTAAAAACACAATATGGTTGAAAACGAGGTTATGTACCACTAATTACTGAGTCAAATTTATTTGGATCCGTTTACAAATATATCCCTGATTGAATTTAGCATTTAGACTTGCTTATGAATATATCCAAGTTTGATCTCTGAATTCATTTAAGCATGATCGTTAAAATCACGATTCTATATATGTATTTTTACGAGTTTATAATCTTACAAGTTCTTTTTAAGTTGAATTATATACAAAATTGTTTTTAATAAATTGGTAATAGAATCATGATTTTAGGTATGCGATTTTATAAGTTTACAATTCTATTGGTTCTATGCAATTGTATAAGATTCTATCTAATTTAGATGTAATAAACTATTAAAACTGAAAAAAAGAACTAAGCTTCTACCAAGCGATTCAAAACTATAAGTGAAATAATATTATGTTTGGTTCTTTAACTTATATTGACTACATTACTAGTTTTACTGTTTAAAATTTGTTACCAAAGATGAATAAATAATTAAGAAAGCAAATATATTTAATTTACCGAATGATAATTTGTTGAGTATTCTATTACGAGTAAAGGATAAGAAAAAAGATGAATATAATATTATACAAAAGGTTAGTTTACTTATAGATATTAAGAGCCATGGTTTATAAGAGTAAGAATGACAATGACTAAGAGATTCATGATATTAATATTATTAAAGATGAAGTACGAATTATATGAAGAGGCTGATACTATTGACAATAGTATCAATAGTAGTTGGCAATGTTGACAATAATAACCATAATAATAATTATTATGTTAGTTATTTCCTCAAAGATTGTTGTAACTTTATGATATTATCAATATAGATTAGGGTTCAAATCGCTATCCTCATTGTTAGCAATATATATGATTATGAACTAGTCTTATAGTAATTTTATTGATGATAAAACATTTGATGATTTATTTTTTTTTAGTTTAATATTTTATAATTTATATTATAATGTAATTTATATGAGTACTAATATTTACATTTTAGTTTTATACATTAGCATAATATTTTTTTCTTAATCATTTGTACCATAACTTATATTGTAACCAAAGTTTATATTCAATTTCTTTATTTGTACCATAACTTATGAATTTATAAGTATATTTATATTTTTTGAAAGCTAATTTATGTCAAATGTACTAACTTACATTTTTACATTTTGATTTTATATTCCAATTTTATGGAACCCTCGATAATTTTACATAGAATCGCCTGTTTAAAAACCTTATATTTAAGATAAAAATTTTTAATAGTTATGATTTAATTTTCTACTCTACTATTTTCTTAGTGACCTCTCCAGTAACGTCTCTCCCTCCCTCTTTCTGTCTCTCTTACCATCTACAGCTACCTCGTAAGTCTTCACCATTGGTCTCCCAATTGTCATTATTCTTACTTTAATTATCATTCCTGTCTGTTTTGATTGTAGTTTTATAAGAGTAAGACTTATAAATTTTAATTTCCTTCTAAAATCTAATTTCCAACATTTACTTTATAAAAAAAAAAAAAACATAGCAGCACATTTAAAGCTTCATTTTTTGTGTATACATCTATCTAATAATACCTTATTAATCCAACCTCATTAGTGAAACCGCTTCGTGTTTTTAACAAAAGCTACATCGAATGTATTAGTTAATTTTTATTTAAGTTAATAAAGCAATGTTGTAAAGTTTATTATATTAGAATTTTTTTATAAATTTTTGTTTAAGTTAGTCACATTATATTTAAACTCGAATCAGTGGTTGGATTCTTGAACTACTATGGTTTTGTTACACTTATTAACACATTTAGCTTAAAAACAGAAAACTATCTTTATAAGGATCAATGTAGTTTCCAATATAATTTCTATTGTAAACATTATGCAAATAGGAGACGATATTTGAAATATGTCTTTCAAATAGATATTCAATAGTCTTTATGAATTTATTATAGAATTTTGTTATGATAAATGGGTTCTATTTGGGCACCAAATATGCTAATTAAATGGATTGGATAACAGATTTAGATTTTATGCATGATTATCTAAGGGTTTGGAACATAAATTAGGGATTTTTATATATGAACTCTTTTGATTTATACAAAACATGATCCGTAATTAATTAGTATTTTTATGTAATGGAATGAGAATGTCATCAAATAAGATGGATTAACAAATTTTAACCTTTTCTGAGGGGCTTGGGCAACTCGGTTCATAAATGGATTACGCTGTATTTAGTGCATTTTCTAAATTATTATGTGGGTGCATATGGTATAATACACAAGGTACACTCAGCCTATATATATATATATATCTTTTAAGTGTATAAAACTTTCGAAACTAGAACCTGATTAAATCCAAGATTTGCCCAATTTGTTTTGCCGATGTTCGATTTTGCACTCGTTACCCCATGACATCTCCTACATTATTGCTAGAAAGAACAAACATGGGCAAGAGAAATCCTGACAATTTTTTTTATCACCTTGTAAAAGACAAAATGCATCAGCTATGCCTAAATGTTTTTCACTAAATTAGTCAAGTAGCATGAGCTTAGGCTAAGAAGAAGAAGAAGAAGATCCATAATAATATTGTATTCTAAAAATAAAAACTCACAAGAAGATAGAGTGAAGGATTATGATTGATATGTTCGCTTAACTACTTGTGCGTTTAAAAACGATTTAGGAACAGTGAAGTCAAAATATTGATGATTTAGTTAGTTGTTCCTTTGTCTATAATCGTGCTTAGCCATCAGCTGTCAAGTGAGTTCGTCCTTTTAGACAAATTTGTGGTTATCATCATCAGTGCCAAACATCCATAAACAATTTCAGTAAACAGTCAATACAATAATTCCGTGGGTGCCTCGACAATTTCCATTGGTGCCCATATCAATTCATTTGACCAGAATTTACGACGAACGAAATTTTAGAAAAATATAGATGAAATCTGGCACCAAGATAATAAGAGAAAAAATTCGTTACCTATATTTTAGAGTTGACTACGGCGAGGAGGATTTCCCATCTTACCGTGATAGGAAAATGTTGTGGGCAAAATCTGTTTGTTTCAAAAATTTTTGTTTTCTTATTATATATCTCTATATATCTAGATATATATATATATATCTAGACATATCGAGAAATGAAAAGCGTAGAGGTTATTCAAAGTTTAAATTTAGGGTTGGAGATGAAGATGTTACTATGCTTCTTGAGAAAATAGATAGCTTCAATTTCTATATGGTTAATAGGTTATTTTAAAGATGAATCTTTTACAAGCCTAGGTTGATCTCTTTGGACTTAAGGCCAAGTTCTTTTAAGCACGAACTCAGCTTCAAAGGACTAGGTCAATATACCTACCCAGGTGACATATTTCCCTGGGTTATAGCCAAACTCCATAAAGCTCAACGAACTTATGAAGAAGCCAATGTAAACTATTGGAGCTTGTAAAATCTATTGGTCTCTTTCTCTCTTACCTTGTTCTCTCAAATACTTTTGCTGACTTAAATATGAGAATAGCCATGTCAGAACAACCATCAGTGCTCATTCTTATCTTACATGTGTTCACTTTGCAAGCATCTATAGTCATAAAATCTATTTTTGAAATTCTACCATTAACATATATGATTTATGAAAATGCATAGATTTGCCCTTAATATAAGGAAGTAAAGGTAGTTGAGGGTAAAGAGATAGAGCCATAGCTATATGGATAACTACTATAGTTTTCTAATTTATATATATATAAAGGCAAGGGGCCTTAAATCAAAACGTTAACTTTATAACTAGGGATAGATGTAGAAACATATAACTACGGGCTGAACTTGCCATATTTAATTATTATTAGAATTACCCATATATATCTTATACATGTAATAAATAAATAGCAAATTAAGAGAATTTAATCAATTAACTATGATTAAATGAAATTTTACGTTATTGGTTATAATGGAAAAAAAGAGGGAAAACAAAAAAAAAAAATCAAAAGATGAAGAAAATGGCGTATAAGCAATATAAGAACAAATGCATTATAGAAGAGGTAAAATGACAGTTTAGGGAACTATATTCATGATCACTTATTCAAAAAACACATACCTAATTACTACTATGTATAGTATCTTATTAAACTTTACTCTTAAAATTTACAAAAAATATTTATTATTCATTATTTTTTTTATAAATTTTCATAATTAAATTTTTCCAAGCATAATGGGGATGGGCCCTCATTACCAACATCACCACCCAATCTTCCTCTCTCTTCTCCCTTCTTACCTTAACATACATACATACACACAAACACACAAAAATTCGTCCTTATAAAAGATGAGAATAAAACAATTGGATGGAAAGCAAAGTTACTAAGCATAGTAGGAAGAGGATGCTTATGAAACCACTTTTTGAGTATATCGAGTTATTACATATAGTTATGGTTCTTTAAAAGGTTTTATTAGGAAGCTAGAGAAAATTTTGAGAGAATCCTCTAGAGTGATTTAGACAAGAAACGAATAATCTATTGGCACTACTTGAGAAAATTTACTGGACCAAGAGCCGAACACAACCTTCAAATTTGGACCTGGATGTAAGAAATAAGGTATGTAGAACAAAGCTTAGATGTGGAATGAAAATTTTGTCTTGTTAATGGACAAGACAGGTAACTAGAAACAAAAGAGAGAAAAGGAAAGGTGGAGGGATTGGGCACTCGAAACTCCTAAGTGAAGTGATGAATTTGGAGAATTAAGTGGATAGAAATTGCCTTGTTGAAACTGAAATGGGAAAAATACTTTATTTTGGTTAGAGAACTAGTTAGGGAATGAACTATTTAATGAAGTTTTCTATGGACTTGTAGTAAATGACACCAATAAGTTGAAACTTAAGCACCTATAGAGATGGGTTAATTTATGGGACAATAATTTAATTGGATATCCCTTAGATGAAGATCTATGGAAATTATTAAGAGATATGTCATCTCAAACCTGTAAGATAACTCATAATACAAAATATTCAAGGAAGTGAAAATGTAATGGAGATTTTACCTCTTAATTAGCTTATGAAGTCTTGTAAGAATATATAGGGATGGACTTTGCATAAGCCAATAATGGATGGGTATGGAAAATCCCAACAAATATAGAAACTAAAATGTTCTTTTAGAAGTGTATTCATAATGCCTACTAAAGTAAATCTTAAGAGGAGGGGCATCACTATAGAGAAAACATATGTGCTTTATGGAAGAGAAGAGGAGCTAATGGAACATATCTTAATGAAGTGTAATTAGTAAGAGAAGTTTGGAAGAAAGTAAATAACACTCAAATGTCGTAGAGGTCCTTTCACTTAGATTTTGAAGATTGGATAAGAGAAAATAGAAAGATTAAGAAAGTTCAACATAAAAGAAGGAGGAAACCATAGGCATTTGTCTTTTTATTTTTCCTATAAGGTGTTTGGAGGGAAAGGAATAATGAAATTTTCAAAAACCAAAATGGGAAGGTGGATTGGTTAACATAAGCCTCACAACAGCTAGTGAGCTTTGAAGCTACAAGTACCCATGAAGAAGAAAGTAATATGGGACGTAAGTGAGGAGGTTGTAGTAGTTGGAGGGCTTATTTGAAACAAAGACATTTTGTATTTGGTAAGTTTTAGTAAAAGATTAAGGAGTTTTTCCCCTACAAAAGCATAACTATAGAGTTTATTTAAAGGGTTAAGACTAGTATGGGATATGGAAATTAAGAGATTAATTTTTAAGTTGGACTCAAGTTTGGCCTTGAATAGGTAAATAAAAAAATGTTATTTGATACAGTATCTAATTTTTTTTTTCTTTGTAGGAAAGAGGTAATAAAAATTGAAGATTTCAAGATACAATGGATCCCAAACGATGCAAATAAAGTGATTGGTCTCTTACTAAAGAACGGATGTGAGTTTGTCTAATTTTTTATTTCTTTAATGTTATTCCTAGTGAACTGGTAGACGTAAATCATGTTGTATGTTCTAATAACTCTATTAATTTAGTGGTGATCTTAGAAAGTTTTGCGTTTTATCATGGAATTTTCCTAGCTAATGATGGTAATGGTTGTACTTTGTTCTATTTCATCTCTTTAAAAGTATGTATTAAGTAGATGTTGCATTCAATGTGAGAGAGAGAAGTAAAAGCTACATTTTTTATGCTACTTTTGTCACTTATTTATTTATTTACAAACCTTGACTCTTCAAGTAGATTTTATGATGTTTCCAGTATAAAAAATTATCTTTACGAGGTATTTATTGTTGTTAGAAGTGCATTTTCGCCTATGAGTCCTCCTAAAGTAAAGCTTGGCCTACAACCAATAAGTCCAAGAAGATAAGGAAAGAAAGGCAACTGATACATATGGCAAGGAGATCATATCTAAGTTTTCCTTCCCTAAATCTAAGAGACAAGAGGAATCCTAAGATCTTACTTGCCTAATTATCTGCTTAATCTCTTCTTATAAATGCCTCTAGAAGTCCTCCTAGTAAGTGGGAATGAAATCTAGCCACTATCCCTCTCATCATCTATTGTTGGTTCATTCTCTACCATACCACTTAAGCATTGATGTGCATACATTAGAGTTACCTAAGGTCTTCTTGATGGGAATTTGACCTCTTTACTATACTTACTAACCTCTAAGCAACACTTGCCAAGCTTTAGATACCTTTACTCGACGTTAGTTTGAAGGTTTACAAAACATGGTGGTGCAGCTCCTAAGTGACTGACCTATTGAGGTTAAGCTAGAATTAGTCCATGGATACGACTTGCACTACATAATTACCAATTTCACTCTCACTTCGGTTGTAAAGCTTGATTAGAAACATGACTCCAACCAACAAACCACACATGAGCTATATAGATGCTTCGACTTGTTTGAAGAGTGCTTTACCCAATTCTAAAGGTTGTTGCTATTATGCTAATTTTGTCCATTTGATATGCCGTACCAAGGACAAATAAGGACGGTAGTATTGGAAGTGGGTCTAGACTAAGCTATGGTCCAAAAGTTAGTTGGAAAAGGTAGTAGGAATGTGAGTAAACATGAGCCGTTTAATGGATATTACATACTAAGGAACTTTCTTGGGCTAATTAGTTAGCTGATATTATGCATGAATAACTAATTCAATCATCCACCACCAAACCTTGCTTAAGGGTATGCATAATAATAGAGTAAGATAAACTTGTAAGTGAGGCAAGAACAAGTTATAGAGAAAATAGATGTTTTATTGATGAAGATAGATGTTGCAGCTATAGTTACTAAAGGTATTTATACCCAGTTAACAAGGGTAGATGTTATAAATCAAGATATTGATAAGAATAAGACTTCTACCCAAAAGATAAAATCCTAGGAAGAATATATACAAAAGAGGCAAATATGTAATATGCTTTCGGAAGGGACATTTGGGCATCCTCCATACAAGTAAGCATGTTAGAGAAAACTAGCATTATTCAAGCTACTATTGTAAACCCTATTTTTAGTAGGCCTAAGACTTGATTAAGAGTACCTTCCGAACGTTCCCAAAGATCAACTAAACCAAAAAATTAAGTTTATATTTAGAAATGAATTAAATTTTTACAATTCAAAAACCAATTGTCGATAAAACCCGAACTTAAAGAACTGCAAGATCTAAAGTTACTTGAAATCCTAAACCTTAAAACCATTAAGGAATTTTAACCCTAAATAATTAATCGATAATTTAATTTGAATAATTTCATTCAACTTTAGTAAATTTCACAATTTTATAAAAATCAAATCATAAATTACAAAACAATGTGAGATGAAAACCTAAAAACAATTTCCTATAAAGCTGTGCCCTTATCTTCATGTATAAGCTTTATACATAAATAAGTAGACCAACCAATCACCTTAGATAACTTATCAATTGAGAGTTGGAATCATTTATTAATTGATAACTTATCAAAATCTAGTGATAAGACAATCTCCTTATCACCTCTTCACTTATACTATATATGGACAATTTTTCACAAGATTTCATAAGCTTAACTTTAATAAATGAGACAAGACCACTCCATGGCCTAAAAAGACTTTAAATGGCAGATCTAAACAAGGAAGAAAGGGGGGCCATGCACTTGTCATTCAACCATCAATCACTTCCTCTTACACATCACTATTCACCCCTTAATGCTTATATCATCAATATTTGCAATTGTTGACTTTGTGTAAGTTACAAGACAACACTTTCAAGACATTTAAACACTCATTTTCTCCCAAATCCAACCGGCCACTCTCTCCATCATTTCTCTCACTTTCAATCTCACTTTCAATCTCACTTTCACATCTTCTTTCTCTCCTTTGAAACAAACATAAAAAGGAGAAACAACCTTACCTCACAAAATCAACTTTTCTTCCATTTTTGAAGCTTCACTCATGGCAACTATTTCTTTTGTTCTTGTGTCATTTTCTTTCACCATCTAAGACCTTTTAAGACCATTAGAACTTTCCACAAACCCCATTCGAAAATACCAAAAGATTCGGGTTCCAAAAGGTGGCAAAAAGGAGGAGGCAAAGTTAAAAGGTTAAGTGGAACCTTAGTGCATAACCACCAAACTTTGCTTTAAGGATGAGTAAGTGTTTCTTATGATATTTGGATTAGTATTTATGTTAGGAGACTTTGATTTCTTGAATATATGAGTAAGGTTTAAGTTGTTATAACACCAAAAAAAAAAAAAAAATCGTTTTAAGGAACAAAAAAAAATCGTTTTAAGAAACAAACCATGAAACCACCCTTACATGAAGTTGAAACATGAGCATGTAAAGTTGGTGTTTTGTAAAGACATTTGTTTAATGCTTTGAATGAAAGATTTTAAGTTAAAAAAATCTTGAAATAAGAACTTTAATGGAGGATGAGCATGCTGGATGTGAGGGTTCCATAGTCATTTGGATGTTGATTTTGTTTCCATTAAGTTAAACATGCTCAAATCTAGACTTAAGTTAAGGAAAAATCCATCACATGAAGTTTTATGAAGAAACCAACTTTGTATGACATATGCTATGATCTGGGAGTTGTATTAAATATAAGATCTTCTATTTCCTTGTATGGAACATAAGTTAAAGAATCATCTTATAGAAGAAAAGTTAAGTTAAGATTTGAACACAAATAGTCTATGTGCATAATCTACCACCTAAACTTAAGGAAATGTTGAAACAAGTTGAAAAACCAAGTAAGGATCCCTTGGAACCATCATGAAAAAATCTGGAACGTGGGAAAAAGAAGCTTAAAAATATAATAAAAGTGAATAAACAAAGTGAAAAGATCAACCAAAGCAAGTATGATAAGCATACAAAGCCTAAAATTCAAAATCGAGCCTAAAACTCTCAAAATAAGCCTAGAACTCTAAGTTGGGCCTTCAATGGAATTCTGACCAGCACCTTAAAGTACCAAGAAAGGTTGTTTTAAAGCCTATAAGAAATCCACCTAAGGCCCCATAAGCCCACCAAAGTCACTAACTTTAGTTTGAACAAAAAACAAGCCCATTTGACAACTTAAGCCCACTAAAGGGCCTAAGAAGTGGTTGTTAGCCTTGGGAATATAAATCAAAGTTATAAATCTGATCTCAAGGAGTATTTTAAGCTTAGGATAAATTCTTAAAACCAAGCCCAAAGAATTTCTTAAGTTATTAAAAGGCCTATTTACCAAACAAGACCTAAAAGCACTCCAACACATGAGAAACACTACTGTTCTGACCCATGGACAGAATTGTATACCTCATTTCAAAAATATAACCTTACCACATTAAAGTACACTTGAAAACGATGAAGATTGACTATAAGATCATAAAAATCAGATTTAAAATGAGAGAGTTATACGCGATTGAACGTTAGGTAAAAACCGGGAAAAATTTTGAAAACTAGTCAAGAGTATAACTTAAGGAAAATTTACTTAGTTTCTTAAGTTTATTTCAATTCCTTATAAAAATTATTTCAATGACCAGGAGACACTGTATACAGAGATGACTTGCCTTCGGATTATTTTGACTGACCTGTATGGCAGAGTGAGTAAATTCCCGATGACTCTTTACTTGATTTTGCTTGTAGAATAGATACACCTAAACTTATATATATAAATTTGGATGCTTGTGGGATATGGGAAATGCATGTGTATGAAATTGTGGATGAAAGTGATGACTTGATAATTATATATAGTAATGGGAATTGTTTGCATTATATATACATGTGAATTGTATGGAATGAATTTGTCTGATACCTTGAAAATCGAGATAATCACTTATATGATTAAGAAATCAAAATGAATCATGCATACCCCATATAACATACGGATAACACCGACTGTCACTTCACGTAGAAGATGGGAAGGGACTCACAGGAATACGAGTTTCCTGCAGGATTGGGCACTAGCTACGCTATCATATATATTGAGTCTCTGTCTTAAGCTGATGGGCTTACTAGGCGTCAGGAGACGCTAACCGTCGGCGAGGGGCCGAGTCTTGTATCTTCTACTTTGGGCATATGTTTGTGGATTGCGGGGGCCACCACACCGCTAGACTTGGGATTTTAAAAGATATGATTTGATTTTGGTAAAGGAAGTATACATATATATATATATATATATATATATGTATATGTATAGAGAGAGAGAGAGAGAGTTTTATTTTGGCATGACCACGATAGTGCAAATGAAATAAAACCCAAGGTCTAGAACCCAGATTTTGGTTTGGGTCGGTTAATTATCTCCAAACCCCGACTTTAGGGGCTGTAATTCTGAGTCATATGAAGTTCTTAGGTCACTGCATGCGTTGTTTAGCATATTGATTATTCATGCATTCATATGATTGTGCATCTAATAAACTTTTGCTATGTAGTACTGACGAGGGTATTTATCTCACTAAGCATAAGCTTACACCCCTATAGATTTTTGTTGATACAGGAAGACCTCTTCACTAATCCGGGCTGAGGCATGCCTGTGGTAAGTCTCGCGTAGGGACGAGTTAGAGCAATCAGAGAGCGAAGAGGACATTTTGTAATAGATTTGTAGACATTTAGATATATATATATATTTTTTGTTTTTGCTCATAATACAGATTTAATGTAGTTCCGTTATGAACTGCATTTTTTTGTAATATTGTTTTGGTGTGGGTCTCATGAGCCCACACAATTAGCTAATTTATAACATAGAAGTAATTTTAGTTAAATTGCTTTATATTACTTGTCTATGGGCCTAGTGGTAACGAAGAGTGGAAGGAGCCTTGTATATCGTATAAAAGGCCTATGATCAATAAGGGGGTTGATAATAGACCTTTATACGGTACACGGCGACCTACCATGACAACGATACCGTTGGGTTGTGATAACTATTGGTTAAGAAATCAAGATAGTTTGACATATGCATATAGAGAAAGGAGATTCATGAATATGGTTGTACTTCTTGCCTTTAGTGTGAGTCCATTTGGGGAAGAGGTGTATAGGGAGAACCGGTTTCACGTTGGATGCTAAGTGAAGGGTAATCTATTTGTATTGATCATAGACGATGGAAGTTGTATGAACATGGTCACTACTACCTCGATTAACCAATTGAAGTTGCTAACTATTCCTTATCCCTAGCCATACAAACTTCACTGGCTTAATAAGAAAGAAGCTTTTCATGTTAACTAATAAGCTGAAGTACCGATCTCCATTGAAGATAGGTATTAGGATGAAAATTTGTGTGATATATTGTCGATGTATGTATAGATTAGATGTTTGATTGGCAAGTACTGCATAACGGGCATGGAAACACCTATTTGTTTCAAAAGCATGAGAAAAGGGTTATCTTATATCCTATGACCCCCTTAGGAAGTACACAAGGCTCTATAGCCAAGCTTAGAAGAAGCCTTCTTTATGGGATGAATTGAGGTAGAATATGCCCTAAAGACGTTGAGCCTATGTACTTACTAGTTATCAAGCAATTGTTAGAGGTAGTTGACCTAGGCATGATAACCATCAAAGTCTAAAAGTTGTTAGAGGAATATGAGGATGTATGATAGGGATTAAGGATTGATCATGTGCACTCAAGCCTAAAGGCTTTCTTAAGTAGTTTATCGAGTTGTTTAAGGTGAGTTAAGCGCCGTAGAGTAGTGCTTACCCCATTCTAATCTGCTGAGTTACTTTGCTCTCCACACCATCCAAGATGTTGTTTAAGTGACTAGCCGACGTACCGTACCGAATTAAGCCCTCTACTATACACTAGTCCAAGCGCTACATCTGAATACAGCCATCCCCATAGTGATGAGGTTGAGTAGACAGTGATTAGAAGCTGACCATCTGAGGTTGACCCCAAAAATGAGTTACCTCTAAACCATCCCTAGTTCGATCCCAATTAACCGAACTACTGAATTGCTAACATCAAATTGACTTAATTGAGATCCACCCTTCTCTAATCGCTGTGTTATTGGGACCATAGATAGTAAAACGCGCATATACTAGCAATTTCCTAACATCCATAGTGTCCTTTTTGACAATGAATATTATTTTGCACGATTATGTATTTTCCCTATAAATTATTCTCCTTTTCTTAGTAGTTAGGGATCCATTTATGTAATTTTCTGTTATTTAGGACTTACCCTAACTAGGTAATATAAATACTTGCATAATATAGTAGTTGCAAAGATCATATACAGAGAATACATTAAACTTTTACTCTCTTGTGCTAAGTGTCTTTCTTACTCTTGAGCCACTCTTATCTATCTAATTTGAGCATGGACTAGTGGTGAGTGACCTCCGGCCATACTTGTGCATCATATTAAGTGTGACCCAAGCTCGTGTGAGGCGTTAGTATGTCATATCCTTTATCGATGCATAGGAACTCTTGCTTAACCTTCAGCTACCATTTACTCTTCGAGTAATCTCACAGCCCGGACCCACCCTATTGGTTATGCGAGATATTGGGTCCGTATGTTCATCTATGGAATTCGTATCATCTTAGTATTAGAGCTTAGCTATGTTCAAAGCTAGATTGTGTTACTATGTTCTTGGAGTGGTTTGTTATAGCTCTCATGTGATAGCGGTTCTATTGTTAACTTTGGAGTTTTGTAGTTGAGAAGTGCTTTATGCTCTGTTTTCCCCTATTCTTGATAAGCAAAAATAGTATGGTTGGTTATTCATTAGTAGTGTAATTGTTGTGGTGATTGGAGTATTGGTTATTGATTTTCAAGTGGTATTATTAGATGTTAATTTTTTGTGAAGTAACCATCAATGTCAAACTCAAGTGTTCAAGGAATTTTGGGAAACTAAGAAAGTGGTACTCTATATGGCTAAGGATAGGAAAGAAGCTTTACAGTTCAGTTAGTAGGTGATCGCTTGGATAGACTTACTAACTTGGTAGCTAGTTTAGTAACTATTATCTAAGAAGACGGGTAGCGAGCTAGAAATAGCCCCACTAAGGAACGCGAGCAGCAAGGATGAGGTAATGGTCAGTTTAGCCAAGTTAACGCTTTAGCTTAATTACCCTGGGTTGAAAGAGTTGGTAGAGACGCTAGACAAAGGTTAGCGCTTGAAGAGATTGAAGAGGAAGTAGAAAGAGGTAATAAGGCAAAGGAGTACTACAAGCCTGAAGAAAGAAATGTATAAGCCCTTAGAGTTAAAGGATTAAGAATACATATTCTAAGTTTTTTTAGAAGTGGTGATGCTAAAGACTACCTAGATTAGGTAGATAGGGTTAAAAAGCAGTTTGAATGCCATAAAGTGCTCGATAATGTAAAGGTTAGACTTGCTATGTTGGAGTTCATTAGTTATGCCACCTTATGGTGGAAGAACTTGCAAACCACTAGAAGAAGGGAAGGAGAATGAGAGATTAGGAGTTGGGATGAAATGAAAAGAGTTATGCAAAGAAGGTTTGTACTGAGCTATTATCTGTAGGATACCTTCAATAGATTGCAAGAATTGAAACAAGGAGGATCAAGTGTAGATGTTTATGTTAAGGAATTCTAAATGTTAATGATTTGATGTAAAGTCGTAAAGCTAGAGGACTGAACCTTATCTTGATTCATTGGTGGGTTAAAGTATGAGATTAAGGATGTCTTGGAAATCCTGGATGTTAGGACGCTTGATGATGCAATTCGAGCCACTTAGAGGATAGAAAGGCATTGAATAGGAAGATTTCGACCACATGTTAGCTAACTAGGAAATAGCTAAATTGTTCCTAGCAAACCAGTACAAATGGAACTAAGTCAGACTGTTGAGACCTAACCCATTCCGGCTACTTAAGTTGAAGAGAAGGAACCTCCAAAGAAGTTTAAGAAGGGATAGAGTTCCGGGAGGAAGATGAGTGAGATTAAGTGTTTAAAATGCCAAGGATTTGGGCACATGGCCACTTAGTGTTCAATTAGGCAAACAATGGTGATTCGAGGTGAGGTATTGACTGTTGAGGTTGATAGTATTGATGAAGAAGTAGAGGAGCTGAAAGAGAGCGAATAAACCAAACTATCGGAGGAGGAAGTTATCTATAGTGAGGATGACAACTTCATGCTGGCTACTTTAGTGTTGAGGAGGGCAATGAGCGCTAGTCCCATTGCCCGAAGATGAATAAAGGGAAAATCTCTTCCATATTAGATGCAAGATGAATGAGTCACTGTATATGTTGATCATTGATAGTGTGAGTTACACTAATGTAGCCTTTTCATTTATGGTCCAGTAGTTGAAATTGCTAACCATACCTTACTTAAAACCTTATATGCTTCATTGGCTTAGTGATAAAGGAGTCTTGTAGGTGAATAAGTAGGTGTCTATGCCGATTTGCATTGGCAAATATCGAGATGAAGTACTCTGTAATGTGCTACCTATAAGTGTATCCCACATTCTACTTAGGCATCCATGGATGTTTGATTGAGCTATTATGTATGATGGAAGGAAGAATACATGTTCTGTAGAGCATGAAAGTTGAAGGATGAAATTGAGTCCTATGACTGCCGAGTAAGTGAAGGTTATGTAGTCCCAACTTAGCCGAGCCTTAAAGAAAGAGGCTTTGGTGGTGACCCGGGCTAAGATGAAAAGGGTAATGGAGCTCGAAGGACTAACCTACCTACTTGTTCGAAGGATTCTAGAGATGAGGCCTGAAGAGGAGTTGCTTGCTAAGATAAAACCTTACTATAGGAATTTACTAGCCTATTTCCAGAGGAACTGCTAAAAGGTTTTCCCCTAATTTGAGGTGTCGAGCATGTAATAGACTTATAGCTAAGAGCTGCAATTCTGAACAAGCATGCCTATAGGTTGAATACCGAATAGGTCGTCGAGTTTCATTAGCAAGTAGATGAGCTAATGGAGAAGGGGTATGTGTATGAGTCCCTTAGCTCCTATGCCGTTCCAGCCTTCTTATTGCCAAAGAAGGATTGTTCTTAGAGGATGTGAGTGGATAACCAAGTGATCAATTGAATCACCATCAAGTATAAGTATTGCATACCTAGGCTTGATAATATGCTAGATGAATTAAGCGGAGCAAGAGTGTTCTCCAAAATTGACCTTAAATCCGAATACCATCAGACTCAAATGCACGAGGGTGATGAGTGGAAGATCGCATTTAAGACATGACATGGTTTATATGAATGACTTGTAATGCCATTTGGACTGTCTAATGCACCAAGCACATTTATGCGCTTGATGAATCATGTGCTTAGAGAATTATTAGGAAGGTTTGTCATAGTTTATTTTGATAATATTCTGGTATATGGCCTCGACTTAGAGACTCACTAAGAGCATCTCTAAAGAGTCTTTGCAAAACTTTGAGTTGAACAACTATATGCCAATTTGAAGAAGTACGACTTTTTTCGATCCGAGGTGATCTTCTCAGGGTTTGTTATGAGTGGAGTGGCATTCGAATCGATGATGAGAAAATAGGAGTGATTGTAGAGTGGCCTGAGTTGACCTGTTCTACAGACATGAGAAGTTTCCATGGCCTAGCAGCGTTCTATCGTCAATTCATAAAGGATTTCAATAGGATTGCAGCCCTACTTACCGAACTATCAAAGAAGAATATTAAATTCAGATGAGGAGAGAGAGAGAGAGGAGGAGTTCTAAGGAAGTGAAAAGGAGGCTAACTATAGCCCCTGTCTTAGCTTTGCTGAGTTTTGACAAGGTATTTGAAGTAAAGTGTGATGCATCCGGACTAGGCATAGGTGTTGTGCTGATGCAAGAAGGTCGACCCATTACTTACTTCAATGAGAAACTTCAAGGAACTACACTTAACTATTTTATCTATGACAAGGAGTTGTACTCCTTAATTCAAGCTCTAATAGTATGGCAAAACTATCTCCTACCCAGGGAGTTTGTGATTTATACTGATCGTGAGTCCTTAAGGTATTTGAAGAGCCAACCCAAACTATCTCAGAGATAAGCTAAATGGATCGAGTTCATGGAGGGTTTTTCTTATGTTGTAAAGTACAGGAATGGAAGAAACAATGTAATAGCTAACACCTTATCAAGGTGTCTTGACCGAGTTGCAAACAAGGCTACTTGGTTTTTCAACCATAAATAATCTATATGCTAAAGATCCACATTTTAGTCCAATCTATGCTCGATGTAAGGAAAGATGGACATTGGATGACTATCATAAGGAGGATAGATAGTTATTTAGGATGAGGAAGCTATGTATCTAAACCTATTCCACTAGAGAATTACTAGTGTGCGAGGCACATGGAAAGGGATTGACATGACACTTTGGCCAATGTTGAGCCCATAAGGTGCCATCCTCTAGGTTCCTTTACCCAAGGATGAATAGAGATGTCCAATCCGTGCTATAAAAGTATATAGCTTATCAAAAGGCAAAGAGTTGAGCTGAGCAAGGAAATTACCAACCCTTACCGATCCTAACCAAACTATGGTTCGAGTTGAGCATAGACTTCATGTTAGGATTGCTAAGGATGTCCTAAGGAAAGGACTCCATTATGGTGGTTGTGGATCGATTTAGCAAGATGGCACACTACGCGCCATGTTCTAAAACTAACGATGCTTTGACTATCTCCTTTCTTTTCTTGCAGAAAGTAATCAAACTTCATGGAATTCCCAAAACTATTGTTTCGGACCGAGATCCAAAGTTCATGAGCCACTTTTAGAGGATACTTGAGGTAAATGGGAACCAAGCTATTGTACAGCACATCCTGGCATCTATAGACGATGGGTAGATCGAAGTTGTTAATAAAACCATAGGAACTTTGCTGCGAGTTACTATTAGACACAACATGGTAGACTGGGATCTATGCCTACCAAACATTGAGTTCGCTTACAATAGGAGCACCCATAATGTAATAAACATGTCTCCATTAAGGGTCGCTTATGGGTTCAATCTTGAGCTCCCGATGGACCAAGTACCCTAGCTAATGCTTGATGATGACTAGCCAACTATTGAAAGAGTTAAGGCTATCTGAGCCATGAACCAAAGGTTGTAGAATAATTGATCTAAGCTAATACTAAGCTCGAGAAGCAAAGCCGAAGATGGAGGAAGAAAGAATTTCAACTAGGTTATTTGTATGAGATACAAACTTAAGGAAGAGCGAGTTGTCTCTCAAAGCTGATGGACTTTTTGAAGTGCTTGAAAAGATCAATCCTAATGCCTATATGATTGAATTACTTAAGGGATATGGAGTCTCAAACTCCTTCAACATTGCTGATCTCCAACTTTTCACTCTCGAGGATGACCACCTAGAGCTGAACCATATTTTATCCTAAATCTCAAACAACCTGGAGGGGATGATAGGGATCAAGAACTGATCATGTGTTCCCGAGCATGAAGGCTTTCTCAAGTGGTTCGTTGAGCTATCTAAGGTGAGTTAAGCACCAAGGAGCAGTGCTTACCACAATTCGATCTGCTGAGCTATTTTGCTCGTTACACCATCCAGGATGTTGTTGAGGTGATTAGTTGATGTGCTGAATCAAACCCATCGCTATACACCAATCTAAGCACCACATCCGAATATAGCCATCCCTATAGTGCTAAGGTTAAGCTAATAGTAATCAAGAGCTGACCATTCAAGGCTGACCTTGAAAATGAGTTTCCCCTAAACCATCCCTAATTCGGTCCTAATTGATCGAGCTACTGAATTATCGATGTCAAACTAACTTGATCGGGATTTACCCCTCTTAGATCGTCATGTTATTAGGACCACAAATAGTAAAACCTGTATGCACTAGCCTTTTCCTAACATCCATACTATCCTTTCTGACAGTGAATATTCTTTTGTACAATTATGTGTTTTCCCTATAAATTACTCACCTTTTCTTAGTAGTTAGGGATCCATATAAGTAATTTTCTATTATTTAGGACTTATCTTAATTAGGTACTATAAATACACATATAATGTAATAGCCCCAATGATTAGATACAGAGAATACATTGAACTTTTACTCTCTTGAGCTAAGTGTCCTTCTTACTCTTGAGTTACTCTTATTTAGTTCATTTGAGTGTAGACAAGTGGCAAGTGACCTCTGGCCATACTTGTGCACTTTACTAAGCTCTTAAGCCCTTACGCTTAGGCTTGAGTCAGAGGTCTTGTAGCTTAATTCCTATCGTTCCTTCCTAGTTAATTTAGATTTGGTATCTAATCTGACTAGTCTTCTTATTGTGCTTCATCTGAGTGGTATGGGCTTAAGTTGGCAATGTTAAATTCATTAGATACTCTGAATTCTTTTGGCAATTCCATTGGGTAGGCATTATTGTTGATCTTTTAGAGTATCTTAAATAAGCCTTTAATCTCAGGTAAACAACTTATTCTTCCTCTTGCTTAAGTACCTTTCTTTGCTTAGGTGTAACTATACCAAATCATAGGGTTGAGATTGCTTTACCTTCCATCATTTACCATTTTCCTCCATCTTCTTAGTAGCTTAGTTAATCTACAGGGAAACTTTCTAGTAGATCTATTAGAAGGACTGAGCTCTAGTTCTTGCTTCTTGGTCTTCTTGGTCAGATGATTGCACTAAGGTGTAATCAAGTGGAAGTTCAAGATTAAAGTTGTTGATAACCTCAAATGGTGTTTTCCTAATAATGTCATGTACTATCCTATTGTAAGTAAATTCTACCATGGGCAAATATATATCCTAATCGGTTAAGTTCTTCCCTACTATAGCTTAGAGTAATGAACCTAAAGTACGGTTGACTACCTTTATTTAACTACTGGTTTAGGGATGGTAGGAAGTGCTAAAAAGTAGTTTGGTTCTCATCCAATGCTAGAGAGTTCTCTACAAATGACTCAAGAACTTTAGGTGCTAATTTGACACCATGCTCCTTAGCACATTGTGTAAACAAATAATTTCCTACAAAAAGAGAAAAGCAATATTTAAAGCATCATTAGTCTTAGCATAAGGCATAAAGTATGCCATCTTGCTGAACCTATCCATAACGACCATTATTAAATCTTTGTCTCAAGCAATTCGAGGTAATTTGAGAACAAAATCCATACTTAAATCAACCCTTGGCTTGACTAGGATGAGTAAAGGCACAACTCTCCCTTGCTTAGTTTGACGTTTCACCTTTTTATAGATTGCACAACTCTCAACCATATAATGCATGTGATGCCTCATCTTAGGCCAAAAGACGCTTGTAATTCGTAGGTCTTCCTTTTTCTAAAATGTCCACAAAGCCTACTACTATGAACTTCTCTTACTAATAATTGCTTGAGACAATAGGTTAGCATAAAATACTTGTCACCTCAAAACAGATATCCTTCCTCCACATGGTAGTCAACTATTATCCTTCTTTCTTCACAACGTCTATATATAGGACCAAAATGAAGGTCATGAGGATATTGCTCATTGATGCCTACAAATCCTAACATTTTGTTTTGTAATTAAGCAAGAAGAACATGTCTCCTTGACATGGTGTCAACAACCACATTAGTTTTACCTTGTTTATACTTAATCACAAAATTGAATCCTTCCAAAAATGTAATCCATTGAGCTTGCCTCTTAGAAAGCTTAGTCAGACTTTAGAAGTATATCAATGAATCATGATTAGTGTAAATGACAAACTCCCTTAGTAAAAGGTGATGTTGTCATACTTGAAGAGCTTGGATTAGCATAAGGAGTTCTTTATCATATACAGAGTAGTTCAACCAAGGTCCTCTCACTATGATATGCAACACATCGATTTTTTTTTGCATTAGTATAGCTCCTCTACCAGCACTTGATGCATTACACTTAAGCTCAAACACTTTCTTGAAGTCAGGTAAAGCTAGTACAGGTAAAGAGGTTAATCTCTCATTCAGCTTGGCAAAGCCTCTTTTTTCCATTTCTCCTCACTTAAATTTTACATTCTTCTTTGTCGGCTTAATGAAGGGTGCAACAATGGTACTAAAATTTTTAATAAAGCAATGGTAAACGGAAGCTAACCTATGGAAGCTTCTCACTTTAACACAAGTGGTTAGAGTTAGCTACTCTGTAATAGCTCAGATTTTCTTGGTATCAATATGTAAGCCTCCTCCACTTATAATATACCCTAAGAAGACTACTTATTCTTGATAGAAGCAACACTTCTTCAAGTTACTAAAGAGCTTCTTAGCTTAGAGTACGTTTAACACAATTCAAAGATGGTCAAAATGACTTAGTCAGTCAGCATAATACACGAGGATGTTATCAAAGTAAATGACAACAAATTTTTCAATCAGGTTTCACAGTACATAATTCATTAACATCATGAAAGTACTTAAAGCATTTGATAATCAAAGGGCATCACCATCTACTCATATAGACCATATCGGGTCCTAAATACAATTTTCTACTCTTCTCCTTATCTCATGCGAATCTAATGATAACCAAACTTTAGGTCATTCTTATTGAAGTTTCTAGCAACATTTAGTTCCTCAATCATATGATCCAATCTTTGAGTAGGGTAACTATACTTGATTATGATTTTATTATCAACTCTACTATCTATGTACATTCACCAAGTGTTATCCATCTTTGGCATAAGTAAGGTTAGCACAACACATAGACTAACACTCTCTCTCACGTATCTCTTCTCTAAATAGCTCATTAACTTAGCTCTAGAGCTCAGTAGCTTACTTGAGATTCATCTAATAAGTAGGTTTATTTGATAGGATAGTACTAGGTATCAAGTTAATACAGTGCTTAATTCCTCAAAAAGGGGGGTCCTTCAGGAAACTGTTGGGGAAATAGATTAGCATACTCATTGAACAGTTCTCTAACCTCTTTAGGCAGTACAACTTACTCCTTCAATTCCAATAGCTTTCTTATTAGTAGGAAGGTTAGCCTAGTGGATTTAATGGGTTCTTAGAGCTCAAATCAATACAAAACTAATGTCTTCTTGTATCCTTGAACTAACTTAGCCTACAACTTGCTTACTTAGCCTAGGTTTACTAGGTTTAAGATGATCTTCTTCCCTTTATTTTCAAACGTATACATATTCCAATACCCATGATGTATGAACCCTTTGATCAAATAACCAAGGTTAGCCCAACAATACATTTGATGCTCACATGAGTAGTACATCAGAGAGAATTTTATTAGAACAATTCCTAATTGAGATTGGTAATAGTACCTACTATATGACATGTAGTGCATCTTTCTCATTTAGACAATGTAGCTTGTACGATCTTCAGTGTGATAAAGTAGGCAACTTGAGCTTCCAAACCAGGTTAGCAAATGCCACATTAATGTAACTCCCACAATCTATAACGAGTGCATACACCTAACTGTTTACTTTGCATGTGATATGAAATAAGTTTTCTCATTACTCTTTCTAAGAAGTTAGTTTAATGCTTAAAGTTCTTTGAACAACCAAAGTTAGCTTATCTAGTGCAAACCGTGACTAAGAATACACAAGGCCAGTCACTAGATGGGTCCAAGCTTGTAGAAAGCTTGAAAAAGGGTTAATGGGGAAAGGTACGAA
The DNA here is from genome assembly GCA_024138015.1 of Lumnitzera littorea. Classification (NCBI taxonomy): domain Eukaryota; kingdom Viridiplantae; phylum Streptophyta; class Magnoliopsida; order Myrtales; family Combretaceae; genus Lumnitzera; species Lumnitzera littorea. The sequence continues at coordinate 81,414,257 of JAMXBB010000012.1, read as the reverse complement.
AAGAGTGATAAAGATGAATGGAACAGTAAGCAAAAACCCACGAATAGTTCTAAAGGATATGATGCACTAAAGGAACTTCTAAGAACTCACGACACAATTTGATATGATGCACAAATTGGTCTATACTTAAGGGAAATGATAAGAGTGATGTTGAGAGTAAATAAGCAGTGTTTATGTAAGGAAGAAAGTACTCAAGTGTATTGAATGTAATCTCCTCATTACAGCTACAAGTATAAGGGTATTTATACTTGTAAGTTAGGGCAACTTACCTAAAAGGGATAAGACAATAAGGACATTTCTTGAAAAAGCAATGTATATGATACAAGAGGGTAAAAATGAATATACAGGAAATCAATTATTGGTGCTATAGATTCTCCATACGATAATGTACGTGTGGTGATGCTACATTGGTAAGGTTATTAGGGGATGCGGACAAAAGGTATGGATAGGTAGGCTTATCTGAGTAGGAATGGCCTAGTCAGTTCGGATTCTCTATCTCTCGGCCTCTCGGTAAGGATGATGTTGAGTGATTGGTCGACTTTACATTAGAGTAGTCATTAACTCAACATAACACATAATAAAGGGTAGTCATTCGGCATGGCATTAAAGGTGACTCAACAAGTAAGTACTCGGCCTCGGTAGGGGTTGGTTGGAACATAAGGATTCGTCGTGCTAGCTCTTCTAGTCCTCGAGCTCGGCTGCGGTTAGAGGTCCTGTAGCTTGATTCGCATCATTCTTTTCTGGTTGTTTTGGATTTCAGATCAAATCCGAATGGTGTTTGCTTAGTTCTCCATCAAGGTGATATGGACTAAGGTCAGCAATGTTGAATAGTTAAAAACCCCATAGTCTTCAAGCAGTTTCAACTTATAGGCATTCACTAATTTTTTGGAGGATTCTAAAAGGCCCTTTTGCTCTTGTAGATAATTTGTTCTTCCTCTTGCTCGAGAACCGTTCCTTGCTAAGGTGTCACCATACTATGTCTCCCAGCTGAAATTGTTTGGTTGACTTACCTTTAGTCTTTTCTTGCATTCTTTTGGTCACTTAGTCAATAAGCCGAGTGACCTTATCATAGATATGATGAAGAGATTGTGCTTTGGTTAAGGTGTCAAGGTCCTCTTGCATGGGAGTTGGTATTGGGGCGTAGTCGTGGGGCAACTTGAGATTGAATCCATAGACCACCTCAAAGGGAGTTTGCTTAGTAGTATCGTGTACGGTGCGGTTATAGGCGAATTTGACCACTAGCAGGTAGATATCCCAATAAGCCAAGTTCTTACTTATTGTAGCTCAAAGTAGTGACCCTAAAGTATGATTAACCACCTCTGTTTGGTTACCAGTTTAGGGGGTGACATGAGGCATTGAAGAGTAATTTGGTTCCCAATTGACGCCATAAGGTCCTTTAGAAATGGCTCAAGAGCTTTGGGTCCCTGTTGAAGAATACACTTCTCAGCATGCCATGTATTTGCATAATCTCCTGTAAGAAAAGAGAAGCAATAGTTAAAGGATCGTTAGTTTTGGCATAGGGCACGAAGTGTGCCATCTTACTAAATCGATCTATGATGACCATTATAGAATCTTTGCCTTGAGTAGTTCATGGTAGTCTGAGAACAAAATCCATACTCAATTCAGTCCATGGCTTTGTCGAAATAGGTAGGGCCATTGCTTTCCCTTGTTTGACATGGAACTTGGCCTTTTTGTACACTACTTTCCATAATTCGGTGCACATCTCTTTGTATTTTTGGCTAAAAGAATCGGCCATTCAATAGTTCACAAGTCCTCTTCTCTCTAAAGTATCTGGAGAGCCCTCCGTTGTGGGCTTCCCTGATTAATAATACCTATAGGGAATAAGTCGGCACGCATAGTCTCCCCCTTCGAAACAGATAGCCGTCCTTTACATAATACTTGTCTACTATCCTCCCATCGACGCATTATGAAATTATTGATCCAAAGTGTAGATCCCTAGAGTATTGTTCTTTGATACTCATAAAACCAAATAGCTTGGTCTAAAGTTTTGATAAGACTACATGCCTCCTTGAAAGAGCATTTGCAACTACGTTACTCTTTCCTTGCTTATACCTTAACACAAAATTGAACCCCTTGAGGAATTCAACCCATCTTGCCTACTACTTTGACAACTTGGTCTAACTTCGGAGGTATCTTAGTGATTCACGATCAATATATATAACAAATTCTTTCAATAGTAAGTAACGTTGTCACACTTACATTGCTTAGATTAGTGCCAAATGTTCCTTATCATACACGGAGTAGTTCAACTGTGGTCCTTAAAGCTTCTCACTATGGAATGCAATTGGTTGGCCTTCCTGCATCAGGACAGTACTTATTCAACACCTAATGCATCGCATTCTAGCTTAAACATTTTGTCGAAGTTAAGTTGTCATGATCTAAAAGGGGGCTTAGTAGGATTACCTAAAATTTCCATAACATGTGCGCACCCATGATATGAAAATCGCCTTGCAAGTCAGAGATTGCAAGTCAGAGATTGCAAGACTCTAAATGATTAATCACTAAGGTTACTGATTTTTAAGTAAATAATTTACTATAAAATACAAAGATAAATAACTATGGGTGTCCGATATCCCACAGTTCCTCAGAACCGCAGAGAATCGGTATCTCCTACCAAATAATAAGATAGGATATATCAATATTATAAAAGAAATACAAGAAGAATTAAATTATCAACAAAGGTTTCTTATGTATCATCTAAGGAGTATTCAGCTATTCCTAATACTAAGATACATATCATCATCTCACATTCGGCACTCGAGACTTATCCTAACCAATTCCAATGTAAGTAAACCTGCAAAAAAAACTATGAGGGAGTGAGCATATAACAGCTCAGTGAGTTTGTTCTTCACCACCACCATTCAAGCAAGTTATCATACATTATTATCACACATGCAAGCAAGCTATCTACATACAAAATGAATGCAAGCGTGATGAATGCCAGCAACATTTCCATAGGAGTCCGGAACTATGGAAGGTGTAGAATTACGTCGTCTACACTTCGATTATCCCCTGTACTTATCCGCACAGGGCACCTTAGGTTACCCGCAAGAGGCTACCTAGGGGCCTTACCCCTTAGGCTTCACTCGACTATTACCCTAGCTGATAAAGATTTCAATTCAAATAGGGGGATTTCATTCTAGGATTATCCGCCCTCCAAGGCCCCTCGGGCATAACTTGTGAGTCCATCTCGCAAGCCAAAATTAATCAAATTTGCGAGTCCATCTTGCAAACCAAAATTAACTAAGGCCTTACAGGCACAATAAAGCGAGTTCTCTCGCTATCAAGTGGAGAACCCATGCTAGCTTTGCCTCAATGATAAAATACCATTTTTAGCACTGCGACTCTTATCAAATTCATACAAAATACGTTTAAGATTAAGAAAACCTTTTTTCAAAAATATCTTTTTCAACATTTTGCAAGGCTAGCACTCTCCATCCATACATTTGCTGGGTCATAGACATACGACGAATAGAATCGGTTATTTGGGTAAGATATTTATATTCATCAATTTAAAAGAAAAATGATCACACAGATGATGACATACGAGCATAATAGTTATTCAAGCATACAAGTAACAAAACATCATACAAGTAACACGCACAAGCAAGTAGCAGGTCATTAAAACTCCCTCACTTGGATTATTGCTCATTCTCCAAACTTTTGGGGTTTCCAGAACTCCATATTGAACACCTAAAATATAATAGCACTTATAAGTATTCTGTAAAGTCAGACTCCTTAGTTAACTAAAAGTTTATTGTAATTTATCTAGTTTCCCCCATTATAACCCAAATATAATGTATATAGAATTTATCATACTCAATGGGATTAATAATAACTATTTTCTTATATTGATAAGTTATGAGACTTCCTCTATATATTTTGGAACTTTTTCATTTTAGCTCGGATCGTTATGAACTTATAGTCCATTTTGATCGTTTTTGAGCGTATTTTCTTATAACAAGGTTCGTTTTAAATGTTGTGACTCGTAACTTAAATTGTGATAAAAAAATATCACCAAAAATTATTATTTAAATTTAAAAATTATAAAATATTGATTTTCGCTTTTTCGTAACATATTTATAATTTAATAATTATTTAAATCATATATTTGTTATTTTTATTATTTTGGGTATATTTTCCTATTTTTCTTATGTACCTCACGATTATACATACATACATATATATATATATATATATATATATTCCAATACTTATAATATATAATTTATGGTTTACGTTATTGTAAAATCATAAATTACGGTATCATATATATATCTATATACACTATATATATTATACGTATGATATATGTATATGTATTTATTTAAAACATACTCTTATACACATATTCATATATCTATATATATAAATATATATATTCGGCATACATTCATATAAATACATACATATATATATTCGGTCTACATACCTATAAATACGTATATATATGTTCGGTATATATATATATGCTTATATAGTATTTATCATTTATCATAATATATATATATATATATACTATACATTTTGTACATAATATACTGTATACTATTATATATATATACATACTTATAAAAATACTCCACTATATATTATATAACTATACATATATATATAATCATATATGTAACCCATATAAATATCAAGTTATGGTACATACATATATCTTTATATTATAATTACGGTACATACATATATCTTTATACTATAATTATGTAAATTACTAATTAGATGTATTAAAAAAAAATACGTAATACATACTATATACCTCGGTACATACATGTAGATATACTTAATCTTATATTTATACATATAATTAAATTTATGTATTCATATACATAAATATATACTATTAGTATTATATGTATAAATGCCATAAAATATCATAAAAATACCATAAAAATACTATAATTCTACACATGTATACTATCATATACATATATATTTCCTAAAATAAATCTCTTACCTTATAGTTTTTATTTTTTCCTTCTTTTCCTTCTTCTTTTTCTTCCTTCTTTCTCTCTTTTCTTTCTTTCTTTTTCTCTCTTTTTCCTCACGGTGTGCAGATGTTGTGTGTGTGTGTTTTTGTACAGATTTTTCTTTCTTTTTTTCCATATTTATAGAGTTTTCTTTTGCTCACGTGAATTTAGCTTCAATTTTAAGCTAAGTTAACTTTTTAGTAATGTAAATAAGACAAAAAGAAACATCATGTGGTTGCTTCTTTTTTAATCTTAACTTTTGTTCCTTACGTTTTTGTGTAGAGAGTGATAAGAATTAGAAATGAGAAGAGAAAATGAGATAAATTGAAAATAGAAGAGAAGGAAAATGAAAGTTATTATCAAATATATGTAATTTTTCGAATCATATATATTATAATGAATCTCCTTGTAGATTTGTTTTCAAAATTTTGTGAAATTTTATCAATTTAATTGGTACCCATTACAATTATAATTTTTACAAGTTATTATGGTAATTTCATTACAATTTTGTAGAAATAGGTGATTTAGTCGAAAATTACATTCGACTATAATTTTATTACTATTGTGTAATATTTAACTATTTTATAGGTTTACGTTTATGATTTTAGGGTCTTGAGCAATTTTGAGTTCGATTTCGATTAATGATGCATAAACTAGGTTTAGGGTTTTAGTAAGCGATTTAGGGTTTCGCTTAATTCCTAAGGTTTTTACTACCTATATTTAAATTTAGATTTATTAAATTTTTCTCTTACTCGGCTCTAATGACTTATTAAGTCATTTATTGTATTAGAGCTCAATCTTACTCTTAACTAGCTAAATTTGTGGGGTTTACATAAGTAGTACTGATACTGGGGCAGAGGTCAATCTTTCTTTTGTGTCGGTAAAGCTCCTCTCCTCCCTTTCTCCCCATTAGAAGTCGGTGTTCTTCTTTGTTAGCTTGGTAAGTAGCACAATGATGGTGCTAAAGTTCCTGATAAACCTTCTGTAAAACGAAGCCAGTTCATGAAAACTTCTTACGTCGGCATAGGTCACAAGTAGTAGGAGTTGACTACTCGACAATTGCTTTGATCTTCTCATCATTGATTCGTAAGCCTCCTCCATTGACTACATACCCCAAGATTACCACTTCCTCTTGGCAAAAGCAACATTTCTTCAAGTTGCCGAATAGTCTCTTAGCATGAAGGATATCTAAGACTGCTATGAGATGTTAAATGTGACTTAGCATATCAACACTGTAGACCAAGATGTCGTCAAAGTACATTACAACACAGTTCCTAATGAGATGTCATAGCACATGGTTCATAAGTCTCATGAAAGTTCTTGAGGCATTAGACAAGTCAAAGGGCATGACCATCCACTTGTAAAACCTATATCGAGTCTTGAACGTAGTCTTCCACTCATCTCCTAACCTCATACAGATTTAATGGTAGCTAGACTTGAGATCAATCTTGCTAAAAATCTTGGCTCCACTCAATTCATCTAACATGTCTTCTAGCCTCAGGATTGACTCCCTATATTTGATTGTGATTTTGTTCACGGCTTAACGGTCAATACACATCTACCAGGTTCCATCCTTCTTCGGAACTAGAAGTGTAAGCACGGTACATGGGTTGAGACTCTTTCGTACATAACCTCTCTCCAACAACTCATTGACTTGACATTGGAGTACAAAAGCCTACTCAGGATTCATTCGATAAGCTAGTTTATTTGACAATATAGCATTAGGTAATAAGCCAATGTAGTGCTTTATGCCTTGAGTTAGGGGCAACCTTTTAGGTCATTGTTTTGGGAACAGGTCGGCTTAGTCATCTAGCTACCCCTTAATTTCCTAGGGAAGCTTATCCTACTCCTTCATTTCTAATAGTTTCCTGACCAACAATAAGGTCAGCTCATCAACATTGATGGCTTTTTGGAACTCGGCTCTATTCATCACCAAAGCTTTCTTCGATCCATGTGCGAGTTTCATTTGTAGATTGTGAACTTCTCTCGACGGCATTGGATTCAGCATAATCTTCTAGTCATCCTTTTCCAGCATATATGTGTTCCTATAGCCATCATGTATAACTCTCCTATTAAACACCCATGGCCTACCTAGCAATACGTGGGAAGCGTAGATAGGTAGTACGTCACAGAGGATCTGGTTAGAGTATTTTCTTATAGTGATTGATAGCAGTATTTGCTAAGTGATATGTAATGCTCCTTTCTCACTCAACTAATGCAACTTGTACAACCTAGATGTGCAATAGCTGGTAGCTTCAGTTTTGAAACAAGATCGGCCAATGTTACATAGGTGCCACTTCTACTATCTACAATGAGAGCATACATTGGATCATTTACCTTATAGGTGGTATGAAACAAGTTCTCTCTCTACTCCTCCTCTCGTGAGGGTTCCACGTTCATAGTGTGCCTGATAACTATGAGTAACTGGTCTAAGTCTTTAGGAAACACATCCTCCTCAATTAGTTTTTTCTTAGCATTTTCTTTCTTGGGACGAACCTCCTCTTCCTCGAGTTCCTCATCTATACTCTTTACTTCTACTTTCGAGATGTCTCCCTTAATGACCATCGTCCTTTGGTTTGGGTACTGAGTAGCTATATGTCCAAACCCTTAACACTTGAAGCACTTGATCTGGTTGGTCTTCTTGCCAGACCCTTACCCCTACTCATAAGTTTGGGTTAGTACTACATCTTCAGGTCAGCCTTTCTACTTGGCTCTAGCATAAACTCTTCTGCTCGATTTGGTATTAGACTAAGCTCGGTGACTTACCTGTCCTGGTTGGCTAGCCGGCATTCTATTAGTTACTCGGCTCCTTCTTTGCCTCTCCATTCACTAGGTAGTTCTAATTGCTTCATCCATTGTGTCAAATCGTTAGATCTCCACAATGTCTTAGATGTCTCCTCTCAATCTAGTAATAAACCTTGAGACTATTCGGGTTGGTGATTCCTCTACTTCACATCTTATCATAAGCATTTGGAATTCTTGAACATACTCATCAATAGTTTAGCCTCCTTGTCTCAACTCCTAAAACCGAGTGAAAGTATCTTGGAGATACGTTTCTAGTATGAATCTATTTCTAAGCACTCTCTTCATCTCGAGCTAAGTGTTAATCTTTTAGTACCCTTCTCTTCTTCTCATGGATTGAAAATTCTTTCACCATATGGCGGCATATCTAGAGAATTCAATCGTAGCAGTCCTAACTTTCTCATAATCCTCATATTGATAGTAATTAAATATATATTGCACCTTCTCTTCCTAGTCCTAGATCTATTGAAACTCATCAGCATTCTTAGATCTATTGAAACTCGAAATCCAAAGCTTCACATGGTCAGATGCTTAAGGGACTCGTATATACTCCTCTTCAAAATACTCCTCTTCCTCCTCATTAAGCTCTCTCGGGTCTATCCTTTACCTTACTCATCTGCCAACTCCTCTACCTTGAACTAGTTGAGCTGGGTTTTAACCTCTAACTGGTTGAGCAACTTATGGAGTGTTTTGAGCGGCCTCTATGGGTCAGCAAGATAGGGCATGAATAGCTCGGGTTAAATCTATTAAGAGGTTAGCTACCTCATCAAGTCTCTCGTTACTGTTTCTAGGAGTTCCCTAAGATTGTAGTCCATGGTGGACAACTCCATTGTCATCACCAGTACTAACATTCATACTTGCCTCTATCATTTTTCCTCACAAAATCAAATTAAAACAAACACTTCAAAAAATGAATAGCCAATAACATAGCAGTCAAATGAACATAGTAACTGACTTTGTTCTACATACATAAAACAGAGCACAATAGAACTTCTAGAAGAACTGACTATACTTCACATAAAACCTTTGTTTTGATACCAAGATGTTGTGAATTGTGACCAAGAACAAATAAGGCCAGTCGCTGGATGGGTTTAAGCTTACAGAAAACTCAGAAAAGGGTTAATGGGGAAAAGTACGAAAAGAGTGACAAAGACGAATGGAACAGTAAACAAAAACCTATGAACAGTTCTAAAGGATATGACGTACCAAAGGAACTTCCGAGGACTCATGGTATAATTCAATATGACGCACGAATTGGTTCAGTATGGTTACTCACCACCTAACCTTGCTTAAGGGAAAAGATAAGAGTGATGCTAAGAGTAAACAAGTAGTGTTTATGCAAGGAAGAAAGTATTCAAGTGTATTGAAGGTAATCTCCTCGTTCAGCTACAAGTACAAGGGTATTTATACCCATGAGTTAGGGCAACTTGTCCAAAAAAGGAAAAGACAATAGGGACATTTCCTAAAGAAGCAATGTACATGATACAGGAGGATAAAAATGAATATATAAGGAAATCAATCATTGGTGCTATAGAATCTCCATAAGATACTGTACACGTGGTAATGTTGCATTGGCAAGATTGTTAGGGGATGCGAACAAAAGGTACGGATGGGTGGGCTTGTTTAAGTAGGAATGGCCTAGTTAGTCCGGATTCTCTATCTCTCAACCACTTAGCAAGGATGATGCCAAGTGATTGGTTGGCTCGATATTAGAGTAGTCATCAACTCGGCATAACGTAGAATAAAGATTGGTCATTTGGCACGGCATTAAAGGTGACTTGGTAAGTAAGTACTCGACTTTGGTAGGAGTTGGTTGGAACATAAGGATTTGTCGTGCCAGCCCTTCTAGTCTTCGGGCTCAGCTGTAGGTCTAAGGTCTTGTAGTTTGATTCCTATCATTATCTAAGTCATCTATGCATACATTCTCTTTAACAAGCTCTTTGCTACATACTTTGACCTCCTCTTTTAGTCAATCTTCTGTTTAGGCTCTTTGTCAATACTCTCCACTTCAATGCTAGGGACTTTGCGTTTAATGGTCATGGTATGTTGGTTAGGGCACTAGGTAGCCATGTGATCAAAACCCTAGCACTCAGAGCACGTTGGTTAAGGTACTAGGTAGCCATGTAATTGAAACCCTAACACTTAAAGCACTTAATTTAGCTTGTCTTTCATCTTGATCCTTAACCTTTCTCAAATGTTCTCTTTAGCACTTCTTAGTCGATAGGCTGGCTCTTCTACTTAATTATGACATTGGTCCTTTAATTAGGCTCAATACTAAATTGAACTCAAATGCCACCTTGGATAGTTTAGCCACTTTGAAGAGGTTAGCTTAGTTGTGATCAGTTCGGCCTATTCCTCCTCTATCTCTTTACATGCTAAGCAATTCTTATAGCTTCATCCAAAGTAACAAACTATTGTAGCTCAACTACTTCTCAAATTTCCATTCTCAATCCAATTAAGAATCTAAGGGCTCACTTACCTCACATTTGATCATAAGCACTTGGAATTCTCTTATGTACTCATCAATAGTAAAACTTCCTTGTTTTAGTTCTTGGAGTTGGGCAAAAGTATCCAACAGATAGATGTTTGGCATAAATCTAGCCATAAGAGCTCTCTTCATTTCGAGCCAAGTGTTAATCTCTTGATATCCATCTCATTTTCTTATGGCCTGAAAGTTTCTCCACCACATTACAGCATAACTTGAGAACATTCTATCAATGGTTCTAAATTTATCGTAGTCTTCGTATTGATAGTATTCGAGAACTTACTCTACTTTCTCCTCTCCATCCAGATAATCATTAGTGTTTCTAGAGCCATTGAAGCTCAAAATCAAAGCTTATTATGGTTAGCAATTCATGGGGCATGAGCTTTATCCTCAACTTCATGATACTCATCTCTTTTCTCATAATCTACTTCACCTAGATCTATTCTTCTTCATGTATGTCCTCTTACTCCTCCACCTTGGTCTTGTTGAGTTAAGAATTGCCTTTAGATAGGTTGGACATTATAGGTTGCAACACCAGCTTTAAGAGCAACTTCAAAGGCGTTGTAGATGACTTGAACAAGTCAGGAGGCTAAAGCATAGACAACATGAATCAAGCCAACTATTAAGTTAGTCAATTCATTAAACCTCTCATTAGAACTCCTAGGTTATTTTAGGGTTGTCAACTACAATGGATAACACTACTATTGTTGTCTCTAACATTAGCATCATTTGAATCACTTAGTCTTGTGCTCACAATAAACGGATAACACTTATATTACTAGAAACAACATACACCACATCTGGCGAATCAATCCACCACTTATATGAAACATACATACAATGAGAGAAAGAAAAATTATAACCTAACTTTGTCTTATTACTGTAATTAATACCACAGTCAACTTAATCCAATCTCACATAGAAATGATCAACTATTACTTGCTTTATTTTCCATAACCCAAAATAGAGTAAAACAGAGTACTGCACGTCAACCAATATGATAGAGCAGAACCACTACTTTTACTACTCACTCAAACACTTACTACTAACTTATGAACAACCTCAACAATTATTACACTATTTAACATGCTTTGAACAAAAATAATAATCAGTGCAACAAAGCAAAAACACAACACAATAGTGACTTACTTAATGCAAATCTCTATTCTGATACCAAGTTAATATATGGTGCTAAAAAGTAGACAAGGTTGGCCATACCTAAGGGAAGGGTTTAAGCTCACGGGAAAGCTTGAAGTGAAGGGTGGAATGTACGTAAACAAGCAAATTCTATGAACAAATCCAAGGATCTGACACATCAAGGAACTTCATGGACTTACGAACTAACTTGATATGACATATAAGTAGCTCAACGAGACCACTCACTACCTAGCCTTACTTAAGGATTAGGATAAGAGTAGACGAGTAAGCGAAAATAGCTCACAAGGATAAAATTTTATATATTCAATGATTTAGAAGATGATAGATGATTATGGCTACAAAACACAAGGGTATTTATACCTAAAATTTTAGGGCTACTAAATATGGAAAAGACAAAAAAGGGGTATTATCCTTAGTAAGCATTATATAAGGAACATTAAAAAGGGTACAAAAGGGAAATTAGAAGATAGAAGCTTCATGCAACATATTTCATCCCCATGAGGGGCTTAGACACTTGGCTAGCAAATATTGGTAGGCTTCTAGTAAAAAGAGATACAAGAATATGGTTAAGGTAGTTGATGTTGAGTTGACCTATTGGCTCTTCTAAGGTGAACCCAACTTGGATGTTATCTAAGTAGCTCAAAAAAGGGTTAGTTGATTTGTTGGGCACGTAGGCTAAACTATTTGCTAAACATTCCTTAAATCAGTGCTTAGTGATCAACTATAGGCATTGAAGAGCTCATCTCAGTAGTGGCAATAGATCAATGGATAAAAGGATCTCAGATTCTTTGAGTGTAGGTTAAGAAAGGAGAATGCACTTTACTAAGCTCTCGAGTCCTTGAGCTTTGGCTCGAGTTAGAGGTCCTATTGCATGATTCCTATCACTACTTATATCTATGAAGGACAACTCTTAGAGAACGCGTATAGATAACTAAGTTGTTAACAAGATTATAGTAGAGTACAGGTACCCCATTCTTCAATTGGATGACATGTTAAACAGACTATATGGAGCTTAGATCTTTTCAAAGATTAACTTGAAGAGTGGTTGTCATCAATCTAAATGAAGCTATGGGATGAATGGAAGACCTCCTTCAACATACACCATAGACTTTGTAGGTAGATAGTCATCCCACTTGGGCTTACCAATTTACTTAGCATATTTATGTGGTTGATGAATCATGTACTACTCAAACTAATCAGTTGATATGTTATGGTTTACTTTGATGATATTTTTCTTTATGGCAAGAGTTTACCTGAGCATGTTTCACATCTTAACAAAGGGTTGAAAATTTGTTGAGATGAAAAGCTTTATGGTTGCCTGTAGGAGCGTACCATTTGTGTACTTGAAATTGTATTTCTTGGAGTTATACTTGGGAAGGATGGAGTCAAGTAAACAATGAGAAAATCCGAGCTATAGATAACTAGTTGACCCTATAATCAGTAGTTAGGATCAAAAGCTTCCTTAGGAATGCATCCATCTATTGGTAATTCATTCACAATTTTAGCACAACTATAGCTCTTTTGACCGAGTTGACTAAGAAAGGTAGGAAGTTTAAGTAAAATGATTCAGCTTAGAGGAGCTTTGAGGAGATTAAGGAGAAATTGACTATGGTACTTATCGTAGCCTTACCAAGCTTTGATAAGGTATTCAAACTCAAGTTTGATGCTTCTAAAGTAAGGATTAGAGTCATGCTCTTGAAAGAGCTATAATGTCATAGGGGTTTTAAATACCTTAAATTTAGGGCATTGAGTGATGCCAACAAAATTAGGTGAAACTTCGAGGATAGACCACAAAAATTATAAGTAATTATCATGTGAATTCACATTGCTAAAATAATGCATTTATGTGAAATAAATAAATAAAGACTCGAGTTAACCGAAATCGAAAGTCATTTAAAAAGTAAAGCTAATAGCTAGGCTTAGAATATTATTTAAAGTGATATATTCTTAGCAAATATAATTTATATATTAAAAACATATAAATAAGAAAGGAATATGATTGGAAATAAAGTCCTATAGAAGCTTGGAAGTCCCTTGTAGAAGCTTATGTCTATAAGGGAATCATATAAAATAATAAAAAAATTAACAAATAAAACAATCAAGAGTAGTTTTGTGGAAAAATGGGCTGCAAATGGTTTTGGAATCCAAAACAAGAGGTAATCCATGGTTTTGGGAATAAAACAAGGGATGGCCCATGGCTTTTAAGGGTAAAACAAGGGTAGCCCACAAGATTAGTAGATGGTTTTCTAAAACCATATGACACTTGAAATCTTTGTCTCCCTCACCTATCCATTATAAAAACCCTTATTCTCCTCAAATTTCACTTTCTAGCTAAATATCATATCAAGGAAAATTTAGAGAGCTTATATGGGTTTTGTGAGAATTTAGAGAAAAATAGGAAAAATCGATGCAGAATCTCGGCTTACACAAAACCACCCGAAACAAATAACCACAAGAAACAATTGCCTACCACCACTAGGCTTCGAAAGCAACGCCTAGATTGGTCAATACACCCTTAGCGGTGCTTGGTAGTTAGATATTTTAATGATGATGAGTCTCAATTTTTACCTAGTTTTTATAAATATTTAAAAATAAGAAACATTATTAGAAAATTATGAAAAATTGTATTCCTATATTATATGTTTTATATATCGCTCTTAAGAGATAGGTCATTTTGAGTGAATTTTCGATTTAATCTTTAAAAGGGCAAACAACATTATTTCAAGCTCAATCTTTTTATAGACTCCTTATAATGTTTATTTATAAGCTAAGTCAATAGTTTTCTTGTTAGATTTTTGGTAATTTTGATTTAACAAAAACTACAAAATCTGGAAATTTAAAAAAAATGGTTGATTTTCAAGTATCATCAAACCAATATGATTTTTATCCATAGTTTCGATATTAAAATGATATTTCATGAAGTTGCTTGTGACTTTGTGGCCAAAAGTGGTTAAATAGGTGATTTATCTAGATTTTTACAAGCTAAAAGTATCATTTTTGTAAAATTGGAATGACCATATGTTAAAAAATGAGCATGCACGGGTTCTTGAAAAATTGTCTAAATCTAGAATACGATCTTTGTAATAGTTTTACTACTTGTCATGTCCAAAACTTTGTAAGTCTTAATGGTTAGGCATTAATTGACCTTCTAAAAGCTTTTATAGAAGGTTACCTATGACTAAGCAAAGAAAAAGACTTGGAATAAAAAATAATATATTGAGGAGCTTAATGAGATAGTCAATAGAAACTTTTTTAGAAGGTCCTTGGTGAGATATTAAGTGAGAAAACTAAAATAGGTATAGGTAGAAACTTATGTAAAAGGTTCCTTGATGAGATATAAAGTGGTAACTAAAATTTAATACAAGTAGAAGCTTCTCTGGCCATAAATTATATGACCAGCCTAAAGTGGAAGATTGAGTAGAAGCTTCTATGACTAATGACCTTTAAAATTAAATCTAAGTAGAAGGTATTGTTAGTGAAACAAATGGGGACTCCACCTTAGGAAAAGGTTGTGTAGAAGGTAAGAACCTTAACATAAGGATCATATAGAAGGTTGTGTGGAAGATACTAAGCATTAAAGAGGTATTATGAACTAACCACCTCATGTTAGGACCTTATAAGGAGCTTAGTAGTATTGCCTATAATTTTCATATCATGTGTGTACCTATGATACAAAAATCCTCTTGCAAGTTAGAGATTGAACGACTTTAAATAATTGATTAGTAGGGTTCTCAAATTGTTAATTAATTAACATATTATAAAATATAAATAACTATGGATATTCAATATTTTACAGTTCTTCAGAATTGCAGAGAATCGGTATCTCCTATCAAAAGATAAGATTAGATAGTAAAGACCTAAAATATAAACTTACTGATGTTATAAAATCTAAGTATAAGAATAACAACTACAAGTGATGTTTTAAACCAACTATACAAACTATCTTTAAATTATATCTCCTAAGGTATTACAATATGTGCACTTAATTTTCAGCTCTTGACCCATGCCCAATAATCTATCAATCTGCAAAAGAAAAACTGTTAGGGAGTAAGGTATAACAGCTTAGTGAGTTATCCTTCATACTATACTGATAAGTAGGTTATCAAACAAATTGTTACAACCATATGAATACATGCATATATAGCATGCCAAACAATATATGCATCTGATGGGTGTTACATATAACATTAGATTTAACGCCTTCCGAAGTAACGATTGGAGATACAATGGCACCAATCACAATCGAGCTCTAGCACTTAGGTTTTTAATTGTAAATTTAAATTTCATCTTTCATGAAATACATTTCCATTTCAAAGAAATCCATTAATATGCAAAATCTTAAGTCTAACGGTGAGGTGGCCCCTACAGTCCATGTTCACACCCTACAACTAAGGTCTTTAGATTTGACCATCAGCCATACGGTTGGCGTCTCTAATGCCTAGTAAGCCCATAGGTTAAGGTAAGGTCATGTTGCATCAGTGCACTGTACTAAAATAATTAAATTCAATATATAGAAACAACTCCTACAAGGCTTCTCTTTATCTTCATGTGAAGTGATAGCTAGAATAAGTAATGCATTGCATGGTTGATGCATGATTCTTTTAATTTAAGATAAGCCAAACATATTTAAGTCAAATTATTGAGCAATCAATTAATATCAACAAACCATTCAAATTGTGCAACAGTTAATCATATAACCAAATCTTTAATTTATCACATTTGATAGTATTTTGCACAGTAAGCAATCAATATCAAGCATATGCATAACTCGAACTCCTATGCACCAAATTATTAATATTTAATTTGAGTGCACTATCTACAAGCACAAAATGAGTATAGAGTCATTGGAAGTAATCACTCGACTATGATGTTTCTTAAGTGTCGCAGTAATCACATGGCGAGATTTTTTTTGGACGTTATAACCCATGTTTTACGATATAAGCTTAAAGTATTATAAATTTTGTTATTTTGGCTTAAATGTTTTTATTTATAAATTTTGTGTTTTCTTTTGTTGATTAATTGGTTTCTAAATGCTTATATTCTTAAATTTTTGAACTTTCATTATTATGTACTGTTACTATTAGTATAATTTGTAGTTTAATTAGATCTTTTAAGTAAGTTGCCGACGTAGCATAAGTTTATTAGTCCACGTGGCATCCTATTAAATTTTCTTAATTTCTATATTTCCTAAATTTTATCTTATGATTACACGTGTTTATATAATATTAGAATAACTTGATAAATGTATTATGGGCTTGAATTAGCCCTTTAAGGGTTTTGACTCATCCATATGTATATATATATATATTATGTATAATTATTTTATTACTTTATATTATATACTTATACTATAATATGTATATACCCATGTTATACCTATATGTTTATACATCTTTTATGTATGTCCAAGTATATATACCTCTAACATATTAGTCTATATATTTGTACATATACTTGCATATACATACTGTTATATACATATATTTTTACGTATTTTCATATTTTCGTAGTATAATTTTAAGAAATTTTCATATAATTTATATATACATATGTTTATGGTTTCGATTGGTATACTCCTATGTAAATACCAATATTCTTACTATACTTAGTTATGTACAGAAGGAATACATATGTATTTTCATAGTATAATTTTAAGAAATTTTTATATAATTTATATATATATATTTTTATGGTTTCGATTGGTATACTCCTATATAAATACCTAATATTCTTACTATACTTAGTTATGTACATAAGGAATATGTATGTATAAGGACGTATGTATTTTCATAATATAATTTTAAGAAATTTTCATATAATTTATACATACATATGTTTATGGTTTTTGTTGGTATACTCTTATGTAAATACTTAATATTCTTACTATACTTAGTTATGTACATAAGAAATACGCACCTATAAGGACGTATTGATACATGTATATATATATATACATTCTTAGCCTTAGTTATGTATACATATACTTAAACTATATGTTCTACTAAGATTTTATATGTACATAATCTATGTATGTATATGTAATATATATATTTATGTATTTCTGCACTTATATGTATATAAAAGTGTTCATATATGTACTAATATATATACATAATACATAAGTTTTGAAAGAACAAGATGATACATATAGACTTTTAAGATCATCTTCTAAAACATGAGCTAAATATCCTCTAATACACTAAGTATGTTAGTTCACCAAATTAGAAAAAAAAAAAAGAAAGGAAATATACTCATACTTTATAAGAAATAATAGTATTAACATAATAGATATATCTTTTTCTCCTTCTAAATATGGGAGAGGAGTTGTATTATTTGATGTAGTAATTTGTAGGTTAATAGTTAAGAGAATGAAAGTAAAATAAGAAGCTAGAAGAAGTAGAAGGAAGAGGTGGAAGTTACAGTTGGGAAAGGGAATAAATATGGGGCTTTTGTTTGTGGTTAAAATGAGTTTGAGGAGAAAAAGTTGAGAGGATTCTAAAGGACACACAAGTAGATGGCAAGAAATGGGGGAAAAAGAAAAAGAAAAGGGAAAAGGGAAAAGAAATCAATAAAAAAAAAAGGAAGGAGATTCTAGTTGACAATGATATGTTAACTTGGTCAACTCTCATAATATTACATATATTTATTATATATATTTTTGGATATAAAGGTAATTAGAAGAATAGTTAAAGAAAGAGGAAAAATAAGGAAATATATGAAGTAATTAGTAAAATAATTATTAGAACCTTCCTTAAACATTTACAACAATATAGATAATATTTAGCAACATAATTAATATAACTATCATGAAAAATATAATTTATAATACTAACAATTACTATATGTAGTCTAATTATTAACTGAACACTTAAATCTACATAATACCAGGTTGCTTGTATAATTATAAAGTTAATATTATCTATAATATAATGTCATAGTTTCTTGTAAATTAATTTAGTACATATACATTTATAACCATTTAGGAGTTATCTTTAATAGTTTATTAGTAAATTTACCCGATTTAGCATATTGTTAAATATTCATACTCGATTAGCATTTTATTACCTTCACAACAATTTGGTATATGTATAAGCTTAAAGTTTTGGTTTTAGGGTTTTGATTAGGTTTAGATTCAATTTCTCATGTATATACGCAGATAGAATTTAGAGTTTTCATATGTGATTAAGATTTTTATTAAGTTCGAGGTCAATCTCTTACAGTTACGTATATTTAGGGTTTAAGGTTTTCGCACACGATTAGAGTTTCAATTAAAAAATTAGGGTTCTTCATATTCTTTTTAAGTTTCACATTTAAAATTTTAATCAATTTTAAACTTAGCAACTTTGTTAACTTAAAGAAATCATCTATAGTATACGAGTTTGATTCTATACTCAAAAGGTTAGACTTGCAAAGTTTACAACCTCAGGTGTCCATCCTTGATTTATAAAGATACTTAAAGATTAATTAAAGCACTCATGAAGCTTAAACAGAAACTAAAACATGAATCTTAATTAAATGTCACCAGGATAACTTGGAACCTAAAGAGGATAATTGATGTAAGGAGCACTAGCCTTAGGTAAGTGGAGTATGTTAAGAGTACATTTATGTCTACTCATTAGGTTTTCAATTGTGTAATTTATTGTAATTTACTTGGTCACCTTCATTTAAATTCGAAATTTTATGATATTCTATTTGTTGAGTATGTGCTGCTTATGTAATTGGTTTACAAAACTTGGTTGTGAATCTTGAATGTGTTACTTGATGACTATAAGGATGTTGATATTTAGGAAAACACTAGGACATGGCTCGACCTTCATGATGTCACCTAAGCGAACTCAATATAAGGTTTTAGTTTATGACATTAAAGTAAGATTGAGATAATTAAATAGTACTTGATATAAATCTTGGATAATGTGTTATTAAATAAGAGAAAGACTAGGCTAACCGTGTATAATGAAATGCTAGATTTGAATGTACACTCAAAAACAGTGCTTAGTATTGTGTTGATATATCATCGGTACATATATGGCATAATATGGTATGATACGAAAATGACTTATGGGTCAAGTTTTTCTAAAAATGAGATAATGCTAGGCTAGTGATATAAGGCAAGTGCACTTATCAAATTCTAATATAGTGGATGTGAGTCTAACTTGATCCCTTAGAGACCTCAAAAACTAGTACTAGCCTAAGCTTTATTATTTAATCAAACAAATTCAATTCAAGCACTCAATTCTTTAAACTAAAATTTGCAAAAACTAATTAATTTAATAATTAATGAAGAACTAAACAAGAAAACAAATTATTAAAGATTAACTTCAAGACTCAACGACATACCTAGGTCTTGATTCCCTATATCTACACATGTAACTTTCTCTAGAGATAATCTAATTAAATCTTTAATTTCTTCTTAATTAGGAGAACTCTCTTTTAAAGTTAATAACTTTCTCAAACTTATTAACCCCAATCTTTAGATTACCTAATAGAATCTCTTCTCCAAAGCATAATCTAAGATCACATTAATCGTATAGTGAATTCTCTTAAAAATAATTTGAAAGACAATATTATAATTTTAGAAAAGTTTTATAATTTATCTCTAACATTGCACAAACTCCCATCAATTGTGCTAGGTCTAATCATACAAGAAATCTTTTAATCTTCTTGTATAATATCAGATTTAAATTAATAAACAGTGGAATTATTAACCTAAAACATGCAAGCACACATAATTGATTAAAAAAAAATAAAGATCTTTATTAGATCTAAGTAAACCAATCATCACATGTGAGATCTAGGTTCATAAGACTTAGATACTAAAAATCTACTCTCTACACAACATAAAATAGCAATCTAAAATCAAAGAATAGAAGGAAATAAAAGAAAGAATCATGAAATCCACAAAATTTTGAATCTTAAAGTCTTCTTTTTGCCTTGCTCTCATGAGTGTTCTTGACTTAAAAGACTCTCAAAAAGTTGTGCCAAAAGTTTTATCCAAAAAAACCCTAGCGAAGCTTTATATAGGAAGTGAGAAAAATATGTCAGCTGCAAACAATATAACCGGAGACAAGACTATCATCTAAGAGGAAAGTATACATCATAGTAAGTTTTGAAAATAATCATGACTAACTCCTAACTAGTGATGTTGCTCAAATCTTATGTCCTTAAAATCTTAGGCTAAATAATCCATAACTTTATTTCACATAGATTTTACCTATCAAATCTATCATTGTATAATTCATTCATCAAAGATCAAGTATTCATATATACTCAATTCAATTCAATTGAAAGTTATCAAATTCAAAATAATTGCAAGTCAATAAAATAATAAAATTCGGTTAAATGTGAAAAATTGGTCTCTTAAGTAGCAAAAGTTTCTATATCCTCTTATGAACTTTCCTCTTGAGCTCCTTCCTCTTTTTGATCATCATCTTCTTTGGTTGGCTCCAAAGTAGCTTCTTCTTCTAAAGATGAGGAAGGAGACTTTTGGAAAACATCATGAACTTTCAAACCATTCAATCTAGCCACATAGTGAAAGAGTCGTGTAATGCGATTTTGCTTAGCCAACATCTTGCCCATTTTATACTTCATCATGTCTTAGTGGGTACTCATATTTTTCAACATTTCTTCTATTCGATTAAGCCGAGAACTTGATCCTTGGCTTGTACTAGAACTTGCACCTATATGTCCTTTAGTTGCATCCAAGTTCATGTGCATATTCCTAAATGTTTCTTTCCTTAATGGCTTCATCTCTCCAACCACCGTCATGTTAACCAATTGTCTAGTATCCGAGGAGCTAATAGAGTGACATAAGGCCTATAGCAAATCTTTCCATGCTCGTAGATGCTGATTGCCTACTTCATCAAATAGTTTGCCAATAACATAGCTAAATTAATGAGACATTTCTTAATCATATTATATAAAGCTAGTAGCTCAAATTTACCATAATCGTATGAGATATCAGCCAATGAATGATGTGTTACTTAAGGCAGCATAAGCAAGAAGCTTGACTGGACTTGGCCTGGTAAGATCTACCCATAACAATGTCTTGCCAAAACCCGTACTATGAGACTCCATGTGGTAACTTGATTGGAAGCTTAAGAAACTTCTTAATTTGCACACATTTTTCCAAATATAAGCTTAAGTAAACTCCAAATTCTACAATAGTGATTAAATGTGTATAGTTGTTAAGTCGAAATCATAGTTTCCATTGTTGTCTAAATGTCGATAGCTTTTCCCATGGGTTGATTGAAACCATAGCCTAGACTTGATCACATAAATGGAGTTCCTCAATAACATTCTAATCAAGATATAACGTCTCTCTAAAGGTACATAATTGGAAATAATGAAAATGATCCCGAGTGGCTTTTCATGAAAAACGCAACATCGGATGAGGAGATGGTGGCAGTTGAGATGAGGATGATGCAATAGCTTTGTCTTTGTGTCTTATGTCTAGTTTTTTCCTTAATGCCATGTTCTACATGAAAAAGAAGTAAATTAAAATCAAGAAATGGACACCAATGCTTACCCTACACTTAGAATGATAACCAATTTAAGAACTAAGCACAATTGTGGAAGAAAATATGATAAAAAGCATTGAGGCAATCCATCAAACACACGGTGGGCATGTCTTATTCTTTGGAATTTTTAAGTAATAGCCATGTGATCACATAATCCTATAGGATAACATGTAATCGAAACTTACCTAATGAATGATTCTTACATGCTTTAGCAACCAAAACCTAAGATTTTCGACTTTCTTCAAAACCCATAACTCTTGAGTTTCAAGAACCAGCACCCATGTGTGAAGAAATTCAAGTCCATACATGTAAGAAGAAATTCCAAACTCCCTATGATGCATCATAATTGACATGATTATATGAGTGATTGTGTCTTTTAAAATTTGAATTTTGCACCTTTTCAAGAACACGATCATGTTCATCATGGACATCACTACCTAACTACTAAAACAAACAACATTCATCATTACTCACACTAACTAAGTAGAATCATGCAAAAGCCCCATGTTATAACTACTCTATAAATTAGAAAAGTGAAATCTAAGTGAGTTCTTCTAAGAAAAAATTCAAGAAGAAGAGAGATATGAAGAACTTACTAGAGTACTTGGGGTAAAGTGCACTTAGGGAAGCTTAAATTGGTGTAAATGTTGGATTGTGGATCAAAGATGGGAGTAACTGTATTCTTGTGTGTATTTAGGCATGTGTGAGAGAGTGCAAATGAGAGAGGATGTTGTGTGTGTGTAAGTGTGAAATAAGAAGTGAGGGACTCGTAGGTCGTGATCTTATATAGCAGGCATGACATGACCCAAGATACGACTATGTTTTACGGTTATGCACTCTACTATGATGTGCCCAAATGAGTCACTTGGGAGCAATACGAACTAAGACACAACCATATCTTGTGACTTTGTAATGCACTTTGAGCATGGTGTGAAATACGCTTAGAAGTGACACAATCCAAGACATGACTATGTCTTTGAACCATGTAGTAGACTATTATCTGCCCCTACCTACACACCTCCACCTCACCCCCTTTTTTTAATTAATTAAGCCTAATCCTAAGTGCAAGAAATTAAATTAAAAAAAAATAAAAAAATTAAATTAAAATATACAAATACTAATATTAAATAATAACTAAAACTATCTAAATGCATAAGTAAAGTGCTAAAAATAATGAAAATAAATAGCTGACTTAAGTTGCCTCCCAAGAGCACTATGTTTAACATTGATAGCTTGATGGGAAACATTTGCAAATATGATTGTCTTGCTGAGTTGAGATAGAAGTTCACCCGTCCCTCTTACTCAAAATTGCTACTGAAATATGATTTCAACCTTTGATCATTCACTTTGAATGGTCCCCTTTCTAGATGTGTAACTTGAAGCATCCCATATAGAAAAACCTTACTAACTATAAATAGTCTAGACCATCTAGATTTTAACTTACTTGAAAATAAATAAAGTCGAGAATTACAAAAGAGTATGAACTCCTTCTTTAAATTGACGACCTTACTTGATTTACTGATCGTAATACTTCTTAGTCCTTTCTTTCTATATCCTCAAGTTTTCTTATGCCATGACTCGCCACTCATCTAGCTCATTCAATTGAAGCTTTTGATAAGTACCTAAACATTCAAAATCCAAGTTAGCACTTTTAATTGCCCAATAAGCTTTATGCTCATTCTCTACTAGTAAGTGATAAGCTTTCTCAGATACGAGTTAATATGGTGTAGTTCTTAGTGGGGTTTTGTAAAAGGTTCTATGTGCCCATAGTACTTCATTTAACTTCTCTAACCAATCTTTTCTATGATGCTCTACGGTTTTCTTAAGGACTCACTTAAGGTTTTAGTTAGCCACTTCTACTTGGCCACTAGTTTAGGGATGGTATGAGGTGGCTATCCTATGTGTGACACCATAATGTTTCAACATTTGCTCAAGTTGAGTGTTATAGAATTGTGTTCCCATGTTAGTTATAATATTCTTAAGAGTACCAAATTGAGAAAATAGGCCTTTCAAAAATTTCTTTACTACCCTAGCATCATTAATGGGTAAGGCTTGACCCTCAACCTACTTCGAAATGTACTCAATTGCCATTAGGTCGCATTTATTCCCATGATAGTTCGGGAAAGGGCCTGTAAAGTTGATTCCCTACACATCGAACACTTTGACCTCTAAAATGGGGTTTTGTGACACTTCATCCCTACAGGATGTGTTCTAAGCTTGTTGACAACTAACACAAGTTTTAACACACTTTTAGACATCTTTGAATAATGTAGGCCATTAAAATCTAACATCTAAGACCTTATGAGTTGTCTTATTAGCATTATGGTGCTTGCAACCCCTACTAAACCTAACTCTACACCCCCAACAAGTCTTAAATTACAATAACTCAAAATTGTCCATCCTTTAGGGTATGGTACATTATGTAAGCAGCGGGTTACGAGCTTAGAATGGGTCGAATGAGTATGAAGAATAGGGAGTAAAATGAGACGTTTTGATAGTGAATGTGTATGGATACAATGCACCAAGACATAAACACAATCAGTGGATGAGCTTAAAATAGAGTTTGATACGACTTACGAATACTAAATGTTGCTCAAGGTTTTAAATGAAAGGTTAGATGCAACTTACTAACTCATCCAAATAAAGGGTTCACCATAATCTCGAGAACAAGATTGATAAGAATGTGGGGAAGATTAAAGAGTTTAGTCACCACTCAATAATCTAGCTAAAAGGTAAGCTCTAAGAGCTTAGAAGTAACCTTACTCGAAAAGGGAAAGTTATAAGTGCAAGAATATACTTTTGTCTATTAATGTATGATGATCCTTATGTTGTTTACAATTATTGCAATTTATAGTAAGTCCTAAACCTTAGTGGAAAAATTATAATTAATGTATAAGGCCTTAAACCCTAAAGAATTGGGCCCATAAATAAAATAAAGAAAACATGTACAAGAATACAAAAGTGTGTGTTTAATAGAAGTCAGCATGCAGTCACTTGGCCTATCCTAGAAGGTGCAGGATTTGAACTGGGCAAAGTCAGTAGTTGGATGTCTAGGTTTGAGGAAGAGTCTTTGAAGTGTTGCATTAGTTGGTTGAGACACCAAAATGGTTGGCGCATAATTGCTGAGTTCTAGAATTAGTTAGCACTAGTCTTTCGGTGCTGTGCCAAGTGGTTCTTTGGTCTTAAGTACTCAACCGTGTAGTCTCTTGTCTTCTCGGCAGATGATAGAATTGGTACTAAGTGTCTCCTTTTCTTCCCATCTGTCTTCTGTTATTAGTTTGTCTTTGGCAAAACTTGATTAGCCTTAACTCAGGATCGGTTAGCTTTGGTTTGGATATAGTCAAAGATTAATTCCTATCATTACCACGAGTCTGAAAAGAAGTCATCCTCGACGTTAAACCTTAGGCATAGGCCAGAAAGCCAAACAAACTTCTCTTCCCTTTTTATTTCACTATGAGTACCGAGTGTCTCTAGATTTCCTCAACACTTATAGGGGTTAAGTAATAACTCTTCCCATCCTTTCGAATAGTGTAAGTGTTAAGGAAGCTATCATGGATCACTTTCCGATCATACTCTCATGGTTGACTAAGAAGTAAATTTGTGGCATTCATAGGGACCACATCGAATTCAATCTTATCCTCATACTGCCTTGCCTTAAATGTTATCTGAGCTCTTTTATGTACATAGACCATACCTTTATCATTAAACCACTTCAATCCATAGGGTCTGGGGTATGAGTAGGTTGGCAATTTCATCTTTTCCATTAGCTCAGTAGAGACAATGTTGGTATAGCTACATCCACTGACAATCAAGGAATAGGTCTTCCTACTCACTGAGCAATGTATGTGAAATAAATTTTCCCTTTATCTAAGATTTGCTTTTAGGTCGGCTCACTTGTTGGTCATGGCTATGAGGTCATTCATGTTTTCAGCATAGATATCTTCTTCTATCAACTCATCTTTCGAAGCCCTATCACTCTGGCTCTCTACTTCTGCATTAGGTCCTTCACCTTTCAAGACCATGACCCTTTTATTCAGGCATTAGGATGCAATATGTTTGTGGCCTAAGCATTTGAAACACTTCACTTCTCGGGCCTTGTTATTGGGTCCCTTTTCTTTCTCAACCCTATTTATCTTGGCATGAACAGGTCGGCTAGACTTACCTCTTTCCATCTCCGCCTTTAGCCTTCTCTCAACATACTTGTTAGTTTCAGGGATGACTGGTTAAGGTCGGTTAGTTGGCCTCTGATGTCTCCTTCTCCTTTGCCTCTCTACTCTTAATGCCAAATTGATCAGCTCGTCTAATGAGTTAAATGGTTGTAGTTTGACTATGTTGGCATTGTCATCTCGAAGTCCACTTAGAAACCTGGCAATGGTATGGTCCTATGGCTTGGCAATCTCACGTCTAGTCATCAAGGTCTTAAACTTTTGCAAATATTCTTCAACAGTGTTTCGACCTTACCTTAGGTGCTAAAAAGAATGGAGCATCTCTTGCTTGAAGTAGGTCAGCATAAAGTGCTCATTCATCAATCGCTTCATAAGCCTCTAAGTTCTTATCAACTCTTCTCCTTCAACACTTCACTTGGCAACTAACTTATCCCACCAAAGACTTGCATATTTAACAAAGGATAATGAAGACAGCTTAACCTTTGTTCAATCATCACACTTGTAGTACCTAAACAACTTCTTGACATGGGGAACCCAGTCAAGGAACTCTTCAGGTCGGCTACTTCCATAAAAGGTCAGCAGTTTAAGCATGATATTATCAAGTCCTTAACTAAGTGCTCAAGGTTCATCCCTTGGATTCCAAGTTGGTCGTTTTACTTTGAATCAACCACTTTAGTTGGAGCTCTGCTCAGGCACATCTCTTCTTGACCTTGGCCCTCTTCTTTAGACTTCTTGATTCGCTTCGAAGTCAACATTCCTATTATTTCTTCTTCTCGACACAGGTTAGTTTTCTCTTCTTAGCTTAGTAGCTCTTCTCAGTTATCGCTTGTCATTATCTAGCTCATTGGAACCACTTACAGTGGTGGGTGTTCGTTCCCTTCTTTCACCTTGGCTAATATGTCCGTAGCCTCTAACTAACCTAGTAAGCTCCTAGATAGAGTTAGTGAGATTGTGAATTTGATATTCTAAGTTGTTAACACGTTGCCTCAATCATCCACGACAACTATCTCTACTATTATTAACATTCTCTTCTGACATTGTGGTCCGTTTAATAAATTTCAAAGAGAAAATTTAACAAACATGTAACACACTCAACTATACTCAACTTGGAACTACCATTAAGGCAACTCCACATATACTACTATAACATAATGCAACTAACAGTAACCCAGAAATTATTGCTACTTGATTTAATAACCTAATACAAATAGTATAATACTGCAACTACTAAGAATATGAACAATGTACTATACTATAGAATGAGAATAAATAGATGTTTAAACCATGAATCAAACTTTGAAGAACATTAATACACGTCTCCCTAAAGCTTTGATACTAAGATGATGTGAGCAATAGGTCATGAGCTTGAATGGGTTGATTGGGTATGAAGAATAGGAAGTAAAATGAGAGGTTTTGACCATGAATGTGTATGGATACTATGCACCAAGACACAACCACAATCGGTGGATGAGCTCAAAATAGCGTTCGATACAACTCACAAATACTAAATGTTGCTCAAGGTCTTAAATGAGAGGTTAAATGCGACTCATTAACTTGCTGAAATGAAGGGTTCAACCCAATCTTGAGAACAAAATTGATAAGAGCATAGGGAAGATTAAAGAGTTTAGTCACCACTCAACAATCCGACTAAAAGGAAAGCTTTGAGAGCTCAAAAGTACCCTTGCTCGAAAAGGGAAAGTTCCAAATGCAGGAATATACTTTTGTCTATTAATGTATGATGATCCCTATGTTATTTACAAATGTTGCTATTTATAGCAAGTCTTAAACCCTAGTGGCAAAATTGTAAATAATATATAAGGCCTTAAATCATAAAGAATTAAGCTATAAATAAAATAAAGAAAACATGTACAAGAATACAAAATTATATGTTTAATAGAAGTAGGTATGCAGTCACTCGGCTTATCTTAGAAGGAGCAAGCTCTAAACTGGGTAAGGTCGGCAGTTGGATGTTTGGGTCTAAGAAGGAGCCTTTAAAGTCTTGCATTGCTTGGCTGAGATATTAGAAAGGTCAACCCATAATTGCCGAGCTCTAGAATTAGTCGACACTAGTCTCTTGATGCTGTACTGAGTGGGTCTTTAGTCTTGAGTGCTTAGCCGTGTGATTTCCCGTCTTCATGGAAAACAATAGAATTGGTGTCGAGTGTCTCCTTTTCTTCCCTTCAATCTTCTATTATTAGTTTATCCTCGGCAAAACTTGATTGACCTTGGCTAGGGATCAGTTGACTTTGGCTTGAATATAGTTAGAGGTTGATTCCTATCAGTACATATCTCCTAATGATATGGTTTGCAAAACGTTAAACAAGTAAGGTTCATCTGAAAAGTAGTATTTCACATCATAAAAGAATTTATTCTTTTGCTAGTGTGAGAGCCCTTATGGAACGATTCTAGCAACTGAAAAATTGGCAATATTTGCAAACTAAGGGGTTTCTAAATTACTTAGTGAATGACGTAGAGACACTTTAGGGAACATATCATTAATCCCACTCCCATTAAGAACTTCGAGGTTTGAATTCTCCAATCAAGATAGGTGATTTGTTGCTAAGTTCTTAATGCCTTTCTTATCTTTATTCTCTATGTCGAACTATTGTAGCAATAGGATCTACCTTGTCAATCTTAGCTTAGCGTTTGGTTTTGCCAAGAAGTACCTGAGAGTAGATTGATCAGTGAAAACAATTACTTTTGATAGAAACAAGAGAAAAACTTTTCAAAGGAAAAAACAACTATTAACAACTCCTTCTCTGTGGTGGTATAGTTCTCCTAAGCACTCGTGAGGGTTTTGCTAGCATAATAAATTAATTGAAAATACTTGTCTTTTCATTGTCCTATTATTGCCCCTACTACGTAGTCGCTTACGTTGTATATAAGTTCAAAGGGGTGTGTCAAATCGGCTGCTATTGTGATTGAGGTGGTAGTGAGTTTCTTATTAAGGAGATTAAAAGCTTCTAAACATTCTTGAGAGAAGACATAGGGCACATTTTTCTCTAATAGCCCAGCTAAAGGTCAAGCAAGTTTGGAGAAGTCCTTAATGAAATGCCTATAGAACCTTACATGCCCTAAAAAGCTTATGATGGCCTTGACTAAAGTTAGGGGTTGAAGTCTTGTAATGGCATCTACTTTGATAGTATCTACCTCAATTCCTCAACATGAGACTTTGTGCTTGAGTACAATACCTTCTTGTACCATAAAGTGGTACTTCTCTCAATTGAGCACAAGGTTGGTTTCTTCGTACTTAGCTAATACCTTCTCTAAATTATGCAAACACTGGTCAAATGAGTTACCAAAAATTGAAAAGTCATCCATAAATAACTCCATGATGTCCTTAGTCAAGTCATCAAAAATGGCTATCATGTGTCGTTAGAATATAGTAGGTAAATTGCAAAGCCTAAACCACATTCTTTGGTAAGCGAAAGTGCTACAAGGGTAAGTGAATGTTATCTTCTGTTGATCTTCAAGAGCATAGGTATCTAAAAATAACTTGACAAGCCATCAACAAAACAACAGTAGACATCCAGTAAGATGTTCTAACATTTGATCCATAAAAAAGGTAAAGGAAAATGGTGCTTACGTATAACATCATTTAGCTTCCTATAATCAATATATATACGCCACCCTATAACAGTTCCCATTGGAATTAATTCGTTCTTTTCATTAAGGAACACTATCATCCTACCTTTCTTAGGAACTACTTGTACCGAATTCACCTAAGATCTATCATAGATAGGGTAGATCATAGTTGCATTAAGGAGTTTGATAACTTCCTTTTTTACTACCACTTTCATGTTTAGATTCAAACGTCTTTAGGGTTACATTACTAGTTTCTGGTTATCTTCCATTAGAATCTTATATGTGTAAAAGGAAAGATTTATGCCTCGAATGTTTGATATCTTCTAACCAATAACCCTCTTATGCTCCTTAAGCACCTTCAGTAACTTCCCTTTCCACTTCTCATCTAAATCGGAAGCGATAATCACCGATAGTTGAGAATCCTTCTCTAAAAGGTGTACTCTAAATAGTCAGGTAGTTGCTTCATCTCCAATGTCGGTGGTTCCTTAATTGAAGGTTTCAACCTTGCTTCCTTTATCTTGTTAATCACCTCAAACTCTTTCTCTTCCATGGTTGGTTTATTAGCCTCTAATTAGGCTACAACCTTAGATTGATTGGGATTCTTCAAAGCTACTTTTGTACCTAACTACAAGCAATTCTCTAATGGTTCCTTAAAAACGAATTCCTAGACATAACTTACAATAGGCTCGTTAGTATCATCTAAAAGATAACAAGTATCATCTTGTTCCATCGATCTTTCCATAGCTTCAGAAATTTTAAACATAATCTCTTCATCTCTTACCCTCAAAATGAACTTGCTACTACTAACATCAATAATAGCCCTAGTAATAGCTAAGAAAGGCTTACCTAAGATAAGGGGTATGTCAAAATCTTCATCTATATCCATTATCACAAAATCAATAGGGGAAATGAATTTACCCACCTAGACTAGTATGTCATCAATAATGCCTTCGAGGTATTTTATAGACCTATTGGCTAATTGTAAGCTCATGCGTATAGGTTTTGGTTCCCTTAATCCTAGTTTTGCAAAAAATTCGTAAGGCATCAAGTTGATACTTGCACTTAGGTCAGCCAAGGCCTTATCAACTAACAAGTTACCAATTTTACAAGGAATTTTAAAACTCCCTAGGTCTTTCAACTTCTTAGGTAACTTATTTTGCACGATCACTAAACATTCATCACCTAAGGTGATTGTAAAAAGCTATGCAAGTTTCCTCTTATTAGATAGCAAGTCTTCTAAGAATTTTGCATATTTTAGCATTTATGACAAAGCATCAACCAAGGGTAAGTTAATATGAAATTGTTTAAAAAGATTGGGGAACTTACTAAATTGATGGTCATTGTGATCTTGCTTGAGTCTTTGAGGATATGGAATAAGTGGCTGGTATTCCTTCACCTTAGGTAGCTCAACACTTTCCTTAGCTTTTACCTCTTTACTTCTTTTGGTGGTGTTGCTGTTATCCTTTTTCTCAATTTAAAGCTCTTTCCTACTTCTAAGTGCCACTGCCTTAACATGTTCTTTTAGATTGGGTTCTATGTATCCTAGCAACGCAACCTATGGTCTTTTAGAGATTAGCTTTATAAGCTAATCAATCTAGTTTTCAAGATTACAGTTGGAGGCCTCTTGATTCCTTAATGAGGTTTCGATATTTGATAGTCGAGCTTCATTTCCTTGATTATATTTGGTGAGAAGCTCTTCTAAACTAAGCTTCTTCTCTTGAATAGGAGGAGGTAGTGGTCTTTGAAATTTGGATTGACCAAAAGTAGCCTTTTATTGGCCTTGATTTTGATCTCCCTATGAAAAGTTGGGATGGTTCTTCTAGCTAAGATTGTAAGTATTGTTGAAAGGATTATTATGTTATCGAGGTAGATTTCCTAAGTAATCCACTTGTTCCATTTGTTCTTATCCTTCATACCCTTTCATATTAAGATCATTCATACTCGTTATGCTTATTGAGGACCAATAGAAAGTGCATTGTTTTCTTACTCAAAAGATCCACTTTAGCTACTCATGAATTCCCATAACACTTTGGTTGGCTCTAGTGTTTTCCCACTAATAGTTATTCATCACCATCTCTTCAATCAAGTTCTACACTTGCTCAAGTGTTTTTGTATTTAAAGTACCTCCTGTGAAAGCATCAACGTATGTATCGTAGTCAAATTAAGACCATTGTAGAAGGTCTGAATTTGCATCCATAAGGGAAGGCCATCATGTAGGCATCTGCTACGCAAGTCCTTGAACCGCTATGATGTGTCATATAGGGCTTTAGCTTCCAATTGGGCAAAGCAAGAAATATCATTTTAAAGCTTAGTGGTCATCACTAGTAGGAAATATTTCTCTAAGAATTTCTCTACCAAATCATTCCAGGTTGTTATTGAGTTTCATGGCAAGGAGTTTAACCACTACTTTGCTCTTCCCCTCAAAGAGAAAGGGAATAACAGCAATCAGATAGCGTCATCCATCGCTCCATTAATCTTAAATGTATCACAAATATCTAGAAAACAAGAGATGTTAGCATTAGGTTCTTCATCTTAGAGACCATGAAACTACACATACTATTGCATCATTTGGATGATGTTGGGTGCAATTTGAAAATTATTGGTAGTAACTATTGGTTTGGTGATACTAGAGTTGATCTTAGTGAGTAAAGGCCTCGAATAATTAGACAAAGTGTAGTTTACTTCATTGTCATTATTGACCAATGGTTTTGGATTTTGTGGTGGACCTTGTAGATTTATAACTTAGTCATTCATCTCTCTACTTTCTACCTTAACCTCCGTAATTGACTTGTCTTCTATGGTAGCCATTGTTTGTTTCACTGGCAATCTCAACTTTTAAAGGGTCGTTCTTTCAATCTCATGATCAAGCTCTACCAAATCTTCTGAATTACTTTGAGTCAAGCACTATAAAGGGGAAAAATAAAAAAAATCAGTTGCAACTTAAAACACTTGAAAGAAAATAAAAAAAAAAAACAAAGAAAATAATTTTTAAACTAATAAAGCTATGATTGTTCTTAATATCAAAGTCCCCAACAATGGCACCAAAAACTTGACACAAAGTAAGCATACCTATCAAATTCTAATATAGTGGGTATGAGTCCAAATTGATACCTTAGAGACCTCAAATATTAGTATTAGCCTTAGCTCTATTATTTAACCAAACAAATTCAATTCAAGAATTGTAAAATTTGCAGCCACTAATTAATTTAATAATTAATGAAGAACTAAACTAGAAAATAAACTATTAAAGATTAACTTCAAGACTCAATGATGTACCTAGATCTCGATTCCTTTGATCTACGCGTATAACTTTCCCTAAAGATAATTTAATTAAATCTTTAATTTCTTCTTGACCAAAAAAACTCTCTTTTAAAGTTAATAACTTTCTAAAGCTTATTAATCGTAATCTCTAGATTACCTAATAAAATCTTTTCCCCATAGCGTAATATAAGATCGCATTAATCATGCAACGAATTCTCTTAAAAATAATATTATAATTTTGGAATATTCTTACAATTTATCTCTAACATTGCACAAACTCCCATTAACTGTACTAGATCTAATAATACAAGAACACTGACGATCTTCTTGTATAATATCATATTTAAATAAATAACCTACAAAATTATTAACCTAAAATATGCAAGCACACATCATTGATTCAAAGAGAATACAAATCTTTATTAGATCTAAATAAACCAATCTTCACATGTCAAATCTAGGTTCATAAGACCTAGATACTAAAAATCTACTCTCTACACATCATAAAATAGCAATCTAAAATCAAAGAATAGAAGGAAATAAAAGCAAGAATCATGAAATCCACAAAAGAGTGAATCTTGAAGTCTTCTTTTTGACTTACTCTCTTGAGTGTTCTTGACTTGAAAAACTTTTAAAAAGTCATGCTAAAAGTTCTATCTAGAAAACCCTATTGAAGCTTTATATAGGAAGTAAGAAAAAAATGTTGGCTACAAGCAATACTACCAGGGACATGACCGCATCCCTTGGTCATGTCCTTTATTATTATTGGCCTTTCTTTAAAAAAGGAAATTGGGAATGATATGACCAAGGACATGGTCGTCGGTCATGTCGTTTGGTTCTGTTCTTGATAATGATAATTTAAAATAAGCTCCAAATTCATCTAGGAATGATATAGTCATATTATTTGATCGTGTCGATCTTCACACCTTTATAATATGCTTATTTTAGCTCTAAATTGAGTGAAACTTATTTCTATATTCTATTTTTCTTATGTAGATCATTTTAAAACCTAGAAAACAAAATTTTACTCAATTAATTATATTTTTATAAAAATAAACTATAGTTTCAAAGGAAAATAATAAAAAATCACTATGTAAAATATATCTAAGTAGGAACTCATTAGTTAGGCTAGGTTTCTTTTGAGCAAATAGATTTTCACTCCTTAAACATTTTGGCCATTTTATGTAGTTTCAGCTAAGCAAGCTACGTGTTGAGTATTTTTGGCCACTACATGTTGTTCTAGCTAGGTTAAGACTTTTAGCTACTTGTTGTAGCCCTAAGCTAAAATTATGTAGGGATCCTTTAGTAACTCTTAGTTATCCTATGTTGGGCTAGGATATTGGTGCTGATGCATTTGTTCATGTGCATGAGAATGACATGCATTGTATGCATGGGCTTTTAGGCTAGGCATTGATGTAACATGGTTAAAAAAAAAAATTAGATTTACTATTATGTTGTTATTTGTTGGAGATGTTTATGATAAGCCAATTTGGCTGGGTAATTATTATTACATGTTTAAAATATCTAATTAATGGATCGATTACTATTAGTAGACTTGTTTATCTTGTTTATGTTTATCTACTCTCACTTAGCTCACAAAAAGCTGAAGGGATGTTTGTTTATGAATCCTTAGGTTATAGAAGACAATGAATGATAGAACTTGAAAATTGAGATGGGCTAAAGAGAGCGTTTAGCTAGAAGATTATATGTTGATACTAAGATGTGAATACTCAAGAAGATATCTATGCTTCCCTATAGGTTTTGATGAATTAACTTGAGAATAGCGACATAATCATGAATTGGTTTCTGTAATAGTTCTAAAATAAGTGATATGTGATACTTTGTGGTAGGCCCATGTTGTTAAGTGTTCATAAGTGATATCTATTATCAATAAAGAAAAATATAATGGTTCCATCTATATATTGAGATTTGTTATAGTTAAAACAAGTTGACTTTGCCATATCTCTAATACGAGGATGGCAAGTAGTAAACCATCTCGACAGCACTAAGAGAGTGTTAGAAGAGTAAGAAAAAAAAAATGTAAAAGTAGATGCATGGGAAGGTAGGGTACTACAAGAATGCTAACTAGCAGCTTACTTTAGTGGTGTCACCTAAAATTAATTAGTGTATGAGAAGGAACTCTCTTCTCTCATTCAAGCCCTCAAATTATGGTAGCATTTACCCTGAGTTTGTAAACTATACTAATCATAAGTCTTTAAAGTACCTCCAAGGATAGTAGAAGCTATCACGATGATAAGCTAAGTAGGTTGAATTTATATTTGATTAAGTTAAGAAGGGAAGTACAAACTTTATTGCATATGCTCTATTGATAATACATGTCCTAATCACTCAGCTATAAGCAAAGATTCTTGGATTTAGCTTGTTAACCAAGCTATATGATTAAGACAAGTATTTTAGGCCAATTGTATCAACGTGAAAGGAAGGATTAAGTATGGACGGGTTTTATAGAGCTAGTGACTACTTGTATGAGAAACCTCATCTATGTATTCCAAGAAGCTTGGTGCTTAAGCTATTAGTTCATGAAGTCCATACTAAAGGCTTAGCAAGTCATTTTTGGGAAAAGAGGGCATACAAACTATTGAAGGAGCATTTCTTTTAAGTAAGGATAATGAAGAATGTCAATTAGGTACTTAAGTGTTGTTCTATGTGTAAGAAGGTTGAGGAAAAGAAGGAGTCCTGTGGAGAGTATATACCTTTACCCATTCTAACTAACCCTAGATCGACCTAAGCATAGACTTTGTATACAAATTACTATGAACTACCTAACAACATGATTTAATTATGCTAATGGAGGATTAGTTTAGCAAGATGGCCTACTTTATTCCCTATCAAAAAATTGAAGATGCATTATTTATTGCTAACCTCTTTTGTGCAGGAGACTGTACAACTACATAGAGTTGCCCATAACATTGTCTCAAATCAAGAAACAAAGTTTATGAGCTTTTCTAGAAGACACATTATGGTGGAGACTTGGACAAAGTTGATGTTTAACACCTTTTGTTGTCCCTAAATAGATAAACAAATCGAGGAAGTGAACTGAGCTCTTGGAGTGTTGTTACAAGATACAGTATGGAAGAACTTACATGACTAGGACTTTTGTTTACTTTTCGTAAAGTTCACCTACAATAAGTCTACAACCATAAACCAAGGGATGATCAAGTTATGATAGTACTGCCATGTATTATGGGAAGATTTGAGACCAATCACCTCGATTAGTCATGAACCTTCAATGTACCATACAAGGTGTCAACGCAATCTCAGCTTTTGTTAGGAGACTTGCATTAAGTAATATTAAAGTAAATAAATATAATCAAACATCAAATTAAAAGCATCATAGTCTAGCGAAGAGTGTCCTCTAAATAAGTCTTACAGATAATAGCAAAATGAATTAGTAGTCTATGCTACTTTGAAGTCTTAAAAGATAATTCAACTGTTAGAGAGACCTAATAACAAATAAAACTTCATTGGTGCTCTCGTCTTCCCTTTGACATCCTTAAGGACGATAGAACTAACCTTGGGCATCCTGTGGTCCGATTCCAACCATATGTCATGCTACATCAACAAACTATTAGGGATAGGCTACAATTACTTAGTGAGCAACCTTTCTATGCTATTGATAAGTAATTTCCAAGTAAGTTATTTAAACAAGTGTATGAATGCAAACAACCATATGCTATATATACATCATATATAGCTTAGCGGTGACTGTAAAGTATGGTTTGACGTCCACCATTACTCGAGTTGAGAAGTATTTAGGCATGTTAGGACTTGTGTCTCTACTTCTAAATCTAATATCATTTCTCTTAGTAGACCCAAAGCAATGGACATAGCTTAGCCTCAAATTTAGGGTGGCATTCCTTAGAGTGAAGTAAATCCTAAAGGTTAAGATTAAAACATGTTGCACAAATATGTTGTAAAAATCAACAACATATCATATAATAATTGAATGGATCTATCATGCATGATCTCCCATTCCACTACATACTGTCAATGCCCTTTTCCTCAATGCAATAAGATGTAATGCATTTTGATTCTCTTATAGGTTAGATAATTATTAGCTTAGTTTATAAGTGACTAAACAATATCTAAAGTAGACACTCTAGATCCCAAATAACTAATGCAACAACTAATCTTGGTTTTGATATATTATAAAGTCTTATCAAACAATTGCATCCAACTCAAGTGTATGTGAGAAAATACAAGATAAGATAAGGATTTGTGTCCTCACTCAACTATGGTATCTAGTAGTCCTTAGTCAAGTCAATCCCTAGGTTCATGTCACCTAAAAAATATAATTAAAGTAAATAAGTCTCTTACTTTATACTATCTATTTGTTTTTCTTGTTCTAATTTCTTGTTTTTCCTACTTTCATATTTTGGTCATAATTTCTTCATTTTAAGTTCGTTTTTAATGTTTTTATAGTCGATTTTCATCATTTTTGAGTGTTATATCACATGGGGGAGTCCATTTAGTCAAATTAGACCCATAACTTTTTAGATTAGGCTAATTAATTACGTTGGTCAAAGATTGGTATTTGGTCCTTAAGGGTTTTCGGCCTAAGGTCAAGATTTGGGCATTAGCCCTTCTTTTTAGTTTCTTAGGTCTTTATTTATGGATTTTAAGTGAACTCTTCACATTTATTTCCTAAGGTTTTCTATTAGACCTTAGGTCAATTTTATTGGTCAAATTGGTCCTTTTTTGCTTTATCGTTAAGGTTACTTCAAGTTGGGCCCACAAAGGCCTTTTCAAATGTCTTATTGGGATTATTGGGCTTTTGATTCACATCTTTGGGAAGTCATGAAGTTGCTAGTTAGTTGGACCATTGGGGGTTTATGGCCTTTGCTTTGGGCCTTTCGATAGGTTTTGGGCTTAACTTTCACTTTAAGGACCTAAGCCTACTTCCCTTAGCTCTTTTTAGCCTCAAATCATATTAATTCTTTTAAATGTCCTATTTTCATAAAGCTTACAGATCTAGTGACTTTCTTTTATTAGACCACCAGTTATTTTTTTAACATTTAAATCACCATTTAAACTTATTTAGGCTTTTAACTCAATATTAGTCTACTAAACTTGGTTAATTAAGTACTAATCTTAATTTATTACTAACTAATGTGGTGATTAAGCTTTTAATCAAAAAGTTGCAGCTTGTTTCTTATGTTATTGGTGGCGTCTAAGTTAGTTCCATTAGGTTTTTCATCCATTCCACTTATAATTTCTCATTTTAGTAGTTGTTAACTAATCTTAATTACATTTTCACTAGAGGAAGTTAGTTTTTATCAATAAACAACTGTTGGTTTTATAGAAACACATGCCCTACAAGTGGTAGCATGCAAAGGAAGCAAGGGTTTAAGGCTTTTCTTGGTTGTGTCTTGCTAACACCTATTTATTACTTTATTTTTCTACATGTTAGTGCTTTTACTCAAACTAGTGATCCATGTTCATGCATTATCTAATCTTGTTCTACATTATCCTACACTTTAATCCTAGACATGTTTGTACATGTAAGTTGTAAGGTCTAAAATGTAAGAAATAACCATAAGTTATAAGGAAAAAATAGGTGTGAAGACCTACTATAGTAAGGATGTGGAGGCCCCAACCTTCCCTTATTATGCCATGAGCTTGGGTTTGGATACAAGGTGTGTATTTATCCTTAAGGTGGTGGAGTGAGGGAAGAAGGTATGGTAGGTGGTGGTGTATGGCTATGTGTTGTGGTGGTGGAGAAAGAGAGGGTAGTGGTGTGGTAGTTGGGGTAACCAAATGGATGGTTTTGAAAGAGTATTTGGGAGTTGTTTTGAGAGAATTTTGGAGAGAGTTTGTAAGAGATAAATGAGGATTGAAATAAGAAAAAGAGTAGGAGTGAGAGTACAGGAGTGGCCAACACTAATGGGAGAGAGAGGGGGACAAAGGGATGTCTTACTTGGTTAAGGGTACAACCTCCTTTAGTCTCCTCCTTTTTACCAATTTGGGGAAGATCTTGTCCCTTTAAAAAACAAGGGTCCTTATACCAGTTAATTACTTTGACCACATCTTATTAATGATACTTGTACATTTGTTAATTAAGATGTCATGGATGTTGCTTATGGTATTAAAGGGTGATTAGGTTAATTAATCGCGATTAGGAATGATTAAGTGAATTAAGCATAATTAAGGTTGGTTTAGGGTTTGGTTCTATTTTATCACTTTATTTTAGTTAATCAACCTATCTTGCCCGTTTGCTTAGGGTTTCTTACGTTTTGGTTCTACTTATAGTTATGGGATTTCATATACAATCAGAACTTATGATTCTTAAGCGACTAGCAAAGTTGATTATATTTAGCTAATGATTTTCACTATACAAATAACGTTTCTTATTACACTAAGGTTTTTGGTCATTTACTTATGGTTTTGGTAGACTTGATAGGGTTTTGTAATAGTTTTAGGGTTTCTTGCATATTAGGGTTAGGGTTTTATGTGTATGCCTAGGGTTACATTCTATTAATGTTTTCAATCTTCTCATTATGGTTTTTAACTCATTGTTTAAGGTTTGCTTGCTTTACTTAGAGTTTCTATCATTATATTTTGAGCAATTTTAGAGATTATCCATTAACTCTCTTCTCTAACTTCATGTTCGAGTCTAAAAACTTGTAAGGTTTACATCTACCCATAGTTTTATTAGTTAGTCAACATTTGACATTGTTTATGGTGCCAACCTAACCCTATCCATGGGAATGATTTCTACCTAGCTACTAAGGAAGAAAGCCTTGAGGGAGTAAGATGAGCCAGAGAGTTCAAGAAGCCATATTAGAAGGACATTAAATAACTCTCTAAAACAATTGTGAAGAAGAAAGAGATTGGAAATAGAGGAAGGAAGGCTATGAATTATCAACTCAAACATCAAGTGTAGATACATTTAAGTAAAGGTAGATTCCTAGGCCATATAAACACTAAGTTATCACCCTAAAGATGATGGATTGTTCAAATCTTAAGGAAGATTAGTGACAACACCTATAAGTTGGACTTACCTGAAGGATATCGTATGTCCTTTACATTCATTATAGCTAATCTAACCTCATTTATCCTAGATGAAGTTAGCTCGATGATTTGAGGCCACATCACCAATAACCCGAGGGATTTGATGGGAATCCAACCTTTTTTCCCTATTTGCTGACCTCTAAGCCATACATGTTAAGCTTTAGACCCCTCATTCAAAGTCGGCTTCGAAGCTTACAAAACATGGTAGCGAAGCTCTAGGTAGTTGACTTATTGAGGTCAAGTTAGAACTAGTTCATGGATACGACTTGCACCATAGGTTGATCTATTTCCACTCTCACCTTGACCTAACCTCGATCATAAACATGACTTGACCAATAAAGCACACTAAAGCCACTTAAGCCATTTGAATTGTTTCAAGAGAACCCTACTCAATTCTATAAGTTATTACTATATACTAGTTTTTCCGTTTCTATTAGATGCCTCACCAATGCTAAGGAGACACGTGTATTGATAAGTCGTTAGTGCATAATAGCTAATGATGATTCTTTCCTTATTATTACCCTTTTGCCCAAATTGTATATGTAGCATTTTCTATTTAATTGTACCATTTTTAGTCATTTTCTCTTATAGGAAGGTTGCTCCAATTAGTAGGTACAAAAGGGCCTCAACATAATGTAGACATCATCTTGTCTTCTTTAATATTGAATATATGCATCTTTTTCACATTTTTCTTAAAAGCTTATGCTTCAAGATCTCCTTTACTCTTATTTAGCTCCTGTTAACAACAATGGCTAGGGGTGACTACCCTTGCTCTACCATTTACACATCATATTGAGTAGCTAGAGTGAGGCCATAAGTTAGCCTTGGTAAGTAATATCCTTGGCTTGGTTTTAAAGTTTTTGCTAACCTTCCTCCTTCATTTTCTTCTCTACTTAAAAGGACCCATCTACAACACTTAGTAAGCCTAGTAATTAACTAAATCCTTAAGCACATTACTCCTCAATAGTATACAGTTGCTACTTTTTGAATGTTATCTAAACATTAATAAGCTAAACACAATTTCCAAAATTGCTTGTAGAGAACAATTGGCACCTACCACTTACAACTTAAATACAAATCCATGGCAAGAACTCTCATATACAACAAAAAATCTTCTACCTACAACCAATCTCCAACAAGATCCTCCTTAAGATAGTGATCACAAAGACCAATAACCCTTACTATGGGACTAACTTAGTGATAGATTCTTAACTTGAGCAGTAGATAGTGGTTACAATACAATAAAACTAACATCTTAGGGAAGAGATAATTACTCTTGGACAATAGGTCAAAAATCACCCCTCACTACAAAATAGAGATTAAGAGGATGATAATGGCTCTTATAACACACCTACTTCACCATCATGGAGCAAACATAGTAATCAAGCACTTATCGAGTAGTCTCAAGTACTACCATGTCCCAGCCACAAGTATACACCCCTATTGACCAACTAGATCTCATGATCAAACACCTTATTGATAAAAGGGTCTAAACAAAGCAACCTTTAAGATGCCTATACAATTGAGCAATCCCCTTTCATTTAAGCAATTTGCAATGATGGCCTTCCTCCCTATATATAAATCCCACAATTGGAATTATATGATGCAACTATCGACCTTATCACCCAATCATTGTATTATTATGCTTAGATGGAGCTATATGGCATCTCTAATGCCATTACAAGTAAGGCCTTCATAGGAAGCCTTACAAAAGTAGCCTGAAGTTGGTATTAAGGCCTTTAGTCTATTTCTAGTTTTAAAGAGCTCACCAAAGTGTTTCTATCATAACCATAAAGGAGGTCTAGTAGAATTTCTTAAAATTTTCATATTATGTGTTCACCTATGATATGGAAATTGTCTTACAAGTTTGAGACTACAAGACTTTAAACAATTAGTCACTAAAGTTTTTTATTTTTAATTTAATTAACTTACTATAATATATGAGTGACTATGGATATCCAATATTCTACAATTCACTAGAACCGTAGAGAATTAGTATCCCTTACCAAATGATAAGATCAAGTAGTAAAGATTTAAAACATAAACTTATGAAAGTTGTAATATCTAAATATAGTATTAATAATTATATATAATAATTCAAACCCACTACACAATCTATCCTCAGGTTTCAACTTTTATGCATCTTGACACTAGTACTCGGTACTCAGCCCTTAACCTATGCTCAATTATTTAGCAACCTGCTAAAGAAAACTATTGGAGAATAGGTTACAAGAGCTTGGTGAGTTATCCCTCATACTATACTAGTAAATAGGTTATCAAATAATTCATTAACAAACATATGAATGTGTGAACAAATAGCATGCCAAATAATATATATGTAGTTGACCGGTATTGCATATAACATTGGATTTAATGCCTTCCAAAGTAAGGTTTGGAGATACATCAACATCAATCACAATTGAGTTTTAACACCTAGGTTTTAAACCATATATAAATATATATAGAAATTCCTTGTTTCACGAAATAGGTTTTATTTCTAACAATCCGTAGTATACAAATTCTTAAGTTTAGTGGTAAGGTGGCCTTCACAGTCCATACTCACACCCTACAGCTGTGGTCTCTAGATGCGACCCTTAACTACCTACAATTAGTGTCTTCGGCGCCAATAAAACCTATAAGCTAAGGGTAGGTGTGGCGACCCTAGGAGGGGCCTAGTAGTATTGCCTAAAATTTCCATATCACGTGTGCACCCATGATAAGAAAATCGCCTTGCAAGTCAGAGATTGCAAGACTCTAAATAGTTGTTTACTAGAGTCTTCAATTTTAATTCATTGACTCATTATATAATATATATAATTATGGATATCCAATTTTTCCACAATTCCTCAGAACCGTAGAGAATCGGTATCCCCTACCAAAATAATGAAATAGGATATACAATTTTTGAAAATTCTAAACTTACTAAAGATAGTAAACTTAAATGAGACATTAGTCGTTTTTCGGAGCATTCCGAATTAACTACATAAGCTTTTCATCATACTGAATCAATGGTAGCACTCTGCACTCGATTCCTATCCCCTTTCCCAACTATCGATCAACCTGCAAGGAAAAGAACTGTTGGGGTGTAAGCTTACGCTTAGTGAGATAATTACCCTCCTCAATACCACATAACAGAAATTTATTATATGCACAATCATATGAATGCATGAACAATCAGTATGCCAAAAACGCATGCAGTGACCTAGGAACTGCATACGACTCAGAATTACGCCCCCTGAAGTCGGGGTTTGGAGATAATTAACCGACCCAAACCAAAATCCGGGTTCTAGACCTTGGGTTTTAATTCATTAGCACTATTGTGCTTAAGTCAAAACAAAACTAAGTATATATCCACATATATATACTTTCCCTACCGAATAATAAATTATATTTCCAAAATCCCAAGTCTAGCGGTGTGGTGGCTTCCGCAATCCACAAACACACGCCCTAAGCAGAAGCCACAAGACTCGGCCCCTCGCCGACGGTTGGCGTCTCCCAGCGCCTAGTAAGCCCATCAGCTTAGGTCAGAGACTCAATATATATAAGATGGCATAGCTAGTGCTCAATCCTGCAGGAAACTCGTATTCCTGTGAGTCCCCTCCCATCTTCTGCGTGAAGCGGCAGTCGGTGTTATCCGTATGCAATATGGGGTATGCATGATTCATTTTGATTTCTTAACCGTATAAGTGATTAACTCGATTTTCAGGGTGATCAAACAATTTCATTCCATACGATTCACATGTATATATAATGCAAGCAATTCCCATTATTAGATATAATTAACAAGTCATCACATTCATCCACAGATTCATACACATGCATTTCCCATATCCCACAAGCATCCAAATTCATATATATAAGTTTAGGTGCATCTATTCTACAAGCACAATCAAGTAAAGAGTCATTGGGAATTTACTCACTCAGTTATGCGGATCAATCAAAATAATCTGGGATAGGTCGTCTCCCCAAAGCCGAGTCCCCTAGACATCGCAAATACGATACTATAAGGATTTGAATTAAAACCTAGAAAGTTAAGCTAAAACCCTTTAAGTTATACTTTGGACTTGGTTTCGTAATTTTTTCCCGGTTTTACTTAAAAGTTCAATCGCGTATAACTTTTTCGTTTTAAATCCGATTTTTATG
Source organism: Lumnitzera littorea (assembly GCA_024138015.1). Taxonomy (NCBI): domain Eukaryota; kingdom Viridiplantae; phylum Streptophyta; class Magnoliopsida; order Myrtales; family Combretaceae; genus Lumnitzera; species Lumnitzera littorea. The sequence goes on along the minus strand of JAMXBB010000012.1, from coordinate 81,370,108 downwards.
ATCTTATAGTCAATCTTCATCGTTTTCGAGTGTACTTTAATGTGGTAAGGTTAGATTTTCGAAATGAGGTATACAATTCTGTCCATGGGTCAGAACAGTAGCATTCCTCATGTGTTGGAGTGTTTTTGGGCCTTGTTTGGTAATTGGCCTTTTTGATAACTTAAGAATTTCTTTGGGCTTGGTCTTTAGATTTTATCCTAAGCTTAAAATACTCCTTGAGATCAGATTTACAACTTTGATTTATATTCCTAAGGCTAACAACCACTTCTTGGGCCTTTTAGTGGGCTTAAGTTGTCAAATGGGCTTGTTTTTGGTTCAAACTTAAGTTAATGACTTTGGTGGGCTTATGGGGCCTTAGGTGGATTTCTTATGAGCTTCAAAACAACTTCTCTTGGTTCTTTAAGTTGCTGGTCAGATTTTTGTTGAAGGCCCATCTTAGAGTTCTAAGCTTGTTTTGAGAGTTTTAGGCCCGGTTTTGAGTTTTAGGCTTTGTATGCTAATCATACTTGCTTTGGTTAATCTTTTCACTTTGTTCTTTCACTTTTATCATATTTTTAGGCCTCATTTACCCATGTTCCAGATCTGTTCATGTTGATCCTAAGGGGTCCTTACTTGGTTTTTCAACTTATTCAATCATTTCCTTAAGTTTAGGTGATAGATTATGCACTTAACTACTTGTGTATAAATCTTAACTTAGGTTTCCTTCCATCAAATGATCCTTTAACTCATGGTCTACATAAAGAAATAAAAGATCTAATACTTCATAAAACCTCCATATCATGGCTCATGTCATTCAAAGTTGATTTCTTCATAAAACTTCATGTGATGGATTTTTCCTTAACTTAAGTCTAGATTTGAGCATGTTTAACTTAATGGAAACAAAATCAACATTCAAATGATCATGGAACCTTCACGTCCAGCATGCTTACCCTTCATTAAAGTTCTCATTTCAAGATTTTCTTAGCTTAAAATCTTCCATTCAAAGCATTAAACAAATGTCCATACAAAACACCAACTTTACATGCCCATATTTCAACTTCATGTAATGGTTTTAGGGTTTGTTTCTTAAAACGATTTTTGGTGCTATAACAACTCAAACCTTACTCATATCTTCAAGAAATCCAAGTCTTCTAACATAAATATTAATCCACACATCACAAGAATCACTTACTCGTCTTTAACGCAAAGTTTGGTAGTTGTGCACTAAGGTTCCTCTTAAGCCTTTAACTTTGCTTCCTCCTTTTTGCTTACCTTTTGAAACCCGAATCCTTTGGTCTTTTGGAAAGGGGTTTATGGAAGATTCTAATGGTCTTAGATGATCTTAAATGATGAAAGAAAATGGCACATGAACAAAGAAAAAAAAAATGCCGTGAGTTGAAGCTTCAAAATGGAAGAAAATGGATTTTGTGGGGTAAAGTTGTTTCCCCTTTTTATGTTTGTTTTAAAAGAAAGAAAGATGAAGTGAAAATGAATTTGAAAGTGAGAGAAATGGAGAGGAGTGCAGCCGGTTGGAATGAAGAGAGAAGGAGTGTTTAAATGCCTTGAAAGTATTGTCTTAAAGCTTACAAAAAGTCAACAATTGCAACTCTTGATGATGTAAGCATTAAGGGGTGAATAGTGATGTGTAAGGGAAAGTGATTGATGCTTGAAAGACAAGAGTATGGCCCCCCATTTCTCCTTGTTTAAATCTGCCATTGGAAGTCTCTTTATGCCATGGAGTGGTCTTGTCACCTTTATTAAAGTTAAGCTCATGATTTCTTGTGAAAATTTGTCCATATGTAGTATAAGTGAAGTGGTGATAAGGAAATTGTCTTATCACTAGATTTTGATAAGTTATCAATTGATAAATAATTCCAACTCTCAATTGATAAGTTATCTAAGGTGATTGGTTGGTCTACTTATTTATGTGTAAGGCTTATGCATGAAGATAAGGGCATAGCCTTATAGAAAATTGTTTTAGGATTTTTATCTTACATTGTTTTGTGATTTATGATTTGATTTTTGTAGAATTGTGAAATTTTCTAAAGTTGAATGGAATTATTCAAATTAAATTATCGATTAATTATTTAGGGTTAAAATTCCTTAATGGTTTTAAGGTTTAGGGTTTTAAGTAGCTTTAGAGCTCGCAGTTCTTCAAGCTCGGGTTTTATCGACAATTGGCTTTTGAATTGTAAAAATTTAATTNTATAGTATATTATATATGTACTATACAAATATACTTGTATTTCTACATATATGATACTATTCATTTACAAATGTTTATATGTATAATATAATTATGTAGTAAAATATCTTAACCTTAAATATATTATATACTATACGTATGAGTATATATATACATGTAATTGTACTTTATGTACATACATACATATACAATTATAATACATACATATATATATTAAAGTATTTAATATAAGTATTATTATACATAAATACATATACTTAATTATCATGTCTAGCACATACACACACACATATATATATATAGAATTTATAAAAATACAATATAATTACACAACGGTATGTTCTTATACATGTTGTATATATATATATATATCCTTTAATATAATTATACTATATTATACTAGTATTTGTAATTTGTTATTATACATGTATATATTTTCGGTTGCATAGTATATTATGTATATGTAATAAAAATTATGTAAACCTAAATATATGTATAGTATACTATATGATAAAAATACCAAATATATATTCATATCTACTATACACGCATACATACATATATCATATAAATATATATATATATATATATATATATATACCTACACATACATATGTGTATAAGTACATAAGTAGGAAAAATTTACATAGTATATACACATATTATTCTAGGTGCATACATAAATGTATGTGTAGATAACTTTCTTATATAATTAATTTGTAGGAATTACTATAGCATATGTAATATACATATGAATATAATTAAACAAAAAAAAAATACTAATGTTACATATACTTTCTACAAGATACAAGTATATACAAAAATATATAAAGAGCATTAATATAAAATAAATATATTATACATATTACCTAACTAATTTCCTTAATGAATTGAAGGTAGTAGAGATGATAAGGATTCTTTTACCTCTTCTTTGGTTCATTCTCTTTCGAATTCACCAAAAAAATTTGAAAAACAAAGATGAAGATGAGCATAGTTGAAAAGAAGAAAAGGAAAAAAGTATGTAATTGCTTTGTCTTTTTTTTTTTTCCCTCTTGGTTTCTAGACATGTTACAATGAACACAAGGAGCAAATCATGTGGTTAAAATAGAAAGAAAAATAAGAGGAAAATCCAAAGTACAATGTGGTAATCAATGAGATAAGACACAAATCTTATCTTTTGTTTTCTAATACATAACTAACACATGGTGAAAACTAGAGGAGCAACACATGTACACCAACAATCTAGAAGGTATGGGACATGGAAACTGGAAAAGAAATATGGATAGAAGGAAAAAGAAAAAAGAAACAAAAAAGAGAAAGGAAAAGGAAGAAAAAGGCAATTAAAAATATAAATATTAGATTTTTCTAAATATAAAAATTATGAATTTAGTATTTATAAAATAATATTGAAATTTTTATATAAATTTATTAATTAAATTGTTACCCATTATGTTTCTAATATTTACGAATTATTTCAACGTGTTTGCTAGAACTTATATGTGATTATGTGTACTAGTTAATAATTACATTCGACTAAAGTTTTATTACTATAAAGTTATATTTATCCATTTTATAAGTTTAAAGTTATAGTTTTAGGGTTTGCGTCATGTTTGAGTTCAATTTCAGGTATTTATATGTACATCGGATTTATGATTTTTATACGTGATTCAGGTTTCGATCAAATTTCTAGGGATTTTATTACCGATACTATATTCGATTTCATAATTTAACAAAATTTTATCTTACTCGACCTTCTCAACTCCTAAAGTTATGTAGTGTACTAGAGTTCGGTTTTACTCTCAAATAACTAAACTTGTGGAGTTTACAGTTTCTTCACCACTTTATCACTAGCAAATAGCCAAAAAGAGACAACTCATCGCTCATACTAATTTTCTCATGACTAGACAAGACCTTACAAGAATATGTGGTAAGATTCACTATTGTTATGATTAAGATTCCACATCTTGACATAAACATAGCATTCAATTCTACCATACTAGGAGCAAAGGACAGATGCCAATTCTTTTACCCCATGAAAAAGAAATCGAAGACTTTTGTAGAGTTCTAGATGCAAGCTTAAAAAACCATCACCCAGAAAGATAATATCTTAGTACAGTCAAAATTCAAGCGACAACCCTAAGGAGAAAGGAAAGATAAAAGGGACTAACCACCTCATATGGATTAACTTAGCCCCCATCTCAATTAATAGGTTAACCAAGCCTACTTCACACTATACTACTCGAAAAGGGCATTGTGCCGTCTCACAAGGAGTATCACCATCTCTTAAAACCATAGGACACAAGGAGTATCACCATCTCCTAAAACCATAGGACCACATCCTTATGGAAATCTAAGATTGTGACACCAACGCCTTACCAAAAAAGCAATGCAACACCCTTACTTGACGGTAGTCTGATCAGTATTATGCTTCCCACAAAGATAAGGGCCATATAACTACTAATTCAACTTAGCTAAAAAACACATTAGAAGACATCATTCAATGAGGTTGTCTCCATTATAGACACCTTATTTTTGCTTAGTCTTATTTCATCTCTAGCTTAGGAACCCTTGTTTTTAGGAAGGGCTAAAATAATGAAAAATTACTAAAAAATGAAAAAAAAATTGAACATTGAAAATAAGGGCAAGAAATTGAAGAAGAAAATTAAAAATGAAAATAAAAAGAAAAAATATGAAAATATCAAAAAAATGAAAAATAAGGAAAAAAAATAAAAACTTCAAAAATAAGAAAAAATCAAAAACAAGAAAAGAACTTAAAAAATTAGAAAACCAAAAAACATAAAAGAATCCAAATATTGGAAAATTATAAAAATTGTTGCACAGTGATCTACTTAGATTGGTTATAGATACAAATAATTTTTTAAGGTCTAAAATGGCTTACGGAGTTGAAATAAGTACATACGATTTGACCACATTGGGAATTTCAAACAAGACTGTGCATCTATTAAAAATTATTTTTTCTAGCCTAGGTTTTGCTTGCATCTTAGGGAATATTTTGAAAATATGCATTTTTAGGGAATTATGGCCTCATATGGTGCCTTAGTTGAATTTAAAATGAACATTTTTTTTTCCATTTGAAATTTTGAATAAAAAGCCAAATGTAACTAAAATCCAAGTTCTTAATTTAGGCAAATTGAATATTTTTTTAAAATATTATGAGCATATATTTATTAGACTTCATATTTTCATGAAGAGGAAAGTATATTTGTTGAGAAGTTGGGTAGTTAATTACACAATTTTAGGTATTGCTAAGAAAAGGGATAAGAGATAGAATCGACAGATAGGAAAATAAAAAAAAAAAGAAAAATGAAACAAAAAAGAAAAGGTATGAGTGACATGTGGCTCCTATTTGAAGGTGCCACATGGCTACATTAATTAGACACCATGTGGTGCCATGTGGCTCACCCTTTAGAAAACATATGATGCCCTTTAACTAGGTCAAAAGACCCAACTTCCTTTCCCCTACCTTGATTCGACTCTACATATAGAAGCTTAAGCTTTGTTTTTGAAATAAAAAAGGCAAGAATAACCTACATTTTTCTAGTTGATTTCAACCACTTTTTAGCTAACAAAACTTATGAAAAGGCATGAAGTAGAAAGGGCATGAAGCATTTTCCTTAAGCATATTTAATTTTACAATTTTTAAAAAAGGAAATTTGCTAAATAAAAAAAAAAAAAACAAAAATTAGGTAACTTTTTTTTTTTTTACTGAGAAATTTTTTCAAAGGATTGAATCAACTAACATATACAAAGTCTAGCAGCCTAAGTCGTAATTGCAATAAGCATAAGGCAAATGCACATGGTTAAGTTATAGTGTATACAAAATGTATGTAAGTGTCGATCCCATGAGGAATCATGTATGTGTGAACTTAAGTTACTAGCGATTTACCCTAGAATATCTAATTAACTAACATAATAATAGATGGATAATTGCAATTAAATGGGAAAGAGAATAATTGAAATAAGAACAATTAAAATAACAAAACTAACCAAAATTAAAACTAATTACCAAGCATGAATTAGTTAAAAAAAAACTTATAATCCTTAGTAAATTGTTATTATCTACTCCTTAGTTCTATACAACTATTCAATCTTAATTATTTTATGGATTAAAACTGAATTGACTGGACTTGAATCTTTAGCCTCTTCCTATTCCTAAAACTCTCTTTATCTAAATTGCTTCTGAATAAAGTATCATAGGATTGCATTAAGAACCAAAATCCCAGTATTAGGTTAGCCACTTAGGTTACCCTAATTTGAAGAAATTAGTACCTAATCTTAGCCTACTTGATTCCTTTTAATTACACTTGTTTGTTCAACTGCAAGACTTACATCTCTACAAGAAACTCATACATCAGTTTAGTAACTCAAATAAATACTGAATGATAGCAATATGATTTGCGTAATTAGATCATCAAAGAATAAAATTATATATGGAATGATATATTATTGCAAGAAGACCTAGAATTCAATGACATTTTACTAATAATGATCAAAGGAAGGATAACGTAATTAAAATAAAAGACAAATTAATACAAAATAAGTTAATTATAGAATATATGTATATATCCTGTATGTAATTACTATGCATGTACATATACCCAAAATTAATTAAAATACTCAAAAATATCACTTTTAGGCCAAAATAAGTTAATTAAATCCATAAAAAATTAATAAAAACTTCAAAGGATATCGAGGTAGTAGGAAATCATCCTAGTAGACATGTAGCTTCATTGGACAGGTGTTAGAGTATAGGATAGGAATTTCATGTAATATATAAGCTTGGAATTTGGGAGAAAGAGAAAGAAAAATTCATTTTCACCATCCTTAAGCTTAGATAATTCAAAAATCCTCTCCTAGATGTTGTTTATGCATATTGAAGTTTAGGAAAAATCTTAGTGAGCTAAAGCGATCAAGGAACTAAAATTAGGAAAAATAACAAAATTGGGGTGGAGTTTGAAGAGACCAAAGGAGCAATGGTGTGGAGGAAATTTACAAGCCAACCACCAACACCAGGTGACAAAGCACACAGTAACTAAGAAGGTTGAGAAGGTAGTAGCCATTAATGGTAGCTAAAGCGGCCAAATCTAGTGAGGGTCCTCTTTAATTAGATTTTTAAATATTTTTGAAAAATATAAAAAATTCTTAGAAAACTATGAGAAATTTTATTCCTACATATTTTATGTAAAAAATTTGCAAAAAAAAATATTTTGTATAAATTGGTAGCTATCATATATGTCCTTAAGAAATTGAAAAAATTGGACAATTTTCAATATTGAAATTAATAAGGTTAATGATGTAGTTTCTACTTTAAAATTTTTTTGTAAACTATCCTATATTGATACTAAATTACAATGTAAATTTTTTTTTTTTGTGAAACTATTTCCTAAATTTTATGTGATTTTGAGCCCTAAATTATGTATTAAATTATGTTTATAATGGAAAAATAGCCTATTTTATTAAAAACCCTGCTTAGATTTTGAGTTAGATCAATTCTTGAAGTATATGTACTGATTTAGGATGATTGGATGGAGTAATAAAATGAGGAGTTGTATAAGATTGTAGTTTGGTCTTTAAAAGTGAGTGATTTAGGACATTGGTTGAAGGTAGAGGATAGCTCAAGAGTTTTATGAATGAATTTTTGCACTATAATGTTATTCAGAGAATAGGTTAAAGGTAATTTATGAGTCAAACGCAAAAATAAGGGATTCAAAAGCTTAGTCAAAGGTTGTTTTTCTTAAAAATTCTAAGAATAATAGAATCATAGCGTAACTTAGAGAATAATTTAGTATGAGCCTTAAACCGGAGAAACTTAGAGGTTGTGTAAAAGGATAAAACTGATATCAAGAGTAGCCCCTATATAGCACAAATGGTAACTCAGAGGATTTTTTACTAGATAACCAAGCTAATCACCTAGTTTGACCCCCTCGAGTTAGAGAACTAGCAAACCAAGTTGCCAGATGAAAATTAGAGTTTAAGGAGATTGAGGAAGATGATGAGGAGCTAGATATTGAAGAGTTTAGGGAAGAAGAAGAAGAAGAAGTTGACTATTACCAAGCATAGGAACGAAGACACTAAGCTCCTTAAGGGCTAGACAACGTTAAAGTCCAAATACTACCTTTAAGTGGAAGTGGAGATGCAAATGAGTACTTAGAGTAGAAACAAAAGGTTAAGAAGGTGATTGATCATTATAGGTATATAGATACTATTAAGGTTTGACTTGCTACACTGGAGTGTACTGGGTATGACAAAATGTAGTGGAAAAATCTAAATATAGCTAGAACAAGGGATGGAAGATAAAGAGTAAGGACTTAAGATGAGATTAAAAGGTTGTTAATGGGTAGGATTGTACTTGAGACCTACTTACAAGATACATTTGCAAAGTTGTAGGAACTTTGCCAAGGAGGTTAATCTATTGATGACTATGTGAGAGAGTTCTAGATGCTAAAGATCTAAGTTGATGTAGGAAAACCAAAGGCTTGCATAGTATCGAAGTTCATTTTTGGGCTCAAATATGAGATTTGCAACATTGAGGAAGTGCAGAGGTTTTGTACCTTTGGAAAAAGCAATTAAGATAGCTCAGAGAGTTGAAAAGTAGAGGAGCAGTGCTCCGAGCTGACCTGAGCCAACATTCTTTCGAACCTTTGTTCTATGATGACCTATTCAAGCCGAGCGAAGGAAAGGAATGCCTGACTTGATGAAAGTCTAATAAGTTGGTAGGGTTGAGTAAGCTCATCGAGCTAAACCCATGTTAGACTGATCTTAAGAACATATGAGACAAGACAGACCTCTAAACGGAAGACTAGTAAGGTGAAGTGCTTTAATTGCTCAAGCTTCGAACATATGGTTATTGAGTGTTCGAACCAACATGCTATGGTGCTCCGAGAAGATATAGTGGATAACATTGATGAGAGCGAGTCCAAGGAGGACAAAGATGTTAGAAAAGCTGAAGCTGAGGAGGAAGAGCAAACCTATGTCTATTTTAACCAGGGAGAAGTAATGACGCTAGTCTTGAGACGAGTATTGAGTTCCCTACCAAACTCCGAAGAAGATCAAAGAGAAAATTTGTTCCTTACTAAATGTACCATCAAAGGACAATTATGCACCATTATAGTGGATGAAGAAAGTTATACAAATGTTGTCACATAATCCTTTATGTAGAGGCTAGTCTCCAACCTTACAAGTTACATTAGTTTCATGATAAGGGTGCACTTGCATTATACATGACTAAACAAGTAGTTGTATTATTCAATATTGGAAACGTGTATAGGGATTAAGTAGTTTGTGATGTTGTCCCCATGGGAGCTTCACATTTGCTGCTAGGAAGACCTTGGTTGCTCAATTGATGTGTTACTTACGATAGATATAAGAACACCTGTGCCTTTATTAAGGATGGAAAGAAGATTATGTTGCATCCCATGACCCCACTCAAGTAAATGAGACCCATAACTAGCTCACTCGAGCTAATAAGAAGAAGGCCTTAATGATGAGTTAAAGAGAGCTTTAAGCTACTAAGAAGGCCAAAGAGCTTATGTTCCTATTGATAAGAAGATTATTGGAGATGAGAGATTTAGAGGATGTTCCTAATGAGATTCAAAGCATGATAAATGAATTTTCCGACCTGATCCCTAAAGAGCTACTTAAAGGATTACCCCCAATTCGAGGCATAGAGCATTTTATTGACCTATAGCCAAGTGTTTTCCTATTGAACCGACCAATGTACATAATGAATCTTGTATAGGTTGCCAAACTAAAAGATAGGTAAATGAGCCCTTGTATTATACTAGCTTTACCCATCTCTAAGGAGGATGGTTCATAGTACATGTACATTGACAGCCAAGCAATTAATCGAATCATTGTCAAATATAGGTACTTAATATTGAGGCTTGATGACAATTATATGAGCTCTATGGTGCCAAAATTTTTTCAAAAATTGATTTGCAAAGTAACTACCACCAAATTTGCATAAGATTAGGTGATGAGTAGAAGACTGCCTTCAAGACTAAGCATGGTCTTTATGAATGGTTAATTATGCCATTTAGGCTGACTAATGCATTGAGCACATTAATGAGATTAATGAAACTTATGATGTGCCTTCTGATTGGAAGGTGTGTGGTCATGCACTTTGATGAAATATTAACATATAGTACTGACCTGAACAACTATGTTCAACATCTCTAAGTAGTTTTTGACATTTTGCAAACCGAGAAGTTATTTGAGAATTTGAAGAAATTTACTTTTTGTTAAGATGAAGTAGTTTTCTTAGGTTTGTAGTGTTAGGAGAAGGAATCCAGGAAGATGAGTAAAAGATTCGAGTTGTGTCATTGAAGTTTAAAGTTTAAAAATGCCATTGAAGTTTAAAGTTTTCGTTGCTAAAGAAGAGTGATAGGTTAAGATGGAATGATCAAGCTGAACAGAGCTTTAGGGAGATTAAGGAGAAGCTTACCTTTATCTTTATCCTATTAGTACTAGATTTTGACAAACCTTTTGAATTGGAATGCGATGCATTAGGCATTGGAATTGGTGTTGTCTTGATGCAAGAATGATGACCCATTGCCAACTACAGTAAGAAGCTTGATGGTGCTACCCTAAACTATTATGTGTACGAGAAAGAGTTGTACTCTCTTTTCTGAGCCCTTACTGTTTAGCAACACTATCTTCTACTATAGAGTTTGTTATTTACATTGACCATGAATCATTGAAATCTTCTACTACAGAGTTTATTATTTACATTGACCATGAATCATTGAAGCATCTTAGGAGTCAAAACAAACTCTCGAAGTGACAAGGCAAGTGATTAGATTTTATGAAAAGATTTTCACATGTGATCCGACACAAGAAGGGAAGTATAAAAGTAGTTTTCAATGCTCTATTACGGTGGAAAACCATGCTAATCATTTTACAAATAAAATTATTAGGATTTTCACTTTTCATTGAGTAGTATGCTCATAATCCTCATTTCGGTCTAATTGTAGAGTAGTACAAAGATGGAGTTGTTGTTGGAGGCTATTATGTCTGATATAGCTATCTCTTTAAGGAAAGAAGGTTATGCATATTAAACTGTTCCACATATGAGCTATTGGCTAGGGAAGGTCATAGTGGTAGATTATCTAGACACTTTAGAGAGTCTAAAATGTCTAATCTATTGAAAGAAATCTTTTATTGGCTTAGTTTGGCTAAGGATGTCCATAAGATAATTGGTAGTTGTGAAGTATGCAAGTAAGTTAAGGGGAAGAGAGAACCTTATGGAGAATACATGCCTTTGCCAATGTCAACCTTACCTTGAGCCAACTTCAGCGTGGACTTTGTCCTAAGGTTACCCTAAACATCTAGAGCAAAAGATTTTATATTTGTTGTAGTGGATTACTTAAACAAAATGGCACACTTCATCACGTGCTATTGAACCAACAATGATTTATATATTGCTAATTTATTTTTGTAGGGAGTTGTCCGACTACATGGAATGCCAAAGACCATCATTTCAAATTGAGACATAGAATCCTAAGCTATTTCTAGAAGACTTGGAACTAAACTTGTGTTAAGCTCTAGTAGTCACCTTGAAACTAATGGCTAGACTAAAGTGGTGAACAATATGCTAGGAAACTTACTTAGAGCTATCGTAGGAAAGAACTTTAGGGACTGGGATTTGTGTCTACTAGTTGTGAAATTCACATATAATCGAACTATCCATAACACCATTGGAAAGACCCTTTTCAAGGTCATCTATGGCCTTAATCCTACTATCCCCCTATATATGATCAACATTTATGTAGTTGCTGAAGAGAGTTAATCTGGAGTTGACCAAGCTCAAGAATTGTAAGAGTTACACCAGTTGTAACTAGGAAGATTGCCAAGTTCAATCAAAGACAACAAGAGATTGCTAGCTGAAGCCGCTGTACCATTTCTTTTTAGCTAGGAGACTTAGTATGGATATACCTTAGCTAAGAATGATTCCCAAGATTAAGACAAAGCAAGCTATCTTCTTGACCTAAAGGTCCATTCAAGGTCCTATAAAAGGTTAACCACAACACTTACCAAATTAAGTTACCTGATGATTATGGTGGCTTCCCCACTTTCAATGTGTCTAACCTGATTCCTCACAAACTAGCAGAAGACCCTACGAATGCCCTAAAAGAAGAGTTAGAAACCATTTTAGGAATCTTTCTGAACCCCTAAGTCGATGATAGGAATAAGCCTCTTAGACCAATCGCATGAAGCCAAGCTAAAAGACTCTAAGAACTCACTAGGAGATTGTTAAATCAAAGCCCTATTCGATATGGAAATTCCTATCCTAACCTCTATGTTTCCCTTTTCTATTGACCTAACTACTTAACTTTCACATGTGCCAAACCTATCAAACAACTGTACTATGACAAGATATCTAAGCACACAACTCCTAAGACTATTCAAGCTTAGCTCCCAAGCCAATAAAAAACATCCAACCCCAACTTAAGCTAACTACTTTATAGTGAAACTGATTGGGCCTTAACCTCATCTAGATCAAGTCAACCTTCGGTTGCAAATTCTTTTCTTGTCTACTTATACCATATTTCTAACGATTAGCCATTGATCAATACATATCTTTTGGTATGATATTCTAGAAGAATTCTTTAATTTTCCGTACTAAATATTGTTCTTCTCTTTTACCCTTTTTAGTATGTTTTATGTAACCTAATTGTAAAAATACCCTTTTGTCTTTTCATACATATAAAGTAACCTTAATGGATGGGTAAACCCCCAATTAATTGTACATAAACATCAATCCCCAATATTAGAATTTTTACAAGTTTCCTTTTGAGAAACCCTAGTTTTTTCATCTTCTTTCAACTCTTATCTATTTCCTTTAGTAAGGAGTAGTGGCGAGTGACCCTTTAATTTGGAATGGTGAGTTATATCTGATAGATTGTAGGTTGAGTAGGATCGATTTGTGCATCATATCCAATTGCAAATTTACAACACACATAATCAAACCTTCCAATGGCCTCGCACCTGAGTTGTACATTGTCCTTCATGTACATACTAATGTAATGAAAATTAAAATATGAATGGGGGAGAGAAATAAAAAGGAACTGGGACTTATTTGATTTTTAGTATTGATCTTGGAAAATGTGAAGTCTAGAGATTAAATTCCATTGACAGTTAAGTGCAAGGTGTTCTTAGTTGCTAATAAAATGAAATAACTAGAAAAGAAAAAGTAGAAGTTGACACGATAAAATTAACTAAATAAAACTACTAATAACTTAAGTACCAAAGCGTTACCATCTTGCAAGGCTTATGGATCATAGAAAGTAAAAACAGTTATCTTAGAAAGTACAATAAAAAAATAAGTTAGGAATACAACCTTTCAAATTAAAAAAAAATTAATCAAGTATTTAGAAATAAAATGCTAATGAAAAGTCACTCCTCATCCTCATCTTTGTCTTCCTCCTCAATCTCATACTCTCTATCTAACTCTTCATCTAAGTTAGGCTTTAGCATAGGGTGTGGTGATGGTGGTTGAATCTATAGATGTACCATGATTAAGTCTGGCCTTATCAGAGCATGACCTACCTTATGTGTTAAAATCCTCTACTTCTTAGTATTTTTCCCTTAAATTTCTTGATTGTTTTGATTACTGAAGATGACAAACCATGTCGCTATTGTGATGATGAGGAAGTAACCTCACTAGTGGGCTTAGGAAGATCATCAAGTGCTGGAGGTAATTGCATTACCTTGATGGAGTCATAAGTCAATAGAGAAGGAGAATCTAGTGTTTATATGTACGGTTCATTTTAAAGGTTGAGAAAATTTGTCACTAAAAGAGTAATTAAAAGACTTGCAAAATTAGACTTTGAACGCTTATTAGTAGCTTGGTTCCTAAGGAACCAAGCCATCCTAACCGAGAAGTCAAGGGGTCATTTGTTAGCGATGCTATATGTTAGATATTTCTCATTGTCATGGATTTTGATGATAACAAAAGGAGAAGAACACTAATGAATTAACAAGTGTATAGGCATTTAGAAAGTTTAATTTCACAAAATTAAGTTACATTCAGAAGCTTTGAATTGATTGAAAAAAGATTAGTTTGGAAAATTTTTAGAAAGTATTTCAAAAGCTTTTATAAAAAGAATTGGTACAGCACTTCAAAAGTTTATTCAAAAACTTTAGAAACAAAAGGCTGATATTCTTCAAAAGGCTATTTAGAAAGTAAGTTTGGAAGTATGACGTTGAAAATAGCTTTAAATTAGATTTGAATTATTTAAGGCCTAGCTCTACTAAATTAAGTGTATTAAGAAAATACATTTAATCTTGTTTCACTCCAGATGAAATTTAGAATTATAAAGATTTATTTTAAGAGAAAATATATTTAGACAAATTAAGAGATGCATGAAAATGGATAAGGATAAGGTTGATCTCATTTCATTAAATTTTTGAAAAAATTTTCGATATAAAATAAAATTATCCCTATTAATAACTTAATTTGGTGAATAGTGGTATTTCAACACACAATTAAGCAACAATTAAATAACACAAATTAAAAGAGTAGAGGAAGAAAATATCAAATAGAGATTTTATAAACTTTTGACTTTTTACCTACTACTCTCTTCTAGCTTTACTGCTGGGGACCTAGTCTACTTCATCAATGCCATTCCACTTGATCAACTAAAACAAATCACAAACAAATTACAGGCACTTATCTCAATGACTTTACAACACTTTACTCTGTCTATCTAGCCTCTCAACAATCTAAGCTAATACAGATCTATAGAGTACACATGTACTTATCTCAATACTTAAACAACAAATAAGAATTACAAATTACAAGTGAGAACATAAGTTTAAAACTCAAACAATTTCGCTCTAAAGAGAAAACAACAAATGTTGTAATATTTGCTTTGGTAGAACTTTTTGAAGCTTTTTAGAAGGTAAAAATTGATCTACAATTTTTTGTGCAACGATAATTTTTCTTTAGAGTTGTTTCTCTTAATGTTTGAATCCTTCTTTCTTTTATATTGAGTTTTTCCAACAGCTAAAAATTAGAAGATTATCTTTTATCTAACCGTTAGTTATTTAAGATAATTCCTTGGATATTTTTGGAGAGGATCTTGAACTTTTGAATTTGAAAAAAAAAAAACTCTCCTTATCTTTTTAGATTAGATATTCTTTAATCCATAACCACTAGATAAGCTTCTGTTTTGAATTTGATAAGATATGCTTTTGTTAGCAACTTCTAGATAAGCCTCATGTTTAAAATTTGAAATTCCACAAAATCCAAATCAACTACTTATCCATTCTTATGCATATCTTAATTTATCTAAATATATTTTCTCTTAAAATAAATCCCCATGGATCTTAATTCTACCTTAAGTGAAACCGAATTAAATGTATTTTCCTAATACACTTCATCTAGTAGAGCTAGGCCTTGAATAATTCGAATTTGATTTAAAGCTGTTTTCAACGTCATACTTCCAGACTTTCCTTCTGAACAGCCTTTTGAAGAATATCAGCCTTTTGTTTATAAAGTTTATAAATAAGCTTTTGAAGTACTATACCAATTCTTCTTATAAAGCTTTTGAAAAACTTTCTAAAGATTTTCTAGACTAGTTTTTTTCAATCAATTCAATGCTTCTAAATGCAACTTAATTTTATAGAATTAAACTTTTTAAAAATCTTTCTAAATGCTCGTATACTTGTTAATTCATTAGTGTTCTTCTCCTTTTGTTATCATCAAAATCCATAACCATGAGAGATATCTAATATTCTCCCCCTTTTTAATGATAACAAAACATATGTATATAAAAAAAATGTAACATTTTAACTTCCAATAAGAAAGAAACATTATTAGACAATAATGATATATTATTCAAATTGTTGTGTTGTCACATTTGCTTGCTTATGTTTAGTACTTAATTTTTTTTTTTTTTTGTGTCTTTCTCCCCCTTTTTATTATCATCAGAAAACAATTATATATTTTTATGACAAAATTATTGAAGAAGTTTTCTCTCCTCTTTTCTTATGAGAAGATAACCAATTTTTATAAAGGAAAAATAAATGACAAACAGTATTTCTCTCTTTCTTTTAGATGATTGTCCGCTTTCAAAACCTAATCCAAATTTAGAATTATCTAGTCATTGATTGGAAATAAACATTTGAAGTTTTTTATCACTTTCATCAAACTTTTGAAAAGTATTTTTAATAGACTTTGATAAATCTACAACACGATTGTTCAAACTTTTGATCTCTTCTTTCAAAATAAGATTTTCATTTGCTAAAGTTTCTCTTACTAGATGTAAATCTTCAAAATCATTTTTCAAAAAATCATTTTCATCAACCAAAAGTTTGTTTGTTTGAACAAGAGCTTGTTTTTCGTTCTTCAAAGCTTTATTTTCACTTTCAACTTTTGAAATTTTATCGTTGGCTTTTGAAAGTGCTTTTAACAATTTACTAATTTTGGTACAAATATCATCAAGTATATAATCTTTATCGGATTCAGATTCAGAACTTACTTCAGAATGTGCCATCAAACATAAATTTGCTTCATCAACTTTATCATCCAAACCTTCTTCCTTAGATTCTAACTCATCCAAATCACTCCATGTCACTAGCAAGCCTTTTTGTTTCTTTTTGTATTTAGGGAGCTTTTTCAAAAGTAGTGGACACTCATATTTAATATACCCAATCTTTAGAGAGAAATTGTTTAAGTTTTATACTTGTGTTCTCACTTGTAATTTGTAATTCTTATTTGTTATTTGAGTATTAAGACAAGTACATTTGTACTCTGTAGATCTATATTAGCCTATATTGTTGAGAGGCTAGATAGGCAGAGTAGAGTGTTATAAAGTTATTATGATAAGTGCTTGTAATCTGTTTGTGATTTGTTTTAGTGGATCAAGTGGAATGACACTGGTGAAGTAGACCAGGTCCCTAGCAGTGGAGTTGGAAGAGAGTAGTAGGTAAAAGGCCAAAGCTTTATAAAACCTCTGCCTAATATTCTCCTTCCATACTTTTTTAATTTATGTTATTAAACTCTTGTTTAATTGTGTGTTGAAATACTACTATTCACTAAATTAAGTTATTAAGAGAGGTAACTTATTTTATATCAAAAAAGTTATAAAAAACTTAAAGATATCAATTCCCTCCCTCCTCTCTCTTAATATCTTATACGGGACCAACACTATATAAATACAACATATCCCTTTCATTTATGATACCTTAGCTATCTCCTCTACCAATAAATCTCTTAGCTAACACGTAATGGATCAATTTCAAAGCAGGATTAGTTAAATTGGAGGCTTTTGACCTCCTTGGGTCATAAGAACTCATATTTCCTCTAGTTAAATCACTCCATACAAAGGATTCAAGAACACCCTAAGGTAATTTATATGTTAACTCCATGTACTCCTGCATCTTGATATAATCAACTGAATATAGTCCCATATGAACTACTAGATCATCAATCTACATGGTTCATTATCAAAGCACCTAAAATGGGTTATGCTTTGCTTAGCTTAAGAGAGATTGTCAATGCTTAACTTGACGATACTAAGCACTTCTAAGGTTAGCTCTTTATATAGCAATTCATTGATGGTTAGCAGCTGATCCCATCCTCTAAACTCAATTAGTTGTTTGATTTTTGCTTCATAGCCAACTCGGGCCATTGTGTCCTAGTTCAAATATGTAATCTAGTAGAACTCCTTCTTTGCCAAGTGGGAGTATCTCTACTATGACCAAAGGTGGTGGAATTGTAGCATCAAAAGCACAGGGAGTAAGCCTGAGTTTTTGCATGCTATGTGCTTTTCTCTAGGCATGATAGATATGGTCAAACCTAGATTGTCTTAGAACCTTAGGATAGGGAGTTATTGTATAAGCTCCAGGTGTTATGGCGTAATCACTACTCAAGGTTGATTAGGCCATCCCCACTTAAGCTTGATGTGACCAATAAAAGTGTTCTTTAATAAGTGAGGTCACATAAGCTTAAGAACCTTTAGAACCTACCATTTATGCATTCACAACATCTAGAATAGACGAATAATCAAGCAAGATGGAAATAAAAAAAATGGCTTGGAGTTTTCTTGATTTCCCTTGTAATTTTCACGTATTATAAATGTAGAATTGATGTAAATAGGTTTTGTCGTTGTCAGATGATCTTGTAACATAGTTTCTCTTTTGTAATTTAGAAATGGTTTGTTCATCATCTAACTCTATCTACTTTAAGGAAAAATTTGTAAGCAAGCCCATTTACCACAAACCCATCTTAGACCAATGGTTATGGCACTTTAATCCAAGGGAACAAGAGACCATCTTCAATAAGATCAAGCCTATACTATCACTTTCTAAAGTAAAGATAGAGATTAATTTGATTAAGCCTCTGACTAACTTTTGGAAACTTGAAGAAGTAGCTTTTCGAGTTAGGCCCTACTTGATTAGCCTAACACTTGAAGAATACACCAAATTACTTCAAGCCCCTTCTTTGGAAAATATATACTCCCCAAATTTGGAAATGGACCCTCTGAATGCCTTCTCAAGATTCATGGGTATTAAAAAAACAAAAGTGAACAAAGCCCTCGGAAGTTGTAATTGTAACTGCATCAAACTAAAGGACTTAAAAGCTTAGTTCACCAGTGAACTTAAATCCAATAAATGAGGCATCTTCTATGGCAATCTCAAAGCTTGGTGATAGAGCAGAATAAAAGCCTTTATCCTGGTTACATTCAGGACCCTCTTATTCATTAATGGAAAGTTCCTCATACATTTCAGGGTCGTTGAGTTATTAAGCTAATTTCTCGAAGGCAAATCATATGTCCTCGCCCTCTTCGTAGAGCAAATCAAAAGCCTTAGTATTTTGTAAGAAAAGAATGATGGTGCACCAAAGACCAGCATGGCATTATTGACAGTACAGTTCGTAAGCCATATGAAATTTTATGGGCTTGACTTAATCCAAGGAGAGTTTACTGACAACATTGATCTGATCGATTCATTTGTTGATAAGGTCCATCTCTCAAAAGGAAAATCCACATATTGTTGGGTAAAAGTTTTGAGAATTTTCTAAGTCGCTGATATCTTATGTACAGCAAGATGGAGTAACTACAAAAGGGTAATCCTAATTTGTAAAAATTATCAAGCGATACCCCTAATTAGGATGAAATTATGTATAGGCTATTACCTTAACAACATGATCAAGCAATTCAGAGGTATCCAAGATATAGTCTATAGACCTTCATTGGATATCATCACCTTAGATTATGAAGACCTTCAAATTCCATTGCCATAAAACATATCCAAACTCAAGGAAACCAAACAGTTATGGGAAATGAAGACTGTCAACCCAATCATCAATTTGGGAGAATGGCTAGGAGAAGCAAACAAACACCAAGTTACCAAATAATATTTGTATGATTAGCTCCATAAAGCAGGGGAGATCTAGTATCGAGCACTAAAGGTCATCTAACCCGTAGCAATTGAACCAGATCCTGAAGTCAAGACCTACATAGACCAAGTATAAGCCTAAGTAGAAATAATCTATGAAGAGCAAGACATGTGGGAGGATCTCTTTTGGGAATGAAATCAACGTTCCAGGGCCTTGGAACATTAATTAAGGATGACCTAAAAGAGGCTCAAAGAATTTGAAGAAATGGAGATCCCAACTCAAGAAAAAGGAAGGGAGCACCGGTAGGGTCTAGTAAGCAGAATAGAGGAATGCTTATCAAATGCCAGAAGAACATTTAGAGATAGGAATAATCTTCTTGAATGTATTTTTTTTTTTGAAATAATGTAAAAGGGAACTCTAAAAGCCACAAAAAAAATAAATAAAATTACCATCTTGCTGGTTATTAGTCAATTTTGTCTCTTTGCATCCGTATGTCATGCATTTCTTAGTTTCTCATTTGTCTCTTTTAAAAATATTTGTGCACTAACTTGTGGAAAATTGATCTTAACCAAGTCACTAAGATAACTCCCAAACGTCAAATCTTCTAGACAAGTCCTATCAAAACCCATTCTTAAACCAGAATGGCCTATCAAGGAAACGATAACACCAACACCAATAATGGCATTGTCAACCTTGAGGTTACTAATCCTATTGAGTCGAGGTCCCAATCTTTGGAGTGAACAGTGGGGAAGATTATAGACCAACTAAGATTTCTCATTGATAGCATCTTTCTACTTAGGTCTATGGCTCAATCAAATGAAGAAAGTTCTAAAGCCCAATATAGAAAGAATGCTGAGGCCCTACCCCTCAAAGCAGAAAAAGCCTACCCTAAGGTCAAATAGGGCTTCAAATCCTTTGAAATGGAAAGGGTATTTCTAAAGGCCAACCTAACTTTTGAGAGCCGAAAACTTATTTGTTCTTGGTTAATCCAAAGCCTAAAGTTGATTAGGATATACTAAAAGAGCTTGAGAAGTGGCTAACTCAACTAATTACTAAAAAAATGAAAATGTTTGAAGGGTATGATGGATTTGAGCATGCTGGCATAATAGACTTCTCTACCTATGATTATGGAAGCTTCTCAAAAAAGTTTAAAGTACTTGACTTCAAAAAATACAATAGGACTGGATGCCTTAAGTTGCACACCTAGTTGTATGTACGCAAGATGGGTAAGTATGTGCAACATGATTGGCTCATGGTCTAAACCTTTCAAGACAACCTAGCTAGCCCTGCTCTAACTTGGTATACCTAATTAGACTTAAATCAGGTGAACACATGGGAAAAGTTGGCCATAGCATTCTATAAGCAATATAGATTCAATGTTGAAGTAGCGCTAACCATAATAGATTTGGTTGCCCTAAGGAAGAGGCACAATGAATCTTTTAAGGAGTATGCCCAAAGGTGGAGGTCCTTAACTATAAGGGTATCTACCCTTATGACTAAGAAAGAGCTAACTGCCACATTTATCAACATTCTTGAGAGACCTTACTTTGCTCACCTGATTGGACAATCCTCTTCTAGCTTTGCAAAAGTACTAGTAGTAGGGTGTCAATTTGAAAGTGTCATTTCTTCCGATAAGCTATGAGAGGCATTAGATAAAAGACCACCCTCAGCTAAACCTATCACCAGCAAGCCTAGAAAAGCTACTATTAACATGGTTAATTGAAATATTAGGCTTAATATCATGACCAAATAGTACTATTGTCGCGGTAGGTCGCCGTATATTGTATAAAGGTCTATTATCAATCCCTTTACTGATCGCAGGCTTTTCATATTATACACAAGGCTCCTTCCATTATACGTTACCGCTAGGCCCACAGATAAGTAATTTAGAGCAATTTTACTAAAATTAACTTTTAAGACATAAATTAATCAAGTAAATGTGTGGACTCGTTAAGTTCCACCAAAAGAATATTACAAATAGATGTAGTTCATAATGGGAACTGTATCATAAACTTTAAAGTATATTATGAAAAAAAATAAAGGTAAATAGTTATCTACAAAAGCTTTTACAAAATCTCCTCTCCACTCCTTAATCACTCCAACCTGTCTTTACACGAGACTCACCTGGGATAAGCATCGACTCAGATTAGCGAATAGGTTTTCTTGCAACAAAAGGAATCTATCAAGGTGTAAGCTTAAGTTTAGTAAGATAAATACCTTTGTCAATACCGTATGGTAGAAATTTATTAAATACACAATCATATGAATACATGAACAATTAGTATACCAAACAATACATGTAGTGGCTTAAGAATTGCATACGACTTATAATTATGCCCCATATAGTTGGGGTTTGGAGATAATTAACTGATCCAAACCAAAATCTAAGTTCTAGCCCTTAGGTTTTATTTCATTTGTACTATTGTGCTTAAGTCAAAACAAAATTATATATTTATATATATGCTTTCTTTACCAAATATCAAATCATATTTTCAAAATCTCAAGTCTAGCGATGTGGTGGCCTCTACAATCTACAAACACATGTCCTAAGTAGAAGCCATAAGATACGGCCCCTCGCCGATGGTTAGAATCTGTAAACCCTACTTTTAGTGGGCCTAAGATTTGAATTAAGAGTACTTTCGGAGCATTCCCAAAGATCAACTAAACCAAAAAATTAAGTTTATATTTAGAAACTAATTAAATTTTTACAATTCAAAAGCCAACTGTCAATAAAACCCGAGCTTGAAGAACTGCAAGCTCTAAAGTTACTTAAAACCATTAAGGAATTTTAACCCTAAATAATTAATCGATAATTTAATTTGAATAATTTCATTCAGCTTTAGAAAATTTCACAATTCTACAAAAATCAAATCATAAATTACAAAACAATGTAAGATAAAAACCCTAAAACAATTTTCTATAAGGCTATGCCCTTATCTTCATGTATAAGCCTTACACATAAATAAGTAGACCAACTAATCACCTTAGATAACTTATCAATTGAGAGTTAGAATCATTTATCAATTGATAACTTATCAAAATCTAGTGATAAGACGATCTCCTTATCACCTCTTCACTTATACTACATATGGACAATTTTTCACAAAAATTCATAAGCTTAACTTTAATAAATGAGACAAGACCACTCCATGGCCTAAAAAGACTTCCAATGGCAGATTTAGACAAGGGAGAAAGGGGGGCCATGCTCTTGTCATTCAACCATCAATCACTTCCTCTTACACATCACTATTCACCCCTTAATGCTTACATCATCAAGAGTTGCAATTGTTGACTTTGTGTAAGCTACAAGACAACACTTTCAAGGCATTTAAAAACTCACTCTCTCTCCATTCAAACTGGCCACTCTCTCCATCATTTCCCTTACTTTCAATTTCACTTTCACATCTTCTTTCTCTCCTTTGAAACAAACATAAAAGGGAGAAACAACTTTACCCCACAAAATCAACTTTCCTTCCATTTTTGAAGCTTCACTCATGGCAACTTTTTCTTTTGTTCTTGTGTTATTTTCTTCCACCATCTAAGACCTTCTAAGACCCTTGGAACCTTCCATAAACCCCATTCTAAAAGAACAAAAGATTTGGGTTCCAAAAGGTGGCAAAAAGGAGGAGGCAAAATTAAAAGCTTAAGTGGAACCTTAGTGCACAACCACCAAACTTTGCATTAAGGACGAGTAAGTATTTCTTGTGATATGTGGATTAGTATTTATGTTAGGGGACTTTGATTTCTTGAAGATATAAGTTTTAAGTTGTTATAGCACCAAAAATCGTTTTAAGAAGCAAACCATGAAACCCTTACATGAAGTTGAAACATGAGCATGTAAAGTTGGTGTTTTGTAAAGACATTTGTTTAATGCTTTGAATGGAAGATTTTAAGTTAAGAAAATCTTGAAACAAGAACTTTAATGGAGGATAAGCATGCTGGACGTGAGGGTTCCATAGTCATTTGGATGTTGATTTTGTTTCCATTAAGTTAAACATGCTCAAATCTAGATTTAAGTTAAGGAAAAATCTATCACATGAGGTTTTATGAAGAAACCAACTTTGTATGACATGAGCTATGATATGGGAGTTGTATAAATATAAGATCTTCTATTTCTTTGTGTGGAACATAAGTTAAATGGAACATAAGTTAAAGAATCATCTTGTGGAAGAAAAGTTAAGTTAAGATTTGGATACAAGTAGTCTAAGTGCATAATCTATCACCTAAACTTAAGGAAATGATGAAACAAGTTGAAAAACCAAGTAAGGACCCCTTGGAACCATCATGAACAAATCTGGAACGTGGGAAAAAGAAGCTTAAAAATATGATAAAAGTGAATGAACAAAGTGAAAAGATTAACCAAAGCAAGTATAGTAAGCATATAAAGCATAAAACTCAAAACGAAGCCTAAAACTCTCAAAACGAGCCTAAAACTCTCAGAACGAGCCTAAAACTCTAAGTTGGGCCTTTAATGAAATTCTGACCAGCACCTTAAAGTGTTGAGAGAGGTTGTTTTGAAGCCCATAAGAAATCCACCTAAGGCCCCATAAGCCCACCAAAGTCATTAACTTTAGTTTAAACAAAAAACAAGCCCATTTGACAACTTAAGCCTACTAAAGGGCTCAAGAAGTGGTTGTTAGCCTTAGGAATATAAATCAAAGTTGTAAATTTGATCTTGAGGAGTATTTTAAGCTTAGGATAAAATCTTAAGACCAAGCCCAAAGGATTCCTCAAGTTATCAAAAAGCCCATTTACCAAACAAGGCCCAAAAACACTCTAACACATGAGGAACGCTACTGTTCTGACCCATGGATAGAATTGTATACCTCATTTCAAAAATATAACCTTACCACGTTAAAGTACACTAAAAAACGATCAAGATTGATTATAAGATCATAAAAATCAGATTTAAAACGAAAAAGTTATAAGCGATTGAACATTGAGTAAAAACCGGGAAAAATTACGAAAACTAGTCAAGGATATAACTTAAGGAAAATTTACTTAGTTTCTTAAGTTTGCTTCAATTCCTTATAAAAATTATTTCAATGACTAGGGGACACTATTTACGGAGCCGACTTGCCTCCGGATTACTTTAATTGACCCATATGGCAGAGTGAGTAAATTCCCGATGACTCTTTACTTGATTGTGCCTTTAGAATAGATGTACCTAAACTTATATATATAAATTTGGATGCTTCTGGAATATGGGAAATGCATGTATATGAATTTATGGATGAATGTGATGACTTGTTAATTATATATATAATAATGGGAATTGCTTGTACTAATATATACATGTGAATTGTATGGAATGAAATTGTTTGATCACCTTGAAAATCGAGTTAATCACTTATACGATTAAGAAGTCAAAATGAATCATGCATTCCTCATATTGCATACGGATAACACCGACTGCCGCTTCATGCAAAAGATGGGAAGGGACTCACAGGAATATGAGTTTCCTACAGGATTGGGCACTAGCTACGCCATCATATATATTGAGTCTTTGTCTTAAGCTGATGGGCTTACTAGGCGTCGGGAGACGCTAACCATCGGTGAGGGGCCGAGTCTTGTGGCTTCTGCTTAAGGCGTGTGTTTGTGGATTGCGGAGGCCACCATACTGCTAGACTTGGGATTTTGAAAATAAGATTTATTATTCGGTAATGAAAGTATATATATGTATATATATATATACATAGTTTTGTTTTGACTTAAGCACAACAGTGCTAATGAATTAAAACCTAAGGTTTAGAACCCGGATTTTGGTTTAGGTCAGTTAATTATCTCCAAACCCCGACTTCAGGGGGCGTAATTCTGAGCCGTATGCAGTTCCTAGGTCACTGCATGCGTTGTTTGGCATATTGATTATTCATGCATTCATATGATTGTGCATATAATCAACTTTTGCTATGTGGTATTGATGAGGGCATTTATCTCACTAAGCGTAAGCTTACATCCCTATAGATTTTTGTTGATGTAGGAGAACCTCTTCGTCAATCTGGGCCGAGGCATGCCCGTAGTAAGTCTCGTATAGAGACCGATTGGAGCAATCAGAGAGTGAAGAGGACATTTTGTAATAGATTATAGATATTTAGATACTTTTATGTTTTTGCACATAACTTAGGTTTTATGTAGTTCTGTTATGAACTGCATCTGTTTGTAATATTGTTTTGGTGTGGGTCTCACAAGCCCACACAATTAGTTAATCTATAACATAGAATTAATTTTAGTTAAATTGCTCTATATTACTTGTCTATGGGCTTAGTGGTAACGTAGAGTGGAAGGAGCCTTTTGTGTCGTATAAAAGGCCTATGATCAACAAGGGGGTTGATAATAGACTTTTATATGGTATACGGCGACCTATCACGACAATGATACTGTTGGGTCGTTATAACATCTCCTAGCACCTAGTAGGCTTGTCAACTTAAGATAGAGACTCAATAAAATGATGACATAACTAGTGCCCAATCCTACAGGAGGCTCTCCTCCTGTAAGTCCCTTTCCCATCTTTTACGTGAAGTGGCAGTCAATGTTATCCGAATGTCATTAGGAATTCACTCACTCAACCATACGAGTTAGTCAAAGTAGTCAGGGGGCAGGTCGTCTCCATACGTGGGGTCTCCTAGTCATCGCAATCCTAACACTATAAGGATTTGAAACAAAACTTAAAAAACTAAGCTAAAACCCCTTAAGTTACACTCTTGACTAGTTTTCGTATTTTTCCCGATTTTACTTAAAAGTTCAATTGCGTATAACTTTCTCGTTTTAAATCCAATTTTTATGATCTTATAGTTAATCTTCATCATTTTCGAGTGTAATTTAACATGGTGAGGTTAGATTTTCGAGATGAGGCACACAAATCTATCCATAGGTCAGAATAGTAGCGATCCTCATGATTTGGAGTGCTTTTGGGCTTTGTTTGGTTAATGGGCTTTTTGATAACTTGGGAATTCCTTTGGGCTTGGGCCTAAGATTTAATTCTAGGCTCAAAATACTCCTTAAGGTCAGATTTACAACTTTGATTTACACTCCTAAGGCTATCAACCATTTCTTGCGCTCTTAAGTAGGCTTAAGTTGTCAAATGAGCTTGTTTTTTATTCAATTCAAAGACAGTCACTTTCTTGGGCTTAGGGAGTGTCTTGTAGGCTTCTTAAGGATCTTAAAACAACCCTTATTGATGTGTCAAGTTGCTCTTCAGGAACTTAAGGGTGGTTCAACTTGACATATGAGGCCTATTTTGGAAGTCTTAAGCTTGGTTTTAAGTTTTAGGCTTAATATACTTATCAAATTTGCATTGGTTGGTGTTTTCAATTTGTTTACTTACTTTTATCATATTCTCAAGTGTCTTTTGGGAATGTTCTCAATCTAGTCGGTTTGAGTATGAGGGCTTCCATCTTGTTTCATCATTTCCTTAAGTTTAAGTGTTAGATCATGAACTTAAGCTATTTGTATTCAAATCTTAACTTGGCTTCTTTTTTATGAAATGATTATTTGGCTCATACTTTACATGAAAATAGAGGATCTCAATTTCATCATACCTCCCATACCTTAGTTCTTGTCTTACAAAGTTGGTTTTCTCATAAAACTTTATGTAATGGATTTTTCTTTTACCTAAGTCTAGATTATAGTATGTTTAACTCAATGAAAGTGCAACCAACATCTAAATGACCTTTAAATCCTCACGTCCAGCATGCTTCTCTTTCATTCAAGTTCTCATTTTAAGATTTTCTCAACTTAAAATTTTCCATTCCAAGTACTAAACAAGTATCTCTACAAAACGCTAACTTTACATGCTCATATTTCAACATCCATAAGTTTGCTTCTTAGGGTGGTCTTTGATGTTATGCGAACTTATGAACATACTCATATCTTTAAGAAATCATAGTCTCCTAACATGAATACTAACCAACTAACACGAATACTAACCAACTAACACAAGATATACTTACTCGTCCTTAAAGCAAAAATATGGTGGTTGTGCACTAAGGTTTCACTTATGCTCTTTGTCTTACTTCTTTCTTCTTGTACCCCTTTTGAAACCTGAGTTGTGGTCCTTTGAAGTAGGGTTTAAGGAGTGTTCTAAGGATCTAAAGGGCTTTGAATGTTGGTAAAAGTAAGATAAGAAGAAGTTGAAAGTGTCGTGAGTGTGTGTGTGCTTAGAATGTGGTGGCAAGTGAAGGATTTTGTGGGGTATGGTTGTTTTTTCTTTTGTGTTGTTTTCAAATGAGAGAAAAGGAAGTGAAAATGAAACTAAAAGTAAGAGCAAATGGGAAAAGAGTGGCTGGTAGGGAATGGGGTGGGAAGTGTGTTTAATAAGCTTGATTTTGTTGTCTTATAACATACACAAAAGTCAACAATTGTAACTATTTATAATATAAACATTAAGGGGTGAATAGTGGAGTATAAGATAAAGTGATTGATGGATGAAAGACAAGAGTATGGCCCCCCTTAAAGCCATGTAAGAATCGGCCATATGGTGTCCTTTTGGGCATGGAAATGTCTTGTCTCCTTTATTAAAGTAAAACATGTGAAATCTTGTGATAATTTGTCCATATATACTATAAGTGAAGGGGTGATAAGGAAAGCGTCTTATCACTAGATTTTGATAAGTTATCAATTAATAAATGACTCAAACTTTTAATTGATAATTCATTTAGGGTGATCAATTGGTCTACTTATTCAAGTGTAAGGCTTAGGCATGAAGATAAGGGAAATATCTTATAGGAAATTGTTTTAGGATTTACTTCTTGAATTATTTTGTAAATGATGATTTAATTCTTATAAAATTATGAAATTTTCTAGAGTTGAATGAAATTATTCAAATTAAATTATCAATTAGTCGCTTAGAGTTAAAATTCCTTAATTGTTTTAGGGTTTAGGGTTTTAAGTGACTTTAGAGTTAACAATTTTTTAAGTTCGAGTTTTATTGATAATAGGATTTTTGAATTGGAAAAGTAAGTTTGTTTTTAATCATAAACTTGAGTTCTTAGTTTAGTTGATCCTTAAGAACATTCGGAAAGTACTCTTAGTCAAATCATAAGCTTGCTAAAAGTTAAGTTTACACCTAATGCTTGAGTCTCTTTTAAGGCAAATCCTCTACCAGCTCAATAACAGTATAAAAGTTAACCATAGGTTAGTAGAGCCCCAAGGCAGTTCACTAGAATACTTGTTCCACTTAGTTAGGTACTTAAAAAGTTAAGGAGAGATACTCTACTTCATTTTGAGGCTCCTAATGAAAGGTATAGGCCAAGATTTTTTTGTCTCAATGCAAGATGTCAATATCATTTAAGGCAGGTAGGCCATTCAACCGACTCGTGTTAGAGGTTGAAAAACAAAATCCAAGACTTAATTGATGAAGGTACAATACAATTAGATTTTGTAGAGGCTCCTACTCCAAACGTCAACAATAACCCCATGCCAAACCATGGGCCCATCATTAATGTGATATTTGACTACTCAGAGCTTGACATCAACATGATTGGTCTTAACTGGGAGCTTAAGGTTTATAGATTCTACAACAAAGAAGAGAAGCAAATTCCATAAACTAAAAGGTACACCTTCCATGTGCCTATGGCCCCCAAAAATTATAAAACTACCCCTCTCAACTACCAGGCAATAAACCAGGGGCAGTCAAGCTCACTTGTAAGGGGGATTACCTATTCTAGTAAAATCTATGATCTGAGAGAAGACCTAAAAAAGAAAGCCATGGTGGAAAGGCCAAAAAATGAATAAGCTGAGCATAAAGAAGGCTTGACCACGTTCTCCATGATGATCAAGTCTAGCGAGTATAAAATAATGTATCAACTCGCTAAAACTCTAGTACAAATATCTCTCATAAGTCTCTTGATGGCATCGAATCCATATCGGGAAGCTTTGTTTAGAACACTAAGGGAAGTCAAAGTCCCTCGTGAAATCCCGGCTGAAAGGATTGGATCTATCACCAATTCCATCTTCATTATGGATCAAATTTCCTTATCTACCGAGGAATTGGGTAAAGAAGGTAACCATCACACAAAGCCTCTATTCATAATTGTGAGGATAAATAACATCATCACAATAAGAGCCTAATCAACAACGGGTCATCCTTGAATGTCTACCTTCTAGCTACCTTAGATTTATTAGGCATTGATACAATCACTATCAAGCCAAGTTCAACAAAATTAAGAGCTTTTGACGAATCTAGGAGAGAAATAATAAGGGAGATCAACTTACCAGTTAATATCAACCCAAAGACATTTAACATCCCATTCCAAGGACCTTCAAACTGTTATTGGGAAGGCTAAAGGTACATTCAGTAGGGGCCATATCGTTAAGTCTTCACCAAAAACTTAAGTTCATCTCTAATGGCCAGGTCATCACGATTTTGGGTGACCAAGATTATGAAATCTACAAAGAGACGGCTATACCCTATATTGGTATAAAGGAGTAAGAAGATTTTGGACTCCAAAGGTTTGACAAGGTATACATGGTCACTAATTGGGAGAAAGATGAGAGGCCAAAGTTCTCAAAAGGCCAATTTGGAACTTATGGGCTAAGATACATTCAGGCCCTGATGGAGGAGTTACAAAGAATGTAAGCTAAGGGCAGAAAAGGTGATAGGTTATATCACACTCTAATGACCTTCCCTCCATTGTTAGAAACTTTCATCCGAGCTAAAATCCACAACTTAAAGCCTACCGAAGAGGCAACCTCCAGCAAAAATAAAGGGGTTAGCCCATCGAACAAATCCCAGCACTTGAATAACTAGCTCTCCATCCCTATAAATAGTAATAAATCTTCCTTAGGGTAAAGGATGGATCATGGTTTAATATTTTATAGAGTTTTGTAATAAATTACCTTTCTTCTACAAATAATTATACTCAAAAGAAGATTCCTCTAAATAAAAAATTAGTCTCTTTTCTCTTCATTCCTTACTTATACTCTTTCTTTTACATTCCTTTCGTTTCCCAGATCCAATGCTTCAAATAAAGGCTATAGATAGCTCGCGGAAATAAGTGATGAAAATATTAATATCACCTTCAACCCTACTGGGTTAGTTGTTGGCAATGATGTCAATGATCATAATGACATACAAGAAAGCTAGCAAAAATGTGAAATGAGTAGAATTTTCATTGATGAGCTAGCTGGGATAATTAATGTCGGGACCAATGACAACCTTAATGTATTGAAGATTAGGAGAAATTTGAAAGAAGACCAAAAGGTAGAAATGACCACATTACTATCCAAATATCAAGATGTATTCACATGGTCTTATGAAGACATGCTCGGATTAGATCCATCGATCATGGTCCGTTGTTCACCTACATGAGAGGATATCAAAGCTAAGAAACAAGTGTTAAGACGGTTTTGACCAAATATCCTATTGAAGATCAAGGAGGAAGTTGGAAAACTATTGGATGTTAGCATCATTAAGGTGTCTAACTATCTCGAATGGGTAGCTAACATAGTATCAGTTATGAAGAAGAATGGAAAAGTCAAAATGTGCATGGACTTTTGAAACCTTAATCAAGCAACCCCTAATGATAATTTTCCCTTGCCCCATATCGATGTGTTGGTCAATAACACAATTAGAAACCATCTTTTCTCTTTCATGGATGGATTTTATGGGTATAACCAAATTTGTAATACCCTAGATTTCGAGCACATATAATTATTCTAAGATCTAAACTCCTAAATTTAAGACACTGGCCTAAGATATCAGTTTAATTTCCAACTTCACAATAAGGTTAGAAAAGTTACATGATGTCATTTAAGTAAAGTTAATTTCTCAAAATAAGCTATACAAAAATATTAATTAAAGAAAATGTCAATTTATCTATAAAATCAATAAATAATGAAAATGTGAAATTCGAGCATTTAGACATAACGAGATATTAGAGATAAGTTATTTAAGTTATAAAAATAATAAATGAAGTTGAATTATACATGTATTAACATAGAACATGCATCATTTGAATTAAATACACATATATAATAAAAAATTATTATTTAAATAAGGTAAATTAATATAAAAAAAATTGGAAAATTAATAAAAATTGCGTGGATGAGTCATCATACCTATGTAGTAGGTTAGAATTAATTAATTTAGATGATGAGTCAAAAGCAAAGAAATGAGAAAATAACACCTCATGTATTGAAAATAAAAAAAAAGGATATGTGTAAGCCATATGTCCAATTTTTATAAATTCTTATCCAATTAGAATATATAAATAGGCCTTGTACACTTCAATAAAAACATTTTTGCACTTTGGAAAAAATAGAAAATCACTCAAAAAAATTTCAAAACCAATTAGAAAAAAATAAGAAAATTCGAATAAAAGTAGAGCACGGAATCTGATCAGGTTAGTTCAATAGGCTATTGGTGTCCAGTTGTGATGGCCTTTTGCAATGAAAGAAAGCACTATCGGAGGGGGTGTTCCAACAAGGTTGGGTGGCCGGAGGGTGGCCGGTTCAGGTGAACCAAATTTTCGACTAAAACTTTGTAATATTTCTAAAAATAGTAAATGATATTATTTAATTATGAAACTTGGTTTTCTAGAGTTATTTTATATGTAGAGTAATTTCATAATTTTATTTTAGTGAAATAATTATTTGAAATATAAGGTTCTTAAGAAATGGCTCTATTTGGAAGAAAATTGAATTAAATTTAAGAAATAGTAAATAATGTTCTTTCAAGTTGAAAATTTGTACGTAACATACTTAATATATGTATTTAATTTCAGTAACAATAATTTTTTTAAATAATTATGGCTACTATTTATTATAATTATTTTGGATAAAATTGGTACTTTCGCTGTTTTAGTGAATTAATTAGTTTTTAACAAAATCAAAGTATAAGCCCTATATATTATAATTTCTAGATGTTCATAATGATGTTTGGGACACTTGAATTTTATTTTGTGATTAAATTCACTTGTTCGCTTAATTTTCGCTAATTTTAAGTTAAAATTGCTATTTTCATAAAAATATATAATAGTTATTTTAGTATAATTTATGGTCAATAATTAAACTTCGTATTTTTGTGAGTCTACAAAATTTTCCATGGAATGAATTGGGCTCATATACTATTTATTATGTATTTTCATAATATAAACCTATATATTAGCTTAATATATGATATAATAATAGTATTAATGTGATATTTGTTAAATATGCAAAGGATTAGTATCTTGGAATACATAATAAACGCCGACCAACTCTAGGAATGAGGAATTTTATGACTTTTAATTTAGATTTAGGATTTAATTGAGTTAACTACGAGGTTATAATAACATACGATCAAATCGGTAATACGAAAGGGTATTTTTGGATATTTAGAAATATTGGTTAGTTATGATTCTTAATATCTTAATAGTACTTAGAATACCGATCGTGACAATATAAAGTTTACTAAAATCGAATAGGAAACAAATAAGATACAATTAGATTAAATTTGGAGGCGCAATAGCGAAAATGCACAAGAACTTAATATTGACTTGGTAGTTGACTTGGAGTTTGTATGTATTTTTTTAGGTGTGATAGGTAAGGAACGACGATATCGTGAAGCTTAGGATTTTACGCTACTGTCAAGCTCAAGTAAGTGGATATTTCTATTTTTGTGCAAGTAGACCTATGTCTACTTGACTTAGAGTTAGTTGTGTTATGAATTGTAATAATGTGTTGGATCAATTGAATACTTGATTCTGTTGAACTCTTCTTTAGGGTATTCGCCCAAGCGAGCCCTATGTGAAGAAATGTAATATAAAGTTGAGAAATAAAGCTAAAGTTGAGATAGTTGAATTATTTATAACGTGGAACTTAAGATTTGTACCTGATACTAGGTTATTGTGCTATTTATTGCATTTATGGCATGGCATGAAGAGACCTATGGGTCGAGTTTCTGAAAAGCTTGAGAACTGTTGAGTTGGCTTTGGGACATATAGAATGCATTGTTCAACCTATTTTGGCCACATTGAATGATCGATTACGTATTGGATTTTCAAACTACAAAGGGTAATTTTTGTTGGGGGTCCTACTCCTAGGCAGCTCCTTATTTCCCTAGGTTCCTAGATGTTGTATCCAGATGCCCGGGTATGTTGACTAATTGGATAAGGAATTGGAAAAGTATAGGATATTGGTATCGATGCATGCTATGTATACGAGCATAGCACAGATTTTCTGCATAAATAGCTTATATTGATAACTCAGGTTACAAGATTGAATGTCTTATAGTATTTATCTTTGTGAATGTATGTATGTGCATTCTATGTTTTGTTTTATCCACTATTACTTAGCTTACAAAGAGCTAAGGGGATGCTTGTATATCCTCAGGTTATGAAGAGAACTGATGGGGTAGCATCAGTTAGGGGAAAAAGTCTTTTGAAAGCGCATAAGATAGAGTTAGCCACTTTTAAAGAAGTTTTATTATATCTTGTTCTTAGTTCTATAAATGATTTGTGTATATATATATAAACTACTGTATTTTTGGTTTAGTTAATTTGTCAGATGTAATCCTTTGTATAAATAGGTGTTATGGTAAACTCCATTATAGTACTCTTTTGTTATAAATAGAACTTGTGTTAAGTATAAATAGGTATTCTTATGTGATGGTACATCCTGTGCTATGCCAGGATGTGACAAAATTTGAATGGCTAAAGAAGATGAAGCCAAGATAGCATTCATCATAACTTCGAGCACATTTTACTATAAAGTAATGCCTTTCGGACTCAAAAATGCTAGGGAAACTTATCAAAGAGCCATGATAGTAATCTTTTATGACATGATGCACAAAGAATTTGAAGTATATGTTGATGATATGAGTCCAAGGAAAGAGAAAATCATGTAAATAATCTAAGGAGACTATTTGATAGGTTGAGAAAATTCCAGCTAAAGCTCAACTTAGAGAAATATACTTTCAGAGTGATTTCAGGCAAATTATTAGTTTTTATAATCAACTAAAGGGGCATCAAAGCAGACCATGATAAAGTTAAAACAATAGTTGACTTACCCCTATCATGTACATTTAAAAAAATCAGAGGCTTGTTAGGCCGTTTAAACTATTTAACCCGGTTGATATCCCAACTCACAGACAAGTGCCATCCCTTACTTAAGTTGTTGAAAAAGAATGCTAAGATCAATTGGGATGAAGAGTGTGAGCAAGCCTTTACAACGATCAAAGAATACCTTATGAACCCTCTAATTTTGCTAGCTACAAAACTTGGGAAGCCTTTATTCCTATATTTGACAATATTATTAAAGTCCATAAGGTGCATGCTTAGCTAGAAAGATGAGGAAGGAAAGGAATGGGCTGTATACTACCTAAATAAGAAATTCACTGAAGGGGAATAGAAATATTCAAAAGTCTAAAGAACCTATTGTGCTTTGGTTTGGTTAATGCATTGACTCAGACAATACATACTCTACTACCAGGTTGAAATACTGACTCAACATGATCCCCTGAAGTACTTAGCAGACAAACCAGCCTTAATTGGTAGAATCTCAAAGTGGCAAATGTTGCTATTAGAATTTGACATTACATACATGAATTGAAATTTAGTCAAGGGGTAAGCTCTAGCAAATCAATTAGTAGAAAATCCCTCCTATAGCACTCCCCAAGAAGCACAGGCCGATTTCCTCAACGAGGATATCTTGGCAGTGGAGGGAAACTCTAATAAAGGAGAAGATAACGAGCTATTGGAATGGAAAATGTTCTTTAATGGTGCAGCCAACGTGTTTAGGTGTAGAATTGGGGCAATACTAATATCCCTTAAAGGTACTCAATACCCTGTGGCCATAAGGCTCATTCTCCTATACACTAATAATTTCACTCAATATGAAGCATGCATTATGGGACTCAAGATGGCCTTAGATAAAGACATTCAAGAATTAAAAGCGTATAGGGACTCTTCACTCATTATTGGCCAAGCTTGAGGAGAGTACAAGAATAAATATCTTAAACTGGTACCTTATCATCAACATTTGACTGAATTGACAACAAAATTCAAAGAAATCACTTTCAATCATGTACTGAGAACTCAAAATCAATTTGCTAATGCCTTGGCTACTCTAGCATCTGTGATCTAAATATCCAGTAGAATCGAGATTTAACCCTTTACTATTGAAATTAAAGATAAACCTGCTTTTCTACCTAGTAATTAAAGGTATTGATGATCGAAAGCCATGGTACCATGATGTTAAGGTGTTCCTATAATATGGTACATACCCTGAAGAGGTTGAGATAAAGGATAGAAAGATGATTAGGAGATTGGCCACTCAATTCTTGATAAGCAAG
Organism: Lumnitzera littorea; assembly: GCA_024138015.1. Lineage (NCBI taxonomy): Eukaryota > Viridiplantae > Streptophyta > Magnoliopsida > Myrtales > Combretaceae > Lumnitzera > Lumnitzera littorea. Next base: position 81,334,288 of record JAMXBB010000012.1, on the reverse strand, counting down.
TCCACTTTATACTAGCGCTCTTTTAACGGTACACTCTTAAGGTGTGTGGATCACAAGGAGGCTAAGAAGTTAATGAAAGAAGTACATGAAGGAGTATGTAGCATTCACATGGATGGTTACATGCTAGCAAAAAAAAATTATGAGGCTAGGGTATTATTGGTCAATAATGGAAAGTGATTACATCAAATATGTTAAGCATTATCACTTATGCCAAGTTTATGAAAATAAGATAAAAGCCTTGCCTTAAGAACTACACGCCTTCTTAGCATTGTGGCCTTTCTTAATGTAGGGCATGGATGTCATTGGCCTGATCACTCCAAAAGCATTCAATGGGCATCGCTTCATATTAGTCACCATCGACTACTTTAGCAAATGAGTTGAGGCTTCATCTTACTCGAGCATTACTAAAGGGGTTGTAGTTAAGTTCACCAAGAGAGACATCTTAGCCCGATACAAGACTCTAAAAACAATCATCACTAACAATGGCACCAATCTCAACAACAAGCTCATGTTAGAATTATGCCGATAGTTCTAAATCATCTATAGGAACTCTACTCCTTATTGACCACAAATGAATGGGGCCGTTGAAGTAGCCAATAAAAACCTTAAAAGAATCATTAATAAAATGGTTGTCATATATAAGGACTAGCATGAGATGTTACAATTTGCACTCATGGCATATCGGACATCTATCAAAATGTTAATTGTGGCAACACTGTACTCTTTGGTATACGACACTGAAGCAGTGTTACCAGTAAAGGTTGAGATCCCCTCGCTTAAGGTACTATGATAAACTCAGTTGGATAAGGCCGATTGGGTAAAGAAATGTATCGAACAGCTAAATCTGATTGATGAGAGGAGATTGATAGCCCTGTATCATGATCAGTGTTATCAACAAAGGATGGCTTAGGCTTTCAATAAAAGGGTACAACCCTAGAACTTCAAAGAAGAAGATATAGTGTTGAGAAAAGCTTTCTCCAATGCACAAGACTCTAGAGGGAAATTTGCTCCTAATTACGGAGGCCTTTATGTCATGAAGCAAGTATTACTAGGAGGGGCTTTGATTTTGTCCCAAATGGATGGTCCAAATTTGAGAGACCCTATAAATGCTAATACTGTAAAATTGTATTATCCATGAGAAGATAGTGGAAATTTTTGCTTAAAAGACGAAAATGCCAATTATTTTTAATGTCATTGTAGTCTAATTTTCATTATTTGCAAGCAAAGTTCGTATCCTTAGCCATTGTTGATGTTGGAATAATCAGCCTCTCCATTGAAAGGTCTGATTCCCTTTACTCGAACCCATACACTAAAAACACAAGAGAAGTTAGGGAGCAACATTTAGAACATTGGTAATTAACAAAAATCTTTAAAATACTTTATTACGGATTGATCTGCTTTGGTAGGGAGTTTTATTGTTGTTTTTCAGGAGAATGCCAAAACCGTGTAAGCAATCAACTTACGGTAGATGTTTGTTAGTCGAGAATAAGGTTTTTGGTTCATAAAAGTTGCAAGGAGACAAAAGCAGTAGGTAGCTTTTTGTATCGGGTTAATTTCTATGGTTTCTCTAAAAGAGCCAGTGAAGTCTTAAACATTCTGCATCAAGAACATCCGAGTTGGTAACAAAGGACTAAAACATGAGCCAGTTATTTCTAATGAGGCTTTTAAAAAAGGTTTCATAGTTTGGGTGCTATTGATAAAGACTAGGTAAGTATTTCCACACAAAGTTAGCACACCGATTTTTGAATCTTGCACTTGCATTTAGACTTGCTTTTTTTTTCTACTCCCTACAGTCTTATTGCACCAATTCATAAGACATTCACTTTCTACATTTAATGTTTAGCTAGCCTTTGAAGACATAATCTTAACTTAAGTTTTCTCCTTTCATCACATTCTTCTTAGCAAGCTCATAAGATCATTTTCCTTCATAGGATTTTCTCAAGCAAGCCCATTGGGCACTTCTACTTTGTTCACAAAATTTCTCTCAAGCAAGCCCATAGGGCACTTCCATTTTGTTTATGAAATTTCTCTCAAGCAAGCCTATAGGGCATTTCCCTTCTATTCACCAAGTTCCGTAGGGCACTTCTCCTCATTGTTTCCTTTTGCACAACATTAACACTAAGTTTAGGGTTGCTAGTCCCCAAGAGACACTCCCGCCTAAGTTAATGAGCCTAGTGAGGCACAATTAGGTTTTAGATTGATCCCAGCTTAAGATTGCTATTCCCCGAGAGATGCTCCTGTCGAGGTTAGTGAACTTAATGAGGTACGATTAAGTTATAGATCGATCCTAGCTTAGGGTTGCTAGTCCTTGAGAGATGCTCCTGCTTAGGTTAGTGAGCCTAGTAAGGTATGACCAGGTTTTAAATCAATCCCACTTTAGGGTTGCTAGTCCTTGAGAGATGCTCTCAACTAGGTTAGTGAGCTAATGAGGCATGACTAGGTTTTAGATCCATCCCAGCTTATGGTTACTTGTCCTCGAGAGACACACTTACCTAGGTTAGTAAGCTTAGTGAGGTACGATTAGGTTTTCAATTGATCCTACTTTCCTCAAGAGATGCTCCTATCTAAGTTCGTGAGCTAGTGAGGCACTCCCAGGTTTTAGATCAATCTTAGCTTAAGGTTGCTAGTCCCCGAGAGATGCTCCTACGTAGGAGCCTAGTGAGGGATGACTAGGTCTTAGATTGATCCTAGTTTAAGGTTAGTAGTCCTCGAGAGACGCTTTCGCCTAGGTTACTGAGCCTAGTGATGAACTACTGACCAATGGTCCCATTACTCACACACGGCTCCGAGTACTCCAATCCCTTATCGAACGAATTCTCTTTCGGTAACCTATTAAAGACAAGAAAGTTTACACTGAAGAAATGTGGCTGAACTCCTTGAGCTCCCATAATTGTCATACGTTGATTTGTACACTCGATAATGATGATGCCAATCATTCCCTTGCCGAAGACCCTATGCCGAGTAATCTGACCAAATACTATCAAGAAGTTCCTACCAAGTGATGAGAGACTCATTGAAATGGTTGAAGTTTTCTCTCAGCATGCCGCCATCTCTCTCATCTCAACCCTTCATTGTTGTAACATTTTGACTCCTCTCGCCTACTGTGCTTAGAGAATATTCGCATGGAAGCAATGTTGTATTACCACCTGTCCACCTCATCTGACATTGTATTACTTTTCCATTTTTGGTCTATTGTCCTTTTTACCCTTTTTGGTGTGTATTAGGAATCATCTTTTTGTATATACTTTTTTGTCATTTCATTATTTGTAATACTGTCCTAAGGACTTACTATAAATAGTCCTTTTCTTTTGTAAGTTGTAGATAACTTACATGTTAATACTGAATATTCTATTCTTGTGAGACAACCCTCTCCAATTCCATATTTCACACTCTTATCTAATCTTACTAAATAGCTTAAGATTAGTGGCAGGTGGATCTTGATATCAACTTGTACATCATATCAAGTGTGGTGTCAAGTCATGTTGTGATTATTGGTGAGTCACATACTCCGAGCAACTTCATGTTAACTATTCTTATTCGGTTATGGACCATTTCCTTCTAATTTTCTTTGATATCTCGAAGGACCCATTTTAGTTCAAATCTACCTTAGTAAGTCTTAGTAATAACTGAGCTCCTAAGCACACCATATATTCTTCATATCAAAGCTTGAGGTTAAGGTTGAGGTTGAGACTGAGAGTTGTGTAGTAATAATTAGTTTGCTATTCGAGATATTGTATGTGATTGTAGCCATTTACGTAAAATGTAGTTACTAAAATGTTATGTTAGGAATGTCAAACCCTAGTGTATAGGGAGAGATTCACGAAGTCGAAAGTGATGCTCATGGTCGTGGTCGAGTTACCCAACAAACACCACGTATTACTAATGAGCAGATATAAGATCTTGCTGCTATTATGGCCAATTTAGCTGTCTTAATAAATAAGGTCATAGAGAATGGACTGCGTGAGAGAATTGCTGCATAGGGTCGAGAAATTAGAGATGGGCAAAGGAGATAGATGAATGAGTGAGCTTCGGAAGCCTTTCTAGTGAACCACGCACTACTATGACAAGTGGACAAGTCGCGAGTAGAAGGTTAGAGTTAGATGAAGTGGATGAGTATGAAGAAGAAGAAGACCAGTATGCTGGGATTGACGAGTGAAAGATCAGAGTGCTAAGAGGTGACGAACATCTTAAGGTACAAATTTCAAACTTCAATAGGTCAGTAGTACTAATAACTACTTGGACTGGGAAGAGAAGATCGAAAAGATATTTGACTTTTATGATTAAGAAGATGCTATCCGCATTAGAGTAGTTGTATTAGAATTTTTTAGGTATACGACAATGTGGTAGAAGAAGCTATAGAATTTTTGCTTGAGGACCTAACACAAGTTCCGAACATAGAATGAGATGAAGAGAGTTTTGAGGAATAGGTTCACTCCTGAACACTATGACTAGAACACTTTTTGACAACTCCAACACTTAAGGTAAGGTAATAAATCCGTAGACGACTATGTTCGAGAGTTTCAATTGCTCATGATACGATGTGATGTTGATGAGCTTGAGACCCAAACTATAGCATGGTTCATCTCGAGACTCCGAGCTGAGATTGGTCACGTCGTAGAATTGCAAAACCTCATAACTTTAGATGAAAGCATTCGTGTAGCCCAGAGAGTTGAGAGGCAATGGTGGAACCAAGCTAGCCAAATGTTGAGTAATTGAACCATGTTGCCAAATAGGACTAGCCTGTCAGGTAGATTAGGGAATGACAGGGTGCTAAACAGTTCTAAGGTGGAATGCTGAGGTTACGTGCTAAGCCAAGCAGACGAAGGCAAAGGTAAGAGTAAGACCGAGGAACCTGAGATCTAAAGAGACCATGGTCAGAGTTCAAGGAGGAAAACCCAAGAAATTAAATGTTTTAAATGCCTTAGCTATGGATACGTAGCTATTCAATGTTCGAATCGTTGAGTCATGACCATAAAGGGAGATAAGCCCTAGTTTGAAGTAGAAAGTGTGAGTGAAGGAGAGGAAGAAGTAGCAACTGATTGGATGCTGGAAGAATTGAGGAAGATGAGGTGACTGAGATACCCCTTGTGGGCGGAGCCGAGTATTGCTTTATTGTTGAACGATCTCTCAGTACTTTTATGGCTAATGAAAATGAGCAAAAGGAGAACCTCTTTCATACGAATTTCTAGGTAAATGGCAAGCTATGTGCCATGATCATTGATGGAGAGTGCTGTACTAACATCATTGCACAAGGGATAGTTAAAGCCATGAAATTGCCAACTATTCGATACCCTAAGCCATATAAGATTCACTGGCTGAATGAGAAAGGAGGATTACACATTTCTGAGCAAGTCAGAGTGTCGATTACTATTGGTGATAGGTACAAAGACAAGGTGATGTGTGATGTCCTTCCCATGTGTGCATCTCATATATTACTTGCCTAACCATGGCTATTTGACTTGAGAGTGTTATACGATGGGTATAGAAATACCTATATGTTTCAAAAGGATGGGAAGAAAGTTGTATTGACACCTATGAGTCCTATAGAAGTGTGAGAAGCCAAGGAAAAGGTTGCTAGATCTCTGTAGCGAATGTCCTTGGTGATTTCTTAAGCTCAATTTACATGAGAGGTCAAGGACAAGGACTATGTACTCCTCTTGTTTAGGAGACTCTTTATGGTTAAAGAGGCCGAGAACTTACCTGTCGAAGTGCAGCAGTTACTTCAAGAATTTGCTAACCTTTTCCATATCGAAATGCTGAAAGGATTACCTCCCTTGAGAGGAATTGAGCATTGCATCGATCTTCAACCTAAAGCAGCCCTACTAAATTGACCCGCTTATAGACTTGGTCCTGAATAGGCAGCCCTACTAGATCGTGGATATGTTCGTGAGAGCATGAGCACATGTATCATCCTAGCCGTGCTAATACTAAAGAAAGATGGATCATAGAGGACGTACATTGATAGCTATACCATCAATAAAATTACTGTTAAGTACCGATACTCGATCCTATGGTTAGATGACATGCTCGATGAGTTACATGGTGCACACATCTTTTTAAAGATAGATCTAAAGAGTGGTTATCGTCAAATACGAATGAGATCAGGGGATGAATGGAAAATAGCCTATAAGACTCGAGATGGTCTATTTAAGTAGATGGTTATGCTATTTGGTTTAATTAATACGTCGAGTACATTCATGTTGCTCATGAATCATTTGCTTAGAACATTGATAGGCAAATGTGTTGTAGTTTATTTTGACAATATTCTAGTCTACAGTGCTAACCTTCTTGTTCATGTCAAACATTTGAGATTGTTGTTTAACATACTCCATGCCGAGAAATTATTCGATAACCTGAAGAAATGTATGTTCTGTCAAAGTGAGGTTGTATTCCTCGGTTATTTCGTTTTAGGGAGTGGAGTTTAAGTCGATGAGGAAAAGATTAAAGCTATTAATGAGTAGCCTATGCTGACTAATGTAGTCGAGGTCAGGAGCTTCCATGGCCTAACCTTATTCTACCGAAGGTTTATTCGAAACTTCAACTCTATAACTACGCTATTGACTAAATTGACTAAGAAGAATGTTGAGTTTAAATGGATAGAAAAGGTTTAGAGGAGTTTTAAAGATGTGAAGTGTGAGTTGACATCTGCTCCAATACTTACCTTTCCAGATTTCGAGAAGGTTTTTGAGGTTGAATGTGATGTGTCTGGTGTCGGCATTGGTGCTGTCCTTATGCAGGAGCGCCAACCCATTGCTTACTTCAACGAAAAGCTCCGAAGTGCTACCTTAAATTACTCATCCTACAACAAGGAGTTCTATGCCCTTATCCATACACTTTAGAACTGGCAGCATTATTTATTGTTGAGAGAATTCATCATCTAATCAAATCATGAATCTCAAAAGCATCTTCACGGGCAGTAAAAGCTTTCTTGCCATCACATCAAGTGGGTCGAGTCCTTAGAGACCTTTTACTATGTCATTAGGTATAAGAAGGAAAGCACTAATACAGTGGCTGATGCACTTTCTCACCGTTATACCCTCATTACGACATTGTAAGCTAAAGTGCTTGGATTTGGCACTTCACTTGATTGATATGAGCATGACTTACATTTTGGGCCTGTAATAGCCAAGTGCAGTGATAGAGGAGCTTTAGACAGATTCTACTTGAATAAGGGGTTGATGCACTTTCTCACCGTTATACCCTCATTACGACATTGTAAGCTAAAGTGCTTGGATTTGGCACTTTACTTGATTGATATGAGCATGACTTACATTTTGGGCCTATAATAGCCAAGTGCAGTGATAGAGGAGCTGTAGACAGATTCTACTTGAATAAGGGGTTCTTGATAAAGGGGAAGCAAATTTGCATGCCAAGTGGTTTTGTAGGGGAGCTACTGGTTCGAGAAATACATGCCAGAGGTTTAGTTGGCCATTTTGGTGAAAAGAGGAAGATTAAGATATTGAAGGAGCACTTTTACTAGCTTGGGATGATGAGGGATGTGCAACGAATACTTGAGAGGTGCAAGGTGTGTAAGTATGCAAAAGCGAAGAAAGAACCATATAGAGAATATACACCCTTACTAATTCCTAAGTGGATGTGGACCGATCTAAGCATAGATTTTATGCTCGGCCTTCCCCACATGCCAAGAAGATATGATTTAATCATGGTGGTAGTTAATCGGTTTAGCAAGATATGCCACTTCATCCTCTGCCATAGAACTAATGATGCTTTATTCATCGCTAACCTCTTTTTATAGGAAATTGTGAGACTGCATGGAGTACCGAGGAGTACTGTGTTCGACCATGATTCCAAATTCACGAGCTTTTTTTAGAAGACCATATAGAGGAAACTTGGCACTAATCTCCTATTTGATACCTCTTGTTACCCCTAGATAAACGGCTAAACTGAAGTAATTAATAGAACCATCAGTAATCTCCTGCGCGCTACTATTGGAAGGGACTCTCGTGACTGGGATTTATATTTGTCTACAATCGCTCTACTTATAGCTCTACTAGAACATTACCATTTAAGGTTGTTTATGGACTTAACCTAAACCTACCCTTGGATTTGGTTAACAGTCCAACTACACAAGAGGAGAATCAATTCAGCCTGTAGTATGCCTAAGAATTTCACAAGTTGCATCAAATAATTGTTGAGCAACTGGCCAAAACTATGGCTCGATAGAAGGAATTAGGAAGCCGCGGAAGGAAACGAATCGTTTATGCCCTTAGGGACCTTGTTTGGTTCCATCTTAGCAAGGAATACTTCCTTAGCAAAAGGACAAACAAACTATCTCCTAGGGCGGATGGTCCCTTTAGGATCCTGAGATGCATTAATGATAATGCCTACGAAATTGAGCTACTTGAAGGTCTCGGCATGTTTACCACATTTAACGTCCCTGACTTAACTCCATATGTGCCCAAAGATGATGATGACCAAGATTTAAGAGCAAATCTTCAACAATCTTAGGAAATTGATGAACTACTGACAAACAGTCTCATTACTCAGGTACGGTTCCGAGGACTCCAATCCTTCACTCGGTGAATTCTCTCTCGGCAACCTACTGATGACGAGAAAGTTTATACTGAAGGAATGTACCTAAACTCCTTGAGCTCCCTTAATTGTCGTACGTTGATTTATACACTCAGTAGTGATGATGCCGACCATTCCCTTACCGAGGACCCTATACTAAGTAATCCTACTAAACACCACTGAGAAGTTCCTACTGAGAGACGAGAGACTTACTGGAACAGTTAAATAGTTTTCTCTTGGCATGCTGCAATCTCTCTCGTCTTGACTCTTTATTATCGCAAAATTTTGACCCCTCTCGCTTGCTATGCTTAAAGAATATTCATATGGGACCAATGTTGCATTGCTACCTATCCACCTTGTCTAACATTGTACTACTTTTCCAATTTTAGTCTTTTGTCCTTTTTACCCTTTTTGGTATGTACTAAGGATCCCCTTTTGTATAAATTTCTTAAACTTAAACAACTTCATAAGAAGATTTCCATAGGGTTTCTTTGCTCCAGTAAAAAAGGCTCACTTAATGATTAGATTTACGAGGTCAATTTTCTTGCTCTTGAGTATAGTAATGATAATTAGAGCATCTTCACTAGAAGTCAAAGTTGTACTCCCTTTCTTGCGCAAGATACAACTTATGACCAATTTATGCAACAACCTTATTAGCAACCTACAATCAAAGACAAGCACTTCCCTAGCCTCTATCAATTTGACAATATCACTCTTGGTAATTACAATTTCTTTTCCCAAGACTACTGAGCTAAGTTTATCTCTTCGATTTAAGTCTAAATATTCATAAAATTAAAAAATTCTATAAACTATAGTATCTACTATGTACAACTCTTTGCACTCGATAACATACAAAAATTCGTCCCAGTAAAATCCATTTGTAGTGAAGTAATCAAAGTAAAAAACACATGGTTCAATATAATCTAACTTCATTTTCATGGATATAGATTTTGAACTCACCTTTTTCTTTAAGCCCATAAGTTCATAACAGACAACTCTAATGTCTTATAACTTTTCTTCAAGTTCATCATCTAATTTATCCTCTATTTTTCTTTTCTTTGTTTTCTTCTTCTTCTCTTTATCTTTGCCTTTTCCTTTTCCAACATCCAGAAACCCAATTAGTTCATCAAATGATTCCATCATTTTAGCTACTAGTTTCTTGACCTTAGCTAGATTGAATTTCATTTTGTATTTCTTTGATTCCTTTCTCTTCTTGATGAGTTTTTTGGTTCCTTTGGTTTTGGCTTTAGGTAAGGAATCAAGAGACTTGGTTTTCTTTGAATTAGATGATTCATTGACTAGTTGATAGGGGTTAGTGATAGTGTTGTTTGGGTCTTTTATTGTCTTCTTTTTGGGGAGAATGCGAGAAAACTTTTCTCTTAGCCATGATGAGATGAGGGTTTATAAGTGAGGAAGAAAAAGAAAGACATGAATGAAGAGTGAGTTATGAGGAGGGAGAATCCCTATAACTATTGAACATAGTAGAGTAAAAGAAGAATAAAAGTAAATATGGAATGATGGCATTATTTACATGCTTAAGAGAGATTAGTTAAAAGATTGGCAAGACATTAATTAAGGTAACTACTACATAGTTCCCTTTTAAAAAAATGCGAAGGAAATAAAATAAAGTGTAAAAAGAAAAACTAAATATTTACAAAATCATATAGGATTGCATATTCCAATTTTATTCCTAATATTTTTTAACTTCATTTTATCAAGGGGTTTTGTAAATATGTCAACTAATTGATTATCTATGAAAACATATTCAATGTTTATATCTCCATTATTAACACTATCTCTAATAAAATGGTGTATGACTTCAATATGTTTAGAACAAGATTGATGCATACAATTTTTTGTATAATTAATTGCACTAGTATTGTCACATTTGATAGGAACACTATCTAATTTTATTCCATAGTTAGATAATTGTTATTTAATCTATAATATTTGAGTACATCAATTACCTATTGATATACATTCAGCTTTTGCCATTGATAATGCAACTGAATTTTGTTTCTTAAAGGACCAAGAAACCAATTTATCACCTAGAAATTAACATGTTGTAGATGTAGCTTTTCTATTAATTTTACATCCTACATAATCTGCATTAGAATATCCTATTAATTCAAAATTATTATTTTTGGGGTACCAAATTCCAATATTACTTATGCAAGATATATATTTAAATATTTGTTTTCACTATGAATAAATATAATTTAATAGGTTTAGCCTAAAATCTACTATACAAACAAACACTGAAAATAATATCAAGTCTTGAAGTAGATAAATTTAATAGAGAACCAATTAAGCATTTGTAAAGCTTCTTACTTACCTTCTTATTTGTTTCATTTGGTTCCAATCTTGTTGAGGTTGACATGGTACTTGCAACTCCCTTTGTATTTTTATATCTAAACTTTTTGAAAATTTATTTCGTATACTTTTCTTAATGGATAAGAATTCTATCCTTGGTTTGTTTTATTTGAAGCATAAGAAAGAAGCTTAATTCTCCCATTAAGTGCATTTTGAACTTAGTATGCATCATCATAGAGAAATCTTTGCAATATTGTTATTTAGTAGCATTGGAAATAATATCATCTACATAAATTTGAACAACAAACAAATCATTATCATAGTATTTGATGAATAAAGTGGTGTCAACTTGTCCTCTCTTGAATCCATTCTTAATGAGAAATTCACTAAGTCTTTCATACCATGCACAAGGTGCTTGTTTTAGCCCATATAATGCCTTTCTTAACTTAAATACATAATCTTCTTTAAAAGGATTATCAAACCCTAGGGGTTGTTCAACAAAGACTTCTTCTTTTATATAACCATTTAAGAATGCACTTTTAACATCCATTTGAAATAACTCAAAATCTCTGTAACATACAAATGCCAAAAGTAATCCTATAGCTTCTAGACTTACAACTGGTGTATATGTCTCATCAAAGTCTATTCATTTTTCCAATGAATTTCCTTTTGTAATAAGTTTAGCTTTATTTCTGCTTATTTTTCCATCTTCATCTAGTTTGTTTTTAAATACCCATTTTGTGCCTATAAATGTTTTGTCATGTAGTTGAGGAATAAGAAACCATACTTGATTTCTCTAAAATTGTGTAAGCTCTTTTTACATTGTATTTAACTGATTTACATCAGTTAAAGCTTCATTTGTAGTGCTTGGCTCTATTTCAGTTATTAATGCCAAATGATTTTCAATATTTTGTAATCTTGCTTAGGTTTTAACTCCAAAATGTATGTCTTCAATAACCTATTATGGTGGATGATAGGATTTATATCTCTAAGTTCTTTAAGGTTTAGAACTTACCTAGATGGCTTCTAATACATTTTATAATGTACTTTTTGATTTAGCTTTTGATGGATTTTCCAGTTGAGCTTCCTTAGTAGTTCTTGTTTTCTCAGTTTCTTCCTTCTTAGTTTCATTCTTACAAGAGAAAGAATTCTTACCTATGTTGTCTGATTCATCATTTGATTCTTCAATCATAGCTTCATTAATGAATTTTACGTTAAATGATTCATAAGTTGTTTGAGTAGCTTTGTTGTATACCTAAAATGCTTTGCTTCATATGGAATGTCCTAAGAAGATTCCTTTATCTACTCATGCTTCGAATTTACCTAAGTTCCATATGAGCTCCTTAATGTACCATTTTGAACCAAAAAATATGGAAATATGAAATTATGGGTTTTCTTCCTTTATACATTTCATATAAGGTTTTCTTAGTTAAAGGTCTTAAATATACTTTCTTAATTGTATAATAAGATGTTGAAACGGCTTCAGCCCAAAAATACTATGCGATCCTACTTTCATTTAGAAAAGTTCATCTCATTTCTTGTATGGTTCTATTTTTACATTCCATGACCCCGTTTCATTGTAGAGTGTATGGAGTCAATAAATTGTAAGTGATTCCTTGGTCTTCATAGAATGTAATGAAATCATCATTCTTAAACTCTTTACCATGATTGACTCCAAGATTAATAATGGTATAGCCTTTTTCATTTTGAACCTGTCTAGCAAACTTTTCAAAGGCATTAAAAGCATTACTTTAATTTCTCAAAAACATCACCTAACAATATCAAGAATAATTTTCAACAATTACCATACCATATCTATTACCTCCTAAACTCAATGTTCAAGTGGTTTCAAATAGATCCATATGAAGTAATGCTAAAGGTCTTTTGGTTGTGATTACTCATTTTAATTTGTGAGCTATTGATGTCAACTTATTCTTAAGACAATTTGTGCAAAGTACATCCTCTTTTATGCTTATCTTAGGTAATCCATAAACTAAGTTGTTTCTCAATAAATTTTCCAACTAATTGAAATGCACATGTTATAGATTCTTATGGCATACATATGTATTATTTGTAATACTAAGAAAGTATCTTTCAATCTTTACTTTAGTTGGTTCAATTAAGTATATGTTCCTTTTCCTGAATCTTTCAAAGAATTTTAAGCCATTATAGTCAAGGGCTTCTACCTCATTTTGATTAAAAGTTATCTTATAACCTTTATCACATAGTTGACTTATACTTAAGAGAATATGTTTAAGTCATTTTACTAAAGAGACATTTTCAATGGTATATGGACGAGTTTTGATGTTACCAAAAGCAATAATCTATCCTCTACTATCGTCTCCAAATTTGAAAATACCTCCTTCCTTCCATTAGATGTTTATGAAGAGTGAGGCATCTCCTATCATGTGACTAGAACACCTACTGCCTAAATACCATATTCCTTTAAGTTGAACTTCATGTTCTTATAATCACATAAAAACCGATTTATATCTCTTGGGAACCTAGACAAGCTTTGGTCCATCGAAATTCAAGCTCATTGTTTTTAATGTTTTTTCTTAGTAATTACTGAGCTTGTGATATTTGAAATAACAATATTTTTTAATATGTCTTAATCTATTGCAAAAGAAACATCCATATGACTCGTTATCATTACTTTTAGCATGTGCTTTTTGGTGTGAGTATCTTTAGTCATACCTTCTAACAAAACCTCTATTGGGTCATCTTATTGCATGTTTCAAATCAAATGATTTCGCTGTGTTTTTTAGATTTGTTTATTCAACTATCTAGAATTTCCTTTCCCTTAACAAATATTGTTGTTTTGTTTAATTTTGAATTTCCATATTCAAATCCTAGTCCTATCTTAGTTTTATCCAATCGTTGTGAGGCAATAAGCATTTGTAACTTTTTATCACTTTTACATAATTTATTAAAATGCGAGTCCATTGAATTAGACAAATGATCAATCCTTGATCTCAAGTTACTTCGCTCATCTTTTAATTCTCCATTGTCTTTTTCTAAATTCTCATTTTTAGTATAAAGATTCTTGTTATCAATTTCTAGTGCTTTTTGGTCACTCTTGAGTATATCTATTTTTCTTTCAAGTGTTCATTTTCTTGAATTAGTTTACCTCTCTCTAATTTTAGATCTTTTATCTCCTTATTGGTTTTAGTTAGTTTTACATCAACATTTTCTATGGCTTTTAGTAGCTTTTTTATTTGTTTGCGCACCCTTTCTAGCATATCATCTTCAGAATCAAAACTTACCTTGAATAGTGCCATCAAACATAAGTTTGCTTCTTCTTCATCTTCCGACTTAACTCTTGATTCATTTTTTGATTCATCTAAGTAGCTCCATGTGGCCAATAATGACTTATGTTTTTTCTTTTATTTTTCCAATTTCTTTATCAATATAGGGCATTAATATTTAATACGTCCATGCATTTTGCACTCGTAGTACACTACTTCTTTCTTCTCCTTTTTGTCCTTTTTTTGGTCTCTCTCTTTGTACCTCTTACTTGCATTGTTTTTGTTAAAAAAGGTATGTTTAGAGAATCTTTTCTTACCTTGTCTTTTGATCATCTTGTTTAATCTTCTTGCAATAGGGGTGACATCTCTTCATTGTCACTTTCACTTTCTAATTCTGGATCAATATTGATCCTTTGAGCTTTAAGGCTATCCCCTTCCTCTTTGTATCATCTAATATAACTTCTAATTTAAGAAAACCTACTTCACATGCCATCAGTTTGCTTCTCAATTGTCTAAGTGTCAATCTTTCCATATCACATGCTTCTTTGATAGTAGTTTTCTTTGCATTCCATGCCTTAAGAAGTACTCTTAACATCTTTTGTGTAAGGTCCAAATCATTAATTTTCTTTTTAAGAGATGAAAGTTCATTAGTGATGGTAGCAAATTTGTTGAATGACTCTTATTTCTTCTATAGGTAGTATAAGAAACATTTCATACTGCTACATCAGAGAACTAATCTTTGTTTCTTTGATTGTATCCGTGCCTTCATATATCTATGTTAGCATATCACATATGTCTTTAGCTAATCTGCAAGATGAAATCAAATAAAATTTAGATTGAGCTATTATAGATAAAAGAAGATTTTTAGCACTAAAATTCAGCTCTACTTTCGCAATGTCACCTTCAGTGGTGATATTCTTAAGAAGTCTTGCATCTCCAATTTTGATAATTCACCATGATTGATAATCATATGTTTAGACATTTGTCTCCATCTTAAACTTCTAATAAGAAATGTCTGTACCATCAAAAAATGGAGTTTTTCAAAGTTGTATGGTAAAACCACTGCTTCCACTATCTTTAACCATGACCTCTGAACTCTAATAATACTAGAGCTAAGCTCTGATATCAAATGTAGGTCCTAGTTAAGTAACCAAGAGTGGGGGTGAATTGATTATAGATCAAATTTTTATAGAAATGCAATACTTGAAGAAAACTTATCCCCTTGATTGCTTAATTTATTGGCTAGAAGATAAATGCATAAATAAATATAAATAAAGTGTACAAAAGTAAAGAGATAGGAGATAGAAAGTTAGGCAAATGAATTAGAGTACTTCAACCTTGTACCTATTGCACTCTTTTAGCCTCATTGCTAGGGACTCAGTTCACTTTCCACAATCATTCCACTATCTACAACATCCAACATTTTAAGAGATTATAAACAATACTCTTTACTCTAACTCATTTAGCCTTACTCCTAGGATAATACTTAGAACTACAGAGATTAGAAATGTCTCTAAATCAATACTTATATCAAGATTACAAAAAGCAATGAGGAAAATAAAAGAAATGGCTACTTGACAAATAAGAACTAATATAAAGAAAAATATGTAAGCTTCTAATCGATCTTCTATTCTCAAAATAAGATTTTTTGCAATACTTTAGAATGATAACAGATTTTCTTTCATCTCTTTTCATGTTTCCATCTATGAAGATCTTTCCTCCTTTATATTCTTCAATTTTGTAATGATTAGAGGCTTGATCTAAGGCAAGTCCTTAAAGAAATTATTTTAGGCATTTGCTTTGTAAAAATACTTTGTGAAATATGTCTTTGTTGACCTTCCATATTTGTGAGATCCTTTCTAAAATACATATGTTGCAAGATGAGATTTCCTTTCCTTTCTTTGAGTACTTCAAGCATATATGTACAACAAACTTTTACGATTAACATTTGAATCTTTTAATCCTTGAGTTGATTGAAATCTATTTAAAGTTAAAAACTTTCCAAACTTTGACAAATTTTATAACAACAGAAGTTTGATTCTATCCTTGTAGATTTTAATCCTACTAAGTGGAACATATTGAACATATTTCCCAAATATATTTAGTAAATGAACTTGGGTCTTCTTTAAGTCTTAACCATTGATTCTTATATCTTAAGCATATTCTTCGTCTCCAGGTTTTATACCTTTTAATTAGTCCTCTTATTGATCATCTGATAGATCTTTAAAGACTTTGTTCAACATACCTAAGAAACTGATAAACAATATAGCAATATCCGATCAAAGTAAACATGCATACTACATGTAAACATCTTAATATCATCCCTTTTTGTTATCATCAAAACATAACAAAGAGATCAATAACATTTTTCAGTTAACTCTTAGAGGACATGGTTCATTAGTTGCATGAATGTGTTTAGTGCATTTCACAGTCCTAATGGCATCACTAGCCACTTATATAACCCATGTTAAGTCTTGAATGCAGTCTTCTACTAGTCACCTTCCCACATCTTGGTCTGATAGTATCTTGACTTGAGATTAGTCTTTAAGAATATCATCACTCCATGTAGTTCATTGAGCATGTCATCAAGCTTAAGTATGGGATACTTATACTTGATGGTAAAACAGTTGATAGCTTAGCTATCTACATACATTCTCTTTATACCATCCTTCTTTGGTACTAACAAAGCGGGTACAATAAATGGTCTTAGGGATTCTCAAATATAGCCTCTTTTCATCAATTCGTTAACCTACTTCTATAACCTGGTAGCTTGTTTAGGATTTAGCCTATACATAGACTTGTTCGGCAATGCAGCTCCTAGTTGTAGATCTATAGTATGTTTAATCCCTCGGATTAGGTGTAAACCGTTCAATAACTCATCAAGGAATGGTTTGGTAAATTCTCTTAGTAGATCATTCACCTTAGTAGGTAGTTCATTACGTAAAGCCTCTAATTCTAATAGTCTTCTAACCAATAAAAAGGTCGGCTCTTTAGTCTTCATTTCCTAAGATAGCTCAACTTGGGTCTTCATTAAGGTCTCCTTTTTTGGGGTTTGATTAACCTAAGTCTACATTTCCTTGACTTATTTAGTAGACAGGGGACTCAACCTCACCTTTTTTCGCTTTGCTATAAAGAAAAAATATTTCTCCTCTTATTATATGTCACATGCTTGCCAAACATCCATAGTCTTCCAAAAAGAACTTCATCTTGATATTTGCCAATGCAGATCGATACAACTACTTACTTGGGCACTTATAAGGCCCCCTTGTCATTGGGCCAATGCAACTTGTATGGATTGGTCGACAACTTCAACTATTGAACCATGAAAGAAGATGTTACATTAGTACAGCTACTACAGTTTAAAATAAGTGAACATAATAGCCCATTAACCTTACATCCAATGTAGAACAAGTTCTCATGTTGTTCATCTTGAAGTATCGAATTCACACCCATTACTCGCCTAAGTACCATGGTTGCGGCCATAAAGTTACTCTCTTCACTATAGATAACCAACTCCTCCTTAAATTGGTTAACTTATCTAGATAGATTCATCTCTTCAACCTGTTCATCAGTGTTATTGACTTTGATGGTTGCCATTTCACCATTTATCACCATAGTCCTTTTATTCAGACATTATGTTACTATGTAGCCAAATCCTCGGCACTTAAAGAACTTGATCTCGCTAGTATTTCTTCTTGAGCTTTATCCTTTCTTGAATTTCTTAGAGGTTCTTTCTCCTCAACTCTATCAGCTAGAATAGGTCAGACATCACTAGCCTTACTTAATTCCCATCACATAGCTCTAGTCAAAATAGGTCGGCTAGTAGTAGTTCGACTCCCTAGTGCTTAGAATCTACTTATTCTTTGTCATTCAATCCTCAAGTAGCTCAGATTGCCTCATCTAATGACCTAATGTCCCTTCCTTCTAAGATATCTCCAATCTTATACTTTAATCCACTAATAAACCTAGAGATAGTCATATCTTCTAGTTCAACAACTTCATAGCGAATCATGAACATTTGAGACTCCTTTACATAGGCATCAACACTTGATCCTCCTTGTCTCAGCTCTTGCAACCTTTTGAAGGCATCTTGAATATAGGAGCTTAAAGCAAACCTTCTTTTCATCACTTTCTCCATTTCTTCCTAGTCTTTAATTTCTCTCCCTCTATCCCTCCTTTGTATAGCTTGTAGATTTTTCCACCATAGGGTAGCATATTTTGTGAACTCTAAGATAGTAAGCCTCACTTTGGTGTTATCAGGGACTTTATGACATTTAAATTGCTTTTTTATCTTATCGACCATGTCAAGATAATCCTTAGCATTGCCATTACCAGTAAAACTTATATTCTACAACCTCAATCATTCTACTCTAAGGGCTTAAATGTTCATCTCTCCTTAAGTTCATAGTGCTCCTCTTCCTTGTCACTTGCCTCCTCATCTTCTTCTTCCATCTCTTCCAATATAAGTCTTCATCAAGAAGATTTGTCTACTCCTTTAGCTTAAGATGGTTGAACTAGGAAATTAGCTCAACTAAGTTGGCCATCACCTTACTTTAGTAGTTCATTTGCTCAGCATCGATTCAAGTCATTTCTAGCTTACTCCCTATCCTCATTTATAGCAGTCACTAGGCTAGTCACCAAGTCGATAAGCCTACCTAGTTGTTCATGTGGATTGGGGCGTGAAACTCCCTTGTTGGCCTTAACCCTTATGAATACCACTCTCTTGGTTTCCAAAGGTTCCTCAGACATTGGAGTTTGACATTATCAAATACTTAAAATACTAATAGCTAAATCACACTTCAAAGATTTTCTTTCAAGTAACAATAACAAAGTACTTACACACTACAACTACGACAACAACAACAATATTACCTTGCATAGCAATAAACCAACTAGACCTATACATACTCTATTTTTAAGAACACAAAATAAGGGAAAATAGACCACTAAAATTTCTCAACCTAAAATGTTATTCCAACACTTACTATAGCTATGCACAACTTCCCCAACACTTCCTAAACATCAACTCACTAACCACTCTTAATATACTACAACAAATCACTCAAGAACATAAAGTACCAAAAACTTAGTCAAACATAACCAACCTCTAATACTAAGATGATATAGGATCATAGAACAACACATGACTGTTGATATCATGTGCAACTAAGAGAGTAGGTCCAAATAGTAAGATGGTCTGAAAGATAAATGGTAGTCAAAGATTGAAAAGGGGTTCTTGTGCACTGACGTAGGATATGACGTACTAACGCTTCACACAAGCTCAAGTCACACTTCATATTACAAAGAAGTTTGGCCTAAGGTCAATCGCTACTAGTCCATGCTCAAATGGCCTAGATAAGTGTAAAGGGTAGTAAGCAAGTAGTGAATATTTAGCTCATAAAAGATAAAAAATGTTGTATTCTAATGATTGATGATGATGCGACTATTAGAAATTACAAGTATTTATATGGCTCAATTGAGGCAAGTCCCAAGTTACTACAAATGATAAAAAAGATTCCTACTAGTAAAAGGGAAAATACATAGTATATAGGGGAAATTCGATAATCAACATAAAAGGAATATTCATTTGTAAGGATAAAAGGGATTTCGGGAAATAGCATACACATCCACTTCTTCATATAGTGGTTTAAATGGTATTATGTGTAGAGTAGAGCTAGTTAGGTTAGCGCTCATTAAATTGGCAACTCAATAGAGTGGGGTTAGGGAAATGGTAGCTTAACAAATGGTCTCCCTCCTTCTTGGCAACGGTTGGTCAGCTCGAAAGTAGGACATCTTGGCACCGATTGTTTGCTAGCTCAACAGTAGGTGGTTTCATTTTTTAGCCTTGGTCTTGCTTAGCAAAAAGTGTTCAACTCAGCAACTAGTCAGTTGCCTTTAAAGACTCCGTGGTGAGATAGAGAGAGATCAGAATGGAATAGCTCAGTTGGTTAGGGTGGAGAAGACGTTGTTCTTCAGAGTTCTACTCCCCTAAGATAGCTCGACGGACTAAGCTAGCGAGCCCTTAAGCTCAAAAGGGAGTAGTCGATCCATGATCCCTAAAACATGGTTTCCATCACTTTCTCACTCTTTCCCTCAATTTCCTTTATCATTGAAAATCATCCTCACACTCAATCCTTAATAAACATGCATTTTTCATAGGATTTCTAGTAAATAATGAATAGATAACATATTTCATTACATTTTCTATACTAAATTACTCCTAGAAACTCAAATTCTTACACATGCACGATGAAGTACACTCTTGAAACCTAAAGCAAGAAATTCAATTTTTTTACACAAACTAGCAACAAATTTAAGAAAGCAAATAGAGAGGGAAGATGTATCTACCATAAATTTTGTTGTATATGTGGTCGAATCGTAGAGTTTTGTGAATATCTAGGGAGTGTGTAGGGAGATGAATGAGGCAAACTTGTGTTTTAGAGAGAGTGTACATATATTAGAATGAGTTAGGATAACTTGTGATCTTTGAATTTGTATGAGTTCATGAGTAAGAACTACGACCATGTACTTCAATGTAGATTTCTTTTTCATAAATTTCACATACCTAATAGGACCAATCCATCTGTTTTTCTTGAAATTCTTCTCAAAATAAGTTTAAAAATGGAATACATGTCAAGTCCATGGGTAGTGACTTCAACTGTACTCTTCCTTTAATCTTAAATCCATACAATTTTGATTTTCTTGACTCAATTCCCACAATTGTCTAAGAAAAACTTAAAATTAGAATAATTGAAACACAAAAGCAATTAGACAACACCTTTAATTTTGCTATCGTAAACAACTTCAATTTATTATCATAGAAGTAGATTCAATAACTATTTTTTATGGGATAAATTGTTCATAGCAAGGAAAGCACTAACTATTATTCAAATATGACACATGAATTGACCTAAGATAAGACAACAAAATAAAAAAAAAAAAAAGCTAATGAAATAACAACTAGGATTAAAATAAACCAAAATTGGGTTGCTTCCTAAGGAGTGTTGTTATTTTATCTCATTAACTCAATGGTTGAGTTCTTCCCTTAATGCAATTGCCTAGTCAATAACTATACACTTAACCATCCAAAAGCATGCTAATAAAGAAAAATACCAAAAGAACTATAAAGAGGATTATTATAAGAATGTTAAAATAATTGGGAAATTAGGGCTTTTGCTAATATCCTAACTAAGTTACTCTCTTAGCTCCCAAGCAACACACCAAAAACTTGATTATAGTTGCAATCGCATTAAGCAAGTGCACCTAGTCAAGTTATATATAATTAAAATGAATTATGAGTTTGATTATCGATCATATAAGGAACCATGTATGCGAGAACCTTAGATTACTAGTAAGCTACCCTAAATTTTCCAATTATCTAACTTAATAATATAGGAATAATAGTAATTAAATAGGTAGCTTAGTTAAAGAATAAAACAAGAATAATAAAATAAGATAAGCTAAATTAAACAAAACTAATGAACACACATGAAGAAATGACTTATGATCCTTGGTAAATTGTTGTTATTTGTAACCTAATTCTATGACACTATTCAATCTTAATTATTCCTTAGATCGAGGATATGCCTAATATGAATTGACCAGACTCACTCCTCCTTCCTTTTGCTAACCCTGATACCTTCTAATAGGAATTGAGCCACTAAACTACTGGCCTGAGCCCTAGCTTAAGGACTTAAGAGTGTAGCAAAGCACATCCTTTCATCCTAACCTACACTTGTAGAATTTAAGCTAATCCCGACTATCAACTTACCACAAATGCTAAGCCAACTGCCTTTAAATTTGTTAATGATCAAATACCAACTTAAGAAATGCATATTGACAACTCAGCCAACTTATCCATTAGCTCCACCATAGCTTATCCTAGCTCCCCTTGATATGTTCAAGTTAGCATAACCATAGAGAGCTCACAGAATAGCTTGGCTTCAATAGAACCTAATCATAGCTTTTTGTCTACTTTTGTAAGCCTTCCTAGTAATTGTTGACTATGTGTCACAACCATTTAGTTGAAGGAATTTGCTAAAGAAGCTTTTATTCCATAGATTCTTGTATGCCCTTATCCATTTCTTGTACTTTACTTAATCTAGACAATACCCTTTTAGTCTTTTTCAAATTTAGTAGGTTACCCTAATATTACGGTTATAAATACCCTCTTGTATGTAACGTAGTCTTCATCTTGATACCATTTTATTGAAAATACTAAACTTTCCCTTAACGTTAAGCTTCTTGCTTATTACCTCTCTAACTCTTACCCTAGCTCTTAAGCAAGGCTAGGTGATAAGTGACCTCATTGAACTACTCATGTAGCATATCGAGCTAGTTCGTAAGTTTATGAAGGTTTCGTTAGTATGTGATATCCTTAGAATCATTCATAGGTTTTACTTATTATCTTCTTATTTCATCTGTTTACCATCCTATGCTTTGAGCTTTCTAAAAGCTTAGACCCATTCTTGATATTGCTACCCTTATGAGCTCTTAGTGCAACATATTTGGTATCAAAGCAAGGGTTCATATTAGGTTACTATTGAGTTGTGTTACTATTGTGTCGTATGGAGTATTGTAATGGTAGTGTGTATAGAGTTAATTTTATTGTTGTGTTGTTGCGAAAGGATTGTTATAGTGTTTTAGTCATTAATGGAATTAGTAAGGCTGATCTTTTGTAGTGGTTATTGTGTAGTACCTCGTTTTACTCTATTTTAAGCCTTAGGAAATAAAGCAAGCAATAATTGAGCATTTCTCTTCTTTGAAGTAGTTGTTGTGTTAATAGTCTGTGTTAGGGTTTACTTGGATCCGAGTATTCATGTAAAGAAGTATGAGTGTGTGTTGGTTGATTTTAGGAAATAGTGTATATTGTTTCTCGGAAAAGTGAGAATCCTAATGTTGTTAAACTTTGTTGAGGGAACAAGACTAAGCTAAGGAAAAGATGATTAACTTAAGTGTAAATGCATGAATCAGAGATCACAATAGTGGTGTTATCCATCATGGTCAACAATCTTAAAAACCCCTTTGAAGTTCTAATGAGCAGTTTTGATGAAGTGACCCACTTGATAATTGATTTGACTCAAGTTGTTCATGTGTTAGCCTCACAACCTATTAAGGTCATTTATAGCACACCCCAAGCTGCTCCTAAAGCAAGTGTCACTATTCGTAATGTTCATCCTACCCAAGGGTAATTCCTAACTCGGCAAGACCGAGATAGAAGAGTAGGAGGATACGCATGAAAGAGAGTAGACCTGTATGAAGTAGATGACGAAAATGAGGAAGAGTACAATCAAGTAGAAGAGAAAGCTCATGTACTTCGAGTTATTGACCATGTGAGGCTTTGGATTTCAAGCTTCAATGTTTCTAGGGAAGCTAATGACTAGCTCGATTAGGAAGAAAAGGTAGAATAATTCATTAACTACTATCAATATGTAGACTATGAAAAAGGTGAGAACTACTACTTTAGAATTCTCAGGGTATGCTATAATGTGGTGGAGAAACTTTTAGACTATGCGGAGATGAGATGGGTATATGGAGGTTAGCACTTAACTAGAGATGAAAAGAGTCCTTAGGGTAAGATTTGTGCCATTGCTTATCTACAGGATACTTTTTCTTGACTCTAAGAACTAAAGTTAGGTAACTGCATTGTTGATAAGTATGTAGAAGAATTTCAAATGCTTATGATCCGATGTGAGGTTAGTGAACCTTCAACATGGACAGTACCTAAGTTTTTTTACTAGATTAAGTGTAGAAATCTGAGATGTAGTAGAGGTACAACATTTTATCATTTTAGATGAGGTTATAAAAATTGCTCAACGAATGGAGAGACAGAGGGGAAATAAGTTGATCCAAACCTCCAATAGGCTAACCTATCCACTCCAGCCAACCTATTCAAGGTAGTTAGAGAGCTTAATACAACATTGAGTTGAATAGGCAAGCAAACATCAAAACTGAGCAGAAGAGCCAACTTGGTAATAGTGAAGCACCATAGAGGACATTTGAGAAAGGACAAGGGTTAAGGCAAAAGACTAACTAGATTAAGTGTTTTAAGTACTAGGGATTTAGGCACATGGCTGCCTAATGTCCAAATAGACAAACCATGGTCATTAAAGGCGACGCTCCTAAGATTGAAGTGGATAGTATGGATGAGGAACCTAATGACAAAAAACAATTTGAGAGAGATACTAAGTGTAGTAAGAGTTAGCTGAGGAGTAAGTATTTGTTAAAGATTTGCACAAGCTGATTTTAGTTGCCAAACAAGCAATGATCATCAAATTATCTATCGAAGAAGAGTAATGAAAAAACTTGTTCCATATCACATGCAAGGTAAATGAACAAGTGTATGTACTCTTTTTGGATAGTAAGAGCTACACCAATGTTCCATATGGTAATTTGGTTCAAAAACTCAAGATGCTAACCTTATCACACCCAAGACAATATAAGTTGCATTAGCTAAATGAGAAGGGAGCACATCACCAAACAAGTATTACTACCAATCTCAATTGGGAACTATTCTAATGAAGTTCTCTATGATGTATTGCCCATGTATGCAACTCAAATATTGTTGGGCCGACCTTAGATATTTGATCAAAAGGTCATACATGATGGGTTTAGGAACACATATGCCTTTAAGAAAGATGGGAAAAAGATCAACTTAAATCCTATGACCCCTAATCAAGTGAGCAAGTAGCAAGCTGAGTAAGCTATAAGCCAAGTTAGCTTAAAGATCTAAGAAGACCTTAGTTCTTAGTGGTTTTGAGCTTAGAAGAGCTATCTGATCCAATGAGCTGGCCTTATTGTTAATAAGAAGATTGTTGGAAATGAAGGAGTAAGTCATGCTATGGAATGAGGTTAGAAGGTTGCTTGATAACTATGCCAACCTATTTCTCAAGCAATTACTTAAAGGACTACTACCTTTTAAAGGGATTGAACACTATATTGACTTAATACCTGATGCCACCCTTCCTAATAAGCTTGCTTATTAGATGAACCCCAAATAAGTAGCCAAGCTATAAAAGCAAGTCAATGAGTTACTAGAAAAAGATTATGTAGGGAAGTGCCTCAACTCTTATATCATATTAGCTCTACTAGTATGAAAGAGAGGTGGAACTTGGTAAATGTATATGGATAGCAGAGCTGTTAATAAGATAACAATAAAGTATAAGTACCCAATCTCAAGGTTGGATGATATGCTTGACGAATTGCATGGAGTCAAAATTTTCAATAAGATCGATTTGAAGTCTAGCTACCATCAAATTTGAATGAGACCTAAAGATGAATGGAAGACTACATTTAGAACTCAACATGGTCTTTATGAGTAGTTGGTAATGCCTTTTGACTTGTCCAATGTCTTGAGTACTTTCATGAGATTATTAAAAATGTACTACAGATTTTGATTGGAAAATAAATTATGGCTACTTTGATGACACCCTTGTGTATAGTACTGACTTAGTGAGTTGTATCAACCATCACCAAGCTGTATTTAATGTGCTTAGAGCTAAGAAATTGTTTGGTAATTAGAAGAAATGTTGTTTCTATTAGGAAGAAGTGGTTTTCCCAGGATATGTAGTTGGTAGAGGAGGTCTACGAGTCAATGATAAGAAGATACGAGCTATTTTGATTAGCTAAACCCAACTACTTGTGCTAAAGTAAGAAGCTTCCATGGATTAGGTTCATTTTATTGCTGCTTCATTAAAAATTTCAATACCATTGTTGCACCCCTCACCAAGCTAACAAAGAAGTATGTTGAGTTCAAGTAAGGAGAAATAGAAGAAAGAAGTTTTGCCGAAGTAAAGGAGAGGTTGACCTCTATGCTTGTGTTGGTTATGCTTGACTTTAAAACAGTGTTTAAGTTTGAATTTAATGCATCAAATGTTGGTATAAGAGCTGTGTTGATGCAAGAAGGTCGATCTGTTGCATATCATAGTAAGAAGTTGAGAGGACCCAAGTTGAATTACTCTATCTATGACAAGGAACTCCTCACACTAATCTAAGCTCTTTAAGTATGGCAACATTTCCTTTTGCCAAGAGAGTTTGTCATTAACATAAATCACGAGTCCTTAAGACACTTTAAAGTCAAGCCAAGCTTTCTAAGAGGTAAGGCTAATGGGTTGAATTTCAAGAAGGATACAATTTTATGATTAAGTATAAATATGGTAAAACCAATGTGGTTACTGATACCTTATCAATGAGACATGTTCATTCTGTGAAGTTACAAACTAAACTATCAGGATTTGCAAGCATTAAGGAGTAATATCCCAAAAACCCTCATTTTGGTGCAATATATAGTTACTGTGAAGAAGGAAGGACATTGGATGAATATCATGTGGAAGAAGGCTACTTGTTTCAAAGTGGCAAAGTCTATATACCGACTTGTTCTATCAAACAGCTATCGGTAAGAGAAGCTCATAGTGGAGGGCTCTTAAGGCACTTTGGGGAAAGAAGGACCTATGAATTATTGAACGATTGATTCTTTTAGCCTAAGATAAGGTAAGATGTGCACTGAGTTATTAAGAGTCGTGCTACTTATAAGAAGGCTAATAGCTGAATTGAATAAGGGAGAGTAATGCCAAAACCAATCCTAACTAAACCCTGGGTAGATTTCACTATAGATTTTATCCAAAGAATACCCTAAACTATTTGAGGTAAAGAATCAATGATGGTTTTTGTGGACATATTCAGTAAGATGGCATACTTTGTGCCCTACATTAATAATTATCAATGCTTCACTTATTGCTTTTCTGTTTTTGTAGGAGATCCTCCGTTTGCATGGAGTGCCTAAGGGGATAGTGTCAAATCAATTTATGAGCCATTTCTAAAGGACTCTTTGGCAATGGATGGGGACCAAGTTACTTTTTAGTACTTCTTACCATCCTTAAACTGATGGCCAAACAGAGGTCGTCAATTGCACTTTGGGTTCACTACTCCGAGCTTTTGTAGGAAAGAGCTTGATAGACTAGGATGATTGCTTACCAGTAATAGAGTTAGCTTAGTACATAGCTGTACTGAGAATACACACTTTGAGATCTTCTATGGTTTTAATCCTAAACTATCCCTTGATTACGCCTTAGTACCTACATTTGAATAAAAAGACTAATGCAAGAGTTAGAGCATAATCCGTTTAGCAAATATACTAGAAAGTTACTCAATAGGTTAATCAAGCTTCTAAGAAGATGAAGGAAAAAGGGAAAGGAAGGAAGAAAAAGTAATTCTAACCTAACAATCTAATATGGCTACACTTGAGAAAGGAAAGATTTCCTAACAAAAGAGAAAGCAAATTGTCCGCTCGAGCTAAAGGACCATTCAGGATACTTTAGAAGATCAAAGACAATGCATTTCAATTAAAACTACCCAAAGACTTTGAAGTTTCTAATGTATTCAATATTACCAACCTCAACCCCTACCAATGTCAAGAAAAGCAAAGTGAAGACCAGTTAGATTTAATCCTAAATCCCAATTAACCTAAAGGGAATAAAAGGAATAGAGCCACTAGACTATGGACCCAAGCTCAAGCTTAAGGACTTGCGAGCATGGCAATCCTTTCATCACTACCCATACTTGAAGAATTTGAGCTACTCTTAACTATAGACTTACCATAGATGCAAAGCCAAGTACCCTCACATTTCTTGATGATCAAATGTCAACCTGAGAAATGCCCTATTGACAACATGACCAACTTATCCATCAACTTAACCATAGCTTATCTAAACTCCCCCAAACATGTTCGAGATGGCACAACCACAAAGTGCTTACAAATTAGCTCGACATCAATAAAATCTAACTATACATTTTTGTCTACTTCTACAAAGGCCTTCCCAGTAACTATCTACCTTATATCGCAACCATCTGCTTGAAGGAATTTGCTAAAGAAGCCTCTATCCCACAAATTCTTTTATGCCCTTATCCATTTCTTATATTTTACTTAACTTAGATAATACCGTTTTAGTCTTTTCCATATTTAGTAGGTTATCCTAATATTTTGAGTATAAATACCTTCTTATAAGCAATGCAGTCATCATCTCAACATCATTTTATTGAAAATACTGAACTTTCCCTTAGTGTTAAGCTTCTTGTTTATTGTCTCTCTAACTCTTATCCTAACCCTTAAGTGAAGCTAGGTGGCGAATGATCTCGTTAAACTACTCGTATGTCATATTAAGCTAGTTCGTGAGTCTAATTAGGTTCTCTTAGTGCATCATATCCTTGGACTCATTTATAGGTTTTGCTTAGTATCATTTTATTTCATTTGTTTACCATCATATGCTTTGAGCTTTCTACAAGCTTGGATCCATTCCTAATATTGATACCATTGTTTGCTTTTGGCATGGCGTATTACCCTCTTTACCTGAATCGCTTTTCAATAGAGCATCATAGCATCACGTTAAGAACTTACATCCTACTATTAGGTTAGCTACCTAGGTTACCGTAATTTATAGAAATCAATACCTAATCTCTTAAAGTACTCAATTCCTTCTAATTACACTTTTCCATTCAATTATAGGACTTACGTCTTTATGGTAAACTCACATATGTAATTAGCAACTCAAATAAATACTAATTGACAACAATAAAAATCAATGTAACTAGATCTTTAAAGAACAAAATCATAGGTTGAATAAAAATTTATTGCAATACAAACTAGAGTTCAATAACAATTTATTAAGAATAATTCAAAAGAACAACATGGAATTAAATGAAGAAGAAGTAATGTTAAGAGACCCCTATAATATTCTAGCCTACAACTCTTCCCAAAGGGAACTCTCTTTGCAAACCTAAGCCTAAGTGTCTATATATAAGGAGTAAACTTAGGTTTACAAAGAAAACCTAACAAGAATAGAAGATTTGTACATCATAGCATATCCATGAGCATAGTACACTTCACATGATGATTGTTTACTAGTTCTCATGTGCAACATTTAGAATTCCTAATCACTTTCTTAAGAGGCTAAGTGATTGACTGCTGACTTCCAGACCTCTCACTCACACCCGTTTGTAAGGATTACAGTCTCTCTCTAAAAGGATTATCTCTTATTAGTCTGTTGAGGATGAGCACTAGTACATAGAAGAATTGTAGACGAACTCTCTAAAGTCCTAGCTTGGACACACTCTACTCTACATAAAGCCCTATCCAATCACCAACTTACCTAATGTAAAGGTCAACCTACTGAGTGTCGAGGCTAAGGTAACTATGTGTTAAGCCCTACTCTTCCAACCTATAGACATGATAGCTAACGAAGCCGACTTACCAAGTGATGAGGTCAATTACCTTACATGTTGAGCTCTTCTCATTTAGCCTACCAAACAAAAGTGGCCTTTATTTATCTCAGCAACTCTAAGTTCCATTCAACAACATTAACCACAACGTCAATACAACTCAACCACTACACCTTAAGATTCCTTGATGCAAACCCATTAATAGGTTGCCACCTATCCATTACTTTTTTGACATTTGTACTATATTCCTTTTCATCATTTGTCTTATTTACCCTTTTTGTACACATTAGGAATCTCTTTCTTCATTGTCTTTTACATAATTTTCCATTTTAGTGTTGTTGCCTTAAAGGACTTATAATAAATAGTCCTTTTACTGTAGTCGCAATCATTTACCTTACACTTAATGAATATTCTTGTTCTTGTGAGATATCCTTCTCTGAGTTCATTTTCTGTTATACTTTTATCTAATTTTGCTGAATAGCTAATGATTAGTGTTGAGTGGACCTTAGCATTAGCTTGTAAATCATATCAAATGAAGTGTTAAGTCATCTCGTATTTGTTGGTGCATCATATCCTCCAGACAGATTCATGGAAGCTGTTGTGTTCATAAACCATTCTGTTATATTTTCTTTGATATTTCAAAGGACTCACCTAGTTACTAGTCCCTAAAGTAAGCCCTAGTAATTACTGAGTTCCTTGACACATCACATAATTCTAATATCAAAACTTGAGGTTACGATTGAAAGCTTAGTATCGAAGAATTTCTTATTAGTATGTATTCTGTAATACCCTATTTCCCATTTGAAAAACATAGCAAGTTCTTAAGTCATTATATGTAGTTGTATTGACAAAGTTGTGTGAGAATCTTTTGTTGAATAGTTTGCTTTCTAAAGTTCATATTAGGAAATGTCAGATCCTAGTGTTCAAGGAGAGATTAATCATACTAAGAGTGATGCCTAAGGTCGTGGTTGTGTTACTTAATAGACCATATGAATTATTAATGAGCAGATACAAGACCTTGTTGTGATTGTGGCTAATTTAGCTATTACTGTAAATAGTGCCATAGAGACTAGGTAAGAGGGAGTTGTTGAACAAGACCAAGAAGTGAGAGATAAGCCAAGAAGATAGATGGGTGAGAATCAAGCACATGAAGTTATTAACATGAACCTAGCTCTACCAAGACATGTTGATAGAGTTGTGAGAACGAGACTTAAGTTAGATGAAGTTGAGGAGTATAAGGAGGAGGAGCAGTATGATGGAATTAAGGAGTAAGAGCTTAGAGCTCCTAGAGGAGTTGAGTACCCTAAAGTGCAAATCCCAAGTTTTAATGGGACTGGTAGTGTTAATGATAACCTGGATTAGGATGAAAAGATTGAAAAGCTATTTGATTTTTATGATTACAAAAATGTTGTTTGTATTCGAGTGGTTGCATTAAAATTTTCTAGGTATGTAGTAATGTGGAGGAAGAAGTAATAAAATGTATGCCAAAGAGGCCAATGAGAAATTGGAACAAGGAATGAGAAGAAGAGAGTTCTAAGGAGTAGGTTTATTCCTAAGCACTACGAGTAAAACCCGTTCTAACATCTCTAAGGCTTGAGACAAGGTAACAGATTAGTCGATGAGTATGTTCGAGAATTTAAATAGTCCTTTTACTAGCCACAATCATCTACCTTACACTTAATGAATATTCTTATTCTTATGAAATATCCCTCTTTGAGTTTATTTTCCTCTACACTCTTATCTAATCTTGCCAAGTTGCTCAATATTAGTGGCGAATAGACCTTAGTATTAGCTTATGAGTCATATCAAGTGAAGTGTTAGGTTGTTTCATATTCATTAGTACATCATATCCTCCAAGCAACTTCACGAAAGCTAGTATGATTACCAACCTTTTCAATCCATTTCCTTCAATATTTCAAAGCATTTACTTAGTTATTATTTCCTATAGTAAACTCTAGTGATTATTGAGCACCTAGGCACATCACTAAGTCAGCCATTCTCATCAACACTCCCAAGAACCCACATACTTAGAGAGAGAGATAGAAGTGCTCAAGTAAGAATATTACTTATATTTCTAGATGATTTACAAATGAGGGGGTTATCTTAGTATCTATAAGAGGCCTCCATTATTAGAAGGCTAAGATCTTCTTAATCTAGCAATTAATATACATCTTACCTACCCTACCTTAATTACCCCCTCTTACTAAGGTTCAATGTATCTAAACACTTCTAGAACTTTTTTAGGAGTAGACCAGGCCTTGGTTGTGGGCTTTACACATAATAGACCTCTATATATAAGTACAAAAAGTGAAAAAGGGGCTTGAGGAGACAACTCGTAACATTCTCTCTCACCTAAACTGACGATGGCACCATCGCCTTATGCTTCTTAGAGAATTCCTCTACTAGATGTCTAAAGTGAATACAATCCAAGGTGGTCTCCCAAGTTGCTTCACTTGAGGGTAGATCCTTCTATTTCACTAAGTACTCTAAGCAATATGTTTATCCTAGATCTTACATCAAGCATCCTTATAGTATCTTTACCACCTTTCTTTCACCTTCTTATTGGGTTAGAAGCAAGTATACTCAGTTGGAATCAAGTAATATAGAGCAAGTAAGATTGTCGATCCCTTGAGGACTATAATATCACTAAACCTATAATAGTTCTTATCAATATTCAAGTAATCAAAAATAGATTAACTAATCAAATAAGTATACTAAAACTATTGAAAAGAAAATAACTATAAAATTTCTAAAACTAAGCAATCAATTAAGAATTGTGGGAAAAACAAAATCCACCTTAGATTAGTCAAATTAAATTATTATCATGTTATATAGATTATTAATTATATGGTCATTCAAGTGAAACTATTATACCTTAAAACTTAAAGATTCAAACTCCTAATTAATTAGTTAGCTCCCGCATCTCCAATTAATAGTGGACTCTAAATTACAATCAAATATCTCTCAATACTATGATTGTCTAATGTTCTAAATCAATTATTCCTAATGTTTAAGTAAATAATCAATCGCTAAATATTGCATTAATCTCTAGATTATTTCTAATTAATTCAATTAATGCTACTTCCACATTAATCAATCAAATTAACCAAGAATTTCTAATAAACCCTATATCAACTCCCGTATCACTAGGGTTTCTAACAATTATAATCAATTAAACAACTATAATTGAAATCATAGAAATTCCAATCAAGAATCATCCCTATATCTATTAATCCTATAACATGAACATAATTATTATCTTAGCTATCTAGGATTTCATCAATTCCCACAAATAAATTAGCCAACAATGGAATTTGAAATTAAAGTACAACTATTAATTGAAATTGTAAGGAAATTTATAATTGACAGCATGAATAATTAATAGAATTGCATAAATTTAATTAAAATTGAAGTCACCAATTCTAAAATTGGAAAAGATAAACTTCAATTGCAACTAAAAAACTTGGTCCCACAACAAAAGCAAAATCTTCTCAATTATCTAAGCGATTCTATAGAAGAATTCTTCAAGAACTATCTAATAACTATTCTACAACTTTCTATGTCTTAGGAAAGTATGTGTCTCTATAAAAAACAAAAGTCTTCTAAATGGTGAAACATAAGGCTATTTATAAGAAAAACTAGGGTTGGCTCATGTAAAACTTCTTTTTGAGGAAGGCTGGCTAATAGGACGGTGATGTAGACTTCAAGGCTAGCGACGTAAACTCCAAAGCCAGTAGTGTAAGTGTAGGCCGCTTGAAAGGCTGACTGTATTGAATTCCAAATTGTAACTTATTGATTCAGACTTCATTCATTTGCATAAAACTCCTTTAAATCGTTCATAGTTCCACTTTGAATCCTCTAATTCCTAAAATGTCCAAATGAAAATAATTAGGTACCATTTCTTAATAATTTCTATAATATCAATAATAATTCTATTTAATTTGAACATTTGAACTCCCCACACTTGAACTTTTGCTTGTCCTCAAGCAAAATGAACAAAACTAAAGAAATCTATCATTGAAAATACAAATTTTACAATTGCTAATCCAAGACATCTAATATATCACACTTTCAAACTCACTAATTTATAACACCCATCACTTGAAGCAAACCGAAATATGTGGTTAGAGTACTACAATTGAAATTAACTAACTATTCTAGAGAAAACAAATTTTAGTTCAAGAGTTTAACTTAGGATTTCTATTGCAAAAGTAGATACTCTTTCCTTGAAGGAAAAACACCCATTAAACTTCATAGCTGTTAGCAAACATATTATCCCTCTAATTCTTCTGACAATCAAGTTAACAAAGTAGTGAAAGCACATGGTATCTACTCTATTCTTTGGTTTTCTTCCTTTTTTATTATAAGCCTTAATACATATCTTGAATTGCATTCAAAATTTCCATTTTCCATTCCCTTTTTGTTCCTCTCTTTTTTTTTTTTCTTTTTTAGTTCCGATATTGAACTTTTTCCTTTCTATCTTTCTCGTTATAGTGAATGCATTGAGTCGGCACATTTTAAGCCCATCACCCAAGTGACCAGATTTTAAAGGATCCCTTATGAACTCTTTCTCACATTAATATTTAAGTTAGGATACTCTTAACTCAATTTCTTGAGTTATTAGAGTAAAGACTCTCATTTCATCATTTTTTTGAATGCTCACTAAAATTTTTCAGACTTCTTTTATAGGAATCACTAAGTTCAAAGCTTCACTTACCTCTTTCACTAACTGTTAAAGTGCCATTAGAATAACTAAAAGGACCATATACTAACTAGCTTTGCATAGAAGTGAACCCATTTACTTTTCACTTAAGGACTTGACCTACTCTTAAACTTCAAATTCTAAGGGTAAAAACTAAGTAAATTAGGTTCCCAAAGAATTAACTAATTAATTTTAACTGAATACAAAAATCTCAACATCGGTGAGTAAGGCACCTAAGTGAGTCAATTATTCAAATACCACAACAAATTTTTTTCTTTGTAGAATCTTTAGATTCTAAACAAGAAATTCAAAATTTTGAAAAAAAATTGGCCTAAACATTGTTAGATACTTAAGAACAAATAAAGTTCAAGCTAATAGGAAAGTATAACTATTTCTAAACAAAAACCTACGTAAAAAGTCAATTTAATTCAAAATCCATTTCCTATATTTCCTTTCCCCCACTTTAGAATAGACAATGTCCACACTATCTTCTATTCAATATTTAAGAGGAAATAAAATTTTGCAGCAATAAGAAATGAAAAACTAATACTGCCTTGGATTCAAATTTTCGGTAATAAGGAAAATTCCAAGCATAAGATCATTGTTAGCGTAGAATTCAAATCTGACCTATCTTATCAAACGCAAAGAAACATAAAATAGCAAAGATAGCATAAAAGTACACTTAAGAGTACATAGTAGAGTTCATGATCTAAAGTTACCTAAACAAATGGGTACTAAACAAAAATAACCTAACAACAAAGCGAAAATAAAATAAAAGAAAATAACATTAAAAAGAAATCAGAAAAGCACACAAATATCTAACTATCTCAATTGGTGCTGCAACTCTCTGGATTGGAAGTCTTGTAATGAAGTTGCTCTACAGTTGCTGGCTGGAGACATGAAGTAGCAGACTTCAACATATTGAACATAGTAGTCTGAAACTTCATATATTTCTTCCTTTCTTTCCCAATTTCATTTCAGACTTCTTTAATTTCAACACTCGACTGCTCAAAACTACTAGCTGGAGGATGATATAAAGCAAACACTTTAGCAATAAGAGGATTGTTAGGAATATCCTTCTTATCAATAGGATGGGGCCTATTATTTATCTTAATCAATCCCTAATCCCTAAATGGTGCAATAAAAATAGGCTTACATGGAATACCATCGTTCCCCTCCAGTTCGCGAAAAAGCCCCTTACCCTTCAATAATGCTATAATATACCCACCATAAAAGATAACCTATATCTTGGTATTATCTATTTGTTTATAGATAAAATTTCTATTTCCATTCCTAGATCTATCTGATGCCTAGAAATCAAACTGTATAGATAAAACATGTCAAAATTGGTTACCTTGCTATGGCTAGTGTTCATATAGTAGAGAGTATAAGCAAGAATATGGTGGAGTAGCCTATACTCCACTATTGAGAAAGTCTTGGCGAGCAACTTTGAAGTTACAAAATCGTCTTACCTAGGATGAATCAACTGAAACCAAAATCTCTTAACAGTCATTTCACTAGGTCAGGAGTTTGGCGAATTGACTTTCTCCTCATCATATAAACCTAGAAAATAACCAATTTAACTAAATTCAATTACATGAATTTCTCCAAAAACCTGAAATGTGAAAGTGGACATTCGCTTACTTCTCTCCAACTACAAAGTAAACAAAAAATCAATGGCTATATTTCTAAAAGTAGGCTCTTTTACCTCAAATAACCAAAACCATGTTTTATCAGGAACCATTTGCTAGATTCTATCGTCCATTCCATACTCTTGCAAAAGAGTCTATTCTAGATATTATTGATTCATGAATGTCATTCATTGTAACTTCTTCCTTCTTTCCTTAGCATACTCTTGATGTGACAATAGATCATAGCCTAAACTTCTGGAAGCCGAAGCAACTATCGTCTTTTGTTTCTTTCACTGAGGTTGCATTATCTTAGGTAGCATGGTGAATGTAGAAAGCACAGATCTACAAAGAAGAATGGAAATGTGTATATAAAAAGTGAAGAGATTGAGTGTATGTGGTTGTAGGTTTGCAGGAGAGGGAGAGTTTGAGAGAAATCTAGAGAGAGAAAGAAGGGAAGAAAAATGAGTGAGGAGAGAGAGAAAACTGACAGTCGTGCTTTGAAAAGCACTTTACACCAACTCTTTCCTCTATATGTTGTAGCGTACATTGCCAACGTATATGAGTAAGCCAATGACCTTGAGTGTTAAACTTAAGTTTAAATTTTTGTGCTTTTCTTATTTTTTTTTTAGGTTGGCAACCATGATGCCAATGGCTAACTTTTCTACTTTTTTTATATATAATAATAATAATAATAGTAATAAATGAGATAAAAGAAAAATTAGTTTGGTTAGACATGGGATAACTCCCTTGAAGCGCTTAGCTTATAGTCGCTATCCCAACTTTTTCGATTTTACTGTGAATTCTTGCTTACCACCATAGTAGCATCACTATCCATGTTTTCTCCTTCAAAATAGTATTTGACGAGAGGACCATTTACCTTGAAACTGCGATTGTCTCCTACTTTTAACTCAACTGTACCATAAGAAAAAATATTAGCTATTTCAAATGGCCTAGACCATCAAGATTTTAACTTACTTGGGAACAGCTTCAGTTAAGAGTTGTATAATAACACTTTCAGACTAAGCATGAACTCCTAGTGTTGAATGTTCTTATCATGCCATCGTTTGGCTCTCTCCTTATAGATCCTAGTGTTTTCATAAGCCTCCTCTTTGATTTCATCTGGCTGCTTCAATTAGAGCAATCTCATTTCACCTACAGCATGTAAATCAAAGTTGAGGTATTTTATAGTGCAATAGGCCTTGTGCTCAAGCTCTATAAGTAGGTGACATAACTTACCATAAACGATTTTGTATGGGGACATTCTTATAGGGGTTTTAAAAGCTATCCTATAAGCCCATAATGCATTATCAAGTTTTAAAGACCAATCTTTCCTAGATGCATTGACGGTCTTCTCTATGATACACTTTATTTCCCTATTAGACACTTCAACTTATCCATAAGGTTGTGGATGATATAGGGTGGCAATTTTATGAGTGAATCCATATTTTGTTAACAACTTTTCAAACTGCTAATTGTAAAAATGTGACTCCCCATCACTTATAATAGCCTTAGGTACCCCAAACCTAGAAAAAATGTTCTTTTTCAAAAATTTAATTACTACTTAGGCATCATTAGTTTATAGAGCAACTGCTTCTACCCATTTCAATACATAATCTATTGCCAGAAGTATATATTTGTTTGAAAAAGATAAAGGGAAAGGACCCATGAAGTTTATTCTCCACACATCAAAAAGCTCAATTACCAAAATACTATTTTGTAGGAATTGAAGTCTCCTAGAAATATTCTAGGTCCTTTAGCATTGAGCACAAGACAAAACATAATTCCTGCAATCACTAAAGAAACTAGGCCAGTAAAATCCACTAGATAAAATTTTAGCTGTAGTTCTTTCTACACCAAAGTGGCCTCCTACTTCTTTAAAATTACAGTACTGAATTATGCTAAGCTATTAAGTTTCAAGAACACAACACCTAATTACTCAGTCAGCATAACTTTTAAATAGATACGGTTCATCTTAGAAATAAAAATTCACATCATGTAAAAACTTCTTTTTCTTTTGAAATAAGAAATCGTATGGTATGATCTTACTAGCCAGGTAATTAACTATGTCAGCATAGAAAGGTAACCCTTAGATCTCTATTGCATACAATTGTTCATCAAGGAACTTTTCATTAATACGTAGCTCTAAACACTCAAATTATAAACGAGATAAATAATCAGCAATTATGTTTTCTGTTCCCTTTTTTATCTCTAATCGCAAGGTCAAATTCTTGCTGTAATAAGATCCAATAAATTAAATTAGGTCTTGCATTAGCTTTAGCAAGCAAATATTTTAGAGCAGCATGGTATGTGTATACTATGATCTTAGAACCTATGAGATAAGGCTTAAAATTGTCACAATCAAATATAACTGCTAAAAGTTCTTTCTCTATCATGACATAGTTTCTCTATGCCTCATTTAAGATTCTACTCACATAGTATATAACATGAAATAACTTACCTTTCCTCTACCTAAGTACTACTCCTACAACATAGCCGCTGGCATCATACATCATCTCGGAAGGGAGCTCCCAATCAAGTGCAATGATCATTGCTGCCAAAGTAAGCTTCTCCTTTAATAGATTGAATGTCTACTAACAACTGTCGTAAAAAACTAAGGTAGAATCCTTTTCAAGTAAATCACAAAGAGGTCTAGAGATTTTAGAGAATTCCCTGATAAATCTCTTATAAAATCCAGCATGGCCTAGGAAGCTTTTGACTCCTTTGATTGAAATGAGTAGTGGTAGCTTCTCTATTATCTCTACTTTGGCTCTATCTACTTCAATCCGCTACTTTGACACCTTGTGACTTAAGACTATTCCCTCTCTTACCATAAAATGGCTTTTTTGCCAATTCAGAAGTAGATTTGTCTCTTTGTACCTTCTAAGTACACAACCTAAATTAGTCAGACATGTATCAAATGACTTCCCAAAGACAAAGAAGTCATCCATAAAAATTTCAATAAAATCTTCTAACATGTTAGAGAAGATAGACATCATGTATCTTTAAAAAGTAATAGGTGCATTATAAAGACCAAAGGGCATTCTCCTAAAGGCAAAAGTGCCATAAGGGCATGTAAAGGTAGTTTTCCCCTAATCCTTGGCAGCAATATGAATTTGACTATAACCAAAATGTCCATTTAAAAAACAATAGTAATCATGCCCTGAAAGCTTTTCTAACATTTAATCAATGAAAGGATGTAGGAAGTGGTCTTTACAGGTAGCATCATTCAGTTTTCTATAATCTATGCAAACTCTTTACCTAATCACAGTATGAGTAGAGATTATCTCATTATCCACATTTTTCACCACAGTCATACAACCTTTTTTTGGCAACACCTTAATAGGATTAACCTACTAACTAGGGTAGATAATACCTGCATCTAGTAATGTGAGTACCTCTTTCTTCATTACCTCATTGAGAGTTAGGTTGAGTCATCTCTGTAGTTGTATTATGGGTTTGTACTCCACCTAAAGCAATATCTTGTGAGTGTAAATTAAGGGACTAATCCCCTTAATATTGGCAATGGTCCAGCCGATAGCTTCTTGATGCTCCCTCAAAACTCCTAAAAGTTGTTTCTCCTAGTCACCTATCAAAGAAGAGGAGATAATTATTAGTAAAGTATCATTTGTTCTAAGATAAGTATATTTTAAATGACTAGGTAAAGGTTTAAGTTCAAGCATTGGGAGTTGTGTTAATGATGGGACTGGCTTCTTCTCATTAGTGCCTAGCTCTTCATAGTATTGAGCTTTGATTTATGACACCTATTCCCTACCTTCTTTAGTCTCATCATTATCGCTCCAATCAACTAGATCCCTAAGAACTAATTCCATGGTATCTATTCCTACTTTCTCTTCTATAGACTCACAGATAATCTCATCAAAAATATCAATAATGTAATAGGATTTGTAATCATCAAAATGCTTTATGGCTTCATAAACATTAAGTGTTACTTGATCATCCATAACTCATAAAGTAAGCCTACCCTTTTCCGCGTCTATCAATGCCTTACTGATTGCAAGAAATGGTCTACCTAGGATCATGGGTACCTCTTTGCCCTCTTCCATCTCTAGGACTATAATGTCGATTGGGAAGATAAATTTGTCTACCTTCACAAGACATTTTCAACAATACCCCTTAGGTGTTTGATATCCTATCAACAAGTTGCAAGGTGACATAAGTATCTTTGCAATCTCCAAGTCCTAGCTTCCTGAAAATAGACAAGGGCATTAAATTTATACTTGCACTTGAATCAATAAAAACCTTATCAAAGTGAAAATTTCCTATAGTGCAAGGAACAATAAAACTCCCTTGATCTCTTTGTTATCTAGGTAAGGTGATAAATTTTTCTATAGGATCATAGAGCACTCCCTTGTAAGCAAATCCTTCATGAATTTGGCATATAAAGGCATTTGCTGAAGTGCCTCTACAATAGGAATGTTGATTTGCAACTTCTTGAAGACATCTAGAAATTTAGCGAATTGAGCGTCTAGTTGCTATTGCTTCAATCTTCTTGGAAAAGGGACTGGAGAAACATATGATTTCACTTCCAGTGACTTCTGCTTTGGTTCCTCTTCTACCTGCTTCCCTTTTTCTTCCTTTGGAATCTCTACCTTTCCTTCAACTAGTCTGTCAATTGTTTCCACTACTTTTCTACTCCTCAACATAATAGCATTGACACCTTTGGGATTTTCTTCAGTATTGCTGGGTAAAGACCCTGATGGTCTATTACTCAACTATTGAGAGATCTAACTAATTCGATTCTCTAAATTCTGAATAGTCCCCTGTTGATTCTGTAACATGGTGTCAATCTTTTGCATATAACTCAGCATAAGCTCTTCCATTCTAGACTGATTTTGTTGAAGTGGAGTGTTCTAAGTAGGACCTTACGTCTAGAATCCAGGTGGTGGTTGAAATACATTGTTCAGGTTTCTTCATGAAAAATTTTGATGATTACGCTACCGAGGATTGTATGTATTTGTTTATTGTCCCTGATTGCCGTGTTGAAAATTGTTAACAAAATTCGCCTGTTCTCCACTAATTGGAGCTAGTGATTCTGAGTTAGGCACTCAAGAGTCAAATGTGGTCCTAAACATAACTTACAAAAAACAATAGGATTAGCATTAAAAGACTATGTTGTGGTGAGTTTACTTACCTACGTAGTGAGAGCTACAACCTGAGCTGTTAATTGAGATATAGTGTTATTGTCATTGGCCTTCTCTCGTTTTGCCAGTTATGTACACTAGAGGCCATCTCTTCTATCAGTGCACTTGCTTCATTATAAGTCTTACCCATTAGAGTACCTCTAGCTACAGCGTCAACTGGGGAGCTCATCTTTCATTTAAAATGAGATAAAAGATTTGAATCAGGAGATTATCTGGAAAGCCATGATGTGGGCATTTTCTGATCACCTCCTTGAATCTCTCCTATACCTTATAAAGTGACTTATTACTAAACTTAGTGAAGTTGGTGATGTTGTTCCTTAGTTTTGTGGTCCTAGCTGGTGGGAAAAATCTCCTTAAGAACTTCAATGAAAGATTAACCCAATTAGTGATAGACTATTGTAGCAATGAATGAAACCAAGCTCTAGCTTTATCCCTTAGTGAAAAGGGAAAGAGCTATAATCTGATAACCTCGTCGATCGTGTTGTTCATCTTAAATGTATTGCAGTATTAGAGGAATCCTACAATATGCTCTTCTGGACATTCATTAAGGTATCCTCCAAACTGATTCGTCTAAACTATCTAAATGAGGGATGATTTCAACTCAAAGTTATTAGCCTGATTGGTTAGCCTCCTTATAGTTGAACCCATTACCGTAGGTATTATATAGTTACGTAGTGCTTGTGGAACTACTTGTATCTGATTATTATCTTCGTTACCTACCATCTCTTCTATCCTTCTTCTATTCTCTCACCTTAACTAATGCAAAGTGCACTCCATTTTAGAATCTAGTGGTAAAATTTTAACACTTCTACTCTTGCGCATAAAACACCTGTAAAGAGAACAAAAATAACACACATCATCAACTATGCCTAAATTACCAACAGAATTAAAGCTTTAATACTTCCAATCTCTGATAACGGTGCCAAAAACTTGATTCGCTTAAATTATATATTTAAAAATTAAATTGTGAATGCTCTAGCAAGTATACTGAGTCGGAATCAAGTAATACAGAGCAAGTAAGGTTATCAATCTCTCGAGGACTATAACATTACTAATCCTATGATAGTTCTTATTAATATTCTAGCAATCAAAAATAGATTAACTAATCAAATAACTATACTAAAACTATTGAAAAGAAAATAACTATAAAATTTCTTAAACTAAGCAATCAATTGAGAATTGTAGGAAAAAAAGAATCCACCCTAAATTATGAAAATCAAATTGTTATCATGTTATATAGATTATTAACTATATGGTCATTCAAGTGAAATTATTATACGTTAAAACTTAAGAAATAGTGTTATTCGACTCGCTAGACAGAATGAGTTGGTAAGTAGATGATCTCGGCTTTGGTAGATAGGCTGGGTCGGTATCCCAAAGCTTATCATTTCCTCTCCCTTAGAGAAGTTTGACTTGAAACTTGGTAATTGGCCACTCCTGATCCCTCTAAGGTCAAACACTAATCGACAAAGTTCAAATTTAAACATAGTATACCATAGTTCTTGTAACATGGGCATCACTAGTAGATGCTCCCTCCACTCATCATAGGCCTTGTCAACTACACCTTGATAGTCTTGGCAACTATCAATTACAAGAAGCAACACGATCTCGAGGCGATATAAAGAATTAGGGGCTCGTAGATCTTGTGTCGGTGGGACGTAAGATGGCTCTTCAATAGCAGGTGCTTCTACCTCTTCTAGCTTGACTAGCTTGAACATCATGATCTCCTCATCAATTGTAATCAGCATTACCCTTGTTTCCTCGTAATTTGGCTCTTCCTCCTCCTTCCATCTACACATCTCAACTCTTTCCAACAAGAGAGTCCTAAGGGTTAACATGACATATCCCCTACATATATATCCATCACCTCATCTTTGATAAACCCCAATCCACAGTTGATAATAGCTCACAAGTACAATGCTATAATTGCTTATGTCAATACCATGTAAACCTATCAAATGACTTGGACGCAATATTCTGATATGAGGAAGGCAAACATAGTAATTCCTAGAGCTACCATCCGTGGCATTTATGGTAGGTAATGGAACCACTTCTGGAAAATGGGGGTTTAACTGCAGTTTTGCTCGGTCTACTTCGGCCCTTCTGTTCTTCTCCTCGGTAACCTCCTTCTCCTCTTCTCCTACTACCTTTCCTTGGTCTTCTTTCTCACCAGCTTTCTCTATTTGAGTAATCCCTTGCTACCTCATTTCTTCTTTGAGCTCTTCAAGTTGAACAAGTATAACTTCTAATTGTTCCTACACATCATAATAGTAGGCATCATGGCTAGACTTTATTCTTAAGGCTAGTTAGATAGCCTCATTTAAGGTTTTTACTCCTAAGGGTCAACACGTCGGGCAATCTTTGGTCTCAGCCCTCTTGTGAATCGTGAAATAGTACATGAAATAGATTCATACAATTCACATCGCTGTAGGAGCACTTTATACTCTTGGGCAAATTCATAGACACTCATTCATCCCTACCTCAAGGTAAACAACTCCTCATACAACTCTTC
Organism: Lumnitzera littorea; assembly: GCA_024138015.1. NCBI lineage: Eukaryota > Viridiplantae > Streptophyta > Magnoliopsida > Myrtales > Combretaceae > Lumnitzera > Lumnitzera littorea. Next base: position 81,290,975 of record JAMXBB010000012.1, on the reverse strand, counting down.
TTGATATGATGCAGTTACAAATTTCTCTCTCATGGTAGGTCTCATTGAGTTCCATGTAGAACTCACTCCTTTGAAGATCCTTCGCCTTAATTCATTCTTCCACCAAGTCCTAGCAAGACCTTAAAGTTGATCGAAATTCCTTATGATATATTCCTTATCATGTTCAGGACATAGGTGCTTTTCAAAGATTTTGTTTACTCGAAATTCCCAATCTAAGTATTTGTCTAGGGGTCCATAGCCATCAAACATGGGTATTCTCAATCTTATATCTTCATAATCATAGTTGTAGCCATATCGTGTTCGGTTGTCATAAGCCATAAAGTTATCACTTTAGCAGACTAGCTCAATTCGTAAGAAATCTTGTCGGCAATGACGAACTATCCAATACTTGGTGACTCAATATGACAACTTAGAGGACTGCATAGCTCGGATCTAGAATTAGTTCGGCTGTTTAGTTGAAGCGGGTCAGATGCTTATACAACTCGGCAATTAAATAGGCAAACAACTCAGCTCAGTAACCTTAGGGGGATGACAGTACAACACTTTGCTTTGCTTCGATACTTTAGATTGAAATAGCTTAGAACCTCGGTAAAGTTCAAATTTGGCACAACCATTATTAGCAAATCAACTTAGTAAACACAATAGTACTTTCTCAGCCACTATTGCAATACCAAAAGGATGATACATTGAACACTTGAGGAAGTCATATCTCGAAAACAATCTAAAGTGGAATTCCCAACCTTTTCTTTAATATATATATATATACTCAATATGGGACTTATGATGTAAAGAAATTGCAACCTAAATTTTCACTAACCCACCCTAATGAAGTTCAATTGAAACCAAACTTATATCCAGTAAGCAAATCCTCGATATCCCAAACAAACCTAATAAGTGAGCACTTCCTCAAACACAAAATAGAACATATACAATGACTAAAACTCTCAGCCTTATCTAGAACCTTGAGCTCTAATACCAAGTTGATACGAATTCGAGGAGGCCAAGGATAGATAAGGCCAGTCGTAGGGGTGGTGGGTCCGATCCTATTGAAGGAATGAAAGATAAATGAGAGTCGATGCTTTAGCAAATCCCACACATTAACTCTACAGATATGATGCACCGTAGGACCATATATGGACCTAAGATTCGTTGGATGTGATGCACCGGTCTGAGTAATAGGGTTACCCACCATAATCCTTGCTAAAGAGATTGATAATAGCTGGTAAAGGGGAGAGAGCTTTTCGAGAGAAAAGGACTCAAAAGGGGTTTTTCAATAATTCTGTTATATCTAAATATTGTGACAAATGTTACTATTTATAGTACATCCTAAACCCTAGTGGCAAAATTGTAAATTCTGTACAAGGCCTTAAATCCTAAAGAATTAGGCTCATAAATAAAATAAAGACAAACATGTACGGAAATATAAAACTGTGCATTTTATAAGGAGAAGTCAACATGTAGTCAGTCGGCATGCCTTGGAAGTAGTCTTGCGGTGCCTGGCCGAGTAACCAAAGAGGTTAGCCTATAATTGCTAAGTGTTGGAGTCAATTGACAATAGTCTCTTCAGGCTGCACTAAGTGGATCCAACCTTCAGTAATGTGAACTTTCAGCCACTAAGTTGATGACAACTTTGTCGAGTGAATCCAACTCTCAAAAATATGTTTATCTTAGCCTATTAGCAAGCATGATACTGAGTAATTGATTGGTCAGGTATGTATGAGGTTCGATTGTTGTTTCGAACTTCTACTTCTCGGCACTTTAATTGCAAGAAATAGTGTTATTTAGCTCGACAGATGGAACAAGTCAGCAAGTAAATGATCTTAGCTTTAGTAGTTAGGTTGGGTTAGTATCCCAAAGCCTATCACTATCTACCCCTTCTAAAAAATCTAGGACTACCATCTTAATAAGGCACTATCCACCCTTTTAAAAATCTAAACTATTGGCCCATTAGAGTGTTATTCACCCTTTTTGAAAATTCGAGGATTGCCAACCTAGTAGTGCTATCCACTTTTGAAAAATCTTAAGCAACTAGCCCATTAAAGGGTTGTTCACCTTTTCCATAATTCTAGGACTACCAACTTAGTAGATCACTACTCAATAAAGTACTATTTTCCCTTTGGAAAATTCTTGGACTGCTGGCCAAGTAGAGCGCTATTTGCCTTCTGAAAAATCCTTGATCATTGGCTTATTAGAGCAATAAACCTTCTAGAAAATTCTAGAATAACTTGCTTAACAGAATGTTGTCTGCCCTTTGAAAAATTCCATAATTGCTAACTCAGTAAAGCATTGTCCACCCTTTGAAAAGTTCATAGACCACTAGCTTAGTAGAGCACTATCTACCCAATAAAAATTTTAGCACTATCGACTTAGTAGAACTTTGTTTGCTCTTTTTAAAAATTAAGGACCACTGGCTCAGTAGAGCCCTGTCCATCGTTTTTGAAAAAAATTAAGGATCATTAGCTTAGTAAAGTCCTATTCATACGTTTGAAAAATTTCTTATCATCAACTATTAGGGCATTATCCCTTTTTTTTTTAAGAAGTTCTAGATCAATAGCCTATTAAGGTGCTATCTATCCTTTCAAAGATGTTTTAGATCATTGGACCATTAAGGCGCCATTCATCCTTTTAAATATGTTTAAAATCGCTAGCCCATTAGGGTGTTATCCATCCTTTCAAAGAATTGTTAGATCACTAGCCCTTTATGTTGCTATTTGTCCTTATAAAGAAGGTTTAGGTTGTTGGCCTATCAAAGCAATATCAACCTTTTAGGATTGATATCTTACTAAAGAGTCTTGTTGAGATAGACATCACAAGAGCCTTACCTACCTTTTAGATAGCTTTGATGTTATCACTTTCCTCAAGATATATCACATCATCAAAAGGTCTCATTAACATAGACCTTAAAGGAGCTCCATCCATCTTTTAGATACCCTTCCTACTATCACACTTTAGGATTTGACATTTCAAGAGCCCAATCTCTCTCCCTTTCTAACACTTGCTAATAGCCTCTTTACCAAGGGCAAAGATGGTAGCTCTTTTGAATTTGCAGTAAAGTTTTCGTAAAGCTTCATCACCAAGAGAGATAGTTATAAACGTCTCATTTTTGTGAACTCTCATTTGATCTTTAGCTTAGGAATTCCTATTTTCAAAAAGGGCCAAAATAATGAAAATTCCCCCCAAAATAAAAGAAATAATGAAAAATGAAAAATCAAGAAAGGAAAAAAAAATAGACGAAATTAAAAATTAAAAAATATGACTATACAAAAAAAATTACAAAATAAGGAAACACTAAAAAGTTTAAAATAAGAAAAAGAAAAAAATAATAAAAAAGAGAAAGAAAGAAAAAAAGAAAACCAAAAGACTTATAAATATCTAAAATTTGAATAATCATGAAAATTGTTACGCAGTGGTCCATTCAAGTTAGCTTAAGGTAAAAATAATTTTCTAAGATCCAAAATGGCTACTATAATCAAAATAAGTATATGTGAACTGACCAAATTAGAAATTTCAGATAAGAATGGGAATTTATTGATAATCATTTTCTCTTGCCTAAGTTTAGCTTGTTCACTTTGGGATATTTTAAAAATGCACAATTTTAGGAAATCATGCCTTACAACTGTGCTTTAATTAGATTTAAAATTTTCAATTTATGGCAATTTGAAATTTTGAGTAAAAAAAGCCAAACATGAGTTAAATCCATATTCTGGATAAAAAAAATGAAAATTGAATAACTTTATTTTGTACCTAATTTTTATTTGGAAAAGTTGAAGCATATTCTTACATAATTCCAAAGGATAATTAATCCTAAGATGCAAGAACCTCTTCTAGTGTCTATATACATCTTTAATTTCCTATAATTCATACAAAAACACATCCAAGTTCAGCTAAGAAAATGGAAAAACTAAGGTGCACACCCAAGCTTGCTCTTTTAATTAAGATTCAATCTTTCACCAAATTAGATGTTTCTCATGAAGAAATTTCGACTTTGGGCTACAAATAGGACTCCTTAATATACAGTCAATCCATCAACAAGTACCATAAGCATCACAATTGCACACGTTACACTCTTTCTTACTCTAGTAACAAAAATATTATCATCCTCTCTCTTTCTTCATTTTTTCTCATTATGGAGCAAATCGAAGTGAACTAAAAATAGTCATAGAATCTATACTCTTCTTAGAGTGAAACCCAAGTTTTCATTTTGTTTAATTTCGTGTTGGGTTGAAGTAATTTGGATTTAAATCTAGAAAGGCAATTTTAGGGTTTATTTATTGAGATTAGGTGTGGCAATTGTTGGGTTTTCCAGAAATTGGTATAAGGTATTGAAGAACACCCTCCTAGGAGTTGAGAGTTGCTGATCGGCCCCTAAGAACTATCCAAACCAACTCAAACTGGACCTGAATCGACAACATGGGTAAGTCCCCTTTTCCTTTTCTTTTAGTTTCATTTTAATCCAAAAAATTAAAAAAGAAAAATAATAGAAAATGAAAACTTGATAAAATATTTGTTTGCTTATTTGTTAATTAATTATTTAGTGTATTGCCATGTTGATTTGCATGGTTAATATAGATTTGCTTGTTTAATTAATGTTGGCATGTTGTATTTGCATTATGTCTTTAGAATAATATTAATTACATAATTAGATAATCTAATAATTTACCTGGTTGTATATATGCATGTTTGAATAAAATGTTGGGTATGCTTTAAAGCCTTACATGAATAATTGGTAATTTGCATAGATAACTTGTTTATTATGTGAATGAATGATGTTTTGAATAAATAATATAAAGACTAGACTATTATAGTTTCGATGAATAAAGGGTTGTTAATTTGCATAGTTTGTATAATTATTTTGTTAATAATATGTTAGTTTAATTGCATATCATTAGTTAATATTAGTTAATTTTCATAATTAATAATGTTAATTAAATTACAATTTGCATGTTCAAGTTCATAATTGGCATGATTTCATAAATGGTTTGCAATGAATAATATTATTAATTTGTTGTGTTAGTTAGCATGTTTACAACTATGGTGTAAATAGTTAATTTACATGATTAATGGTTATCTTCATTATGTAATGTCATATTGGCTTATGTGCATGTTTATCTAATTTCTGGATTAAAGGAAATTTCAATTAAAATGGGATTTTAACCAAAAGTTATTTTTCATAATAAAATGGTTTTTCATGAATAAAAATAAAATTGGTACTTTTGCAAAATTTAGGGTTTTCTTTACATTTTTGCAAAGTGGACCAAAATGAATTTTTTAAAAACCTACTAAAATGTAAGAACACAAAGTGATATGAGTTTTTAATTAATAAAATTAGTCCATATACTCATGTTTCCATAAAATTGTGAACTATATGGGTTTAATTACACTCTGCAAGCATGTAGGTACTTTGGATAGTCGAAATAAATCAAAACTTCATTTTTCCCCCTTTCCAAAATTGTTTCCATTTTTGAAATAAATAAAAGCACATTTTACCTGAAATTCCAACTAATAAAATTAGAGGCCCATTTAATTACTTCATGAACATTTTCATGGAAACCTTAGGGTTTTTGTAAGATAACCTTCAAGCCTATTTAATCTCTGGTTTTTATTTTCTAAAATCATCTTTTTGAGAAAACTGCAAGTTAGTAACTGAAATTAGGGCCCATCCACTTATGAGCCATAATTTCACTCTTTCTCGATTTTGATTGGGTGTTGACTCCTTTTCTAGAACCATTTTCAAAACTAAAACCTTTCATGAACTTGTTAAGAGGTTTATGCTAAGTAAGCTAAGATGATCCAACATACAATCCCTTGGGACCAACGTGAGAACAACTTAAGAGTTCATCAGCTAGCTTATCAACTAATGTCAAACAAGCTAAGGCAACATTTCCAAATGAAGTCTCAACACTTTAGTTGCAATCTTAACATCAATAATGAAACATGTAGTTTGTTTCAAACATTATGTTACATGTCCTAATTGAACTTACCTTGGTCCATAACATATTTGTTCATAGTAGCTGAGTATGACCTATTATGGGTCCTAATACATGTTTGACTACCCTTTGGCACATGAACAAGCATTTTTAGCCTCTACCTTCTACATCTTTTAAAGGCGGTCTCTTCAAACCAACCCGACCTTTCTATAAGTCATATAATTCTCTTTTTAATGAGCCCCCTTCCTCTACCTTCTATAGCAAAGGTAGCCTGTTTAGGCCATCCAACCTTTCTACAAGTCATATCCTTTAGCTTTTTACCACCTACATGTTGTGGAAGCTACCTCTCCATGCTAATATGACCTTTTAACATATCCCATCCCTCAACCTTTAAGCTAGTTTAAGAATACGAATGAAAGGATATTTTATGATAGACCCTAAATTGAAATGTATTTTGATGATAAAAAAATATATGTTGAAATAAATGAAAGGTATCTTGTCATTACTAATCAAGTTACCTAGTGTGTGGAACCCAAAAATATATTCTAAAAGGTACTTGAGTTAAACAATGATAAGTGACAAGATCAGAAGCTACATGAAAAAATCAAAAAGTAGAAAACAAGTGCCAATGGTAGACACCAATTCAGAACCTACAACTATTAGAAGTTGATTGAATCAAAGTGAAAGATGTAACTACATTATTTTCTGATGACGGAAGAAAAGAAAAGAATTGATCAGGAGATAACCTTCATTAAAACATACAATTCAATAGATAGATGAGAAGTGTAGGAGATGGTTGAGAAGCAGGAAGTAATATGAATCGTATTATAACAAGAATAGTCTAGACTTAGTACCATGGAGATATATATGGGTAATATATCTAGAGTAGTCAAGGAATACTTATGCAATACTTATGAAGTTTTCAAAAATGTATAATACTGCAAACTAATACAAGTTTCTAAGTATGTGAAGATGATATAAGGATAGTATGGTACAATAGATAAGCATATCTTAAAGATTGCAAATCAACAAGAACACAAAGTTTTGATGATGCAATGGCTATACAACAGCTACTACTATATTAGGAACAATTAAAAATTAGAGGACATAAATATTTAAAGGAGGCGTAATCAAGAACAATAGGCTAGCACGTAAATATTTAAAGGAGATGTAATCAACAAGATCAATGATTTATTTAAAGGAGACGTAATCAACTACTACTGGTTGTAGGCTAGAATAGTAGGCTAGCACATAAGGCAAAACCACTATATATGCTTACCTGATTTTCTGATCCCTATACTTTTATCTATCAACAATTGCTTTGCTATTTCTATAATATATTTCTTGATTGCTTGATTGATTGTGCAAGACACAATTTATCATAATCATCTACATGTAATTGAGCTTAGAATCAGAAGCACATTACATGTGTTAATCAATTTAAGAAGCTAGAATTGTTAAGTAATTAATTGGTTTTCACTTGCGTATCTCTAATTTAAATTTGTTCATATTCTACTACATCAAGAATTATGAACAAGTTTAGTATATGTAAACCCCGCGAATTTAGCCTTCTAAGTATAGAAACAAACGTCCAAACTGTAGATAATTTCCTAAACTCAAAAGAGCCAGTAAGATTTAAAACCGATTAAAATCTCAATCTAAAACCTAAAGTAGATACGAAAAACCTTAAATCATCAATTGAACCCCTAACCGCATACGAAAACCCTAAAACCTCGAACCTTATCAAAACCTTAAGATGACAATCGAAAATTTAATCGCGTAAGAGTATATGAAACCCTAAATGTGTAAAAACATTAGAGATTGTGCCTTAAAGTAATAAGAACCCTAAAACCATAACTTTAAGGATATCAAAGCACTAATTCACCATAATTTACCTTAAAACCCTAAGTAATAATATATCCTCCATATTTTGCCATTTCATCGATAAACGACTGAAGATAACCCTCAATCATGCATAAACATTTAGAATGCTTAAATGATCCCTTAGAAACTAAGATATTGAATCATAGATTACATTTATTTCTTAAGTGTAGGATTCAGATAGTCTTACTTAGAGTTAGAGGTATAGTTAGAGATTAAGTTAAATATAGTAAACCTTAATACCCTAAATGCTATTTTTCATCTCAATTATACCAAGTAGCTTACTAAATGGTATATATAGGATATAAATACCTAATAGAAGATCTTATTATCTATTTTTATTAATCACTTCATATTTCCCTTCATTTCCTTAATCTTTCTCTAAATTTTTCCTAATTAGTTCATTATGTATACAAAAGGGGCTTTATTTTTTTGAAAGTTGACCAAGTCAACACATGTTGACCAAGGTCAAAATGTTGACCAAGTCAACACATGTTGACTAAAGTCAACAATTGAAAAGTCAACAAAAGTGTCTCTTTCATTAGGAAAAAAATATCTTCCTTCTCATGATTTCTTCCCTTTTCTTTTGATTTTTCCCTTCTTTTTCTTTTCTTTGCCATCCACTACTTCCATCTTCTAGGCCCCACCATTTTCCTTCTTCCATAAGCAAAACAAATCAAAGGAAACAAAACAAAAACATTCTCCATGCCATGAGCTTCCTTTCTCCTTTCATTTTTCTTTCCTCTTCAACCATTTCATCCATAGTCAAGGGAAACTTAAGGTATGCTATTATGTATTTATGTCTTACTTCATCCTCTTTACTAGTTAGAAGGAGAAAAGGTTAGGTTATGTGTTGTGTTTATATATATGATTGATTTAGGCTTAAAGTTTCAATCTTTACATATGGAAGTGTAGAATCCTTTAGGCAATGGAAGAAAATGCATGTGTACATGTCTTTGAGTAAGTATACATAAGGGTATGCTAGAGATATACATGTATAAATACCTTTATACATAAGTTTTCATTATGTACATAACCTCAATTTGGACATCTACTAACTACACATACATAAGCCATCTTAAATATACCCTTAAAATACAAAAAGAATAGAATTGTGAAGATTTCTTAAGAGGGTAAATAAGGCATACGAATTTGTGTATAAAAATACGTATCCAACCGTATAGGTATATGAGTAGGTATACATGTATAAATACGGTATAAACCTAAGTAGATGTATAAGTATATGTATGTATAAAGTATAAGTACATAAGTATACATATTAGTATGTTATGAGTGTAGGTAGGTATATAACATATGTATATGTATAAGTACTTAATGACATATATATTTACATGTAATAAATGGATTACATAAGCCATGACATCACCTAAGCATTACATAAGCCATGACATCATCAATTGATTACATAAGTGATGATATAAGCATAGGTTTATAATAGAAGAAATAATAAGATTATATAAGCACATAACATAGGTATATACATGTATCTAGAAGTCAAAAATTCCTTAAACCTTAATACACCTCTTAGATTGAATTAAACTTAATCAAGAATGTGAATTTGTAGCACTAATGTAAAATTTCCTAAGTATAATAATCAAATAGCTAATTCAATCATTAAATCCTAAACTAGAGCATAAACATAAATAATAAGAGTAATTAAACTTCAATAAGATAAAATTTCAATAAATTTAGCCCATTTCATAAAACACGGGTTTTAACGTCCAAAACGGACATCACCGTGTGAATGTACGTTCGAAAACGATGAAAAACGACTATAAATTCGTAAATATTGAAAATAAAATGAAAAAGTTATATACGATTAGCAATTAGGTTTAATCAAATAAGGGCTGATAGTAATTTAAGTATAATTAGGTAGATAGATATCTAGAACCATTAGTTTAGTCAACTACTTATTATCTCTGTTATCTCGTAATGATTAGGTGATCCCGACGAGAGCGAGGATCTCCCGATCGGTTATTACGACTAGAGCGAGTCGTCATAGTCAAGTGAGTACTCCCGATGACTCTATACTTGTTTGTGCTTGTAGTTAGTGCACTTAAATTGAATATCAATAATTTGATGCATGGGGTTTCGGGATATGCGTGTGCTTAATATTGATTGATTGTTGTAAGAAATAGTGTTAAATACAATAATTGATGATTTGATGGTATGATTGATTTTTACATGATTTGGATGGTTTGCTGATATTGATTGATCACCTCATAATCTGACCTAATTATATTTGGCTTATATTAAATTAAAACGGTCATGCATTATCCATGCATCGCATTACTTATTCTGGTCGTCACTTTACGCGGTTGGTAATGAAGGGCCTTAGAGGGATGGATTCCCACATGATTTGATTAGTACCGTGCAGGAGCATGGGTACAACAAGACCCTACCCTTGGCTCGCGGGTTCTATTGGTGCCAGAGACGCTAATCGTAGGTGGCTGGGGGTCGCATCTAGAGACCACCGCTGTAGGGTGTGAGTGTGGACTGCGGGGGTCACCTCACCGCTAGGCCTGGGACTTTGTGAACTATTGGATTTTTGGAAATGGAAATGTGTTTTTGTGAAATACGGAATTCAAAGTTATGGGTAAAAACCCAGGTGCTAGAGCCCGGTTGTGATTGGTGCCGATGAATCTCCAACCCTTATCTCGGAGGGCGTTAAAATCCGATATTATATGCAGTACTGGTCAACTGCATATATTGTTTGGCATTCTGCGTGTACATGCATTCATATGGTTGTAATAATTTGTTTGATAACTTGTTTGCCAGTATGGTAGGAGGGATAGCTCATTAAGCTCTTGTAGCTTATTCCCCAATAGTCTTTCTTTTGCAGGTTTACATACAATGGGATTGGGATAAGTCTCGAGTGCTAAGGGCGAGATGATGATATGTACATTAGTGTTAGGATTAGTTGAGATTTTTATAGGTATTACATAAACACTCTTTGTAGAAAATATTCACATGTTAGAATTTAATATAATTTAATTCTTCCTGCAGTTTTATAATGTTGGTAATCCTGTCTTATTATTTGGTAGGGGATACCGATTCTCTGCAGTTCTGAGGAACTGTGGGATATCGAACATCCATAGTTATTTGTAATTATATATTATGTCATGTTATAATAAATTATTTACTTGAAAATCATTAATCTCAGTGATTTATTATTTAGAATCTTGCAATCTCTGACTTGCAAGATGGTTTTCATATCATGGGTGCACATATGTTATGAATATTTTAGGTAATCCTACTAGGCCCCCTTTAGGGTCCTGACAGTATATGTATGTTTCCTTAAACATAAAGAAGCAAAAATTGGTTAAGTATTGAAATTCCATAACAATCAATCTCCCCCCATCCTTCCTCTTGTTTGTTCACTAGAACCAATAATTGATGTTAGAGTAGGTTGATTTAAAGGATCATACATATCTCATTAATACTACGATTTATGGAAATTGGTTAGATATTAATCAATGGTCCAATATTTGATGGTACTGACTTTTCTTTATGGAATGCAGAATGGAAAGTTACTTACAGATAGTTGATTATAAAGCATGGATCATCATTCAATATTGGAATAAAGCAATTCTAGGTATGATCGCAATAGTAAAAGAGATTAAAAGAGAATCAACTAAGGTAAGAGCAAAGTCTATTCTTTTTAAGTATCATAACACCTTCAACATTTCACTTAATTTGTAACTTTAGAATAGCCAAAGACATATGGCAATAGCTCATTATAGAATTTAGGGAAGGATTATGGATGTTGAAGTACCAAAACCTAAGTCTAAACACTCAAATGAAATAGAAACGAAAAAATTTTGTCTAACGTTGAATGATGAAAGAATTGTTGATGAAGAGTTTAATGATTTGGATAAATGGAAAGGTTCAAGCTCAGAAGATGATTTAGACATGAAGAAGAGCCAGTAAATATATATGAGGAAATGAAAAAATTGATATCTACTATCTTGCAATATAGAAAGAAAATTTCAAGTTATAGAAAGACATAAGAACAGTATAAGAATAGAAAGGGATCTTATTAGGAGAGAAAGAAGAATAAATAGGGATCAATAGGCCCTTAAAAGAAGAAAGAAATAAATTGAAAAATGAAAATGAGATTTTGAAGAAAAAAGAATTAGAACCTTAACAAGAGTTAAACAAAGTGAAAACAAAACTAAGAAGAACATTAGAAAAGTTAGAAGAGAATACTCTTAAAGAAGTATATATAAGAGCTATTAATAAAGAAATCTCAAACCAAAAAAGATGAATAAGATAGCATAACATAGTGAAAGGACAAGTATAATCCACATGAAGCAACATAACCCCAACAAACCATACCATAGAAGGAAGAGCACCTATCTAAAAAAAAATGACCATTAGAAGCATGGAAACACAACATCGAAATCATAAAGGACATGGAAAATATGACATAACTTGCATTATATGTCATAACGCAGGACACGTAGCTAGAAATTGGTATTATGGAATTAAGAAATCATGATGGGAAGATAGATTTATTTTGATAGGAAAGAAATCTAAGATCATATGGGTACAAAAGGAAAGGAATGTATATAACTTCTTGAAGTTTAGCTTTAAAAATGTGTATGTTAAGGATTTAGTTACTTCATGTATAGGGAATGAAAAGTAGAAAATGATAAAAAGGCATGTAAAATATCATTCCTCTTCTCACTCTTTCATAAGGAAAGCAAATCCTAAAAACAAATTAAAGATTTAAAGCAACTCGTTCAATCAAATCATAATCTAATATTCCTAAAAAGAAATTGCTCCTCTTTAAAATTTCCTTCACAAGCCTTAAATATGCTCTCAAAATGCAATGAAAATCCTTGAGAATCTAAAATCAAAGAAAAACTATCATCTTCGGTAAATGTTCTTCTCAATCCGACCCTATAGATGTAGAGGCTACTCATAACAACCTAATGGGGATTGAAGAAAAGAAAAGGATAAAGAAAGAGAAAGGAACAAAAAGGAAGAAGACTGAGGAGATGTAATGATAGGAATCAACTTACGAGACCTCTAAGCCGTAGCCGAGCCTAATGACTAGAGGGGTTGGCACAATGAATCCTTATGTTCCAACTAACCCTACCAAAGCCAAGTACTTTCTTACCAAGTCACCTTTAATGCTATGCTAAATGACCGCCCTTTATTTTGTGTTATGCTGAGTTGATGACTACTCTAATGCTAAGCCAACTAATCACTCGGCATCATCCTTGTCAAGAGGCCGAAAGATAGAGAATTCGAACCAACTAGGCCAATCTTACTCAGATAAGCCCACCTATCCATACCTTTTGTCCACATCTCCTAACAACCTTACCAATGCAGTATCACCATGTGTACAGTATCGTACGGTGAATCTATAGCACCAATGATTAATTTCTTTATATATTCATTTTTACCCTCTTGTATCATGTACATTTCTTTGTTAGGAAATGTCCTTATTGTCTTTTCCCTTTTGGGCATGATGCCCTAACTCATGGGTATAAATACCCTTATACTTATAGCTGTAGGAGATCGTATTACCTTCAATACACTTAAGTACTTTCTTCCTTGAGTAAACATTGCTTGTTTACTATCAACATCACTCTTATCCTCTCCCTTAAGCAAGGCTAAGTAATGAGTAACATCACTAGACCAATTCTTGTATCATATCGAATTGTACTATGACTCCTTAGAAGTTCCTTTGATGCATCATATCATTTGGAACTAATCATGGGTTTTTTCTTACTATTCCATTCGTCTTTGTCATACTTTTCACACCTTTCCCTATTAACCCTTTTTCGAGATTTTTGCAAGCTTAGACCCATCCAGCGATTGGCCCTATTTGTTCTTAGTCACAGTTCACACCATCTTGGTATTAAAGTAGAGGTTTTGTGTGAACTATAGTTAGTTCTTCTAGAAGTTCAATTATTCTTTGTTTTGTGTATATGGAATGGAGTCAGTTACTATGTTCATTTGACTACTATGTTATTGGCCATTCACTTTCTGAAATGTTTGTTTGAATTTTATTCTATGAGGAAAAATGATAGACCCAAGTATAAATGTTAGTACTGGTGATGACAATGGAGTTGTCCACCACAGATGATCATCTCAAGGAACTGCCAAAAGCACTTATGAGAGACTTAATGAGGCAGCTAATCTCTTAGTAGATCTAACTCGAGCTATTCATGCCTTGTCTTGCTAACCCACTAAGGCTGTATAAAACACTCCATAAGCTACTCAATCTATTAGAGGTTAGAACCCAGCTCTAATAATTCGAGGTGGAAGAGTTGGCGAACGAGTAAGGTGAAGGATAGACCTAAGAGAACTTGATGAGGAGGACGAAGAGTATTTTGAAGAGGAGCATGTACGAGTCCCAAGAGCATTCGACCATGTGAAGCTTCAGATACTGAGTTCTAATGGATCTAGGAATGCTAACGAATATCTGGATAGGGAAGAGAAGGTGGAGCATGTATTTGATTATAATCAATATGAGGATTATGAGAAAGTGAAGACTGCTACTATTGAATTCTCTAGGTATGCTGCCATTTAGTGGAAGAATTTTCAAGCCATGAGAAGAAAAGAGGGGTACCGAGAGATGAACACCTAGCCTGAGTTGAAGATAGTGCTTAGAAATAGATTCGTGCCGGAAACGTATCTCCAAGATACTTTCAATCGGCATCAGGAGCTAAGACAAGGAGGCTGAACTATTGATAAGTATGTTCAAGAATTCCAAATGCTTATGATAAGATGTGAAGTGGACGAACCACCAGCCCGAATAGTCTTAAGGTTTATTATTGGATTGAGAGGAGACATCCGAGACATTGTAGAGGTCCAACGAATTGACACAATGGATAAAGCTGTTAGAATTGCCCAGTGAGTGGAGAGGCAAAGAAGGAGCTGAGTAACAAATAGAATACCGACTAGCCAACTAAGATAAGCAAGTCACCGAGCTTAGTTTAGTATCGAACTAAATAGAAGAGTTGATGTCAAAGCCGAGTAGAAAGGCTAACTTAAAGATGTAGTGCTAACCCGAACGTATGAGAAAGGGTAAGGTCTAGTAGGAAGACCAGCTAGATCAAGTGCTTCAAGTATCAAGAGATTGGACATATGGCTACTTAATGCTCAAACTGAAGGACGATGGTCATTAAGGGAGATATCTCGAAAGTAGAAGTAGAGAGTATAGATGAGGAACCTAAGGAGAAGGAGGTTCTTGTCGAGAAAGACTTCATTGAGGAGGATGTGTTTCCTGAGGACTTAAACCAATTACTCATGGTTATCCAATGTATTATGAATGTGCAACCCTTACGAGAGGAAGAGCAAAGAGAGAACTTGTTTCATACCACCTGTAAGGTGAATCATCGAATGTGTGCTCTCATTGTAGATAGTGGGAGTTGCACCAATATAGCATCGGTCGATCTTGTTTCAAAACTAAAGCTATCGACCGTTGTACATCTTAGGCCATATAAGTTGCACTAGTTGAGTGAGAAAGGAGAATTACATGTTACTCAACAAATACTGTTGTCGATCACTATAGGGAATTACTTTGACTAGATCCTCTATGACATGTTGCCTATGTGTGCTTCCCATGTGTTGCTGGGTAGGCCATGGTTATTTGATAGGAGAGTTATACATGACGGCTATAGGAACACGTATATCTTAGAAAAGGATGACTGGAAGATCACACTAAATCTGATGCCACCGAGAGAAGTTCACAAGCTACAGATGAAACTCGCTTGTCGATTGAAAAAGGCTCTAGTAATGAGTAGAACCGATTTCCTAAAAGCCATTAATGTTGACGAGCCAACCTTATTATTGGTCAGGTAACTATTGGAAATGTTGGAGCAGGGTGAGCTTCCTTAGAAGATTAAGGCGCTACTAGATGACTATGTCGACTTATTCCCATAATAATTACCTAAAGGGTTGCCCCCAACTCAAGGCATAGAGCACTGCATTGACTTAGTACTTGGTGTTGCATTGTCGAATAAGCCAACTTATCGAATGAATCCTGAATAGACTTTTCAACTCTAACATCAAGTTAATGAGTCGCTAAAGAGAGGTTATGTGTGAGAGAGTCTCAGCCCTTATGCCGTACCTATGCTTCTAATGCCAAAGAAGGATGGAAACTGGTGGATGTGTCTTGACAGCTGATGCAGCGACCCTAATAGGGGCCTAGTAGTATTGCCTAAAGTTTCCATATCACGTGTGCACCCATGATAAGAAAATCGCCTTGCAAGTCAGAGATTGCAAGACTCTAAATAGTTGTTTACTAGAGTCTTCAATTTTAATTCATTGACTCATTATATAATATATATAATTATGGATATCCAATTTTTCCACAATTCCTCAGAACCGCAGAGAATTGGTATCCCCTACCAAAATAATGAAATAGGATATACAATTTTTGAAAATTCTAAACTTACTAAAGATAGTAAACTTAAATGAGACATTAGTCATTTTTCGGAGCATTCCGAATTAACTACACAAGCTTTTCATCATATTGATTCAATGGTAGCACTCTGCACTCGATTCCTATCCCGTTTCCCAACTATCGATCAACCTGCAAGGAAAAGAACTGTTGGGGTGTAAGCTTACGCTTAGTGAGATAATTACCCTTGTCAATACCACATAGCAGAAATTTATTATATGTACAATCATATGAATGCATGAACAATCAGTATGCCAAAAACGCATGCAGTGACCTAGGAACTGCATACGACTCAGAATTACGCCCCCTGAAGTCGGGGTTTGGAGATAATTAACCGACCCAAACCAAAATCCGGGTTCTAGACCTTGGGTTTTAATTCATTAGCACTATTGTGCTTAAGTCAAAACAAAACTAAGTATATATCCACATATATATACTTTCCCTACGAAATAATAAATTATATTTTCAAAATCCCAAGTCTAGCGGTGTGGTGGCCTCCGCAATCCACAAACACACGCCCTAAGCAGAAGCCACAAGACTCGGCCCCTCGCCGACGGTTGGCGTCTCCTAGCGCCTAGTAAGCCCATCAGCTTAGGTCAGAGACTCAATATATATAGGGTGGCATAGCTAGTGCTCAATCCTGCAGGAAACTCGTATTCCTGTGAGTCCCCTCCCATCTTCTGCGTGAAGCGGCAGTCGGTGTTATCCGTATGCAATATGGGGTATGCATGATTCATTTTGATTTCTTAATCGTATAAGTGATTACCTCGATTTTCAGGGTGATCAGACAATTTCATTCCATACGATTCACATGTATATATAATGCAAGCAATTCCCATTATTAGATATAATTAACAAGTCATCACATTCATCCACAGATTCATACACATGCATTTCCCATATCCCACAAGCATCCAAATTCATATATATAAGTTTAGGTGCATCTATTCTACAAGCACAATCAAGTAAAGAGTCATCGGGAATTTACTCACTCTGTTATGCGGATCAATCAAAATAATTTGGGATAGGTCGTCTCCCCAAAGCCGAGTCCCCTGGACATCGCAAATACGATACTATAAGGATTTGAATTAAAACCTAGAAAACTAAGCTAAAACTCTTTAAGTTATACTTTGGACTTGGTTTTATAATTTTTCTCGGTTTTACTTAAAAGTTCAATCGCGTATAACTTTCTCATTTTAAATCCGATTTTTATGATCTTATAGTCAATCTTCATCGTTTTCGAGTGTACTTTAACGTGGTAAGGTTAGATTTTCGAAATGAGGTATACAATTCTATCCATGGGTCAGAACTGTAGCGTTCCTCATGTGTTGGAGTGTTTTTGGGCCTTGTTTGGTAAATGGCCTTTTGATAACTTAAGAAATTCTTTGGGCTTGGTCTTTAGATTTTATCCTAAGCTTAAAATACTCCTTAAGATCAGATTTACAACTTTGATTTATATTCCTAAAGCTAACAACCATTTCTTGGGCCTTTTAGTGGGCTTAAGTTGTCAAATGGGCTTGTTTTTGGTTCAAACTAAAGTTAATGACTTTGGTGGGCTTATGGGGCCTTAGGTGGATTTCTTATGAGCTTCAAAACAACTTCTCTTGGTTCTTTAAGTTGCTGGTCAGATTTTTGTTGAAGGCCCATCTTAATGTTCTAAGCTTGTTTTGAGAGTTTTAGGCCCGGTTTTGAGTTTTAGGCTTTGTATGCTAATCATACTTGCTTTGGTTAATCTTTTCACTTTGTTCTTTCACTTTTATCATATTTTTAGGCCTCATTTACCCACGTTCCAGATCTGTTCATGTTGGTCCTATGGGGTCCTTACTTGGTTTTTCAACTTGTTTCATCATTTCCTTAAGTTTAGGTGATAGATTATGCACTTAACTACTTGCGTATAAATCTTAACTTAAGTTTCCTTCCATCAAATGATCCTTTAACTCATGCTCCACATAAAGAAATAAAAGATCTTATACTTCATAAAACCTCCATATCATAGCTCATGTCATACAAAGTTGATTTCTTCATAAAACTTCATGTGATGGATTTTTCCTTAACTTAAGTCTAGATTTGAGCATGTTTAACTTAATGGAAACAAAATCAACATTCAAATGATCATGGAACCTCCACGTCCAGCATGCTTACCCTTCATTAAAGTTCTCATTTCAAGATTTCCTTAGCTTAAAATCTTCCATCCAAAGCATTAAACAAATGTCCATACAAAACACCAACTTTACATGCTCATATTTCAACTTCATGTAACGGTTTTAGGGTTTGTTTCTTAAAACGAATTTTTGTGCTATAACAACTCAAACCTTACTCATATCTTCAAGAAATCCAAGTATCCTAACATAAATATTAATCCACACATCACAAGAATCACTTACTCGTCCTTAACGCAAAGTTTGGTGGTTGTGCACTAAGGTTCCTCTTAAGCCTTTAACTTTGCTTCCTCCTTTTTGCTTACCTTTTGAAACCCGAATTCTTTGGTCTTTTGGAAAGGGGTTTATGGAAGATTCTAATGGTCTTAGATGATCTTAAATGATGAAAGAAAATGGCACATGAACAAAGAAAAAAAATGCCGTGAGTTGAAGCTTCAAAATGGAAGAAAATGGATTTTGTGGGGTAAAGTTGTTTCCCCTTTTTAGGTTTGTTTCAAAAGAGAGAAAGATGAAGTGAAAGTGAATTTGAAAGTGAGAGAAATGGAGAGGAGTGCAGCCGGTTGGAATGAAGAGAGAAGGAGTGTTTAAATGTCTTGAAAGTGTTGTCTTAAAGCTTACAAAAAGTCAACAATTGCAACTCTTGATGATGTAAGCATTAAGGGGTGAATAGTGATGTGTAAGAGAAAGTGATTGATGCTTGAAAGACAAGAGTATGGCCCCCCATTCCTCCTTGTTTAAATCTGCCATTGGAAGTCTCTTTATGCCATGGAGTGGTCTTGTCACCTTTATTAAAGTTAAGCTCATGATTTCTTGTGAAAATTTGTCCATATGTAGTATAAGTGAAGAGGTGATAAGGAAATTGTCTTATCACTAGATTTTGATAAGTTATCAATTGATAAATGATTCCAACTCTCAATTGATAAGTTATCTAAGGTGATTGGTTGGTCTAATTATTTATATGTAAGGCTTATGCATGAAGATAAGGGCATAGCCTTATAGAAAATTGTTTTAGGATTTTTATCTTACATTGTTTTGTGATTTATGATTTGATTTTTGTAGAATTGTGAAATTTTCTAAAGTTGAATGGAATTATTCAAATTAAATTATCGATTAATTATTTAGGGTTAAAATTCCTTAATGGTTTTAAGGTTTAGGGTTTTAAGTAGCTTTAGAGCTCGCAGTTCTTCAAGCTCGGGTTTTATCGACAATTTGCTTTTGAATTGTAAAAATTTAATTTGTTTCTAAATGTAAACTTAAGTTTTTAGTTTAGTTGATCCTTCGAAACGTTCGGACAGTACTTTTGATTGAATCATGGGCCCACTAAAAGTAGGGTTTACATTTATCAATTGATAAGTTATTTAGGATGATTGGTTGGTTTACTTATTCATGTGTACAAATCTTATGTATAAAGATAAGGAGATTGTTTGATTTGAAATTCTTTTGGAGTTTGTTTCTTAAATTGATTTGTAAGTTATGATTTAATATTTATAAAATTATGGAAGTTTCTAGAATTGAATAAAATTATTCAAATTAAATTCTTAATTAGCCGCTTAGGGTTACAAGTCCTTAATTGTTTTAGGGTTTTGTGTTTAGAGTCTATGGTTCTCGTATTCGAGTTTTGTCGATAATAGGGTTTCGAATTGGAAAATTAAATTCATTTTTAAATGTAAACTTGGATTCTTAGCTTAGTTTATCCTTGGGAATATTTGGGAAGTGTTCTTAGTTGAATCACAAGTTTGCTAAAAGTAGGGTTTACAATTTATCCATGCATAACATGGCTTATAAGTAAAAATAAGGGAATTGTCTTATATGAAATTCTTTTAGGGTTTGGTCTCGAATTAATTTGTAAGTTGTGATTTGCTTCTTAAGAAATTTTCAAGTTTTCTAGAGTTAAATAAAATTTACTGAAATTATATTTTTAATTATTTATTTAGGATCGTAAGTCCTTGATCATCCTAGGTTTTAGGGTTTGAGTGAGTTTATATATGTTTTAGAGTTCGAGTGAGATTATGTATGTTTTAAGGTTTTTTTTTTTTTTTTTTCACCAACTTGGGAATAATTTACTCACACTTATGAGCTTAAGGATCAATTGGCTTAATTATTTAGGAACATCGTTTTATTATGCAACATATATATATATATTTTCTAAAGTACATGTATGTAGGGATTGGGGTTTTCTTACATGATAAGGGTTTCTAAATTATATAATTGGGTCTTTCAAGTTCGTTTTGAGTTCCAGGTTCAAAATTTTAGTCGGTTTTCATTTTATGTAGTTTTATTGTCTTAGAGAACCGTCTACGACACTCGAATCCGATACTATGTTTAGAAGGGTGAATTTACAGAGTCTACAGCTGAGCTGTGAACAAAATAATGATCAAATATAAGCATCTAATCCCGAGGCTAGAAGACTTGTTGGATGAACTAAGTGGAGCTAAGATTTTCAATAAGATTGATCTCAAGTCTAGTTACCATCAAATATGCATGAGGTTAGGAGACAAGTGGAAAACTACATTCAAGACTCGACATGGACTTTACGAGTGGATGGTCATGCCCTTCGGCTGATCCAATGCCCCAAGTACTTTCATGAGACTTATGAACTTATGCTGAGACATCTCATTGGGAATTGTGTCGTAGTGTACTTTGATGACATCCTGGTTCATAGTATCGACATGCCGAGTCACATTGAACATCTCAAAGCAATTTTAGATATCCATTGTATCGAAAGACTAGTCGGCAACTTGAAGAATGTTGCTTTGGTTAGGAGGAAGTGGTATTCTTGAGGTATGTAATTAGTGGAGGAGACTTGCAAGTTGATGATGAGAACATCAAAGCAATTGTTGAGTGGCCGACTCCTACTACTTGTACTAATGTGAGAAGTTTCCATAAACTAGCTTTGTTTTACAAAAGGTTTATTAGGAACATTAGCACCACCACCATACCACTTACCGAGCTAACAAAGAAGAACACCGACTTCTGATGGGAAGAAAGGGAGGAGAGGAGCTTTATTGACATAAAAGAAAGATTGACCTTTGCCCTAGTGTTAGTACTACCTGACTTCGACAAAATTTTTGAGTTGGAATATGACACATTGGGTGTTGGAATAGGCGCTATCTTGATGCAAGAAGGTTGACCAATTGCCTTTCACATTGAGAAGCTCCGAGGACCACAACTGAACTACTCCATATATGATAAGGAACTTTTGGCACTAATTCGAGCAATGCAAGTGTGGCAACATTACTTACTACTGAAAGAATTTGTCATATATACTGACCATGAATCACCGAGGTACCTCGAAAGTCAAACCAAGTTGTTAAAGTGGTAAGTGAGATGGCTTGAATTCCTCGAGGGGTTCAATTTTGTGATAAGGTATAAATAAGGAAAGAGCAACGTAGTTACAGATGCTCTTTCGAGAAGGTATGTGTTCTTATCAGAACTTCAAACTAAACTATTTAGTTTTACAAGTATCAAAGAATAGTACTCTAGGGATCTACACTTTAGATCAATAATTTCACGATGCGTCAAAGGGAGGACAGTGGACGAGTATTATGTGGAGGATGGCTATCTATTCCGAGGAGAGATACTGTGTGTGCTAACTTGCTCCTTACGGGAATTATTAATTAGGGAAGTCCATAGCGGAAGGCTCTCCAAACACTTTGAAAGAAGAGGACTTGTGAACTATTGAATGGCTGATTCTTTTGGCTGAAAATGTGAAAAGATGTGCATCAAATTGTGGAAAGCTATGCAGCGTGCAAAAAGGCTAAGTGCATAGCCAAACAAGAGAAAGTCCGATGAGACCGTTGACTGAATTGAGTAAGGACTTTGTTTTCGGACTGCCACAAACTGCTTGAGGTAAAGATTCTTTAATGGTTATCGTAGATTGATTTAGTAAGATGGCATACTTTGTGCCTTGCACCAAAACTAATGATGCTTCAACTATTGCTTCTCTTTTCTTATAAGAGGTTATATGAATACATGGCTTATCGAAAAGTGTAGTCTCCAACATAGACTTAAATTTCCTAACCCATTTCTAAAGAACCCTATGGTGTCGATTGGGAACCAAATTACTCTTCAACACCTTATGTTACCCCCAAAGCGATAGCCAAACAAAGGTGGTTAATTGTACTTTAGGTTCAATGCCCCGAGTTGTAGTAAGCAAGAACTTGGCTGATTGGGACATCTGCCTACCAGTGGTCGAGTTTGCTTATAACTGAATTGTACATGACACCACCAAGCAAACTCCCTTTAAAGTAGTATATGGATTCAATCCCAAGTTATCCTTTGACTATGCCCCTATACTAACAAGAGGACCCTAACACCTCGGCCAAAGTACAATCTCTACAACACATCTATGACAAGGTCACTCGGCTTATCAACCAAGCTACTAAAAGAATGAGAGAGAGGACCAAGGATAGGTTAGCCAAATAATTTCAACTAGGAGACTTAATATGTCTATACTTCAGTAAGGAACAATTCCCAAATAACAGGAAGAACAAATTATTTGAAAGAGTGAAAGGGCCTTTCAAAATCCTCTAAAAAATCAGTGATAACGCCTATAAGTTGGAACTGCCTAAGGACTATGGGGTTTCTAACACCTTCAACATTGTTGATCTCAATCTATATCATCCTGATGGAGAATTAACTGAACACCATTCAGATTTGATCCCACATCCAAAACAACCTAGAGGGAGTGATAGGAATCAAGCAACAGGACCTCTGACCCGCAACCAAGCCCGAGGACTAAAGGGGCTGGCACGATGAATCCTTATATTCCAACTAACCGCTGCCGAGGCCAAGTACTTACTTATCGAGTCACCTTTAATGTCATATCGAATGACCACCCTTTATTCTGTGTTATGCCGAGTTGATGACTACTCTAATATCGAGCTAACTAATCACTTGGCATCATCCTTGCCGAAAGGCCGAGAGATAGAGAATTCGGACTAACTAGGCCAATCCTACTTGGATAAGCCCACCCATTCGTACCTTTTGTCCGCATCCCCTAACAACTTTACCAATGCAGTACCACCACGTGTACATTATCGTATGGAGAATCTGTAGCACCAATGATTGATTTCCTTATATATTCATTTTTACCCTCTTGTATCATGTATATTACTTCTTTAGGACATGTCCTTATTGTCTTTTCCCTTTTGGGCAAGTTGCCCTAACTTACGGATATAAATACCCTTCTACTTATAGCTATAAGAGATCAGATTACCTTCAATATACTTGAGTACTTTGTTTCTTACGTAAACACTACTTATTTACTCTCAACATCACTCTTATCCTTTCCCTTAAGCAAGGTTAGGTGGTGAGTAACCTCATTGGACCATTTCATACGTCATATCAAATTATGCCATAACTCTTCAAAAGTTCCTTTAGTATATCATATCCTCTGAAACTGTTTGTGGGTTATTGCTTACTATTCTGTTCGTCTTTGTCGCTCTTTTTGCACCTTTTCCTATTAACCCTTTTTCAAGTTTTCTATATGCTTAGACCCATCTAATGACTGGCCTTGTCTATTCTTAGCCACGGTTCACACCATGTAAACCCTGAAAATCTAGCCTTTTGAGCTACTAAGTTAATAGAGCTACTAAGTTTAAAATCGTGTAAAATTTTTAATGTGAAACCTAAAATGAGTATAATAAATCTTAACTTATTAATCGAAACTCTAATCGCAAACAAAAGCCTTAATCCCTAAATATATATAATTGTAAGAGATTAACCTCGAACCTGATAAAAACTTTAATCGCATATGAAAACCCTAAATTTTATCCTCGTATACATATTAGAAATCGAACCTAAACTTGATTAACACCCTAAAACCAATACTTTAAGCTTATAAATGTACCAATTTACTACGAAGGTGATAAAACCTTAATTAAGCCAAATAACTAGACGATATACCAAATCGCATAAAATCACAAGTAAGCGATTAGATTAGTAATATATATGGACATTCTAATGTATGTTTATTGAGTTATTATATTTAATTTTCTATTTTCCCTCTTACTTTATCACTTTTCCTATTTTCTTTTTATTTCCAAATTAATTATATGTAATACATAAAATATTCAAGGAGTTAACCAAGTCAACATATCATTTTCAAATGCATTTAATTGCCTTAACTTTTCTTTTTTTTTTTTTTCTTTTTCCTTCAATTTTCTTCTTAGCTGTAAGCTTCATGTGTCCCCTTAAAACATTCTTTAGTTTTCTTAATTTGTCTTCAAATTACATGAATAATCGACCTATTTCCTCCTCAAAATTGGGATGACAACTTCTCTCCTTCCTTTATTTATTTATTTTTACCTCTTATTTTCCTTTCTTTTCTTCACATGTTATTCTAATTTCAATACACTATCAACCTTATGTATAACCAACTTCAAAAGGTGGACAAGAGGAGGAATGTCATTTTCGAATATTCCTAAAAACAAGTAATTATTTATCTCTTTCATATATTCCATTCATCTTTATTTCTAAATCAATTATGTATGTTTCCTTTTTATGTTAATGATATATTTAGTGAGATGTATATGCTTATATAGAATCTATGTATATAGGTTACATGTAATAGAATTTTAGGTACATATTCTTAATCGTTTAGAAATTGTATGTATATGTGCATGTGTTACTAACCATATAAAGATAGATATTAGAAATAAACTATAAGCTTAATTAGAGTATGTATATATATATATATATATATATGAATTATATTAGATACATAGGAATACCTAATAAGTATACATACATGCATGGAAAAAATAAAAAGAAAAGAAAAGAATTAAGATAAGGAATGAATAGAAATACTTACATATATGCCCTTATATAGTATAAAATGTATACATACATAAGCATATACATAAGAAATGTTGAGTGTATATATATACATAAGTGTAAACCGAATGTATGTATATATGTGTATAGATATCATCTTGAAATTCTTTTAAAATAATACTAAGAAAATATAAAAATATGTATAAATATACATGTGTAAAAGCATGTATAAATTTAGGTATAAATATGTATACATGTATATGTACATGTACATAAATATGTACAATAAAAGTATAGTACATGTATAAATATGTGTACATATACTAAGTATGTTAAGTATGAGTATAATTATTAATATATTGAATATAATAATATAAAGAAAAGTAAATATGTACATATATGTGTATGAGTGTATATAATATTTAAGAAATATAAAAATAAGGAAAAATCAATAAATTTCCACGTAGACAAGTAAGAATGTGCCACGTTAGCAATTTACCTAAATTATGTAATTAAATTGAAAATTTCAACATAATTAGAAAATAATGATAATTAATTAATTAGGAAAATTATAATAATAACAAAATTAATATAAATAGTACATTAAACTTAAATATGAAGAAATAATGAAATTTATGTAAATTGGATTTAAACATAAAATATTATAAAATATGAATTTAGAAATCAATTAAATCATAAAATAATAAAGAAGAGCTTAAAATTGATAAATAAAATCATTTGGATCAAAATTTTAAATTCGTGATAATTAAGACCCATAGCTAAAAATACGGGTTTTAACATTTAAAATGGACCTCACTACGTGAACATACGTCTAAAAACGATAAAAATTGACTATAAATTTATAAATATCGAAGTTAGAACAAAAATGCTATATGCGATTTAGGATTTAGAGAAAACCTAGGAATATAAGTAAACTGATTACATTATTTAAGTAATATGACCTTACAAATAAATAATTAGGATAAAACTCTAACTAAATAAAGAAATAATTAAATGCAATTATTTACAAGCATACATATATAATTTCCTACAAAGGGAAATTGATGATTACATATCATAAAGCATAAATAAGACATAATTATAAGATACAAGTTTTTCAAAAGACCAAAGTGTTATACATATACATGTGTATTGAAAAAGTTAAAGCACTTCGAAGAAGAAATGCTTTCATATGTATAGTAACAATATATGTGAATATAAATTGGTAATGATACTAAATAGTAATAATAATAATAATAATAACAATAAGATAGAATCGTATACTTATAGGAAATAAATTGAATATATATATATACATACACAATATAAACTTATAATGATACTATAGTATGATATAGCTAAAGTATTTAGTTATCTAAATATTCAATTTTAAAATGTTCTACCTAACTTTATAACTTTATCTAATATATGTATCGTTACACTAATATTTATTCTACTATGTACGAATACTATAACTAAATCATGTTATAGCTTAATATCAATACGAAACTTACAAATAGTTAAATAAACTATATGTTGTTATCCATATAATAAAGTAATACAAACTCACTAAGGGCTAACTATGAAAATGTAAAGATTTAAAGTAAAATAAAAAAAGTAATATGAATTTCAAAACCTAGCAAGCTAGTTAGGCTGTCTAACATTACGTCTAGATATTTATTAGGTTTCTCTTAATTCTATTTGTCAGGAAATATTAATTAGGAAGGCAAGGTGTCTGTTGATTGCTAGGATTTATATCAGCTTTAGTTAATAAGTACTCCTGATGTCTTTATACTTTTTTTGTGCCTATAGTTAGTATACCTAAATTAAATATTAATAACTTGATACATAAGGGTACGGGTTATGCATATGCTTGATATTAGTTGATTCCTATGCAAAATATTATTAAATACGATAATTGAAGATTTGGTTGTATGATTGATTGTTGCACAATTTGAATGGTTTGCTGTTATTGATGAATTGCTCAATAACTTGACTTTATTATATTTGGCCTATCTTAAATTAAAAGAATCATGCATCAACCATACATTGCATTATTTATTCCAACCGTCACTTCATGCGGTGGTAAAGAGAGGCCTTGTGGGGGTTGTTTCTATATATTGAATTAAAGTGTTTTAATACGATACAATCATATAATACAACCTTACCCTAACCTATGAACTTACTAAGGGCTAGAAACGCCAATTGTTTGGTTGAGGATTGAGTCTAGAGATCTCTGCTATAGAGTATGAGTGTGGATTGCAAGGACCACCTCACAGCTAAACCTGAGACTTTGCATACTATTGAATTTCTTTGAAATGGAAATATATTTCGTAAAATATGAAATTTAAATTTATAGTTAAAAACCTAGATACTAGAGCCTTATTATGATTGGTGTCGATGTATCTCTAGCCCTTACCTCAAAGGGCAATAAATCCCATGTTATTTGTAGCATCGGTCAAGTGCATATATTATTTTACATACTACATGTACATGCATTCATATGGTTGTTAATAATTTATTTGATAACCTACTTTCTGATATAGTATAAGGGATAAGTTACTAAGCTCTTGTAGCTTACTCTCTAATAGTTTTTCTTTTATAAGATGATAGATAATCGGGCATGGGTTAAGAGCCGAGCGTTAAGTGAAGTATTGAGATGTTTTAGACATTAGAATTAGAGAAAGATTATATATCTCATTTTAAGACTTTAAATGTAAATAGTACTTATATGTTTAAATTTTATGTCTTTACTACTTGATCTTATCATTTGGTAGGAAATATCGATTCTCTACGTTTCTGAGGAACTATGAAATATTGGATATCCATAATTATTTATATTTTATAATATGTTAATTAATTAAAAATTTAGAAACCCTAGTGATAAATTATTTAAAGTCTTATAATCTCTAACTTCCAAAGTGGTTTTTGTATCATAGGTGTACACATGATATGAAAATTCTAGACAATCCTATTAGGCCTCCTATAGGGTCATGATAGGAAAAAGCTCATTATAGAGAAATAATTGAGGTAAGTTACATGAACTATGAATCCATCTTAGGGTAAGATATGATCTTAGGTCACTATTCTTTGTGCATGGCCAGATTAAAATCTACGAAGTTAGTGAATTGTATTCTAAGAAGATTATTAAATAATTTTATGATAATTTAGTAGTAAAGTAAGAGGATGGTTTAGTTTCTACTATTAATAGGAAGACCGTAAGAATATCTAAGCAAGACATAAATGCATGCGCTACAATCATTGATGTTTATGATGACAAGAGATTTGATGATGAGAGTAAAGATAAGCTTTTCCACATTATTGGTGAACAAAAAGTGGAAGGTTATAATGTTAGGACTTCTAGCATTAATAACTACCCTATGATAACTAGAATCATACACAAGATTCTTCATACCTATCTGTTACCTAAGAAAGGAATAACCACCACCATCATTATTTAAGATTTGAAAATCTTAGCTACTACCCATAAAGGATATGATTTAGACTTGCTAAAGGATTTGATAAATCATGTTCATAATATGAACAACAAAGGTTACTTTATTCTTAGGAACTTAATTTAGTTTCTATTAAAATTGAAGAGAATTGATGCAAGCAGTGAATGACCTTGACTACACAATCTAGGTTCAATGTAGAAAGTTTAAATTTTCTAAAGAAGAGAGAAAATTCTAAGAAATCCATTTTTAAGAGAAGGAAGTTGGTACAAGGATCCTCTAGCAACAATCCTAATCCTTTAGAAAAGGAAGAAGTCTTGGTGGCTCATGAACAACAACCAAAATCACCACCCCATCCAAAACCTTTTCAAATTTCTTTAAGTACATTGAGGAAGATATTATGTATCTTACTGATCATGCTCAAAAGCAAAGAACACGGAAATTAATGAGCACATGAAAGACATAGATGAACGTATCGTAGGAAGTCTACAAAAAGGCTTCACTAATATAGATACTCTATCTAGACAAGATGGACTTGTTTCCTACTTCTTTATAGATAAAGAAAACCTTAAACCTTAACTAGGGGTAGAGCAGTCAGAAGTAGAATCTCAACTTTAAGAAGAGTTAAGATAAGAACCACAACAAAATTCAAAAGAACTATAATTGTAAGAGAAACCTACTATTGCACTCTCCAGAATAGAAACTTTACCTTAAAAACAAAATTCAGAATAACCACAAAACCATGACAAACACTTCTTGAAAAAGTTGAAGAATAAGGGAAATTTCCTATGGAACAAATCAACGACATCATACTCGATTTGAAATGTAAAGTTAACTTTCATGTTGAATGTGTGAAATACTTAGTGATATCCAAAGGGATCTAGAGGAGATATCTTTTAAGAACATTTTTAATGACTTATCATAGATTTTTTTCAATTCATGTTTTAAGGCTTGGATGAAAACTTAAGTATTTTCAATGAATTTCACGAAATTTCTTGATTTTTACATATGATGATCAATGAGAAAGTCTTACTCTTAAGTAAGACAAGAGAAGTATTTCTATTGCAACTAACATTTCCATGCAAGAGCAACAGTTTCCGGAATCTATGATTTTGACATACTATGCTTCAATTAAATGTCAAAGAATCAATCTTATGAAATTGTTTGAATATATTATGCTTAATCTAAATTTTAGGGAAAAAGACTTAAAGAGATTGGATCTATTATCAAAATTACTAACCATTTTTAGGTAAATGTACTTTAGAATAATGATTATAAAGCTATATTTGAATTGTTTATGATCTCAAATTTGAGAAAATATCTAATGAAATATTTATAGGAACCATATCAAAACCAATTATGAAAAGTTCTAATTGAACAATTATTTTGACGAACGATTCTAAAATGATCTATTTGATGAATGGTCTAAGAAATCTAGTGAGATTGATATATAGACAAACAGGTTGTTGAGTTACATGAATTCATCTATAAGTAGGTAAATTTTTGATAAATATCTTGAATGGTATATCTAATACTTAGATATGATGTGTTATACCATTTCTATTTGATATACATAGCATTGTGTTAATAATAATAATAGTAAAAGAGAATTAGAAAATTAGAAAAGGAACAATACTAGACTCTACATAAATTTAGGGGGAGCAAATGTAAAACTGCGAAAAAACAACATTTTTGTGATAAATATCTTTTGACCTTAAGAACCCTCATGTGTCACATCTCTACATAGCATATGATATACCATTATATAGGAATACCTATTAAAAACTTAACTTAATATGCTTGTTCATTAAAAGAAAACTTCATTTATATGATAATGAGGTTGCTATATTGTGTTCAGCCGAACATTTGGTTACAACTTATATATACAACCTAATATTTACAACAAAACATGAACAATCATTTTCTTTTGTCATCTTCAAAATAGTAGGATTCTTGACCTACTATAAGTTCCATCTAAAAGTCACTTATTCTAACTCACGCTCTTTGTATACATCACCCTTAGTGTTGGTCCCTTCACAATGATGTTAACCTAAGGATAAAACATTTTATCCTCTCAGCTACTGAAGTTGAATGAGAATGTATAACAAATAATACAATATAGGTAATATCATAAATGAAACATTTTAATCATAACCAATAAGTTTAGCTTCACATATACATTAGCCTAAGTAGGCATTTATTACTAGCAAAGTAGCATGCTATGCTCATGCGTATGGCATGCATGGGTACCGATATCCTATGCCATTCCAATAACCTAAGCAATAAACAGCTGTTTGGGGGTAAGACCACCAACTTTATTTTACCAAATCGGACTACGCACTGTAGTCTACCAAATCAAAAAGGCAATAAGGAGATGCTTGAGAGTAGAACCCCTAACTTTTTTAAAAAAAATTAGACTACACATTGTAGTTTACCAAATCAGACTATGAAAATACTTAAGATGTTTGGGCAATGAGAATCTATGTGGTTCTAAATACTAAGTTCATAAAGCCATTATTATTCTTGATTACTTAAAATCCTTATTTTGAAAATTCCAACCCATAGATCCCTTTTATGCCATGCTATTCAATAACAACTCAAGTATATCATTCAATACCATCAGTCTTTAAATTTTATTTAACCTAGTTATCAGATTCTAGTTTTCAAACTCTCTCTAGCAGAAATCTAGCATCTCACTTACAGTTCACTTAGGTGAACACCTAGAAGATTATATTAGTAATCACTTAACTTTCGTTAGTAACATTCACAAATAGCTCGACCATAGACTAAGCTAAGCTTAGATTTCATGCTTGAACTACCCTAAATAGCTTGAAAACATGATTCTACTATGGTGGTCATCAATCAGTTTAGCAAAATAAGCCACTTCATTCCTTACCATAAAACTAATGATGTTTTATTCCCAGTTGACCTCTTTTTGTAGGAAATTATACGAGTTCATGGAGTCCTTAGGGGTATCGTTTTAGATTAAGATACAAAATTTACAAGCTTCTTTTGTAGACTTTGTAGAAGAAGCTTGACACCAAGCTCATGTTTAGTACCTCTTACCACTCATAGGTAGACGGTCGAACTAAGGTAGTGAATAGACCAATTAAAAGCCTATTGCGAGCTACTATTGGGAAGAATTTGCATTATTGTGTCTACCCATCATCAAGTTTGCATGTAATCTCTTTACCTATTGCTCAACAAGAAAGTCACCCTTTGAAAACATCTATGGACTTAACCTCAACTTATGACTAGACATGATCACTAGCCCTACCCCAAATGAGATTCAATCTGGACTATAACATGCCACGGAGTTGTAGCGATTACATAAGAAGATCACCGAGCAATATCTAAGATAGTGGCCTGGCAATATGAATAAGGAAATCGAAGATGGAAAACACTATCTACAATATGAGAGACCTAGTTTAGGTTCACCTTACTAAGGAAAGGTTCATATGGAAGAGATTAAGAAAGCTATTCCCCCAAGGAGTTGATGGACTATTGACCTTCGAAACACCCCATGATATATACTAACAACTTAAGTATATCATTCAACATGATTAGTCTTTAAGTTTTATTCAATCTAGTGATCTGATTCTAGTTTTCGAACTTTACTTAGCAAAACTCTAATATCTCACTTAGGGTTCACTTAGGTGAGCACACAGAAGATTAGACTAGTAATCACTTAACTTTACAAGTTAATACAATCATTCGTAAGCACTACATCAACACCCAACGTAGCAACATAGTAGTATAACCAAGATACAGTTGCCATAATTCAAAATCACTACATTAGCATCCACCATAATAACATATCAGTTCACCTAATATATAACCATATTCAATTAACATAACATCAAACAGCTTGCAGTGTTGTGAGTAGCAATATATCTACTCCAAGTATGGGTTAGATCCACTTACCCGAGCCTAATAATAGCACAAAATCTTAAACTTCATGACATGACCCTTCCTTACTTATCACACCAAAGAAAATATAAACACAATCTCTATGTCAACTATAATTCGAACTTGAACTATCGTAATTTTAAACTTCATTTGCTTTTATTTTAATCACTTTTATCCAATTTCAATAAATTTTATATCATCATGATCATTATTTCAAGTACTATTAATATATATTAAGAAACAAAACCGATCAATATGGTTATAGGCTTGAAAATACCCTTTCTTGTTACTAAATCAGTTGTATGTTATCGTAAACCCATAATTGACTCGAATAAGCTTTAATTTTAAATTGAAAACTCTAAAAATTATGCTTTCCAAACTCGAACAACATTTATTTTATACATAAAATACTAATCTTACATTAATTTATCAATTATCATAATAGTACTATTTACATTTAAGTCAATATATAAGCTTATATTAAGAAAATATGGAATAAATAGTATATCAACTCAATTAATTCCATGAAAAATCCTGCAGACTCAGAAAAATATGTAGTTTAATTATTGCCTATAAATTACACCAAACTAGCTATTATCTAGTTTTACCAAAATAGTAATTTTAGCTTGAAATTACGGAAAATTAGGTTAAATAAACAAATTTACGTGTGACATAAAAACTAAGTGTTCTAGATATCCTTATAAACTTTTAGAAGTCAAAAAATGTTGGCCTCATTCATTAATCTCTTCAAAAACTAATTATTTTGACAAATCGGCAAAATAAGTAGTTTTATTCAAAATAATTATAAAAAAAATAATATACATGCTTAATTTTGAAAATTCTTATTACCAAAATTAAACATATATATTAAGTGTATTATATACAAAAATTGAGCTCAAAACAAAATCATCCAATATTTCAAAAAATTAATTCAATTTTCGCCTAGACAAGCTATTTTCTTAAAAACCTTATATTTTCATTAATTATTTAATTAAAATAAAATTATTACATTAATCTAAATATAAAATAACTATAGAAAGCCAAATTTCATAATTGATTAACAACATTTGGTATTTTTCAAAATTAGAAGAACTTACAGGTAGAAAATAGGTTTGACTAAATTGGCTGCCGCTCCTAGTAAAAAAAAAACCTCCCTTATGGCCAACCTTTAGACTACCAACTTGTGTCACATTAAGCTATTAATAACCTATTGAACTGCCCTAGACACAATTTACGCATAATTTTTATTAAATTTTTTTCTAATTGTGTTTCTAAGTTTCTAAAATATTGAAAATGAAGTTTGGAGTCTGATTTATAGGTTTTAGAATTTTTGCATATCAAAAAGTGTGTTGATACATGTCATTTCCCTATTTTCCTATATCTTGACTAAGCGTCATGTGTCATTTCCTTATTCTTAAGGTGTTGACTCATCACTCTAAATGATTCTCAAGTTGCTACATCATTTGTGACTCACCAAACCATTATTTTCTATTATTTTATATTAATTTACCTTATTTTCATAATTCAATATTATTATCTATATATATTTAATACATGTAATGTACATTTTATGTAAATATGTGTATATTATATTTAATTCAACTTCATTTAGTATTTTTATAAGTTAAATAACTTATCTCTAATATCCTCTATATCTAAAAGCTCAAATTTTATATTTTCGATAATTATCAACTTTATCGATAAATTGATGATTATCTTAAATTAATTTTTTTATATAGTTTATTTTGATAAATTGACTTTACTAGGATATTTCTTCTAACTTTTTTAGAGTTACTATGAAGTTTGAATTAGAACAGACAATGTTACCTAATGTCTTAAATTTAAGGACTCGAATCTTAAGGCTATTGTATTAGCATAAGACTTTAGGGCATTACATCCTACTCCCCTTACGAAAAGTTTCATTGTCAAAACTTCCACAATCTAGAACACTTATGTTCATGACCTAATACTATGCTTCCACTACACAATTCCAATTTCCATATTACATCACAATCATCAAGTATTCTTAAAGGTGAAATCCTTCAATACTGACTCTTGTTTCCTAACCTCCAACTTATTTACTCGTGAAATTTTTGTTTTATCCTACTTGTCTTGTTACTTTCTTAATCTTGTGCTTCTATAATTGGTCTTATTTCACTTCTCCTTTTTGTTCAATTTGTCTCTCCATAGCAACTAATCCATTACTATAACTTCATTAGGCTCTTCTCTAAGCACCATAATCATCATATTACTTTCTATGATTTTACCCGTTGCTACTGTTCATATCAAACTAACATATTCTTATATTGTTCTTTTATCACCATCTAAACTAGTATTTCCACTGAATTCTCATTTCATTCCTTTAGTTAGTTTAAACTCTCATATTAGTTAGTCCTAAAAAATTCATAGTTGTCTCTTCTATTATTTCCTTGTCTATCCTATAGTTGGCCAACATGTCTTTCCACCTCATTCTTACCACTTATGTTTGGTCCAAATCCTAATTTCCACTTAGGATAAACATAACAAATTCAATTTTTTTATGTCTACAGGATTTATACCATGGTTGTCGCTTAATGGTCATAGTTAAGATTTTGGGTACTTTCCATAGTCAACACATATATCAACAAAAATGAGTTTAGCAAATCTAAACTTTCTATCAACTTGTACATCAAGGAGATAGAGAATGACTCAGACTAAGTGGACTTGATTGGATATAACATAAGTTGATATGACTCTTGATGAAGACATGTTTCTAGTTGACAATTGACAAGACGTGACTTAGAAAGATAGAAAACTTTGTCATAAAAGACACAAGAGTCATAACAGACATGAGTCTTGACAAATAAGTTATTAAAGTCATAGATTTGCCATACTGTTCTTACTTATCATATGTACCAAGCATACATTAAAGGTATACATCTCATAGTGCTGTAGTTATATACCCTATTAACTTTGCATACTTTATCCTCATTTGACTCCTTAATCCCATATTTATCTACTACCTCATGAATCACAATTTCATTCCATATAAGATCAATCTCTGAATTAGTCTTCAATTATATTTCCAAGTAAATTTTTTATTTATTCTTGGAACTCACTCTTGATCATCCACCTTCAACATTTCTTACTATTCCATTCATTTCAATAACAACTTTAGCTGCCTCACTACAACATGCATATCATCCTCAAGATTTGCTCTCGAATGCCTACTTTGCACTCTTCCTTTACAAGTTCTTTTTCTTCGAACAACTTCTCCCAACATTTAAGTTTCTATAAATCTTCTGCAATTTCCTTCTCATTTGGCCACTTAAATGCTACTATCATTTCCTCACAGTCAACATTTGCTTTATGATTACCTCTAGTATTACATCCTATCCTTTTATATCTAAGACAACCAACTCTATAATCATCTCATGAGTATTTAGATTCATATTCCCCATCCTTCAATTCATGCCACATTGCTTATTCTTCTTTAGCAAGGGTTATAACTATAAATTCTAAAGTTTCTACAGGAAGTTAATTTCTATCAACATGTTCTTTTAAAATATACAAGTGAGTTGCCCTAGTATGAAACAAAGTATATATATAGGCATATTAGCTCTTATACATACTAATCCTAAAACATTTTATGATAACTATATTATTACTTTCAAGTTTTTCGTATTTATTAACTATTAGCTACTAGGTATTCAAATACTCTAAGTTATCAAGTTTAGAGGTCATACCTACCATACTCTAGTCATCTCAAACTTCATATCGCTAAACAATGCAAGCGTACACCCTACCTTGCTCCTTAGGCTTAGGTTCTTCCCCTCTAGGTTGTTTATTGCTGTTACTTGGTCTTAGTCTATTTTCTTAGTTTTGCTCTTAAATTGGTCTCTCCTGTTGCTATCCTACACAATGTCGAGTAATATGCCCTTATTGATGGCATTGGTAACAATATATACCTCTTGAATCGGGATTTTCACACTGTTGGCTAAATGCCCAATTTTGTCATACCTATAATGCTTCCCCCTAAATTTTGAACATTCTTAAGCTCAATACTCACCATTACACTCCCAACAAAGTTGTATTTTTGATAGAGGCCTTCTATTTCCTTTTGTGGATCAAATGGACTTCGTATTCTCAATTTCATTTGTGGCCCATCGAAGATTACAAACTTGTTCAATTAGATAAGTTTCATTAACAACATCAGTATATATTTCCACCCTAGTCCTCTTAAACTCTGCCTGGTAAAAAAATTCAAGCTTGACCTTGAACCCTTAAATTTTAGAAACTTCATTATTCTACACAAATTTAGGAGCAAACTTTAGTAACCAATTGAATTCCCTCCCATACTCTTCAATTGTCTTACCCCATTGCCTTAGCTTATAGTATTCTTCATGCATTTATTCTCTTACATACTTAGGAAAATAGTGTTCTAGAATAGTATCTCTAAATGTAGCCCAACTTACAAGTTCTAGTAAATTCTATCTTTTTGCTTACCATCAATTGTTTACACCTCTATCTAACAAAATAGTAGCTATCCCAACTTTCTCATTTTTCTCAACTTCATGAATTTCAAATGCTTTCTCTAGCAAGTCAATCCATTCTTCTAACACCAAAGGATCAGCATTCTTTCCATCAAATGGTTTCATTATTCACTATACCTAAGCTAAATTATCTCCATCTCCACCAACTCTTGACAATGTAGCCATAAACTATTGTGCCAATTCCTCCATATGTCATAGTTGCTTAAGGTAAGGTTAAGGTTATTGTGGTAGTTCCTCTCTTTACTCCAAAAATATACGATTCATTAGTAATCTTCCACGTCCCTTATGAATCATCTTTCTAAATAAAAATCACATAAGAATCTATGGATAACTAGTATAGTTGTTTTACTAAATTATGACTTACCTAACTGCCCTATACATCTCTCATGTACTTAAAGGTTATGGTCCTTAATTAATGTTCTGATATTATCTAAAGGATGTCACATTCCAACTTAGTATAGAATGTAACATCACATAGGAATATATGTTGAAAACTTAACTCAACCTATTTATTTATTAGAAGATAACTTTATTTATGTGATAATAAGAGTGCTACAACAAAGTTCAACTAGATATTTGGCTACAACTTATATGTATAGCATATTATTTAAATCAAAACAGGAACCAATTTTTTTCCTTTTCCCTTTCATCTTCAAAAGAATAGGATTCCCGACTTAGTACAAGTTCCATTTAAAATTTGCTAAATCTAACTAATGCTCTTAATATACATTCCATCCCCCCTCCCCTAGTGTTGAGCGTTTCACGATGTTGTTAACTTAAGGATAAAACATTTTATCCCCTCAACTACTAAAGCTGAGTGAAAGTGGATAATAGACAATACAACATAGGCAATATCATAACTGAAACATTTTAATTATTACTAGTAAGTTCAACTTCACACATACATTAGCCCAACTTGGCATTTATTGCTAGCAATGCAGCATGTTATGCTCATGCATGTGACAAACATCGATACCGATATTCTATGGCCTTATAATATACTCATTCAGTTAGTCAACATATACGGGCATCTAGATACAATGTTTAGGAACCTAAAGGCAACAAGGAGCTGCTTAGGAGTAAGATAAAACATTTTATCCCCTTAACTACTGAAGCTGAGTGAGAATCGATAACAAACAATACAACATAGGCAATATCGTAACTGACACATTTCAATTATTACTAGCAGGTTCAACTTCACACAAACATTAGCCTAACTTAGCATTTATTGCTAATGATGTAGCGTACTATGCTCATGCATGTGACATACATTGGTACCAATATTCTATGCCCTTCCAATATTCTCATCCGATTAGTCAACATACTTGGCATCTGGATACAACATCTAAGCACCTAGAGGCAACAAGGATCCGCCTAGGAGAAGGATCCCTAGCTTTGTTTTACCAAAATGGACAATACATTATAGTGTAACAAATTAGAGAGGCAACAAGGAGCTATTTAGGAGTAAGACCTCAACTTTGTTTTACCAAATTAGATTACATACTATAGTCTATCAAATCAGATTATCAAAATATTCAAGATGCTTGGGCAATGAGGACATATATGTTTTCAAAAATAGAGTTCATAAAGCCATATTTTTCTTGATCACTTGAAAGCCTTATTTTGAAAATTCTGACCTATAGATCCCTTTTTATGCCATGCCATGCTATGATATGTAATAACAACTTAAGTATATCATTCAATACAATTAGTCTTTAAGTTTTATTCAACCTTTTTATCTGAATCTAGTTTTTGAACTCTCTTTAGTTGAAATCTAGTATCTCACTTAGGTTCACTTAGGTGAATACGTAGAAGATTGATTAGTAATCACTCAACTTGCTAAGTTAGTACAATTATTCACAAACACCACATCAACACCTAACATTGTTTCATAGTAATTTAACCAAGATATAGTTACCGTCATTCGAAATCATACATTAGCATCCACCATAGTAATATATCAATTCACTCAAGATATAGCCATATTTAATCAATACAACATCAAATAGAACGTGCTATTATGAGTAACAACATATCTATTCCAAGTATCAATTATATCCATTTACCTAGGCATAGTAGTAACGCAAAATCCTAAACTTCTATGGTCTTTCTTTACTTATCATACCTAAGAAAATAAAAACATAGTCTCTAAGTCAACTATAGGTTGAACTCGAGCTCTAATAAGCTTTCACTATCACAACTTTAAACTTCATTTGACTATATTTTACTCATTTCTTATCCAATTACAATAAAGTTTATATTGTCACTATCATTATTTTGAGTACCATTAATATATCTTAAGAAACATGACTAATCAATGTGGTTACAAGCTCAAAAATACCCTTTCTTGCTATTAACTTGGTTGTATGACATTATAACGTCGTAATTGACTTGAATAAGCTTTAGTTCTAAATTGAAAACTCTGAAAATTATATTTTCCAAACTTAAACAACATTTATTTTATGCCTAAAATACTAATTTTTCATTATCTTATCAATTATCATAATAATACTATGTACTATTAACATATTAGGTTAATACATAAGCTTACATTAAGAAAATACGAAATAAATAGGATATGAACCTGATTAATACCATAAAAAATCCTATAGTCTCACAAAAATATTTAGTTTAGTTATTAACCATAATTTACACTAAACTAGCTATTATCTATTTTTACCAAAATAACGGTATAGAAAATTAGTGAAAATAAACAAATTTATGTCTATGATAAAAACTAAGTATTCCAAATATCCTTGTAAACTTCTAGAAGTCAAAACATGTAGGGCTCATTCATTAATTTCATAAAAAACTAATTATGTTTAACAAATTGATAAAATTGATAGTTTTATCCAAAATAATTATAAAAAATAGTAAACATGCTTAATTTTGAAAATTCTTATTACCAAAAGTAAACATATATATTAAATGTATTATATGCAAAAATTGAGCTTAAAACAACATCATCTAATATTTCTAAAAATTAATTCAATTTTTGCCCAAATAGGGCATTTTCTTAAGAACCTTATATTTCCACTATTTGTTCAATTAAAATAAAATTATTACATTAATATAAATACAAAATAACCTTGAAAAATTAAATTTCATAATTAATTAACAACATTTGATATTTTTAGAAATTATAAGAACATATGAGTAGAAAATAGGTTTGCCTAAACCATCAACCCTCTAGTTGCCATTTCTTATTGGAAACACCTCTCTCACTGCCAACCTTTAGACCACCAAGCCATTTCACATTAGGGTGTTAATAGCCAATTGAACCACCCTAGACTTGATTCAACCCTATTTTTTGTTCTATTTTTATTTTATTTTTTTCTAATTTTCTAAAATTATGTTCTTATGTTTTTAGGTTTCTAAAATATTACAAATGAGGTTTGGGGGTCTTATTTATAGGTTTTAGAAAATTTTCATGTCAAAAAGTGGGTTGACACGTGCCATTTCCCTATTTTCCTACATGTTAACTAAGCACT
Source organism: Lumnitzera littorea (assembly GCA_024138015.1). Lineage (NCBI taxonomy): Eukaryota > Viridiplantae > Streptophyta > Magnoliopsida > Myrtales > Combretaceae > Lumnitzera > Lumnitzera littorea. The sequence goes on along the minus strand of JAMXBB010000012.1, from coordinate 81,250,404 downwards.
ATATGTCATTTTCTTATTGTTTAAGTATTGACTCATCATTCTAAGTGATTCTCAAGTTATCACATCATTTGGGGACTCACCAAACCATTGTTTTATATTAATTTTCCTTATTTTGATAATTTATTATCATTACATATACATTTATTACATGTAATGTATATTCTATGTAAATACATATATATTATATATAATCCAACTTCATTTAGTACTTTTATAAGTTAAATGACTTATCTCTAATATCCCTTATATCTAAAAAGCTTAAATTTGGTGTTTTCGATAATTATTTTTCGTTATTTTATATTAATTTACCTTATTTTGATAATTTAATATTATTTTCTACATATATTTAATACATGTAATATATATTCTATGTAAATACATGTATATTACATATAATTTGACTTCATTTAGTATTTTTATAAGTTAAATAACATATCTCTAATATCCCCTATATTTAAAAACTCAAATTTTACGTTTTTAATAATTATCGGCTTTATTAATAAATTGACGTTTATCTTAAATTAATTCTTTCATATAGCTTATTTTGAGAAATTGACTTTATCGGGATACTTCCTTTAACTTTTCTATCCTTAGTATGAAGTTTAAACTAAAATGAATAACATTACTTAAAGCTTTAAATTTAAGGGTTCATATCCTAAGGTTATCGTATTAGCTTGAGACCTTAGGGTATTGTAGAGGAAAAATGAGAATGCATATTGGTTAGATTTGAGGGCCAAACATAATGTTCTAAGAATGTTCAATGTGCAAAACTTATCTTATTACTATGAAGATGAAAAGAATGACAATTAGGATTTATGGTCAAATCCAAAAGGAGGGAAAAATGACAAGCATTTAAGAGTAACTCCTAAAACTAGGTCTAAGACATTGAGAGGAGCATTGAGTGTATATGGAATAATTGAGGAAGATTGAGAGTGTTGGAGTGGATTGGTGTGTTTAGAAAAGTATTGATGCTTAAAGATTAGTTGTTAGATGTGTCAGACCATGTTAAGAGTGGAGTTCAAGGGGTAGGAAGTGAAGATTATGAGAAATATGAAGATTATGAAGTATAAGAGAAGAAGATGAAAATTAAAGAGATACACCATGAGACAACATGACCGTATAGAGGTTGTGTTGAACAATGGCCTTCAATATCTTGCACCATAGAGAGTTATACAGCCTAACAACATGACTATGTTGAGGTTACATTAAGTACATGCCTTCAACATCATACATCCTTAAGAGATACATAGCCTAACATGCCCATGTTGAGATAGTGTTGAGCAACATGGCCATTTTGCACGGTCAATCAACATGATCAATCATGTTGTTGATAGTATTGTTTTGCAATGGTTAGTTTGCACAAAAAGTTGTATCTTTTATTTTATTTTGTTATGCTTTCACTTTATTATCATTTCGTATCTTTCACAAGTCATCAAACTATAGGAAATCGATTAACTTGGTGATTGTATGCATTTTAATAGTTGTATCCTTCTTTAATTTGAGATCCAAGTATAATTACTTGGAAACTTTGTAATTTTGAACTTATTAATGAATGTTTTATGAGTTACACTTATACATCCTAGAATTTCACCCAAGAGAGACAGGAACATAATTCCTTAAGTGAATTTTTGAAATTGAACACATCTCTTTTTATCAAATTGGCTGTAGAGATTTCTATTCAACTAGATCCTTATGAACTTATTTGTCCATCAGGTTGTGGTGAATCAAACAATTGACTTTATCTACGATCACTTGCCTCGAACAACATCTACTTCGAACATCCACATTTGACTCAAAAACTAATTAGTTCCTACTTTTGTTTTTGTGTCCTTCATTTGCCTCAAGTATGCATGCATTCTTCCCACATCAACTCCCTAGTTAATACATTATCATAGCAGATAATGTCAAGGAATGAAAAATAACTCTTTGCTGATTAGCTTTCAACTGATGAACATAAGGTATCTTTACTCAGATAGATCAATAAATATCTTACACATCATAGGACGCTAAACACACATAAATGCTTAATAAAATATCATGTTATAATATGTATCATTATAATAATTGCTATAACAAATGCATAAAGAAATAAAAAAATAATTGTTTTCTTTATGTAAACAACATCATTAATAAGGGCAAAAACAACTCAAATTAGTTCTCCAATTAAGAGACTAATGGAAAATATTTAATATAGAAAGAAATGAGCAATATAGCTTTTTTATAAGCTCTCTAAGTTCCATGCCAAACCCATTCCATTCATATGGAAAGAGGAATCACTATAAGCAACGAGCACCTTACATCTACAAATCAACTAGTGAGAATGGAAGACTATGGGAATGTAAGCATAAGCATAAGCATAAGCATAAATTGATGAGATCCTAATATACAAATATTACTAATAAAACAATATAAGCAAATCTTAAACATTAAAGTGCTATATGTGAACAACCATATGACATGCAATAATGAACATGATTATCCCAAGACATTGTATGGTTCGAGAATTACACCCACCAATACCAAGATTGAGTTATAATAGCCAACTTATCAACCTTAGGCTTTAAAATTTAGGTGATTCCTTCATGGAATTTCCTAAGTACCTTAGCCTTGCAAATTATGTGTAGGGATCTCACATTGCATTCCATTTTCATAACAATGATTCCTAATAAAAGCATGACAATTTGGCATACCACTTAGATTTTAGAGGTCAAAATGTTAGAACCCCAATAAAAGGCATTTTGATGAAATATATGTATCAAAATTATTAATCAAGCTATGGAGTGTGAAAATGTTATTTCAAAGCTTTCAAGAATAAGAAGGGAGCAAAATTCAAGACCCATTGTTGTAGGAGAAGATATTATTAAATAATATATCCAATTAAGTCAAGGGATAATTTACTTAATATATTATAATGTTAAATGGAGAAGAAGATATACATGGAACAAAGATGGAATGAATTGAGAATACACATCAAAGGCAATAAGGCAAGATATTTGACAAACATGAAGATCACAAAGATTTGAAGATAAGGGCTACATAATAGATATTACTAAATAGGGAAAAATTTGGACATTTAAGTCGAATCTATTTAAAGAGATGGAGAGAATAAGATGATAAAAGAATGGATATGATACAAAATCTAATTTGATTAAAGAATACTTGACGAAGTGTTTTACAAAGTTTTCTATGATCATAAGTCTTTAAGAAGTACATGACTAAATAATACAATTTATTTGTCATATAGAGAACAACTCATCCTCATGAGAAAGTTGCTAGTCTCATAAAAAAATTAGTAGAACTATTTGAGAGAAAAGTGAAGGAGATTTTATAAACTTATGACTACTTCTATGGTAAGAAGTAGAGTGGCAAGATAAAGTCATGGGAATTGTATACCTTAACTCTGATTTTAATCAAATAGTGAAATATTAGGTGTAGAGACTCAAATCCCTAGTACTAAGTGCTAAAAGAGTAAACCAATAAACAAGGTGAAATCACTATACATCACTGTCTAAACTTTTTGACCCCATGATCTTCATATTTTTTAGTAATTTAGTTCATATTACTTAATCGGTCGGTATTAACATGTCTTTAACTAACCATAATCATATAAGAACTAAGTTGAAAAAAATAAAAAAGAAAAGATCGCATTAAAAACAACATTAGGAATTAGATTTTGTGCTTATCAATCATTTCACTAGGACCAACATAAAACAAAGGGAGATATTTAGTTATCTCACATAGATGCCCTTATAGTACCACTATGTAGTGCTGATAGTCTTCAAAGAGATACAAGTTGTGCTATGCATGTCTTGTTCGTTAAGCACCCAAATGCTATATTATTCTAATTCCAATTCACCATAGAAATATAACAAATAACCTAATTATATACTGAAGTATATATGGTTGTAGGTCCTAGATAAGTAACCAAGAGGAGGAGAGGGGAAGGTGTGTGGGGTGGTGGTGAGCATTTTTAATTGGTTACATTTTTAAAATTTTAAGATAAAAAGATTTTACAAAAAATAAACCTCTTGATTACTTAAGCTATTGACTTAAAAGGTAGTAAACATATAGTATTACTAAAATGTACGAAAATAAAAGAGTATGGATAGCAGATCAAGCAAATCAATTATAACGCCTCAACCTCATACCTATTGCACTCTTCTATCTGTACCATCGATGACCTAGTTTTCCTCACTAGAGTTGTTCCACCATCCACTTCAATCAAACAAACAATTTGAGAGATTATATAGTCATGAGTTCCTCTACTGTAATTAACTTAGCATCACATTAGGGTTATCACTTAGAACTCTAGAGTTTACACGAGTCTCTCTCAAATACTCATTGCAATCTCTCAACAACATTACAAGGAAATAATGAGGAAAATGATACAATTGGTCCTTGAAAAATAATTACAAAATAAGCTTCTAATTGATCTTTTATTCTTATTATCTTTTATGAATGATTTTGAAAAGATCACTATGGCACTTGTATGTAATTTTTCTTATATTTTCTTCTGGATATTTGAGATTTTATATACTCATGCTCTACAATAGCTAGATGGAAGAAATAATGCAGACAGTGACCAAGAACAGATAAGATTGGTCACTAGATGGGTCCAAGCTTATAGAAAGCTTAAAGAAGAAGCAATGGGGAATGTGTGAAAGGGGCAAATGTGAATGAAGGGCAAGCAAAAACTCATGAACAACTCCAAAGAATATGATACACCAATGGAACTTCTAAGGACTCATGGCACAATTCGATATGATGCATAAATCGGTCTAATGAGGTTATTCACCACCTAGCCATGCTTAAAGGTTAGGATAAGAGTGATGTTGAGAGTAAACAAGTAGTGTTTACACAAGGAAGGAAAATACTCAAAGTGTATTATTGATAAGCAAAATTGACCACTACTAAGTAGACATCCCTATCAGCTAAGTTCTTTTCTACTCTAGTTCGAAGCAATGATCCTAAAGTGTGATTAACTACCTTTGTTTAGCAATTAGTTTGAAGGTGACAGGAAGTACTGAATAGTAGTTTAGTCACCATCTGACGCTACAAGGTCCTCAAGAAATGGCTTAAGAACTTTGAGTCACTATTAGAGACTACACTTCTCGGTATGCCATGTATTCATACAATGTCTTACAAGAAAAGAGAAGCAATAGCCAAAGCATCTTTAGTTTTGGAGCAAGGCACAAAGTGTACCATTTTGTTGAACCAATTCACGATGACCATTATAGAATCTTTGCCTCAAGTAGTTTATGGTAGTCCAAAAAATAAAGTCCATGCTCAATTCAATTTACAGCTTCATCGAGACAGGCAAAGGCATTACTTTCACTTACTCGCTTGGCTCGACACTTGGCCTTCTTGCATACAACACAGCTTTCGACAATGCAGTGTAAATCTCTCCTCATTCTCTCCAAAAGAATCAACCATTTAGTAATTCATATGTTCTTTTCTCCCTAAAATGTTTAGATAGTCCTCTACTATGGGCTTCCCTAATCAACAACTCCCTGAAGAAACAAGTCGGTATGCATAGTTTTCCACCTTGAAATAAGTAGCCATCCTCTACATGATACTCGTCCACTATCCTCCCATTGACACATCATATAACTATGGGTCCAAAGTGTGGATCCTTATAATATTACTCTTTCATACTTACAAACATAAATAGCCTGTTCTGCAGTTCAATTAAAAGCACATGTCTCCTTGAGAGAGCATCTACAACTATGTTGTTCTTTCCCTACTTATATTTTATTACAAAATTAAATCCTTCAAGGAATTCAACTCATCTTGCTTACTGCTTAGACAACTTAGTCTGGCTTTGGAGGTACCTCAGTGATTCATGATAAGTATATATGAAAAATTCTCTTGATAGTAAATTGTACTACCATACTTGTATTGCTTAGATCAGCACCAAGAGTTCTTTGTCATATACGGAGTAATTTAACTATGGTCCTTTGAGCTTTTCACTATAGAAGGCGATTGGTCAACCTTCTTGCATTAGGACAATGCTTATTTTAATACATGATGCATTACATTTTAGCTTAAATATTTTCTTGAAGTTAGGCAGAACTAATACTGGGCCAAAGGTCAATCTTTCTTTTACCTTAGCAATGCTCCTCTCCTCCCTTTCTCCCCATTAGAAGTCGATGTTCTTCTTCATGAGCTCAGTATGTGGCACGGTGAGGGTGTTGAAATTCTTGATGAATCATCTATAGAATGAAGCCAATCTATGGAAACTTCTTACGTTAGCATAAGTAGTAGGAGTCGACCAATCTACAATTGCTCAGATCCTTTCATCATCCAATCGTAAGCCTCCTCCACTAACTACATAGCCTAAGAATACCACTTCTTCCTGGAAAAAGCAACATTTCTTAAAATTGTCGAATATTCTCTCAGCACGAAGCATATCCAATATGGCTCGGAGATGCTCATAGTGACTCAGTATGTCAATATTGTAAACTGTATATCATTAAAGTATACTATGACATACTTTCTAATTAAATGTCATAATATGTAGTTCATCAATCGCATGAAAGTGCTTGAGGCATTCAACAGGCTGAACGGCATGACCATCTACTCATAGAGTACATGTTGAGTTTTAAACGCAATCTTCCATTCATCTCCCGGCCTCATGTGGATTTGATGGTAGCCAAACTCAAGTTAATCTTACTAAAGACCTTAGCTCCACTCAACTCATCCAACATGTTTTCTAACCTTAGGATAGGATACGTATATTTGATCATCATTATGTTCACAACTCGATTGTCTACATACATCTACTAAGTTCTATCCTTTTTCAACACTAAAAGCATTGGTACAGCGTAAAGGCTAAGACTTTCTTTGACGTATCCTCTCTCTAGCAACTCATTGACTTGACGTTGGAGCTTAAAAGCTTATTCGAGATTCATCCGAGAGGCTGGCTTATTCGGTAGTGCATCATCGGGTACTAAGTTAATGTAGTGCTCTATTCTTCGAATTAAGGCCAACCCCTCAAGTAAATATTTTGAGAACAGGTTGGCATACCCATCAAGTAACTCATTGATTTCCTAAGGTAGTTCACTCCGCTCCTTCATTTCTAATAGGTGCCTGACCAATATAAAGGTCGGTTTGTCAACATTGATGGCCTCTTAGAGCTTAACTCTACTCATCACCAGAGCCTTCTTTGATTCGTAAGCAAGTTTTATTTACAATTTATTAACTTCTCTCGGTAGCATTGGGTTTAGTGTGATCTTTTGGTCATCCTTCTTGAACATGTATGTATTCTTGTAGCCATCATGGATAACTCTCTTGTCAAACAGTCATGACCTACCTCGCAACACGTAGAAAGCATACATAGGTAGTACGTCATAGAGTATCTAATCAGAGTAATTCCCTATAGTGATTAGTAGTAATATTTGCCAAGTGATATGTAGTGCTCCTTTCTCACTCAACCAGTGTAACTTGTATGGCTTTAGATGTGCAACAGTTGGTAACTTCAATTTTAAAATAAGATTGACTGATGCCACATTAGTACAACTTCCACTATCCACAATGAGGGCACACACCTGATTATTCACCTTACAGGTGGTGTGAAACAAATTCTCTCTTTACTCCTCCTCTCGTGAGGCTTCCATGTTCATTGTGTGTTAAACAACCATGATCAGATGATCCAAGTCCTCAATAAATACGTCCTCATCAATCAGTTCTTTCTCGATAGTGATCTCCTCCTCAGGTTTCTCATCTATATTGCCTACCTCTAGCTTAAGAACGTCTCCCTTAATTACCATAGTTCTTTGATTTGGGTACTAAGCGAACATATGTCCAAACCCTTGGCATTTGAAGCACTTTATTTAGCTTGTCTTTCTACCAAACCCTTACCTCTTCTCATATGTTTGGGTCGGCACTTCATTGTCAAGTTAACCTTTCTGATTGGCTCAAACATCCATCTTTTGACTTACCTTAGTACTTGACTATACTCGTTGACTTGCCTATCTAAGTCAGCTAGTTGGCATCTTGGCCAGTATTAATCTCTTGGTAGCCCATATACCTCCTCATGGCTTGGAAAGTCTTCCACCACATGGCGGCATATCTGGAGAGCTCAACAGTAGCAATTCTCACTTTCTCGAAATCTTCGTACTAATAATATTCAAAAACATGCTCTACTCTCACTTCCCATTTCAAATATTCATCAACATTCCCAAATCTATTGAAGCTCAAAATCCAAAGCTTCACATAATCAAATGCTCTGGGGACTCATTTGCGTTATTCTTTAAAATACTCTTCCTTGTCCTCTTCATCTAATTCTCTCAAGTCTATCCTTCATCTTACTCATTCGCCTACCCTTCGACCTTGAACTGGTCAAGCTGGGTTCTGGCCTCTAACAAGTTGAGTAGCTTGTGGGGTGTTTTATGTGGCCTCAGTAGGTTGGCAAGCCAACTTATGAATAGCACAAGTTAGATCTACTAAGAGATTGGCTACCTCATCCAATCTCTCATCTGTGCTTCTTAAAGTTCCTTAAGACTGTCGACCATGGTCAATAACTCCACTATTGTCATGTTCCATACCAACATTCACACTTGGGTTAGTCATTTTCTGCACAGATTCAAAGCTTAAACAAATGCTTCAAGAAATTAACAACTAGCAAACATAGCAGCTAAGATGTATATAATAAATTGCTTTGTTTCATACACATAAAACAGAGTATAAAAAGAACATGGAAAATAAACGTTAACTCAAACAACACCTTGGCTCTGATACCAAGATGATGCAGACCATAACCAAGAACAGTCAAGGTCAGTTGTTGGATGGGTTTAAGCTTGCAAAAAGCTCGAAGAGGAGGTAATGGGAAATGTGCTAAAGGGGTAAATGTAAATGAATGGTAAGCAAAAACCCACGAACAACTCTAGAAGATATGACGTACTAATGGAAGTTTGGAGGACTTACAGCACAATTTGATACGACTTATGAATTGGTACAGCAAGGTTACTCATTACCTAACCTTACTCAAGGGTTAAGATAAGAGTGAAGCCAAAAGTAAATAAGTAATGTTTACGTAACGAAGGAAAATACTTAATGTTGCGAACTATGACCAAGAATAAACAAGGCCGATCACTGGATGGGTCTAAGCTTGTAGAAAGCTTGAAAAGGGTTAATGAGGAAAGGTATAAAAGGAAAGTAAATATGACAAATGAAACAGTAAGAAAAAACCCACGAATAGCTCCAAAAGATGTGATGCATCGATGGAACTTCCAAGGACTCACGACACAATTCGATATGATGTATGAATTGGTCTAATAAGGTCACTTGCCACCTAATCTTGCTTAAGGGAAAGGATAAGAGTAATGCTGAAAGTAAATAACAGTATTTATGCAAGGAAGAAAGTACTCAAATGTGTATTGAAGATAATTTGATGTTTTATATCTATAAGTATAAGGGTATTTATACCCGCAAATTAGGGCAACTTGCCCTAAAAGGAAAAGATAAAAAGGACATTTCTTAAAGAAGTAATGTATACGATACAAAAGGGTAAAAATAAATATACAAGGAAAATAATCATTGGTGCTATAGATTCTACATATGGTACTGTACACATGGCGTTGCTGCATTGGCAAGGTTGTTAGGAGATATGGATAAGAAGTACAGATAGATGGGTTTGTCTAAGCAAGAATGGCTTAGTCAATCTGAACTCTCTATCTCGACTTCTCGGCAAGGAAAATGTCGAGTAATTAATCAGATTAGCATTAAGGAGTAATCATCAACTCGACATACTACAGAAAAATGGGCGGTCATATGGCATTACATTAAAGGTAACTCAGCAAGGAAGTACTCGGTCCCGGTAGGGGTTGGTTAGAATAGAAGGATTCATCATGCTAGCTCCTCTAGTCTTCGAGCTTGGCTACAAGTCAGAGGTCTAGTAACCTAATTCCCATCATTCCCATCAAGTTGATTTAGATTTAGGATAAAATCTGAATGGTTTTCACTCAGTTCTCTGTCAGGGTGATATAAATTAAGGTCGGTAATGTTAAAGGTGTCAGAAACCCCATAATCCTTAGGCAATTCCAACCTGTAGGCATTATCATTGTTTTTCTAGAGAATTTTGAAAGGTCCTTCTACTCTTGTAGATAATTTGTTCTTCCTCTTGTTTGAGAACCTTTCTTTACTATGGTGCAGCCATACCAAGTCTCCCAACTGAAATTGTTTGGCCGACCTACCCTTGGTCTTTTCTCGCATTCTTTTGGTAACTTAGTTAATATGTCGAGTGACCTTGTCATAGATGTGTTAAAGAGGTTGTGCTCTGGCTAAAGCACTAAGGTCCTCTTGTACAGGCGCTGGTACAAGGGCATGGTCAAGGGCCAACTCAAGATTGAATCCATAGACCACCTTGAAGGGAGTCTGCTTGATAGTGTCATATACAGTTCGATTATAAGAAAACTTGACTACTAACAGGAAGAAATCCCAATCAGCTAAGTTCTTGCCTAATGCAGGTCAGAGCAGTGACCCTAAAGTATGATTAACTACCTTTGCTTGGCCTTCAGTTTGGCGGTAACATGAGGTATTGAAGAGTAGTTTGGTTCCCAGCCAACGCTACAAGGTTTTCCAAAAATGGCTCAAGAACTTTGGGTCTCTATTAGAGACTACACTTCTCAATACGCTATATATCCACACAATCTCCTGTAAGAAAAGAGAAGAAATAGCTGAAGCATCTTTAGTTTTGGTATAAGGCATAAAGTGTGCCATCTTACTGAACTGATCTATAATGACCATTACAAAATCTTTGCCTCGAGCAATTTGTGGTAGTTTGAGAACAAAGTTCGTGCTTAGTTTAGTCTACATCATTGTTGGGACTTGTAGGGGCATTGCTTTCCCTTGCTTGGCTCGGCACTTGGCCTTTCTACATACAGTACAGCTTTTAACAACTCAGTGCACATTTCTCCACGTTCTTAGCTAAAAGAATCAGCCATTCAATAGTTCACAAGTCCTCCTCTCTCTAAAGTGTTAGGAGAGTCCTTCGTTGTGGGCTTCCTTGATTAATAATTCCCATAGGGAACAAGTCAACATACAAAGTTTCCCCCCTTGAAATATGTAGCCATCCTCTACATAATACTTGTCTACTATCCTCTCATCTACACATCGCAAAATTATTAGTCCAAAGTATACATCCTTGGAGTACTGTTCTTTGATACTCGCAAACCTAAACAGCCTAGTTTGCAGTTCTGATAAAAGTGCATGTCTCCTTGAAAGAGCATCTGTAACTACATTACTCTTTCCCTACTTATACCTAATTACAAAATTGAATCCCTTAAGGAATTCAACCCATCTTGCTTGCCGCTTCTACAACTTGGTCTAACTTCGGAAGTACCTCAGTGATTCATGGTCAGTATATATGACAAACTCTCTTGATAGTAAATAATGTTGCCATACTTGATTGTTCGGATTAGTGCTAAAAGTTCCTTATCATATACGGAGTAGTTCAGTTGCGGTCCTAAAAGCTTTTCATTATTGAAGGCAATTGGTTGGCCTTCTTGTATTAGGACAACGCCTATTCCAATGCCCAATACATCGCATTTTAGCGAAAAATTTTTATCGACATCAAGTAGTACTAACACCGAGGCTGAGGTCAATCTATCTTTTATGTTAGCAAAACTCCTCTCCTCCTTTTCTCCCCATCGAAAGTCGATGTTCTTTTTTGTTAGCTTGATAAGTGGCATGATGATGGTGCTAAAATTCCTAATAAACCTTCTATAAAGCAAAGCCAATCCATGGAAGCTTCTCACATCAGCACAAGTAATAGGAGTCAGCCACTCAACAATTGCTCAGATCTTTTCATCATCAACTCACAAGCCTCCTCTATTGACTACATAGCCTAAGAATACCACTTCCTCCCTAGTAAAATAACATCTCTTTAAATTGCCGAACAATCTCTTAGCATAGAGAATATCAAAGACTACTCTGAGATGTTTACAGTGACTCGGCTTATCAGTACTATATACCAAGATGTCGTCAAAGTACACCATGACACACTTCCTTATGAGATGTCTCAACACATGGGTCATAATTCTCATGAAAGTGCTTAAGGCATTGGACAAGCCAAAGGGCATGACCATCTACTTATAAAATCCATGTTGAGTCTTAAACGCAGTCTTCTACTCATCTCCTGATCTCATGCGAATTTGATGGTAGCTAGATTTAAGATCAATTTTCTTGAAAATCTTGGCTCCACTCAATTCATCCAACATGTCTTTTAACCTTAGGATTAGATACTTGTATTTGATCATGATTTTGTTCATAGCCCGACTGTCAACACACATGCACCAAGTTCCATCCTTCTTCGGTATTAGAAGTGTAGGCACAGCACAAGTTCCAAGAATCTCTCTTACATAGCCTCTTTCTAACAACTCATTGACTTGACGTTAGAGTTCAAAAGCCTGCTAGGGAATCATCCAATAAGTTGGCTTATTTGGCAGTACAATGCCGGGTACTAAGTCAATGTAGTGCACTATGCCTAGAGTTAGGGGCAACCCCTCAGGTAACTGTTTTGGAAATAGATTAGCATATTCATCTAGCAACTCCTTGATGTCCTGGGGAAGCTCACCCCACTCCTTCATTTCTAATAGTTGCCTAACCAATAATAGGATCAGCTCGTCAACATTGATGGCCTCTCGGAGCTCGGCTATACTCATCACTAGAGCCTTCATTGATCCATGAGTAAGTTTGGTTTACAACTTATTGACTTCTCTTAGTGGCATTGAGTTTAGTGTAATCTCTCGGTCAACCTTCTCGAACATGTATATGTTCCTGTAGTAGTCATGGATGACCCTTCTATCAAACAACCATGACTTACCTAACAACATATAGGAAGCACACATGGGTAGTACATTACAGAGGACCTTGTCAGAGTAGTTCCTAATAGTGATTGGTAAAATATTTGCCGAGTGATATGTAATGCTCCTTTCTCACTTAACCAATGTAACTTATATGGCTTCGAGTGCACAACATTCAGCAACTTCAATTTCGAGATAACATCGATTGATGCTATATTGGTATAACTTCCAATATTCATGATGAGAGTGCACACCTGATCATTTACCTTACAGGTTGTATGAAACAAATTTTCTCTCTACTCCTCCTCTCATGAGTGTTCCACGTTCATAATGCATTAGACAACCATGAGTAACTCGGTAAACACATCCTCCTTAATCAGCTCTTTCTTGACAAGGATCTCTTCCTCTTCGAGTTCCCCATCTATGCTCTCTACTTCTAGTTTCAGGATGCCTACCTTAATGATCATCGTCCGTTGATTTGGGCACTAAGCAGGTAAATGTTCGAACCCCTAGCACTTAAAGCATTTGATTTGGCTCGTCTTCCTACCAAACCCTTGCCCCTTCTCATAAGTTCGGGTCGACACTTCACCATTGGGTCAACCTTTCTGCTCGGCTCTAACATCAATCCTTTTGCTCGGCTCAATATTTGACTAAGTTAGGTAACTTGCTTAAACAAGTCAGTTAGTCAACATTTTGGTCATTACTTGGCCCAGTGAGTAGAGAAGCCAGGACTCATGACACAATTCGATATGATGTACAAATTGGTCCAATGAGGTTACTTGCTACCTAACCTTACTTAAAGGAAAAGATAAGAGTGATGTCAAAAGTAAACAATAGTGTTTACATAAGGAAGAAAGTACTCAAAAGTGTATTGAAGATAATTTGATGTTTTAAGAGATGCAGACAAAAAGTATGGACATATGAGTTTATTCGAGCAAGGATGGCTTAGTCAATCTAGACTTTCTTTCTCAACTTCTCGATAAGGAAGATGCCTAGTAATTGATCAGCTCGACACTAGAGAGTAGTCATTAACTTGGCATACTATAGAAAAATAGGCGGTCATACAATACGACATTAAAGGTGACTTGGCAAGGAAGTACTCGGCCTCAGTAAGGGTTAGTTGGAATAAAAGGATTCATCGTACTAGCCCCTCTAATCCTCAGGCTTAGCTACGGGTCAGAGGTCTGGTAGCTTTTTTGCCATCACTCAAAGTGTATTATTAATAATCTATCTATCTATAACTATAAGTACAGGAGTATTTATACCCATAAATTACGGTAACTTGCCTAAAAATGGCATTTCCTAAGGAAATAACATGCAAATGCAAAAGGGTAAAAATGAATATTCAAGAAAAATAATCATTGGTGTAATAAATTCTATACATGATTTTGTACATGTAGCGATGCTAAATTGGTGAGGCTGTTAAAAGATGTGGACAAAAAGTACGGTCAGCTTGCTTGTCCAAGCAGGAGTAGTTGAGTCAGTCCAAAGTTTCTCTCTTGTCATCTCGACAAGGGTGATGCCAAGTAAGTAATTGGCAAAGCGTAAGTGAAAATGAGGGTTGGCTACTATCTTGTCCTTCCACTTCTCGGCAAACTATCCATGAGAGATAGGTTTTCATATAGCTCAGCATGAAAGGTGATTCAACAAAGAAGTACTTCAGTAGGAGTTGACTAGAGTAGAAGAATCCACCTTGTTAGGCCTTCTAGTCTCGGAGCTCGGCTGCAAGAAAGGCCTAGTAGCTTGATTCCTATGAAGAACTATGGAAAGTCAATTAATATTTTGATTTGACCTTTGATTTTTTCTTCAAAATTTGCAATATTCTAAGTAATGAAGTATTAGCTTGCTTGCTGGCTTTGATTCAATTTTTTTCGTGCTTCCATATAAGCTTCATAAATCCTTCCATTATATTAAGCATTGTAAAATGGACTCATTCTTCCTTTTAATGATAGTATAATCTTTCCTTTCAAATCTGTTTGACCGTACTATGAGGAAAGGAATCTTTACTTATTTTTGACCTTTTTGGAAAAATGCTCTTTGTAGAAACTCTCTATGAATCATTTTGATTTCTATCATGCCATATTTCTTTGGTCAATTATTTGACTAGAGATCTCAACATCTCGTGTTTAAAAATAGTGCAAAAACTTGTTTGATTAGCATAGCCAAATTTTGCCTTATACATATGAACTGATTAATTTTACTCCCATAGATTTTATCCTACTTTGTAAAACGTAGATGGAGCTAGATCTTTTACCAAATTTTAGGATTACTTGTGATAAAATTTGATCTACAATGTCTATCTTAATTGACAAGCATTCATATTCCAGATCTTGTTTCAAGACCATCTAACTTATCGTACAATTAAACTTCTAATGAGTCTCAAAATTTGAGTGTTCCAGCTTCCAAGGAGATGGTTGCTCTAGCTTCTAAAGAAGATAGAGAACTTTATTTGTAAGAGTTTGAATAGGAGCAAAGTCCTCCTTAAGAGCCTGTTCAAGAATAGGAGTTAAATGATTAATAAACGTAGGATGTGGATTAGACATTAGATCAAGAGTTGGATTAGATGCCTATTCAAATACTGGAGTAAGAACTTAAGGAGAAATCCGATTAGGATCCTAGATAAGAGCTTCGTTAGGAGTTTGTTCAAGGGTTTTGTCAACCTAAGCAATGTTAGATGGTGAAGAAGGTGATTGATTGAGGTTTGTTTAGGTAGCCGTTGGTTCTAGTGAGATATCTTTGGTTGTTTAAGTAAGGGTGATGATGGAGATGAGTGTTGGACATATGAAGCCTTAGTAGCTAATGATTCAGATCCTTTTCTAAATTGAGATTTCATCAGATTCAAAAAGTCTATGAACTTTTTGTCCATAATTTCCTTAACCTCTTTCTTAGATATCCCACTACTTGAACCAATCTAAAAAATTTTCCCATTAGTTAGCCAATCCTTAGAGTCATCTTATTCATGTTTTGAGGCAGAAACCCTTTTCCTCTTCTTACGTTCACCAATCTAGAATTTCCTTTCAATTCTCAAGTCATACATCTTGCTCTTCCTTTCCCTAGGCTTAACTAGTTTCTTTTATTTAACTTTCCTCAAAACATCCTTACTTATATCCGAGTCTTCCTCCATAGGATCCTTTGGTCATAACTTAGCTATTAGTGTATCGATTAAACCAATTTTATAAAACGGTTTTAAAAACTGAAGATCTTGATTCGGGGTTTAGTAATTTTAAACCCTTATGGATACCACTAACTTTCCAAATTTAATTTTAACCTTAAAAATCACCTTTTAATTTTAAAAGACAAAACTCGATTATTTACCTAAATGGGATAATTCGAATTATCTAAACTAAAACAAGAAAATCAGGTTTTTTATTTTTATCATTGCCTAATAGATGCCTACATACCTGCTATTCAAGATTAGACATGCATAGTTCTTTTTATAAAACTTTAGTAGGTTGTGTTTGTTTTAATTCAAAAATATGCTAGATTTTCGTTTCCAATTCAATTTGACTTATTTAAGGAAATTTCAAAAAAAGAAAGTCCTAAATTGGAAATTTGAATTTATTTTTGGAAAGTTCTAAAGGGCCCTAATTTTGAAAAAAAAGTCCAATTATTTTTATTCATTTTAGGAAAAACCCAGTTTCCCTAAATGTTTTAAAAACAATTAACTTATTTACTTATTTCTATTTTTATTATTTTTATATTATCTTGTTTATTATTTTTATATTCTATTTATTTCTATTTTCATTAAACTAAAAAATAAATTAATGAATGAACTACTTGTTTCTTTTCTTTCTTTTTCTTTTTTCCTTTTCTTTCTTCCTTTTTTGTATATTGTTTTTTATCACATTTATAATTGGAACTAAATAAAATAAATAATAAAAAAATTACAAAACTAAAACAAAACAAAGTGAATTGGGTGAAAAATCAAGAGCTGAACCAAACACTACTATGGGATCAAGCTAAAGCAAGTATGTAGGTCAAGGTACGAGTCAACTCAGGTTAGACTCCAAATTTGGGTTGGGTCAACTTTGGATTCGAGTCACAAGAGGAGTAGTAGCTTTCTTGGGTCGATTCTACTTGATTCGGCTACTAAAAAGAGCAAGTGAAGAGTTGTTTATGTGTTTTGGATTGGGAATAGTAGGGGTAGAGAGGTTACCTTAGCGTTTAAGGGTGGTTTAGAGGGTAATGCGAAGTGGTGGTTACAGTAGATGTTGAACGATCGATGTGGATGGCTACTGAAGGGATGAGGGGGGAGTGGCTTTGGGTTTGGGGGTACTATGAGTCTCATAGTAGGGTTATTTTCATACAGGGAGCATTTGGTGATGCGAGTTAGAGGTTATGGCAAAGGATGAAGGTGGTTGGGTTAGAGAGCTTAAGTTGGGGCTAATGTAGCTAGGGTAGTAATTTTGCTCGAAGTTAAGTAGAGAGAGAGAGTCGAGGAGAGAGAGAGAGAGAGAGAGAGAGAGAGAGAGAGAAAGAGAGAGAGAGAATGATTTGAAGTGAATTTGTTGTTATAGTTGATCGTATCTATCAAACAAGGATAGGAGGGACTAATTTATAGGTTCTTAGGCTTACACGAGCTTGGAAAGCTCGTTAATGGTTGAAATTCACCATTAATGTCTTGGGTTAATCATTGACTTTTTGCAATTTTCTGAGCTTGATTTAGGCAAACAAATGAATGAATGAAGATGGGATTTTAGCTAAAAATGAAACTTAGTCGTACCTAGTCTACAATTTCACCATTGATTTTGCGAAATTGCAACAAAAAGAGGTTCAAAAATCATGTTAAAACTGGTTGTCCGAGGAGGAAAGTGTGGAAGACCTAAAGAAAATGAAGGAAGAAGGGAGAAAGAGAAGGAAAGTTGGTTGATGTGTCATTATGTCAACTAATTTGACCAACTACCGTATGCTACGTATCCTCACATGACATGTAGCAGTTGACATAGCATGTCACGTAGCGTTACGTTAGCTCGCCGTCTAACCTGATGCTGTTACATGTTAGGACACGTGGCGCAACAAGATCCTAACATGTAGTAGTTCTTGATGTGATAATAAAAAAGACTTTTACGCCTATATTAAGATTCAAACCCCTAACCTCTAAGTTTAACCCAATAGCAAGTCCAAGTGTTTATCCATTAGGTCGTTGGTATGTGCCTTGTCCATATGTGCAATTAGATTGCACATATGAACCAGGATAGATTAGGCTAAATTTAAATTTAAGCTTAAGCCCAACGGTCCCCCTTTTTTAAAATTGTAAATTAAAAATTTATTCTGCTAAATGATTATTTTCTAAATTTCCTAAATCTTCTATTTTTAATTTTTTTTTTTTACTTATAAATTTTTTTAAAAAAATTTATTTTTCTAAATTTCTTATTTTTTTGTTCATTTTTCTATTTTTTCAAAGTTTTTGTATTTTCCTCAAATTTCTTATTTTTTTGTACTTTCTCTTATTTTTCTATTTTTTGTATTTTTCTAAATTTCTTTTTTTTTTGTTTTCTTTAATTTCCTTTTTTTCCCTAATTTAGGACCCCTTATCCTATTAAAATGACCAAAAAAAATAAAAGAAGCAAAAATTAAGTATCTACAACTATCTCTCTTTGTAGTGAAATTTAAACAAAACTTTACCATAAAGACAAAGAGACACTATTTTTACCTCTAGGATAACTTTAAAATGACTAACTAGCTATCATAGACTCAATCTATTAAGGATTTAGTGAAGAGGAAGTGTTTCAAGGGTTGCAAAAGGAGAAATGAAGTCTGGCCATACCTTTCTAGGCTCACTAACCTAAGTGGGAGTATCTTTAAAGGATAAGCAACCTTATGCTGGAATTGATTTAAAGAACTTGGTCGTACCATACTAAGCTCACTAACCTAGGCTAAAGTGTCTCTAGGGAATAAGCAACCTAATGCTAGAATTGATTTAAAGAACCTAGTCATGCCTCTCTAGGCTCACTAACCTAAGTGGAAGCACCTCTCTAAGACTAGAAACCTTAAGTTAGGATCGATTTAAAGAACCTGGTCATGCTTCTCTAGATTCACTACCCTAGGTGGGAAGATCTCTCGAGGACTAGCAACCTTACGTTAGGATCGATCAAAAGAACCTAGTTGTACCTCTTTAAGTTCACTAACCTAAGTAGGAGTATCTCTTGAGGACTAACAACCTTAAGTTGGGATCAATCTAAAGAATATAGTTGTACCTCTCTAGGCTGGCTCTCTAACCTAGGCAAGAGTATCTCTCAAGGACTAGTAACCTTAAGTTAGGATCGATATAAAGAACTTGGCCATACCTCTCTAAGCTCACTGACCTAAGCGGGAGCATCTCTCGGGGACTAGCAACCTTAAGTTGGGATCAATATAAAGAACTTGGTCGTGCCTCTTTAGGCTTACTAACCCAAGTAAGAGTGTCTCTTAGGAACTAGAAATCTTAAGCTAGGATCAATATAAAGAACCTAATCATGCCTCTCTAGGCTAACTAACCTAAGCAAGAGTATCTCTCGGGGACTAGCAACCCTAAGTTAAGTCTAAATGAAATGCCCTATGGGCTTGTTAAGAGAAAACTAGTGAAGGAGAGCGCCTTACAAGCATGAAAGGAAGTGCCCTATTGGCTTGCTTAAGAGGTATTGATGAATAGAGATGCCTCATGGGCTTGCTGAGAAAAGAGACTGAGTTAAGATTGTACCTTAAAAAGCTAGCTAAACACTAAATGCTAAAGGTGAGTGCCTTATGGGCTCACAAAAAGATCTTGGTAAATAGAAACGCCCTATGGGCTCGCTAAAGACCATGTATAGAGTTAAATGGATGGAAGGCGGGATAACCCTTTTGAGAGCTAGCTAGGATTAAACTTTTCTAAAATACTACGTTATTTTGAGGAAAATATTTACATATGAACCCTTTGGTGAAAACCATTTACTTTAAAAAAGACAATATGGATAATTTCCTTTATTTGGGAAGATTAAGAAAAACCTAACTTTTTTTTTAGAATGGATTGAAAACTTAGCCACTTAGGTTTACATGGACTTGGAATAAAGATACTTTCTCTCTTTTTCTTTTTCTTTTTTTTATCACCCACCCCCCTCTCCACCCCCCCACCACCCCCTCCCCCCCTCCCAAATGTTCCCCTTAGCTTGGAAGTCAAGCCATTTAATGGGGCCTTATGATTTTAAACATCTATATCTTTTAAGGAAAAGGTAAGTCATGACTAGTTTAGTCGAAGATGACTTCCTTATAAACTCTCGACCTAGAGTACACTCTTGACTGCTATCCTAAAATTATAGTCCATTTTGCATGTGATACACCATGATCAATTCATTAGGTCTTTTCTAGTTTAACATTATGAATTTAGGTTTTTGGTCCAACGGTTTCAAAAGGAACTAATGAAGAAGCCTATTTTGAAATAAATATTAATCCTAGGTGTACAAGTCAAGAACCTTAGGAACAATTAGAAATATACTTGTGCCAATTTCAAAAACAACTTTTATTAAAGATATATTACCTTTTAAGATTGGAAGAGCTTTTATTGTGTAAGGGTAGTATTATAGGTGGGAAGGCTTGTTGTGATTCAGCATAAGAGAGGCTTCAAAGTGGATATAGAGATTTTAGGTTTCTAAGCTCGAACTATGATTTAAAGCCTTATGTCTTTAGGTTATTTAGGCTTTAACTTTTGATTTGATTTGGTTGTCCTTACTAAGACATGATATATCTCTTAGGGCTTTTGACTTACACTTAGGCCTAATTTTCCCACCTCTTTTCTTCATCTTTTTCTTTTCTTTTTTGTTATTATTACTTTTCCCTACTATTTACTTTGTTGTTCTTTCTTTTCTTTGGGCCCCAAGAATATTTGTCTCCATTGCTAAGTTTTTGCCTTTTAAGCAATTCAGGGCCCAAAATTCATGGATTTCTATTGTATGAGCTCGGGTGAGGTAAGTATAAGCTTGAGGTGTTTAAAAAAGGATATGGCCCTTCTTCATTTCAAAAAAAAAATAACTTATCAAAAATAAAAGTTGCTTTTGAATTTAACGTTACTGAAGCAAACACAAACCAATTTTGTCCTTCTTTCCTCATCGATGACCCTAACCTCTAAATTGCCCCATTGTAGGATGGTTCTCGACAGGATTTAAATTTGAAAAATCTTCAAATGGGTCCAATGGGGTAAACAAGAGAGATTTGTGTTTAGGGTTTGAAAATGAATGCCTAACTTCATTTTAATCTACATATCACATTCAAAGTAGATCTTCTTTAAGGAAAGAATCCAAAGTCTCCTCACCATTATGTCTCTCAACTCTTAAAGTGTTTCAGGTTAATGTATGGAAAATAGTTTGCCTCTTTTCATTCTAAACGTTTTAAAAGTGAGTTATCGATTCCTTAAGGAGGAAATTTGTTTGCTCCAATAACATTGCAATTATTGAAAAGGAAATAAGACTATATTATTCCAATTGTTATAGACTTTATTGAAAAAACAACTTTCTTTGCCCCTATCTTAACAAGCATCCAATTACTTAAAACAACCCATGAACTTATCAGATGGCATTTGTATACTCGAAGGAAATAGAGCTTTAGGTGACTCAGTTAAACTATGCCCATGACTTGAAGAAGGACCGATTTATTATAGCTCTAGCTGAATAACTTTTGCATCAATTAGGTCTTGAATCTTGTTTTTTAATCTCCAACACTTTTCAGTTAGTTTGCCCTTTTTGACCCATATGATAGTCGCAACGTGCTTTTAGGTCCAAGCTGCATGGTTTGTAATTTGGATTAAGGGCTTCATAAGCTATAATCGTTGCTACTTTTAGATGATCAAAGATTTAGGTATTTGAGATCTTCAATCGAGTGAATTTTCTCCTCTAAGTCCCTAGGGCTTGTTCTTTCTCACTCCTCCTTGGCTTTTTTTATTATTGGGTCTCCTTCATCATTTGGGCTTACTAACATTTGATAAGTATTGAACGTTAGGTGTTGAAATCTTCTGAGTATGGGGCCCATTGTCATTTCTAGATCTGTAATGCTCTTTTGTAGCATAGCTACCTTTTCTTCTAGACTCGAGAGTCTCCTTTTGAGGTTTGAATCTTACCATATTTAGAGAGTAGTGACCATTAGGAACAAGACCTACCATTGTTAGGCCATCTAATGCATCGTCCTTTCCAGGGAAGCAAGTCTATCATTAGCCATGTAAACCTAATTGGAAGAATTATTTGCCAATTAGTAACTTTTCTTTCTTTTTTTTTTTTCTTTGTTTTTTGTTCTTTGAAAGAAATCTCTCCTTTTTAAGAAAGAGAAAAGGAAAAACTAAATATAAGGATAAGATTTATTTATAAGTTGTGAGAAAGGAGTAAAAAAATATTCCTACTAGATTAGAGGCCTAGATATTTTACAAACTTACAAGAAAAAGGATCCTAAGGATGTATAGGAGAAGAGATTAGAAAGGGTTAGAGTAAAAGGTACAGGGAAAAGGACATAAAAAATTATGGACATAACTAAATAGAAACTAATGAATATTTATAAGCAAAATACAATGCGAGGATGATGCAACTGTATAGAGTGGAGTTGGCAAACTGACTACGATATGGTAAGAAAAAGATTTTTATTGCATCTTTGAAGTTTCCCTTACATTATTCCAAAAAATTTATTACAAATAATCCCTAAGCTCTAGATCCTCTTTTTCTTATGATGTCTTAGCTCCTCCTCAAACTTTTTTCTTTTCTACAGCTCAGCAACCTGGATCCATTTAGCAAACCTAGGAGATGTCTTTAATGTGGAACTTTTGGAAAGCACTAACCTAGTAATAGGTAGCAATACCTTTGGGGAGTTCAATGACAGCTGCAAACGCATCAATAGGATTCATCTTCTAGATACTATGAAGGAAATCAAGTTTAGGGCTTCGAGTATAGCTAATAAACCAAACCATAAGTGGGGTCATATTAGTCTTTAATACTCTATTCTTCTCTTCCTTTAGGAGACTAAGCGATCTGGCTTATGCTACTAGTAGTGTTAGGACATAAGATTTCCCTTCTAAAAATTGGGTTACAAGCTCAGTAATACTATGATGTATATGAAATATGCCATCAGGAAATAAAATAGTTCCAAATGCTACCAAGGTATAGGCATTGATCCTATATTGCTACCAATCTTCAAAGCTACCACAAAAGAGCTTTTGGTTGTAGTTGGATGGGGTCGCAAACCAAGTAAAAAGATCATCTACCTTAATGATTCTCCTATGTGGATCTACCCATATTCTGCATATTTTAGATTCATAGAGGTTCAGGAGCTTTTTGAAAATCTTTGTAGGGTTAGTCGAGATATTTGGGACATATTTTATGTTTCCAACAAAGGGGACACCTAGCAAATAGGAGAATTCTCTAACGGTTGGGCTCAGTCAGCATAGGCTTAAGTGAAAAGACTAACTCTAGGAGTCCCAAAAGTGGACAAAAGCCCGAACCATGGTAATATTAGTCTAGACTTTGAGCAATGAGAGGACAGGCTTAATCTTGTCTTTAATGAATTTCTATTAGTCCGAATAGAAAAATTGAAACCATCTTTTAAGTATCCCCTTGGGCTCTAAAGGCTCAAGGATATGGACTTCTTAGAAAAGGGGTTATGTAAGAGAGGATCTAACCATTTTGTATAAAGAGGATGAAAAGAAAGATTACATCAAAACCATTTGATTTACATGGGGATTACATTGATATTTTAAAGGAAGAAAACATTCATAAGGAAGAGATTAGAAAACTTCGTAGATTTTGTTTTAGTTTTTCCACATCGTGTCAATTTGCTGATTTTAGGAAAAGGGTTCATGAATGCAATTAGGGTAGGTTCTAAGTTTTGTAACCTCACTTATTAAAGTGCACTTTCATTAGTCACATTGAACTTAAGTGAGGTAGCCTAATCAATCCCGATTGGTGGTTACACTACAAAACCTAAAGCTTATACAATAGCCCCTCTCCTAGGGTCCTAAGACGGTTTAGGTTTGACCGCATCTATCTTTGATGCCACAAATGACCCCCCATATCCCAATGCATGTGGTATGCAAAATAAATATGATAATAGTATACACATGAAGTAAATAACAAATAAACAAAAGCTGAGGGTGAATTCTGGGGAAAAAAAATACAATGTTGCCTTATTAGCTATTCGCCAAACCCTAAAGAAAGTATGCAAGAAAGGTAGGTTCTAGAGGTCCATAAACTCTATGACCTCATGTGTTTCTAAAAAATGGTTCCTTGGTCATATCAAAGATTAAGTGAGGTAGCTTAATCAGCTCCGAATGGTGGTCACCCTACTATACCCAGAACTTACACAATGGCTCCCTCACTTAAGATTCTAAGACGGCCTAAGTTTAATCGTATCTATCATGCATTTATGGTACATAAAATAAATTCCACTTAAGTAATCAAAAATCTAAACAAGCAGAAGTATTAGTACAATTATGATACAAATAAAGAATAAGGAAATAAATTGCACTAAGGTGATTTTTAAAGATCAATTTTAATTTTGGAAAGTCGAATGACTAACCCTCTTGACGTTCTCCAGAAGAGTCGCTAAGCTGTCGAGCTTAATTTTTCACCTCCTAATTCTTTCTAAATTAAGTCTTATTTTAAACAGATTAATATTAAACCCCACTTGTTTAATACTAACCATCAACTAGGGTTTAAATAAAAACCAATTTTATTTGTATTTTGAAAACCATTTTGGAGTTGCCACACAGCCGGGGTCGCAAAAAAGAGCTAAGTTATAACTAATTGGGTAGATTGATCATAACTTAGCTACTAGTTTATCGATTAAACCAATTTTATAAAACGGTTTTTGAAACCAAAGATCTAAACTTGGGGATTAGAAATTTTAAGCCTATATGGGTACCACTAACTTTCCAAATTTAATTTTAACCTTAAAAGTCAGCTTTCAATTTTAAAAGACAGAACTCGATTATTTACCTTAATGGGATAATTCAAACAATCTAAACTAAAAAAGGGAAAATCAAGTTTTTCATTTTTATCGTCGTCCCGTAGGTGCCTACATACCCACTATTCGGGATCAGACATATGTAGTTTTTTTTATAAAACAGTAATGGGTTGCGTTTTTTTTAATTCGAAAATACATCAGATTTTCATTTTCAATTCAATTTGATTTATTTAAGGAAATTTCTAAAAAAGAAAGTCCTAAAATGGAAATTTGATTTTTTTTTTTTGGAAAGTTCTAAAGGACTCTAATTTTGAAAAAAAGTCCAATTATTTTTATTTATTTTCGAAAAAACTTAGTTTCTCTAAATGTTTTTAAAAAAATTAACTTATTTAATTATTTCTATTTTTACTAACTTTTTATATTATCTTATTTATTATTTTTATATTATGTTTATTTCTATTTTCATTAAAATTTAAAATAAATAATTGAATGAACTACTTTTTTCTTTTCTTTCTTTTACTATTTTCCTTTTTCTTCTTCTTTTTTTTATATTGTTTTTTTGCCACATTTACAATTGGAATGAAATAAAATAAATAATAAAAAAAATTACAAAACCGAAACAAAAACAAAATAGAAGAAAGTGAATCGAGTGAAAAATAAAGAGCCAAACTAAGCACTACCATTGGATCAGGCTGGAGCAGGTGTACTGGTCAAGGCATGAGTCAACTTAGCTCAAACATCAAATCTAAGTCTAGTCAACTCTAGATTCAAGTCATAAGAGGAGGAATAGCAACTTGCCTAGGTTGATTCTACTTGATTTGGCTACTAAAAAGAGCTGATGAAGGGTTATTTATGTGTTTCGGATTGGGAATAGTGGGGGTAGAGAGGTTGCCTTAGCATTTAGGGGTGGTTTGGAGGGTCATGTGAAGTGGTGGTTATAGTGGATGTTGAATGACCGCTATAGGCGGCAACTGAAGGGATGAGGGGGGAGTAACTTTGGGTTTATGGGTGCTATGCGTCTCATGGTAAGGTTATTTTCATGTGGGGAGCAACAATGGCAATAGCTTGAGAGTGGATTGTAGTAGAGGCTAAGATTTAGCAATGGGCATTTGGTGATGTGACTTGGAGGTTACGATGAAGGATGAGGGTGGTTGGGTTAAAGAGCTTAAGCTATAGGTAGTATAACTCGGGTGGTAATTCTGCTTGAAGTTTAGGAGAGAGGGAAAGAATGTGTCGCTAGAGAGAGAGAGTGAGTTGAAGTGAATTTGCTACCATAGTTGATCATGTTTGACAAACAAGGATGGGAGGGTCCAATTTATAGGTTCTTAGGCTTATACAAGCATGGAAAGTTCGTTAATGGCTGAAATCCGCCATTAGTGTCTTAGGTTGAACATTTGCTTTCCGTGATTTTCTAAGCTTGATTTAGGCAAACGAATGGATGAATGAAGATGGGATTTCAGTTTAAAATGAAACTAAGCCATGCCTAGTTTGCAATTTCACCATTGATTTGGCAAAATTGCAATAAAAAGGGGTTAAAAAATTGTGTTAAAACTAGTTGTTCGAGGAGGAAAGTGCAAAAGACCTAAAGAAAACAAGGGAAAAAGGGAGAAAGGGAAGAAAAGTCAGCTAACATGGCATCACGTTAGCCAATCCAACCAACCACCGTATGCTACGTGTCCTCACATGACATGTAGCATGCCATATGGGGCTACGTTAGCCTGTCGTCCAACCTAATGCTGCTATGTGTTAGGACACGTAGCGTAATGAGATCCTAATACATAGCAGTTCCTAATGTGATAATAAAAAAAGCTTTCATGCCTTTGTCAAGATTCAAACCCCTAACCTCTAAGTTTAACCCAATGCTAAGTCCAATTATTTATCCATTAGGTCGTTAGCTTATACCTTGTTCATATATGTAATTAGACTATGACAGCTTAGGCTAGACTTAATCTAAGCCCAAGCCTAACGATCTCCCTTTTTTTAATTATAAATTAAAAATCTATTCTACTAGAGGATTATTTTCTAAATTCCTTAAATCTTCTATTTTCAATTTTTTTTTGTAACTTATAAATTTTTTCAAAAATTAAAAATTTCTAATTTCTTATTTTTTGTTCTTTTTTTATTTTCTAATTTTGTATTTTTCCTAGACTTCTTATTTTTTGGTGCTTTTTCTTATTTTTCTATATTTTGTATTCTTCTAAATTTCTTATTTTTTTGGGTTTTCTTTAATTTCCTATTTTTTGTATTTTTCCTAATTTAGGACTCCTTGTCCTATTGAAATGACAAAATAAAACAAGGGGGTAAAAATTGGGTGTCTACACCTATAATCAAATATAAACACATCTTTAGCTTCCCTTTTCCATTTGTAATGATGTTAACAACTTCACTTTTTCCCATAAGCATGAGCCTTCAATAACTATTCACAACTAGTAGATTAAAGCATTTGATGATTTCACTCTTGGTAATTTGGATATCCTTTCCTAACACAATAGAACATAATCTATCTATCTTTCTCAAATTCGAGTTTTCATAAAATTCAAAGATTATTTCCCCATATACCATAGTATCAACAGTACGTATCTCCTTACATTTAATGTAAATCCTATAAAATTTTGGTTTAAACCCTAAATTGGAATTGAGTGCCTTATATAACTTCATGGGTCAATAAGGCTAAATAAGTTGTTAATTTTATTAAATTGCAAATTTGAATATATCATGAGTAAGAAAAACCCTGAAATGTTGGTTGAAACCTTAATCGGATATAAAAATCCTAAACACTATATATGCGTAAATACTAGAGATTGAACTCGAACTTGACAAAAGCTCTAAAACTATAAACCTAGACTTATAAAATGTATAAATATACTCTAAAAATATTCAAACCCTAATAGAATATAATTATCAATTAATACGCATAATTGCATAAAATTGTTAATGAATGACTTGAGATAACTCTCAAATATTTATAAATATAAAGAGTAACAACTTAATTAATAAAATTTATAAACTTATGAATATTATTTTGTAATTATTAAGAATTCTATAATTTTATATTTAGCAAAAGTCAACTTGATAGTTTTAATTTTCTTTTTCCCTCTTCATTTTCTTCCTTCCCCTTTTTTCTTTCTAACATCAACATTTTGTTTCCTAGATTGCTTAACAACCCATGTAACTTAATCAAGTGGCTTAAAACTAAGGAGAAAGATAATGTTTAAGTCTAATCATGCTTACCTCATCCCTTCACTCTTCGCGTAATTTTCTTTTTTAACTTTTTACTTTCTTCTTGTCTTCTTGTCCTCTTGTCTAACTACATTGTATACCCCATTTCTTTTAATTTTCTTAACCAATGCAAAGTAGAACCCACTTTTCCTCTTTTCCTTTAATCACTCCAATTCCCTCTTCCTTTAATTTTCCTTCTTCTTCTTACTTCTTTTCTTAAACTTCACAAATAACATTTTGTTTTGTAACATAATTCAATGTCATCCTTACATCAAGACTAAGAGGTGGAAGAAGAAGAAAAGCTCTTGGTTTAACCATTTTGCAAGACATAAAAGAAGCAGTTAAGTATTATTTTTAATGTATTTACTTTTGTTGCTTTACATGTACTTTTGTATTATACATATATTTTGTAGAATTACATGTATTTGGAGAATGTGTAATATAGTTTACTTTGTAATTTCTTTTCCTTGTATTAAAGTTATTTGTACATGTAATTAAAATTTACATATATAGTATTCATTTTTATTTTTTCTTGTACATGTACCTATGTACTCATCCATGTATTTATATATACATATATATACAACTATACGCACATATATATATATATGTTAAGAGTAAATATATAAACATATGGTATATTTTAAAGTATATGTAGATATACGTATACAATATGTATGTTTTTTTATTTTCATTATCTATATATATATATATATATACATATGCATATGTGTCCGATTACCTATATGTATAGTACATATACATACGTATTGTATATAGTATATTTAGGTTTATATTGCAAATTTACATATGTACATATGTATAAATAAGATAAGAAAACCTAAGTATAAAGGTATATTTATAAGTGTAAAATGTGTATACTAGTAGTATAGTATAATTTTAAGTATATGTATATAACTAAATAGTATATGTACAATATACTAAACTATTAAATTATTAAATAAAGTAAGATAATACATGTATATACTTATCGTGGGTATTATAGAAGGAAATGGATTAATTTGTAAAATTTAATAAATTATAATAATAGATATATAATTGTATAAATATTAAGTAAAGTTACAAAATAGGAAAAATATGAAAAATTTATAAAAGGACATGTGGAACACCCATGAGCTGCCTAGTCATCACTTTATATTAATAATGTAATTCCTATTTAATAACAATAATAAAATAATAAACTAATTATCAAATTACTAAAGTAGCAAAAAGTTAATTAAATAAATATTTAACCTTAAAAATAGTATAATAAGTAAATTGTTATAAAATAGACTAAAAAATAATAAAATTATAGAAAAATAAAATTTTACATATTTATTAAATCATAAATCTATAAGAAAAGCTTAACTTAATAATTTATAAATATGAAAGTCCAAATAATGAAATTCGTAATATTTTTAGACCATTAGGAAAAATACAGGTTACAACGTCCAAAATAGGCCCCATTATATAAAAATACGTCCAAAAACTATAAAAATTGACTATAAGTTTATAAAAATTGGAACTAAAATACAAATGTTATATGCGATTAATGAAAAAGCTCAAACCAATTATTTCATATGAAAAGATAACTAATTTAGTTAGTTAGTACAAAATTTATGAATAGATTATAGCTAATTTAGGTAGTTAGTACTAAATATATGAACAGATTGGTTATTTCACTCAAATACTTATTACTTTTCATATTCCCTAAATATTAGGTGATCCTGATATGGATACTGATCTATCAGTAGATTATTACGATCCCTAACTATTACTATGGCCAAGTGAGTACTTCTAATAATTCTATACATGTTTATGTATGAAGTTAGTGAATTTCTAATCTTATTAATAAATGACTTAATGTGTGGGTTCGAGGTACACATGTGATTGATAATTATATATTGCGTGAAAATACTTTAATTTATGAAATTGAATTGGTTGCTGCATTATAGTACCAGCAGAGAATTAGTTGTTTGTGATATTGGCTAATCACATAATAATTGGACTTAAGGATATCTAGCTTTATTAAATTAAACTGAGTCATACATAATCATATATCACATTCTAATAGTTCCGGCTATCACATCACACGGAAATAGCAAGGGGCTATGCAAGGGTTGATTTTATAATTATGATTAAAGTGCTTAGTGTACTACATTCATAAAACATGACCTTACCCTGACTCATAGAATTATTAGGCATTGGAGGTACCAACCACTTAGCTAAAGTTTAAATCCAGAGGCCTCTGTTTAGGAATGAGTATAGACTGTGGGAGCTCACTCACAATCATACTTAGAACTTAGTTTTTTTTTAAAACTAAAAATAGACATACAATTTTATTTTTAAACACAAGATGCAGAGTTTTGTAATTGTAAAAGTTCATGCATGATACCCAGATCTGATTGATGCCATGCATACTCCAATCTTGACTTTGGAGGGCGTTAAATCTAAGTTGCATGTAGTACCTAGTCACTTATATATATTTATGTAGCATTCTACGTATTCATGTATTCATATGTTTGAAAATTAACTGTTGAATAACTTGTTTGTTGTATGATTAAGAGAATAGCTTTCAAAGCTTTCTAGCTTATACCCCTATAGATTGCTTTTGTAAGAGGATCTCTTTGTCACACTTAGTCAAAGCATGCTTGAGGTCAATAGGAAGCTTTTGGGTTTGTGTGAGTTTGAGCTAAGAGTTGTGATAGTATTACTGTTATTGTACTAAACTCCTAAGTAGAGACTTATTATCTAATATTATGTGTTATCTAGTATATCTATTAGCCTATACAATAGTACATTAAAGGCTTAGTGTATTTGCTAATATATATTGTAGTTATGTTATGAAACTCATGTTAATATAACTATGTTGTGATATTATTTGCACCTACATAACTCTTACGTATTTAGTTGTGGTAATTGTCTTATATATTGTATAAAAGGTTGTCGATTGGAAAGGTAACAATCTACAGTTTTTTGTATGATATACAGTGCCTGCTACGACTAGGCTAACTCTCGAGTCTTGAAAAGAAGGTAACATCAGAGCAATGACTTTAATTAAGATAAATAAATCCCGACCCTAGACATTATGACAATTTACTTGGTGAGATTGAGAGGGTTAGAACCAGGTTAAGTATTTAAGCTTAAAACTACTTATTGAATGTTATAACAATATAATCATAGAAGTAAATATATGCATTGTTAACTCAGCGATTGATTCTTAGGCTACAGACCGAGTTAGTCTTATTCCGTCCTCGTAAGGGTGAGAACTTATTGGAGTATCAATGTTTCTTATGGATCTTATGCGAGGATTTGGCCTTAGTAGGTCGACCATCTACATTGCGTAAATATTACACTATGCAGGGAGTTAGCTTAGGCACATATTGGTAAGATCAAAGGACTTATTGGACCCTTCATCCTATAGGTGACATGCTAACTAACAAGGAGGTGACATATTATTTAGAGGCTGATGAGAGTATTGATCACACATAGGAGTTAGTATATTTAGTGTGTGCTAAGTCATTACCAAAGCCGCCCTCATTTGTGTACGGTAGGGTTATTGGTTATGGTGTAGCCTTAGTTATTGATCATCATGTTGATCACGGTCTGATCAATGCTTGATAAAATGCTAGAGCTATGGCTAACTTTTGGATGAGTATGGAGTACTAGTATGACCACCCATAGACGATTAAGGTCAATAGACTTAGACAGGGCATGGGATTTAGGGAGTTAGGTGTACAGTTGGATGCTCCTATTATACCCACCAAGCTTGTTTAAGAGATACCCCTTATTGAAGACTTTGAGTACTACCAGGTTGACATTGGACTTCCTTCCATGGTTCTAGTCAAAGGTGACCCGTCAGATGTGCTTACTATATATTTGGACCCTTTTGGACTTCTAGTTACCTAAGGAGTGGGCTTGATAGGTACTTAGTGAGGAGTTAGGAGTCTATTCTAGTGTTGGTTTTACATTCTTTGTTTCGGGATTCAAATATCTAGGCGATGCAAGTGATAGATTGTCCTTATACCCTTAGTAGATGTATAGATGCTTATTTTGATGGGCTACATTTTTGGAGTTGCTATTAGGCATCAGAGTGATTATGCATGCTCATTTTTTTGTATATGTTAGGATCATATTTGATAATTTTGAACTTTGAGAGTTTTGTTATAGTGAAGTTATGTTGTATTTGTGAGTTTTGATGTATTGAAAGCTCCTTGTGTTATGAGGATTTATGTACTGTAAGAAGCTTTGATGTATTTTAAAACTCTATATTTTGACTTGCATATGTGTAGTTGTTAGTGAACATTCACTCATTAGAAGTGACCACTAGACACATGTAACTTCACTATGTTGACAAGAAATGAAAGATTACAGCCTATATTATTACTCTTGTTATATATGCATATATGTTATTCCCATTTTGTTCTTGTAGTTTCAAAGACTATTTAAAAATAGTTGATTGTTTTAACTTAAATTTGGAAATGAATTTCTCAGTTAAGACAGGTGCAGAAGGAGACCTTAGGTTAATTAAGCCCCACCTGCTTAAGAAAGAGAACCCGATATGCCATGGAATCAAATTGATGAGTTGTTGAGGACATATTTAGCCCGTGAGTGTATGCCACCTACTCAAGCACCGCCTTTAATGCTAGTCTTAGAGATTCCTTTACCATAGTTGACTCTACCTCTACCTCTACCACTAATTAAACCAATAAGAGTTATGCCTTTGGTACCCCTTGATCTTAAGTAGCAGCATAGTCTATTTCTAAAGTTTATTCACTATAATAAATACTTTAAGGTTGTTGCCAATAGACTTGATGAGACTGAGGATTGGTTACATTAGATCGAGGGATCATTTGAGGCTTTTGAAGCACCACTACATCTCAGACTTACCTATGGTATGTATATGCTAAAGATGTAGGCGCATATTTGGTAGGAATCAAAGCAACAAAATTTGAGAGAACCAATCACTTGAGATGTTTTCAGACATGCATTCCTAAAATATTATTTTCCTAGAAGTTTGAGGAACAAATATAGTGAAGATTTACCTAATATTATAAAAGGAACATGTACTATAGAGCAATACAAAGCTGAATTTAACATATTATTATAGTTTGCTCCATTAAAGTATTAGACTAGTTATCAATTGAAAATGTAGATATTTTCTAGGGGATTTGATCCTGATATAAAAAGGAGACCCCTAGAATTCGACCTAAGAAGCTTTGCTGACGTGGTAGAGAAAGCAATGGTATTAGACAATGCAAAAAGATAAAGTGAAGAAGTGGGTAAGCATAAGGTCAATGTGTATGGAAAAGACCTTTTGAAGGGCCTAGTGGCAATAGTAGTAGCAAAGTGAGAAGATGTGTGAGACAATAAAAATTTTTTTAGAAAAAGATTGGTGGGACAACCAAGTGTTGATAATGTAGAGGGAATCATTATCCCGGAGATTATCCTCAATTACAAGGAAAGTGTTTCTATTGTGGTGAGGGCTCATATTGAGTGACAAATTGTCTTAAAAGAAATACTACTACCTACTTCATCTGTAATAAGATTGGGTACTTTTCTACCACATGCCTACAATGTACGGTTGCTACTACTCAAGTTGCTAAGCCACCCCCAACTGTTGGATGCCTAGCTGTTAGAAAAGCAATTGGAGGACTAAGTGTGGGAAATGTATGTCCAAGTGCATTGAATACTGTTGGAGTATACAATTTAGAAGGTGATTGGAGTTATGAGGACTATTGGGTAAAGATTTGGAAGTGCACGAGGAAACTGATGATTTTGTGGATTTTGAGCTCATAGTAGGTATGTACCCTAATTCTTTTTATTAAGTTGTTTAAGATATGTTGAGTAGTACAAGTTATTTAAAGCAATAGTAAGTAAATGGAAGCTATGAATGAAAATTTTATGAAGTCATACTAAGGAAGTAAGTCTTGAAAAAACATTATGATTTAGGGAATATCAATATAGTTAGGCACTCTGTTTATACCTTGTTTGATATAGGAGATACGCATTCCTTCATAGCCCTTGAAGTGGTAAAGCAAATAGGTTTAACTACAATTGCCTCTGAGTTAAGTCTTGGAGTAAGAACTCCAAAGGAAGTGTTGTGGTTACAAGGGAAATGGTAAAAGGATGTCCTCTAAAAAATTAGGACTTCGATAGTAAAGTAGACATGATTGTTCTTGAGATGGATAAGTATGATGCCATATTAGGAATGAATTGGATGGCAAGTGTTAAAGCAACTATCAATTGTAAAGAAAATAATGTGATGTTTGAAACATCTGAAGGGATGAAACCTAAATTCAAAGGAGATTCTACCATCGTAAGAGTGTGGGAGTTAAGTGTTTCAAAGCTGATGATAGATGTTAGTTGGTTGAATGCTTTGGAAATCAATTCCAAGAAGCTAAACATAGAAGAAATTTAAGTAGTAATCAAGTTTCCTGACGTGTTTCCAGATCAGTTACCTAGATTGCCACCAAAAAGAGAAATTGACTTTGTCATTGGTTTAGTACCATGAACTGAATCGATATCTAAAGCTCCTTATAGATTAGCTCTAATTGAACTAAAGGAATTAAAGAAGCAATTACAAGAGCTACTAGATCAAGGATTTATAAGATTGAGTGTTTTACCTTAGGGTGCATTAGTTTTGTTTGTTAAGAAAAAGGATGGATCCCTCAAACTTTCTATTGACTATAGAGAATTAAACAA
The DNA here is from genome assembly GCA_024138015.1 of Lumnitzera littorea. Lineage (NCBI taxonomy): Eukaryota > Viridiplantae > Streptophyta > Magnoliopsida > Myrtales > Combretaceae > Lumnitzera > Lumnitzera littorea. The sequence continues at coordinate 81,215,788 of JAMXBB010000012.1, read as the reverse complement.
AGTGACCATCAAGAATAAGTATCCACTTCCATAGATTGATCATTTGTTTGACCAATTGTAAGGTGCAAGTGTCTTTTCCAGGATTGATTTGAGATCAGGCTATCACCATTTAAGGATTAAGTTGGAAGATGTTTCGAAGACAACATTTCGAACATGGTATGGCCACTATGAATTTCTTATGATACCTTTTGGTCTGACGAATGCACCTGCAACATTTATGGACTTGATGAATTGTGTATTTAAGCCATTGTTGGACAAATGTGTGATTATGTTCATTGATGATATATTAGCATATTTTGCTATACCTAAACAGTATGAAGTACATTTAAGAACAGTGTTATAAACATTGCGAGAACACAAACTATATGCTAAATTGTCTAAGTGTGATTTCTAGTTGAAATATATATCTTTTCTTAGGCATGTAATAACTAGAGATGCTATATCTATTAATCCAGAAAAGATTAAGACCATAGTAGACTGGAAAAGGTTGGAAACAGTTTTTGAAATCCAAAGTTATCTTGATTTAGTTGGGTACTATAGAAAATTTGTAAAGGATTTCTCAAAGATTTCAAGGCTACCCACTTAGTTGACATAAAAGAATGTGAAATTTGAGTGGAGCAACAAGCAAGAAAAGAGTTTTCAAGAGCTAAAGAAGAGGTTAGTATTTTCCTTTATCCTTATATTGCTAAATAATGATGAGCCTTTCACCGTATATAATGATGCATCAAAAAATGGATTAGGATGTATACTTATGCAAGGATGAAAGGTGATCACATATGCTTCCAGACAATTAAGGCCATAAAACAAAACTATCTAGTACATGATTTAGAGCTTACAGTTGTGGTGTTTGCATTGAAGTTGTGGCAACATTATTTATATGGACAAAGATGTGAGATTTTCACTAATCACAACAGTCTTAAATATTTGTTTACTCGGAAAGAATTAAATATGAGACAGAGGAGATGGCTTAAGTTGATCAAGGATTGTTACTTAGGAATTAATGACTGTCCTAGCAGAGTGAATGCAGTTGCTAATGCTTTAAGTAGAAAGAATCATGCTAAAGTTGCATCCTTTCTCATTGATCGAAGGGAGTTAATTAAGGAATTTGAAAGGTTGAATTTAGAGTTTTCATGGCATGAAGCAAATGCCGAATTGTCGAATTTGATAATTGAGCTAACATTGATAGAAAGAATCTAGGATGCGTAAGTGACCCTATCTTGACCTAAGTCAAAGAAGAAATGGCAAGAGCAAAGTATACTAATTTTAAAAAATATGAGCATGGAGCAATTTGTATGAATGGCAAGTTACGTATACTTGATATTTTAGAGCTCCAAAAATAGATTTTAGGTAAAGCTCGATATTCAAGTTATACTATACACTTAGGAGGAATAAAGATGTATCAAGATCTAAAAAAGAACTTTTGATGGAATGGAATGAAGCAAGATGTGGTTGATCTGTACTTAAGTGTGAAACCTACCAAAAAGTAAAAGCTGAACATCAATGACCAAGTGGACTATTGCAACCACTACTTGTTTTTAAGTGGAAATGGGATCGATTATCCATGGATTTTATAAGTGGGTTACCAAAAACAACTGCTAGTTTTGATGCAATTTAGGTGATTGTTGATTGACTTATTAAGTTAGCTCACTTTCTAGTAATTAATATGACTTTCTCCTTAGAAAAGTTGGCCCAAATTTATATAAAAGTGATAGTAAGATTGCATGATGTACCAATAGAATCATATCAAATAGAGATCCTAGATTTGAGTCAAAATTTTGGGGAAGTTTGCAGAAAGTTATGGGAACAAGATTGTAGTTCAATACAACATATCAACCTTAGATTGATGGACAAATTGAAAGAACAATACAAACTCTAGAGAATATGCTATGGGCATGCACCATTGAATTTAAGGGGAGTTTAAATAGTCATTTTGTTAGGACCCTATACAAAACTTAGTAGGATTATCTAAAATTTTCATATCATGTGTGCACTCATGATATGAAAACCACCTTGCAAGTCAAAGGTTAAAAGACTTTAAATAATTTATCACTAAGGTTTTAGATTTTTTTATTGATTAACATATTGTAAAATATACATTGCTATGGATATCCAATATTCCATAGTTCCTTAAAATCATAAAGAATTGGTATCCCTTACTAAATGATAAGATCAAGTAACAAAGACTTAAATTTAAACTTATTGAAGTTCTAAAATCTAAATATATAAGTAGTATTTACATTTATAGTTTCAAATGAGCTATATAATCTTTCTCTAATTATAACCTCTAAAACATCTCAATACTTGCACTCAATGCTCGACTCTTAACCCATGCTTGACTATCTATCAACCTGCATAAGAAAAACTATTAAGCCATAAGCTACAAGAGCTTAGTAAGTTATCCCTCATACTATACTGGCAAGCAAGTTATCAGACAAATTATTAACAACCAAATGAATACGTATATACGACAAATGCTAAACAATATATACAGTTGACCAATACTATATGCAACATTCAATTTAACTCCCTCTAATGTAAGGGTTAGAGATACATTGGCACCAATCACAACCAGGTTCTAGTACCTAGGTTTTTAAGCATATATTGAAATTCTATATTTCATAAAATATATTTTCCATTTCCAAAATCCAATAGTACACAAATTCTTAGGTCTAGTAGTAAAGTAGCCCCTATAGTCTACGTTCATACCTTATAGTAAAGGTCTCTAGACTCGACCTTCAACCGTACAATTGGCGTCTCCAATGCCTAGTAAGCCCGTAGGTTAGGGTAAGGTCTTATTATATGAGTACACTATATTAAAACACTATAATTCAATATAAAGAAACAACTCCTATAAGGCCTCTCTTTATAGTCACATGAAGTGACGGCTGGAATAAGTAATGCAATGTATGGTTGATGCATGATCCTTTTAATTTAAGATAAGCCAAATATAATTAACTGAAATTATTGAGCAATCAATCAATATCAATAAACTATTAAAATCGTGCAATAGTCAATCACATAACCAAATCTTCAATTTATCACATTTAATAGAATTTTGCATAGTAATCAATCAATATTAAGTACATACATAACCCAAACCCCAATGTACCAAGTTATTAATATTTAATTTAGGTGCATTACCTATAAGCACAAAACAAGTATAAAATTATTGAGAGTACTCACTCGACTATAACATTTCTTAAGCATCATAGTAATCCATAAGAAGATTCGAACTCTCATTAGGATCACCTAGTTATTATAAAGTAGATAAGCAACAAGTAACAAGGTGAACTAGTTATTATATGTAATTGTTTACCTAAATCTACATAGGTTTCTATCAATTTTCCCCTGATTAAACTCTTTCATTAATCATATATAACTTTTTCATTGTACTTTTGATATTTATGAGCTTATAAATGATTGACATACGTTCACATAGCAAGGTTCATTTTAGACATTAAGACTCACATTTTTTTTATATAGGTTTAAATTATTATAAATTTAGTTATTTTGACTTAAGTATTCTTATTTACTACTTTTGTATCTTACTTTGTTAATTTATGATCTAATTAATTTCTAAATTATTATATTCTTAAAATGTTGAACTTTTAGTATTATTTATTATCATTATTAGTATAATTTATGGTTTACATAGATTAATTGAATAGGTTGTCAACGTAGCATAATTTTATTAGTCCACATAGTAATTTATACAATTTTCTTAATTTCTATATTCCCTAAATTTTATTTTATTATCATACGTATTTACATAATATTAGAATAAATTCATAAATGCATTATGGGCTTAAATCTTTCCTTTATGGGCTTCGGCCCATTCATATGTATATGTATATGTTATATATAATTATTTTATTACTTTATATTAAACACTTGTATTATAATATGTCTATATTCATTTATACACATTGTCTATGTGTGTATATTTGTAACATACTAGTATATGTATTTACATATATACTTGTATTATAGTATTATTATACGTATACCTATACATATATACATACACGTATATTTACACTTGTATTTATATACTATTATATATGTATATTTATATATATTTTGTATTTTCATAGTATAATTCTAAGGAATTTTCATATATGTATATGTACATGTTTATGATTTCGGTAGGTTTAAATATATGTAAATACCTAATATTCTTATTATAATTAGTTATGTACATAAGGAATATACATATATGATGGCATGTAGATTCATGTATATATATGTATTACTAATCTTATTTATGTATACATGTATTTATGCTATATATTCCACTAGGATCCACATGCACATACTCCATATATGTGCATTATATATATATATATATATATATATTCCTACACTTATATTTATATATGAGTGTTCATATATGTACTAATGCATATACATAATACATAAATTTTGAAGGAAATAAGATTATATATATAACTTCATTACATGTACGTAGAATCATTAGTGCAATATACTAACATACATGCTAAATACATATTAGTACACTAAGTATAATATCATACAAAATTTAGATAAAAGAAGGACATAGGCATACTTTACATAAGATACTAATATGAACATAATAAATATACCTCTTTTCCTCTCTAAGGATGGATGAGGAATTGTAATATTGAGAGTAGTAATTTGTAAATTAATTGTAAGGAAAAGGACAAGTGGAATTAACAAGCTAGAAGGGGAAGAGGGAGAGAGAGAGTTTACGGTTTGGGAAGAGGGGAATTGTAGAGATTTTTGGTGTATTTTAAATGTGTTTGAAAAGAAAAAATCTAGCAAACTCTAGAAACATTCAAGTAGATGGCAAAGGAAGTAGGAATAAAGGAAATGAAAAGGGAAAAAAGAAAAGAAATCTAAAGAAAAGTAAGGAAGATTCTAGTTGAAAGCGATATGTTGACTTAGTCAAGCCTTACAAAATTACATGTATTTATTATATATATTTTAGAAATAAAAGTAATTAGAAGAGAGGTTAAAGAAAAAGGGAAAATAAAGAATTAAATGAAATAATTAGTAAAACAATTATTAGAACTTTCCTTAAATATTTATAACCTTATAAATAATATTTAATAAAATAGTTAATGTAGCTATAAAGAAAATTATAAAATATAATACCAACGTTCACTATATATTGCTTAAATAACAACTAAATATTTAAACCTACATAATACTAGCTCATTTGTATAATTATAAGGTTAATATTATTTATAAAATAATATTACAGTTTCTTATAAATTAATTTAGTACATAAACATTTATAAGCATTTAGGAGTAATCTTTAATCATTTGTTAGTAAATTTACGCGATTTAGCATATCGTTATATATTCATACTCGATTAAGGTTTTATCATGATTATAATGAATCAGCACATTTATATGCTCAAAGTTGGAGTTTTAAAGTTTTTATTATTTTTAGGTATAATCTTTAATGCTTACACACATTTAGGATTTAAGGTTTTTATATGTGATTTGAGTTTCAATTAATAAATTAAGGTTTTTCATATTCGTTTTAAGTTTCACACTTAAAATTTTAATCAATTTTAAACTTAGTGACTCTGTTAACTTAGGGAAATCATCTATAGTACACAAGTTTGATTTTATACTTAAAAGGCTAGATTTGCAGGGTTTACACATTTACTTTTGATTGAGTTTGCTTACAACAACAACTATCACTATACTACCTAAATACCACCATATGAAGCTTTGTATGGATGAAAATGCCAATCTCTATTGTTTTGGGATAATGTAAAAAAAGCCACAACAAAACTAGATTTGATACAAGAAGCAGTTGATAAGATTATGGTCATTAAATGGAAAATGAATGAAGCTTAGGAGAGACAAAAGAGTTAAGATGATTTAAAGAGAAGAGAATTAGAATTCCTAGTAGGAGATTATGTATACCTTAAAGTGAGGCCATTCAAAAGTATTTATCGTGTAAAAGCTCAAGGAAAATTGATTCTAAGATATATTAGTCCTTTTGATATCTTAGAGTGAGTCTAGAATTTGGCTTATCGATTAGCTTTGCCACTTAATACATTGGGAATCCATAATGTCTTTCATGTGCCTGTTTTGAGAAAACATGTTCCTGATCCCGATCGTATCATTGAGTTGGAACCAGTAAGATTGCAAGACAATATGACATATGGCGAGCACTTAGTGAAGATTACAAATAGCAAGGTACAACAATTATGAAATAAAAAGATTCAGTATGTCAAAGTATTGTAGAGAAATCATGAACGAGAATTAGCAACTTAGGAAGCAAAGGCTGAAGTGAAATGTCAATGTCTACATTTGTTTGAAGAATCAGGTACATTTTTTAAGTTTTGAGAATAAAACTTATTTGAAAGGGGGAAGAATGAAAACCTTATAAAGTTTTGGTTTAAACCCTAAATTAGACCTGAGTGCCTTGGATAACTTCATGGGTCGATAAGGCTAAATAAGTTGAAATTTTTACTAAGTTGTAAATTTGAATATATCATGAGTAAGAAAAACGCTAAAATGTTGATTGAAATCTTAATCGCGTAATAAAACCCTAAACCCTAAACCCTATATACTTCTAAATACTAAAGATTGAACTTGAACTTAACAAAAACACTAAAATCATAAACCTAGACTTATAAAATGTGTAAATATACCCTCAATGTATTAAAACCCTAATAGAATATGATTATCAACTAATACGTGTAATCGTATAAGATTGTTAACGAATAAGTTAAGATAACTATCAAATATTTATAAAAGTGAAGAGCAACAACTTAATTAATAAAAATATGAATATTATTTCTTAATTATTAATAATTCCATAATTGTATATTTAGAAAAGTCAACAAAATAATTTTAATTTTCTCTTTCCCTTTTCTTTTTCTTCTTTTTCCTTTTTCTTCCTTTCCTTTTTTTTTTTCTTTTTATCTTTCACATTTTCTTTCCTAGATTGCTTAGCAACCCATGTGACTTAATCAAGTGGCTTAAAACTAAGGAGAAAGATAAAGTTTAGGTCTAATCATGCTTACCTCATCTCTTATCTCTTCTCATAATCTTTTTTTTTTTCTTTTTTGGTTACTTTTTACTTTCTTCTTGTCTTCTCGTCCAACTACATTGTATACCTCATTTCTATTTATTTTCTTAACCAATGCAAAGGCAAAACACACTTTTCCTCTTTCTTTTTAACCATTTCAATTCCCTCTTCCTTTAGCTTTCCTTCTTCTTATTTCTTTTCTTAAACTTCACAAATAACATTTTGTTTTACAACATAATTCAATATAATCCTTACATCAAGACTAAGAGGAGGAATAAGATGAAAAGCTCTTGGTTCAATCATTTTACAAGACATAAAAGAAATAGTTAAGTAGTATTTTTAATATATTTACTTTTGTTGCTTTACATGTACTTTTGTAATACATGTGTATTGTGTGGAATTACATGTATTTAGGGAATGTGTAATATGGTTTACTTTGTAATTTCTTTTCCTTGTATTAAAGTTATTTGTACATGTACTTAAGAGTTATATATATTGTATTCATTTTTACTTTTTCTTGTACATGTACCTATGTGTGCATCCATATATATATATATATATATATATATATATACAACTATATGCATATATATATATATATGTTAGGAGTAAACATATAAACATAGGGTATATTTTAAGATATATGTATATAGTATGTATGTTTATTTATTTTCATTATATATAGATATATATACATATGTATATTTGTCCGATTATATATATATATATATATATATGTATAGTACTTATACATCCGTATGGTATATAGTATATTTAGATTTATATTGTAAATTTACATATGTACATATATATAAATAAGATAAGAAAACTTAATTATAAAGGTATATGTTTAAGTATAAAATACGTATATTATTAGTATTGTATAATTTTAAGTATATGTATATACCCAAATAGCATATGTACTGTATACTAAAATACTAAAGTATTAAATAAAGTAAGATTATATATATATATATATACTTGCCTTGAGTATTGGAGAAGGAAAATGGATTAATTTATAAAATTTAGTAAATTTTAATAATAGATATATATATTTATAAATATTAAGAAAAGTTACAAAATTGGAAAAATTAGAAAATTATGAAAATTCATAAAAGGACACGTGGAATACCCTTGAGCTACCATGTTAGCACTTTATATTTATAATTAAATTTGTAATTAGTAATAATAATAAAATAATTAAGTAATTATTAAATTACTAAAGTAGAGAAAAGTGAATTAAATAGATATTTAATCTTAAAAATAGTAGAATAAGTAAATTGTTATAAAATAGACTTTAAAATAATAAAATTATAAAAATATAAAATTTTAGATATTTATTAAATCATAAGTCTATAAAGGAATGCTTACAATAATAATTTATAAATATTTAAGTCAAAATAATAAAATTCGTAATATTTTTATATCGTCTTGAAAAATACAGGTTACAATGTAAAAAAAAGACTCGATGATGTGAAAATACGTACAAAAACTATAAAAATCAACTATAAGTAAATAAAAATTAAAACTAGAATGAAAAAGTTATACGCAATTGACAAAAAACTCAAATCGTGGATTTTATATAAATTGATAACTACTTTAGGTAGTTAGTACTAAATATATGAATATATTAGTTAGTTTACTTAAATACTGTTTACTTTTTGTATTCTCTAAATATCAAGTGATCTCGATACAGATATCGATCTACCGATGGATTATTATGATCCTTGGCTACTACTATAGTCGAGTGAGTACTCCTAATGGTTCTATACATGTTTGTGTTTGTAGTTAGTGAATTTCTAATCTTATTGATAAATGGCTTGATGTATAGGGCTAGGGGTATGCATGTGATTGATGATTGTATATTGCATGAAAATACTTTAATTTATGAAATTGAATTGGTTGCTGCATTATAGTACCAGTAGAGAATTAGTTATTTGTGATATTGGCTAGTCACATAATAAATGGACTTAAGTTTATCTAGCCTGATTAAATTAAACTGAGTTATGCATAATCATGCATTACATTCTAATAATTTCAACCATCATATCATATAGAGGTAGCAAGAGGCCATGTAGGGATTGATTTTATAATTACGATTAAAGTGTTTAGTGTGTTGCACTTGTACAACATGACCTTATCCTGGCTCATGGGATTACTAGGCATTAGAAGCATCAACTACCTAGCTAAGGGTCGAGGCTAAGGGCCTCTGTTTAGAGGTAAGTATAGACTACAGGAGCTTACTCACCATTACAATTGGAACTTAGTTTTGTTTAAAACTAAAAATGCATATACCATTTTATTTTTTATTACAAAACATGGAATTTTGTAGTTATAAAAGTTCATGTATGATATCTGGATCTAATTAATGCTGTCTAACCCTAACTTTAGAGGGCATTAAATTTGAGTTGCATGTAGTACTTAGTCAATTATATATATTTGTGTAACATTCCGTGTATTCATGCATTCATATGTTTGAAAATTAACTGTTGAATAACTTGGTTATTGTATGGTTAAGGGATAGCTCATTAAGTTTTCTAGGTTATACCCTTATAGATTGCTTTTGTAGAAGGATCTCTTCGTCACACCAAGTCGAGGCATGCTTGAGATTAATGGGAAGCTTTTAGGTTTGTATGAGTTAGAGTTAAGAGTTGACAAAGTATTACTATTACTATAGTAAACTCTCAAGTGGAGACTTATTATCTGATATTATGTATTATCTAGTATATCTGTTAGCATATACAATAGTACATTAAATACTTAGTGTATTTGCTAATATGTATTGTAGTTATATTATAAACTCATGTTAATATAACTATGTTGTAATATTATCTATACCTATATAACTGTTAGGTATTTAGTTATAGTAGTAACCTTGTTTGCTACATAAAGGATTGTCAATTATAAAGGATAACTAATTTACAGTCTTTTGTACGATATACGATGCTTGCTACAATTAGGTCACCCCTTGGGTCGTGACATTTAATTACACATAGAAATTCATCTTAATATAATTCGTTTACAGTGAAATAATAAAAATTGAACACATAAAGTTTGATATAATCCAATTTCCTTTTTAAAGAAATAAACTTTAATATTACCTTTTCCTTTAAGCCTTTCATTTATGATAAAATTGCTATAGTATCCTAGTCTTGCAACGCATCCTCTAATAGATCCTCCATCTCGTCTTCTATTTTCCTTTTCTTCGACTTCTGTCTTTTCTCTTTACCTTTATCTTCTATAGTTAACTTGTTCTTCAAGCTTTTCCCTCTCCTAACGTCTACGAAACTAGCAAATTTATCTAATGACTCCATGACTCTAGCTACAAGTTTTTCAATTTTGGCTCTAAAGAGTTTCATTTTGCTTTTCTCAATTTCCTTAATTTTCTTGACTATTTCTATTTTTTATTTTCTTTTGATTTGGGGTTTGAGTTGAGTTTGGTTTGACTGTATCTTCTTTGAATTAAAAGACCTATCGACTAATTCATATGGGTTATCCATAATGTTCTTTGGGTCTTCTTTTGATTTTACTCCTTTTGTGAGAATTCAAGAAGATTTTTTGCTAAGCATTGGAATTTAGAGACATGCAAACTTGTTTTAAGAGAAAGAGAGAGTGAACAAATTGCAAGGGTGAGAATTGAGTACTTAAGCAAGAAAAGGAATTGGATTGTAACTGATTGGAGAGTAAGGCAATAGTATACTAGGATGTATGAGAGAGAGTAATAGAGTGATTAAGAAAGAATGATGATACACTTACCATGCTTAAATACAATTGGATTAAGAAGTTGGCACATGTAGGAAACACAAAAAGTAACTACCAAAACTAAGCTTTTTGAAGAATATGAGGGAGATATTGAAATTGGAAAGAGAAAATCATGCCTTACACGTATAGATTTTTTATCCTAAAAATGGATATTGATTTAACAAAAATCACATAAGATAACATACACCAATTTCATTTCTAATATACTCAAATTATATTTTATCAAGGGTTTTGTAAATATAACAACTAGCTAATGATCTGTTGAAATAAATTCAATATTTATGTCCCCATTATTAACATGATCTCTAATGAAATGATGCCTTGCTTCAATATGTTTAGAGAGTAAATGATGCATAAGATTTTTAGTTAAACTTAATGCACTCAAATTGTCACATTTTATAGGCACATTATTAATTGTATACCATAATATGACAATTGTTGTTTTATCCATAATATTTAGGCACAACAATTCCTAATTGACACATGCTCGGCTTTTACTATAAAAAGGGCTACAAAGTTTGGTTTTTTGGAGGACCAAGAAACTAACTTATCCCCTAAGAATTGACATGTTCCTGGCATACTTTTTATCCATCTTACAACTAGTATAATTTGCATCTGAATATCCAATTAACTTAAAATTATGATTTTTTAGATACCAAATTCATAACTTAGATGTGTAAGATAGATATATAAAGATACATTTTACCATAGCCAAGTGCATTTTAGTTGGCTTAGTTTGGAATCTAACACATATGCATACACAGAATATGATATCAGGTCAAGAAGCTATCAAATATAATGATCCAATTAAACTTCTATAAAGTTTTTTACTTAGATTCTTACCTGATTCATCTGGTTCTAACCTTATTTAAGCTAACATGGGAGTTATAACTCCCTTTGTATTCTCGTACCTAAATTCCTTAAGAATTTATTTTGTATACTTTTCTTTATGGATGAAAATTCCATCTTTAGTTTGTTTTATTTATAGTCTGAGAAAGAAATTTAATTATCCCATTAAGGACATTTTGAACTCAGCCTGCATTATCATAAAAAAAAAAATCCTCGCAATAACGTTGATTAGTAGAACTAAAGATAATATCATCGACATAAATTTGAACTACTAATAAATCATTGTCTAAATATTTTATGAACAGTGTAGTATTAACTTGCCCTCTTTTGAATCCATTTTAATAAAAAAATTTGCTAATTCTCTTATAGTAAGCATGAGATGCTTTTTTTTAATCCATATAGTTCCTTTTTTAATTTATAAATATTATCTTCTTTAAAGTGGTCATCAAACTCAAGAGGTTGTTCAACATATAATTCTTCCTTTATATAACCATTTAAGAATGTACTCATACCATCCATCTATAATAACTTAAATCATTTACAACATGAAAAAGCTTGCATTTACAGCATGCAAAAGTAGCAATAGTCTTATAGCTTCTCAATGTACAACTAGTGCATATGTCTAATCAAAGTCTATTCCTTCTCCTTATGAATAACCTTTTCCTATAAGTCTAGCTTTATTCCTTATTATTTTGCCATGTTCATCTAACTTGTTTTTTAATAGCCATTTTGTGCCAATTATTGATTTGTTTTTAGGTCTAATAAATAGAGCCCATACCTAATTTCTTTAGAATTGCACAAGTTCTTCTTACATAGCATTTATCCAATTTGCATCGAATAAGGCTTCATCTAATATACTTGGTTCAATTTAAGATATTAATGCAAAATGATTTTCAATATTTTGTAAACTTGCTTTGGTCCTTACTCTAGAGTGTATGTTTCCAATTAGCTGCTCAAGTAGATGATATGATTTGTATTTCCATGTTTTTAAAGGTTTGGAACTTACCTATATAGCTTCTGATGTATCTTCTGGTTTAGTTTCTAACTAAGTCTTCAATGTGCCACCCTCAATAGCTTTTATTTTTCCTATCTCATTTTTATGAAAGAAAGAGTTCTTATCTAAGTTATTTGGTTCATCATCATTCAATTCTTCTATCCTTACTTCATCAATGAACTTCACATTGATTGATTCTTCAATGGTTCAAGTAGCTTTGTTATGTACTTGAAATGCTTTACTTTATAGGGAATACCTTAAGAATATTCTTCATCTACTCATTCTTCGAACTTACCTAGATTTTGTCTTAGTTTCTTGATAAAGCAATAAGAGCTAAAGATGTGAAAATAAGAAACTATTGGTTTTCTACCCTTATACATTTCATATGATGTTTTCTTTATTAATTGCCTTATGTAAACTCTATCAATAATGTAACATGAAGTAGAATCTACTTCAACCTAAAAATATTGTGCAACACTACTTTCATTTAATAGAGTTCTTGTCATTTCTTAGGTAGTCTCATTTCTATATTCGATTACTCCGTTTTGCTATAGAGTATGAGGAGCTAAAAACTTATGAGTAATGCCTTGATTTTCACAAATCTTAACAAAATCTTCATTCAGAAATTCTTTTCCATGATTAGTCCTAAGACTAATGATGGAATAGACTTTTCCATTTTATACTTTTTGCAAACTTTACAAAAGTATTAAAGGAATCACTTTTGTTATGCAAAAAATAGAACTCAAGAGTATTGAGAATAATCATTAACAATTACCAACCCATATTTGTTATCACCTAGACTTATGTTTGAGCGAATCTAAAGAAATCTAAATGAAGTATTCCAATGGTCATTTAGTTGGTATTATTCTTTTTGATTATGAGCTATAGATGTTAACTTGTTCTTAAAGCAAGTTGTACAATGGACATCATCTTTTATACTTCTTTTAGGTAATCCATTAGCTAAGTTATTTTTAGATAAATTCTTTAGTGGATTGAAATGTACATATCCTAGTTTCTTATGCCATAAAAATATGTTATTAAAAATACTTAAGAAGCATTTTTTAGCTTGGACCATAGTTGGCTCAACTAAACATATATTCTTCTTCCTAAATCCTTCAAATAGCTTGTTGCCATTCTTATCAAAAGCTTTTCTTTGTTTTGATCAAATGCTATTTTATAATCTTTATCACATAATTGACTTATGCTTAAGAGATTATGCTTTAGTCTGTTTACCAAAGGGACAGTTTCAACTGAATAAGGAAGAATTTCGATATTACCAGTAGTAACTATCTTTCCTTTACTATTGTCACCAAACATACCCTCCTTCCTTCCATTTGAGATTTGTGAAGAGTGAAGCATCTCCTAACATATGACGTACGCATCTACTATCTAGGTACTACATCCCTTTAAGCTCTACTCCATGCTCTTATGATTACATAAAAATAGGTTAATTCCTTTTAGGAAACTGGATTAGCTTGGGCCTACCAAAATTTAAGCTCATAGTTTTTAATGTATTTGGTTGATAGTTACAAAGTTTGTGATTTTTGAAATAACAATACTTTTTAATATGCCTTGATTTATTACAAAAGAAGTAGCCATATGATTTGATGTACTTGTTTGTTACCTAACCCCTTTGATTTAGGTATCCTTTGTCATATCTCCTAAAGGATCCTCCGATTGGTCCTCTAATTGAATTGTTTCAAACAAAATAATTCTTTTGCTAAAATCTTTTTACAGTTTCGATTTATGTGACTATTTATTGAATCATTGTTTATTACTTCTTTCCCTTTTGACAAAAGCAAGTTTCTTATTTGAATTTGAGGATTCTTCATATTTAAATCCCAAACCAATCTTAGTTTTATCCATTCATTATGAAGTAATTAGCATTTACAATTTTTGCTACTTCCACATAACTTATTAAATGTCGAATTAATTGAATTATATAAATCATTAATCCTTGATCTCAAGTTACTTATCTCTTCTCTTAATGCATTGTTTCCCTTTTTTAGATTAGTTTAACTAGTCAGAAGGTTATCATCATGAATTCCTATTGCTTCTTTATCGGTTTTTAACACATCATTTTCTTTTGCCAATAGTTCATTGGTTTGAATCAATTGATCTTTTTCATTTCTTAAATCCTCTGCTTCTTTACTAGTCTTGGTAAGTATAATATCTACTATTTCTAGTGCTTTAAGTAATATTTTGATCTGTTTGCATATACTTTTAGGCATATCATCTTTGGAATTAGAGGTTACCTTAGAAAATGCCATTATGCACATATTTACCTCTTTTCATCACCTAACTTATCATTGGATTCATTCTCTAATTCGTCTAGATTGCTCCATGTAGCTAGTAATGACTTATATTTCTCTAATTTCTTGATTAGAACTAGGCATTCATATTTGATATGTCTTAGCATTTTACACCCATAGCATACAATCTCCTTCTTTTCTCTTTTATCTTTCTTCATTTCCTTTTCTTTATAACCTTTTCCTACATCATTCTTGTTAGAAAATGAGTGCATAGAAAATCTTTTATTACATTGTCTTTCAATTATTTTGTTTAATTTCCTTAGTATCAATGTGACATCATCTTCATCATTGCTCTTACTTTCTGATTCCAAATTAGAATTTGGTTTTTGAGCCTTGAATGCTATCCCCTTTTTCTTTCGATCTTTTGATACAACTTTAGATTTGAGAAAATCAACTTTGTAAACCATTTGTTTGCTTCTTAATTGACTAAGTGTTAATTTCTTTATGTCACATGCTTCTTCAATTCTAGTTTTCATTGCATTCTAAGGTTTAGGTAATACCCTTAACATTTTTCCTACTAGATCTGCATCTTCTATTTTCTTCCTAATAGATGAGAGTTTGTTTGCAATGATTGTGAATATGCTAATTGATTCCTTGGTTTCTTGATGAGGTAGAATGTGAAATGTCTCATATTGTTGCATGAGAAAGCTGATCCTTATGTGCCTTCGTATGCTTGAGCCAACATATCCCATATTTCCTTAGTTAAACCACAAGAAGATATTAAGTAAAATTTAGATTGACCATTATTAGATAGAAGAAGGTTCTTAGCCTTGGAATTTAATTTAGCTTTTATGATGTCACTATCGGATGTATTAGTTTCAAGAACTTTTGCATCTCCATTTTCAATGATCTCTATGCTTGATAATCAGATGCCTTTATGTACATTTCTATCTTGAATTTTCAATAAGAGAAATTAATACAATCAAAGAATGGAGCTTCTCCAAGTTGTATGGTTGAACTACTATTTCCATTACTTTAATCCATGATCTTTGAAATCTAAAGATATTTGAGTACAACTTTGATACCAAATGTAAGTTATAGCTAAGTAACCAAGAGGGGGGTTGATATAGATCATTGGGAAGGGAACACATGACTACTGATATTATGAGAACCAATAAAGATGGGTCCGAATTGTGAGATGGCCTAAAGGATAAATGGAAGAAGAAGATTGAGCAAGGGTCCTCGTGCACTAATAGTAGATATGATTCACCAATGCCTCATATAAGCTTAAACTATACCTATAAGATACATAAGTATAGCATGAGATTGCTTGCCACTTGTCTATGCTCAATGGCCTAGATAAGAAGTTTTTAAGGTTTCAATCCTCATAAAAAAAACACAAGCTCATGAAGAAGGAAGAGTAAAATGTCTAAAGTTCAATGTCACTATTCTGATTAATTCTGACTATTACATTTTACAAGTATTTATATAGCCTAATTAGGATAAGTCTTAAGTATATGTAATTTACAAAAGGGATTCTTATTGTAAATAAGCCAAAAGGATATTTGGATACAAAAGTACAGTATAAATGTTAGAAAATGGGGTACATGTCAACTGTCCATTATGTAGTCCCAAAGATGTTGTTTGCCTAGTAGAAAGGTTTTAAGAATATTAAGTCAGGATTAGGTACTCCACAGCATGGATGTTTTAGACTAAGGAAGGATTGGTCTAGGGGGTAGCCCATTGTTTGGTTAGCTTCTGTTAGTTGGCTTGGGATCAAAGTTGTTCGGCCTAAATGATGTATTAGGTTAGTAGCAAGTAGGTTCAATGCTTAACCTTAGACTAATGTATTGTGAAAGGGTCAACGCAGTAACAAGTTGAGTAGGCTTTGATACCGAGATGATATAGATTCCATGGATGAACACACAGACCCAATATCATGTATAACCAACAGGGTGGGTCCAGGCCGTAAGATGGCTCGAAAAGTAAATGATAGTCGAAGGTTGAGCAAGAGGTTCTCGTGTACCGACAATGAATATGATGCACTAATGCCTCACATAAGCTTGGGTCACACATGATATAATGCAGAAGTATGGCTAAAGGTCACTTGCCACTAGTCCATGCTCAAATGGGCTAGATAAGAGTAGCTCAAGAGGGGGTAAGAAGATCAATATATTTTTAGTATGATTCGTTGAACGGCAATTACAATATGTGAGTACTTATAATACCTAATTAAGGTAAGTCTAAAATTATCGAAAATTATAGAATTGGATCCCTACTTGCTAAGAAATAGGAGAATAATTTACAGAGGAAGCATGAAATCGTACAAAAAAGAATATCCTTTATTAGAAAGGACAGTACAAATGTTAGAAAAGACAACGCATACATAATTCTACTCATTCTATGGTCCCAACAATGCTGTGAGCTAAGCAAGGGTGGGCCTTGAATAGGTTCAGTCAATGTCAGTAGTTTGGTAACTTTGATTATTGGGATTAGACAAGGATTACCTTAAGGATAACTCACATTTAGGTTAGCCTCGAACGGTAGACTGTTGACAATTGTCAGCTTAGCCTCAATACTATAGGGATAGTTGTTTTCCTGATTTAATGCTTGAACTGGGGTACTATGGAGGGGTCTAGTCAATACATCGGCTAGTCACTTCAATAGTCTCTTAAATTGTTTGGAGAGCAAAGCAGCTTAGCAGGTTAGATTAGGGTAAACACTATTCCTTGACACTTAACTCTCCTCGGACAGCTTGGCACACCATTTGGGAAAGACCTCGGGCTCAAAAGCGCATAATCAATCCTTGATCCCTATCATCCTCTCCAGGTTGTTTGAGATTTAGGATCAAATCTAGTTTAGCTCTAGGTTGCTCATCCTCGAGAGTGTAAGGTTAAGGATCAACAATGTTGAAGGAGTTTGAGACTCCATATCCTTCAAGTAAGTCAATCCTATAGGCACTAGGATTGATCTTTTCAAGTATCTTGAAAGGTCCATTGGCTCTTGAAGACAACTTGCTCTTCTTCAAGTTTGGGAATCATTCCTTATTGAGATGTATCTAGACTAGATCACCTAGTTGAAACTCTCTCTTCCTTCATCCTCAGCCTCACCTCTCGAGCTTAGCATTATCTTAGCTCAATTGCTCAATAACCTTCTAATGCATGGCTTTGATGACCTCAACTCTTTCAACAGCCGACTGGTCATCATTAAGCTTTGGTTGAGGTACTTGGTCCATTAGGAGCGTGGGGTTAAACCCATAGGCAACCTCAAATGTAGACATGCTTGTTATGCTATGGGAGGTCCTATTGCAGGCAAACTTAATGATTGGTAGACATAGATCCTAGTCGGTCATGTTTTTTTCGATAGTAACTCACAGTAAAGTTCCCATGGTTCTGTTGACAACTTCGGTCTGTCCATTAGTCTGTAAATGGTAGGACGTACTGTATAATAACTTATTTCCCATTTGCCTCCATAGTATTCTCTAGAAGTGGCTCATGAACTTTGGGTCATGGTCTGAAATAATGGTTTTGGGAACTCCATGATGTTTGATTACTTCTAGAAAAGAAAAGATATAACCAAAGCATCGTTAGTTTTGCAAGAGGGCACAAAATGTACCATCTTGCTGAATCAATCTACAACCACCATGATGGAGTCCTTCCCTTAGGACATCCTTAATAACCCTAGCATGAAGTCTATACTTAGCTTGGACCACAGTTTGGTTGGGACTGCCAAGGGTAGATAATGTCCTTGCTCAGCTTAGCTTAGCTCTTTGCTTTTTGGTAGGTTACATACTTTCCCAATATGGACTACACATCCCTCATCATTCTTAACTAAAAGAATCATGAGGATAGTACCTCATGGGTACAGTACTAGCTAAAGTATCCTATCAATCCTCCTCCATGTGCCTTGTACATGAGTAATTCTCAAATGGAACAGGTTAGGATACAAAGCCTCCTCTTCCTAAATAAGTATCCATCTTCCTTGTAATAGTCATCCAATGTCTATCCTTCCTTACACTATGCATAGATAAAACTAAAATGTGGTTCCTTAACATACATATTCTTTATTATTGAAAAACCAAGTAGTCTTGTCTATATTTCGATCAGGAGGATATGTTATCTCAATAGGGCATTAGCTACTACATTGTTTTTACCATTCTTATATCTCACAACATAGGAAAAACCCTCCATGAACTTGACCCATTTAGCTTGCCTCTAGGACAACTTGGGTTGGCTCTTCAAATATCTTAAGGATTCATAATCGATGTAGATCACAAATTCCTTAGGTAGCAGATAATGTTGCCATACCATTAAGGCTCAAATTAAGGAGTAAAACTCCTTATCATAGATAGAATAGTTGAGTGTAGCCCTTCGAAGTTTCTCGCTGAAGTAAGCAATAGGTTAGCCTTCTTGCAATAACATAGCACCTATACTTAGTCTAGATGCATCACACTCTACTTCAAACACTTTGTTAAAGCATGGCAAAGCTAAAACAAAGGTTGTAGTCAGCTTATCCTTTACTTCATCAAAACTCCTTCGCTCCTTCTCTCCCCATCTGAATTCAACATTCTTTTTTGAGAATTCGATGAATGGGGCTACAATTGTACTGAAATTCTTTATAAATCTTTAATAAAACGACGCTAAGCTATAGAAACTTCTCATGTCTACAAAACAAATCTGCTTAAGCCATTTTATGATCGCTCTTACTTTCTCATCATCAACTCGAATGCCACCTGCACTTATAACAAAGCCTAAGAAGATCACCTCGGGTCTACAAAAGCCGTATTTCTTTAGAATGGCTTAGAGCTATTAAGCTTGAAGTTTTGCAAAGACTCTTTGGAGATGCTCCTAGTGAATCTCCAAGTCAAGGTTGTATACTAAAATATCATCAAAATAAACCATGACAAACTTTCCTATTAATTCTTGGAGCATATGATTCATTAGGCACACACATTAGATAATCTAAATGTCATCACAAGCCATTCATATAAACCTTATCATGTCTTGAATGTAATCTTCCATTCAATACCTTTACACATTTCAATCTTATGGTAACTAGATTTAAGGTCAATCTTAGAGAACACCCTTACTGTACTTAATTCATCTAGCATGTCATCAAGTCTGGATATAAGGTACCTGTACTTGATGGTAATTTGATCGATTGCTTGGCTATCTACACATATCCTCTAAGAACCATCTTTCTTTGGTACTAACAAGGTTAGTACAGTATAAGGTCTAAGGGAATCATGCACATACCCCTTCCTCATTAGCTCATCTACTTGCTTCTATAGTTTGGCGACTTATTCAGGATTCAGCCTGTAGGTAGGCTTGTTTGGTATTATAACTCTTGGCCATAGGTTGATTGCATGCTCGATGCCTCGAATTAGGGGCAATCTTTTTAGCAACTTCTTTGGAAACGTGTTGGCAAATTCTTCTAGTGAGGTTTTTACCTCAACAGGCATCTCCTCCTCCCCGAGTCTCATCTCTAGAATTCTTTGGACAAGTAGATAGGTCAGTCCTTTGAGCTCCGTCTCTCTTTTCAATTCGACTCGAGTCATCACTAAAGCCTCTTTCTTTAGGGTTGAACTCAATTGGGATTGCATGACCTTTACCTACTTAGTACTCATAAGACTCAATTTCATCCTCTTGCCTTCATGCTCCATAAAACATGTATTCCTCCTTTTGTCATATATAACTACTCGATCAAACATCCATGGTCATCTAAGTAGAATACTTGATCAAACATCTATGGTCGTTTAAGTAGAATGTAGGATGCACTCATGGGCAGCACATTACAGAGCACTTGGTCTTGATATTTGCCAATGCAGATTGATACAAACACTTGTTTGTTCACCTGTAGGGCTCCTTTATCACTAAGCCAATGAAGCTTGTAAGGTTTTGGGGAAGGCATGGTTAGCAATTTCAACTATTGCACCTTAAATGCAAAGGTTACATTGGTGCAACTCTCATTGTCATTGATTAATGTGTATAGTGATTCATTTACCTTGCATCCAATATGGAAGAGATTTTCCCTTTGTTAATCTTCAAGTACGAAATTGACATTCATAGTCCTCTTCAACACTAGAGTGGTCAGCAAAAAGTTGTCTTCCTTACTATAGATAACTTGCTCCTTAAATAGTTTGGTCTATCCGTCCTCTTTCAACTCCTCTATTTCTTTGTTAGTACTGTCGACCTCAATAATCAACACTTCGCCTTAGAACACCATTGTTTGCCTATTCAAACATGACGTGGCCATATGTCCAAATCCTTAGCATTTGAAACACTTAATCTCATTTGTCTTCCTATTGGAACTCTAACCCTTCTCGAACTTCATTAGGGGTTCCTTCTCCTTGGCTCTAGTAGTCTAAGTAGGTCAGGTCTTAGCAACCTTACTTGGTTTTGTTCGCACAAGTTTGCTCAGAACAATTCGGCTATTGCCTAGTCGGCTAGTGGGTAGTCGGAACCTTCTTGTTCAGTACCTTTCTATCCTTTAGGCGGCTCAAATGGCGTCATCATGCTTTCCAATATCTAGGGTTTTCAGGACATCCCTAATCTCATACTTCAATCCACCAATGAATTAAGATACAATTTGGTCCTCTAGCTTTACAACTTCACATTAGATCATTAACATTTGGAATTCCTTAACATAAGTGTCTACACTTGACCCTCCTTGTCTTAGCTCTTGTAGTCTTTTGAAGGCATCCTATGGATAATTGCTTATCACTAACCTTCTTTGCATAACTTTTTTCATTTCATCCCAGCTCTTAATCTCTCATTCTCCTTCCTTTCTTTAGGTAGCTTACAAGTTCTTCTACCACAGGGCAGCATAACTAGTGAACTCCAACATAGAAAGTCTAACCTTTGCATTGTTAGGTACATCTTAGCATTTAAACTACTTTTCAATCCCATCTACCTAATTTAGGTAGTCTTCAACATCACTACTCCCAAAAAAACTTGGAATACGCATCCTTAACCTTTCAACTCTAAAGGCCTCTACATTTCTTTCCTCAAGCTCATAGTACTTCGCCATTTCCTTCTTCCTCAATTCCTTTAAAGGCTAGCCTTCGCCTAACATCCTTACCAATTCCTTCAACTTAGGGCAGTCAAGTTAAGGCATTGACTTAGCCAAACTAACCATGGCCTCACTCTTGCTGTTTACGTTCTCTAGTAGGGTTACTTCTAGCTGCTTATCTATCTTCTCAGATAATAATCACCAAATTGGCTACTAAGTTAATAAGCCTGTCCAAGCGATTACCTACCGTCTAAGGTGTGAGGGTTCCTTCTTGCCCTTGGCCATGTTAGGTACCATTTTCTTGGTTTCCCAGAGTTCCTTGAATACTTAAATTTGACATTGTTGGTTACTTTACAAAATTGACATTCAATAATGCCACTCAAAGTTCTTTTCATAAATAACAAGTTTAGGTCAATAACCAATACTCCAAACACCAAGACAATTAGACAACAAAAAAATGGCCAACCACACTTTATTTTTCATATTGGAAAATAGGGGTAAATAGAGCAGAGAACACTTCCCAACTACTAAACTTCAAGCTTAATAATAGGATAGTTATCACACAAGAGTAGTAACAAAACCACTCAAAGAACACAGTAGTAGAATCTAACTTCAAACGTAGCCAAGCTTTGATACCAGGATGATATGGATTCTATGGATGAATACATAGACCCAATATCATGCGTAACTAAGAGGGTGGGTTTGAGCCGCGAGATGGCTAAAAAAGTAAATGATAGTCAAAGGTTAAGTAAGGGTTCTCGTACACCAATGATGGATATAATGCACCAATGCCTCACACAAGCTCGAGTCACACTTGATATGATACACAAATATAGTCAAAGGCCACTCGCCACTAGTCTATGCTCAAATGGGCTAGATAAGAGTTGCTTAAGAGTAAGCAGAAAGACACTTAGCTCAAGAGAGGGTAAAAAGATTAGTGTATTTTTAGTATGATTCATTGTATGACTATTACAATATGCAAGTATTTGTAGTACCTAGTTAGGGTAAGTCTTAAATTATAGAAAATTATAGAATTTGATCCTTACTCTCTAAGAAAAAGGGGAATAATTTATAGGGGAAGCATGAAATCGTATGAAAAGAATATCTTTTGTTAGAAAGGATAGTATAGATGTTAAAAAGGACAGCGAATACATAATTTTACTCATTCTGTGGTCCCAATAAAGCTACGAGCTGAGCGAGGGTAGGCTTTGCTTAGGTTTGGTCAGCGTCGGTAGTATAATAGCTTTAATTGCTGGGACTAGACAAGGGTTGCCTTAGGAATGACTCACATTCGGGTTGTCCTCGGATGGTCGACTCCTAATAATTGTCAACTTGGCCTCAACACTATAAGGATGGCTATTTTCCTAATTTGGTGCTTAAACTAGGGTGTTATGAAGGGGTCTACTCAATACATCAGCTAATCACCTCGGCAATCTCTTGGATAGTGTAGAGAGAAAAGTAGCTCGGTAGATTAAACTGAGGTAAACACTACTTCTCAACACCTAACTCTCCTCAAACAACTCAGTATACCATCTAAGAAAGCCTTAGGGCTCGAGAGCACATGATCAATCCTTGATCCCTATATGGAACCATTCCTTATTGAGGTAGATCCATACCAAATGATCGAGCTAAAATTCCTTATTCTTCCATCTTTGGCCTTGCCTCTCGAGCTTTATAGTAGTTATACTTAAATGCTCTATGACCTTCTATTACATGGCTCTAATGGCTTCGACTCTTTCTATAACTGGATTATCATCATCAAAGTATGAAAGGGGTATTTGGTCTAATGGGAGCTTAGGGTTAAACCTGTAAGCAACCTCAAATGGTGATATGTTCGTGACACGTAGGTGGTCCTATTGTAGGCAAACTCAACTACTGGTAAGTGATAGGAATCAAGCTACTGGACCTTTAACTCATAGCTAAGCCCGAGGCCTAGAAGGACTAATGAGGTGAATCTTCCTACTCCAACCCACTCCTACTATCACGAACTAAGGACGATCTAGCCAAGGTAGACACCGTATACTATACGAAGGACCCTTGATTAGTTACCCTTCTAATCATGAACTCTTCACATAATATACAAGGATCTATAACTCCTAGCTTCCCAAGAACTTATAGATCCATATGATATCATCACACAAACATATTTATATAAAATTTAAACTACAAAGTTTGCAATAAGTAGTAATTTAGTACATCTAAGTCTATATTACTGATAAAACAAAAGTACATAAGTAAAAGTCTACACAATCAATTCTCTCAACATACTGGATGGCTCACTCTTGCTCAAGTCCCCAAGCTAACCTATGGCATCCCCTGGCCAGCCTCAATGAATAAGCTATCCTGCAACAAAAGTCTAAGGGGGTGTAAGCCTAAGCTTAGTGAGCAAAACCCTCAACTATACCATAAGCAAGTTATAAATACATTATATTCACGCATATGAATGAATGGACAAACAGAATGCCAAACAATATGTTTAGTTAACTAGTCAATATACGCAACTCAAATTTAATGCCTTTTAAAATCAGAGTTAGAGTATACACGGCATAAATTAGATCTAAGTATTATACTAGAACTTACTTTACTACAGAACCCCGCATTCTGTACTTAAATCAAATAAGTCCTTTATTTCATAAAAGCCAAGTTCTAATATAATCATGAGTGGGCCCCTATAGTCCATACTTACCCCTAAATGGAGGCCTGTAGACTCAACCTTAGCCAAGCAGTTGGTGCCTCCAATGCTTAGTATTCTTGCAGGCTAAGGTAAGGTCATTTTGTATGAGTGCATCGTACAAAATCAATAAATTTATAACAACAACCCCTGAATGGCCTCTCTCTACCTCCGTATGATGTGACGGTCAGAATTATGTCTATGTAATGCATGTTGATGCATGAATCGGTTTCTTCTCATGAGCCAAGTATAGTTAAGTCCCATTATGATGTGACCATCCAATAGTACACACAATCATTATCTATACTACCATGCAACAACAAAGTATTATTTGTACTTAAAGTAAATTCATAACTCAACACATAATAACATACACAAGCATTCCACAACCCTCATACAATAATCAATTAACATACAATTTAAGTCCACTATCTGCAATCACATACAAGCATGGAATCATAGGGTAAATACTCATTCGGTCATGACGACTCGCATTAGTCATAGTAATCAATTAGGAGATCTTTGCCCACGTCAGGATCACCTGATCATTACGATATAATAACGATAGTAAGCAATTAAATTAACTAGTAATTCTAGGTATCTATTTACCTAATTCTACTTAGCTTACTATCAATTTTAATCCAATTAGACTTTATCAATAATCATATGTAACTTTTTCATTCTATTTCTGATATTTACAAATTTATATTCATTTTCCATTGTTTTCGGACATACTTTCACATGGCGATGTCCATTTTAGATGTTAAAACCCGTGTTTTATGATATAGAATAAATTTATTGAAATTCTAACTATTAAAGCTTAATTATTCCTATTGGCTAGTTTTGTGTTCTATTTTAGTAATTAATAGTTTCATTAGCCATTAATTCTTACACTTTAATGATCTTATGATTTATTATTTTAGAGGCTTATGTCATGGCTTATGTTATCATTTAATTACATCATTGCTTACATCATCATCCATTATTATCCTTATGTATTCATACACTTTGTACATATGTTATAAATATACTTATACTTCTAACATACTAGTATGTATACTTATGTACTCATACATATACTAGTACATATACCCATATACATATACGGTGATATATGTATTTTTATACATATTTTCGTAAGCCTAAAGTTCCCTCTCAAGAAAGAAGCTTCACAATTTTCATATTTTTGTACTTTAAGGGTGTATTTAGCATGGTATATGTATGTATAGTTAGTATATGCCTCATTTTAGTTTATGTACATAATGGATACTTATGTACAAAGGTCTTTATAGATGTATTTATCAAGTATACTCTTATATACACATACTTAGGTATATGTACATGTGTTCTTCTTCTAATTATCTAAAGCTATCCTACACTTCTATACATGGATATGGAGCTTCCACTTCCAACAATACGTATGCACATATTATACCAACTTTCTATACTAACCTAACTTACACAACTAACTACTAAATAAGATGGAAGAATACATAATAACATACCTTTTTTCTTCTTGAACTATGGATGTAAAGTTTGAAATTTGAGAAAGGGTGAAAGGGAAAGGGAATCACAGTTTGGAAGAGGAAGAAAAGGACTTTGTTTTGTATTGTTTTGTGCTTTGAAAATGAAAACAAGTGGGGGTCCTAAGTAGGGAAAGGAGTGGACGGCAACAAGGAAGAGAAAAAGGGAAAAAAATCTAAAGAAAAGTAAAGAAATCAATAGAAAAGAAGAGAAGATTCTAGTTGATAAGAACACATATGTTGACTTTGTCAACATTTGACTTGGTCAACATTTCATAATTACATGTAATCTAAGTGTACATAATGAAGTAATTAAGAAAAATTAGGAAGAAAATTAAGGAAATGAAAGGAAACAAGAAGTTTAGTGAATTGATTAGTAAAAATGGGTAATGATATCTTCCTCTAGGTATTTATATCCTATATACATAATTTGGTAGGCCACTTAATGTAATCATCATGAAAAGGTTCATTTAGGGTATTAATACTTACTACATGTAACATAAGCATCAACTAAACTCTTAACTCTATGTAATACTAACCTAGTTATATAATTAGAAGATGAATGTGATCAATGATGTAATATCTTAGTTTCTAAAGGATTACTTTAGTATTATATGCATTTATGAATGATTGAAAGTTATCTTTAAACTTTTACCAATGATTTGGTATAATAATAAGGTTATGTTATCAATTAGGGTTTGAAGGTAAATTACGGTGAATTAATGCTTTTATACTCTTAAAGTTATAGTTTTAGGGTTTTTATCACTTCAAATGAAATCTTTAGTGTTTACATATGTTTAAGGTAGAAAAATTTTATACACGATTAATTAGTTATTTTAAGGTTTTCACTTTCACTAGCGTTGTCAACTTCTAGAAATATCTAACACACTTAAGTCTACTTCAGATATTAGCTCGAGAAATTTAGGGGTTTACACCTACTATGCCCAAACGAAACCATGTTGCCGACCAACTTCTAATGTCAAGCCAAGTAACTACAAATCTCTCGATAGTTGTATACTTTCTATACGTATAGCTATAATCATCTTATCATCAACATCAATATACTGAATACACTTCATTCTGAACATTGCTCTTATTAGCTTATTTACTTACCTCATTCTTATCTAAACCCTTAAGTAAGGTTAAGTGGTAAGTAGCGTCATCAGACCACCTTATGCATCATATTAAGTTGTGCCATAAGTCTTCAAAAGTTTCATTATGTATCATATCCTATAGAACTATTCATAGGTTTGCTTAGTATTAGAGTGGAGGTTTCATTTAAGCAAGTTGTACTTAGATTTTTATGAAGTAGTGTTCACTATAGTAGTGTATCAAAAGTTATGTGAAGATTCACTAAAGTGTTCAAGTAAGTAGAAGAGTGTAATGGTTTGTTTTCGTACATACTTTATTTTACCCTATTTCAAGTATACAAAAATAGAGCAAGTTTCGATTTGAATTTATTATTCATGGAGTAATTATTATGTTTACGAATTAACTAGACATTTGAGTAGAGAGTGTGCATGTTGTTTAGTTTTGAGGAATAGTATCAATCATATCTCAGATTCGAAGTTTGAAACCAAATTTGTCATAGAAAATGACAAACCCGAGTGTTAGGAGACAATAATACTGGCATTGTCCACGGTGGCCGATAACTTCAAAGCACCCCTAGGAGTACAAATGGAAGACTTGATGAGGTAGCCAACCTCTTAGTTGATTTAACTAGAGTTATTCAATCACTGGCCTATTGACTTACTAAGGCCATACAAAATACCCAACAAGCTACTTAACCTATTAGGGGATAGAACCTAGCTTGATAAGTTCAAGGTAAAGGAGTAGGAGGATGAGTACAATGAAGGATTGACTTAAGAGACGTGGACAATGATGAAGAACAAGAGTATAGCGAGGAAGAATGAGCTTGAGTACCCCGAGCTACTAACCATAGAATCTTCATATTTTGAGCTTCAATGGTTTTGGGAGTACAGATGATTATTTGGATTAGGAGGAGAAAGTTGAGCATCTCTTTGATTATTACCAATACGAAGATTGAGAAGAGGTAAGGACTACTACTATTGAGTTCTTAGGGTATGCATTGATGTGGTTGAAGAACTTCTAACTTATGAGGAGACGAGAAGGATTTAGGGAAGTTAATACTTGGCTTGTGATGAAGAGGATCCTTAGAAACAAGTTTGTACCCGATACTTATTTACTGGACACTTTTGCTCAGCTTCAAGACTTGAGGCAAGGAGGTTGAACTATTGATGAGTATGCTTAAGAGTTCTAAGTGCTTATGATCTGATGTGAAGTAGATGAGCCATTAGCCCAAATAGTATCTAGATTTCTTATTAGATTAAGATATGACATCCAAGATATTGTGGAACTTCAACAATTTACTACAAAGGATGAGGTTATATGAATATCCCAATGAGTGGAGAGGTAGAGAAGGAGTAGACTGTTGACCTATTCATTCAAGCCAACTTACCTAAAGAAGTTACTGAACATAGTCAAGTATCAAGCTGACCAAAAAGGTAGATGTCAGAGTCGAATAGAATAGCCGACTTGATGGTGACATGCCAACGAGAACATATGAAAGGTGGTAAGGGTCCGGAAAGAAGATAAGCTAGATCAAGTACTTTAAGTGCCAAGGGTTTAGGCAATGCTCTTTGTGAACATTACTCTCGTTAGCTTGTTTACTTACCTCACTCCTATCTTAACTCTTAAGGAAGGCTAGATGGCAAGTAACATTATCGGACCATCTCATGCATCATATGGAGTTATGCCGTAAGTTTTTGAAAGTTTTATTAGTGCTTCACATTGCTCCCATTAGCTTGTTTACTTACCTCACTCTTATCTTAACTCTTAAGGAAGGCTAGATGGCAAGTAACGTTATTGGACCGCCTCATGCGTCATATGGAGTTATGCCGTAAGTTTTCGAAAGTTTTATTAATGCTTCATATCCTATAAAACTATTCATAGGTTTGCTTATGTTTTACTTTTCTTATTTTTTTCACATCTTTCCATTATCTTTTTGAGCTTTCTAGAAGCTTGCTACCCTAGCGACTAGCCCTATCTATTCTCAACTACGATTCTGCATCAAAACCTCTTCCATAGAAATTGTAGAGTGAATAGGAAACCATGTGCTTTTTATCATTGACAAAGGGAGCTGTACTAATGTCATAGCATAAGGAATAGTGATGGCTTTGAAGTTACCAACCTACCCTTACCTAAAACCCTATAAGATTCATTCGCTAAATGAAGATGGAGGTCTACTTATTGCTGAGCAAGTCAAAGTGTTGATCATTATTGGTGACAGATATAAGGACAAGGTGTTATGCGACATCTTACCCATGTGTGCTTCACATATACTACTTAGTCAACCTTAGCTATTTGATTTGAAGGTGCTACATGATGGATAGAGGACCACTTATATGTTCCAAAAGGATGGGAAGAAGGTTATATTGACCCTAATGAGCCCCAAAGAAGTTTAAGAGTTGTAAGAGAAGATCTTTAAACCACTCTAAAGGAAGTCCTTAGTGATTTTCTAAGCCCAATTTTCCAAAGATGTTGAGACGAAAAAGTACATATTCTTATTCATCAAGAGGTTACCAAAGTTGAAGTTAGTTAGAGCATTATCGATCGAGAAGCAAGCATTGCTAAGGGATTATGTTGACTTGTTTCCTATCGAGTTGCCAAGAGGTTTGCCGCTTATCAGAGGCATAGAACATTTTATTGACCTTCAACCTAGAGTTGCTTTACCTAACTGACCCATCTATAGGTTCAATCTCAAGCAAGCAACTAAGTTGAAAAGGCAGGTTGATGAGTTAATCGAGCATGGATATGTCCGAAAGAACATGAGCCCCTATGTTGTACCGGTTGTCCTAGTGTTAAAGGATGGCTCATAGAAAATGTGCATTGATAGTTGAGCAATCAACAAAATCATTGTCAAGTATGATATCCTATCCTACGATTGGATGATATACTCGAGGAGCTGCATGGTGCACGAATATTTACGAATATTTTCGAAGGTTGATCTAAAAAGTGGCTACCACGAGATCCGAATGAGACTTGGAGACAAGTGGAAAACTGCATACAAAACAAAGGATGGTCTATTTAAGTAGATGATGATGCTGTTTGGGCTCACAAATGCACTAAGCACCTTTATGTGGCTTATGAATCATGTTTTGAGACCTTTAATTAGTAAATGTGTTGTTGTTTACTTTGATGATATTTTGGTATATAGTGCTAGCATCATTTCTCTTGTGGTACACTTAAGATCAATATTCAATAGCCTTCGTACCGAACAATTATTCGATAATCTAAAGAAGTATACGTTCTGTCAAAATGAGGTAGAATTCCTTAATTGTGTTGTTTTTGAGGGACGTATTAGAGTTGATGATGGGAAAGTCCAAGCTATTCTCAAATGGCCGACAATGACTATTATTATTGAAGTAAGGATTTTTCATGGTCTAGCTTTATTTTATTGACCAAGAAAAACTTTGAATTCAAGTGGTCTAAGAAAGCTTAGAATAGTTTTGATGAGATTAAGTCTATGTTGACTTCTACCTTAGTACTTGTCCTACCTAACTTTGAGAACATTTTAGAACTAGAATGTGATACATTTAGAGTCGGCATTAGAGTTATTCTCATGCAAGAATGTCAACTTGTTGCTTATTTCAATGAAAAGCTTAAAGGTGCCACATTGAATTACTCAACATATGACAAGGAGCACTATTCCCTTGTCCATGCATGTTACGTCCTAGCTTAGCACAATATGTACCATCATACAGGAATACTTATTGAAAACTTAACTCAACCTACTCATTTATCGAAAGACAACTTTACATGATAAAGGGGTTGCTATATCAAAGTTCAACTAGATATTTTGTTACAACTTATTGTACATCATAATACTTACACTAAAACATGAATTAGCTCTTTCCTTTATCATCTATACAATAATGGGATTCTTGACTTAGTATGGGTTCCATATAAAAGTCGTTGACTCCGACTCACGCTCTAATTGTATATATCTACCCTTCCCTCCCCTTTAGTGTTAGGTCCTTCACGATGTAGTTAACCTAATGATAAAACATTTTATCCCCTCAACTACTGAAGGTGAGTAAGAGTAGATAACAAACAACATAATGTAGACAATATGATAGAAAATATAACATATTACAATTGAAACATTTTAATCATGATCTGCAAGTTAAAATTCTCTTATGCATTTGCCTAACGAAGCATCTATTACTAGCAATGTAGCATACTATGCTCATGTACATGGCATGTATTGGTACCGATATCCTATGCCCTCCAATTTTTTTTCCGATTAGTCGATATAGCCGAGCATCTAAATACAATGTCCAAGAACTAATGGGCAATAAGGAGCTGCTTGGAAGTAGGACCCCCACTAAATTAGACTACACACTATAGTCTACCATTTTCAAAAAGGGTAACAAGGAGTTGCTTAAAAGTAGGACCCCTAACTTTGCTTTATAAAATTAAACCACACCCTATAGTTTACCAAATCAAAGTGGCAACACTACCAAATTAGACTATACATTATAGTCTACCAAATCAAAGTGGCAACACTACCAAATTAGACCATACACTATAGTCTACCAAATTTGACTATTAAAATAGTCATAATGTTCAAGCAATGCAATCTATATGCTTCCAAAAACTGAGTTCATAAAGCTATGCTTTTTCCATGATCACTTAGAAGCCTCGTTCTAAAAGTTTTGACTCATAAGTCCCTTTTTTGTGCCATGCCGTGCAATAACAACTTAAGTATATCACTTAACGCAACTAGACTTTCAGTTTTTTTCAACCTAGTGATTTGATTCTAGTTTTCGAACTCTCCCTAGCATAATTCTAATATCTTACTTAAGGTTCACTTAGGTGAGCACTTAAAAGATTGAGTTATTAATCACTCAACTTTCCTAGTTGGCATAATCATTTGTAAACATAATTCATTACCTAATGTAACAACATAACAATTTAACCAAGGTACAGTTACTATCATTCATGATTATCACATCAGCAATCACCATAGTAGCATATCAATTCAGTCCAAATATACTCATTTTCAATTAATACAGCATCAAACAGTAAGCAATGTTATGAGTAGCAATATATTTACTCTAAGTATAGGTTAGATCCACTTACCTAGACTCAATAATAGTGCAAAATCCTAAACTCCACTATATGGTTCTTCCTTACTTATCACACTTACGAAAATATAACACAATCTTTAAATCAAGTATGAGTTGAACCCAAACTGTTATAAGCTTTCATTTCCACGTTTTTAAACTTTATTTGATAGTATCTTACTCATTTCTTATCCAATCTTAGCAAACTTCATATTGTCATGATCATTATTTCTAGTACTATTAAGACATCTTAAGAATCAAGTCTTTCAATATTATCAAAGTCTAAAAATACCCTTTCTTATGATTGATTCAATCGTATATTATTATAAATTTGCAATTAACCCAATAAACCTTAAATATAAATTAAAAATCCTAAATTTGCTCATTTCCTGAGCTGGTCAGCATTCATTATATACCTAAAAATACTAATCCTTTACATATTTAACAAATATCACATTAGTATTAATTACTATATCATATATTAGACAATATATAAGTTTATATTATGAAAAAACATAATAAACAGTATACAAGCCCAATTAATTCCACAAAAAATCTTATAGACTTACAAAAATATGTAGTTTAATTATTGACTATAAATTACACTAAACTAGCTATTATCTATTTTTACAAAAATAGCTTAACTTAAAATTAGTGAAAATTAATCAAATAAGTGAATTTAGTCACAAGATAAAATTTAAGTGTGCCAAACATCATTATGAACTTCCATAAATCATAATACATAGGGCCCATACTTTGATTTCATTAGAAACTAATTATTTCAATAATATGGTAAAATTGGTAAGTTTATTCAAAATAATTATAAGAAATAGTAAACATGCTTAATTTTGAAAATTCTTGTTACTAAAATTTAATACATTTCATAAGGGTGTTATATAAAAATTTTCAAGCCAAAGTAACATGATTTAATATCTTGAAAATTTTATTTAAAATTCATCCAGATAAGGTATGTTCTTAAGTAAGTACCTAAATCAATGTTATTTTAAGAAAATTAAATCACCACATAAAAGTACATGTAAAATAACTTAGGGAAACCAACTTTTATAATTTTATGAGATAATTTCATATTTTTAGCGAATTAATGAAAATTACGCAGTAAATTTTGACTTACTGACGCATGGTGCTTTGGCCACCCTTCAGCCACTACCCTATTTCGACCTAATTTCTCTCTCCACCACAACTTTAATTCTTAAGTAGCTCTTTGTCAAGTTGCCTATAGCCTTAGGAATCATAATTCATCATATTTTCCTACTATTTTCTTTTATTTTTTCTAATTTTTCTAAATTTTATTCTTGTATTTTCAAAGTGCTAAAATGTTGGAAATGAGGGTTTGGGACCTATTTATATTTTTTTAACTTTTCATAATTAAATAAAATTTGGACATGTGTATAATACATGTCAATTTTTCATTTTGCTAAATGACATGTGTCATTTCCTCATCAATCGAGTGTTGACTCACCATTTCCAATTAATATTAAGTTGACACAACATTTGATGACTCATCCATTTTTTTAATTAATTTTCTATTATGCTACATTATTTTACCTAATTTTCATAATTTATTATTATTATATGTATATGTTTAATACATATAATGTATATCACATGTATATCATATGTTTAATACATATAATGTATATTATATGTATATGTTTAATAAATGTATATTACGTATAATTCAACTTTGTTTATCTTTTTTTAAGTTAATTAACTTATCTCTAATATCTTGCTACATCTAAAATCTTGAATTTTACGATTATCAGCTTTATCAATAAATTACCGTTTTTCACAAATTAATATTTTTATATAGCTTTTTTTAAGAAATTGACTTTATTTAAATTACTTCGTCTAATTTTTCTAACTTTACTATGAAGTTTGAAATCAAATGGATAACTTAGTTCGGTATCCTAAATTTAGAGGCTTTGATCCTAGAATTATTGAATTGGCTTGAAATCCTGAGGTATCGCAGTGCACTTTAGAACTTGCAACATTACCTATTACAGAGAGACTTATCTACACAAACCATGAATCTCTCAAGCATCTTAGCAGACAAAAGAAACTTTCTCGTTGTCATGCTAAATAGGTCGAGTTCTTGGAAACCTTTTGCTATGTCATCAAGTACAAGAAAGGAAGTGCTAACACTATGTTGACACCCTTTCTTGTCGGCATGTTCTTAACACAACATTGCAAGCTAGAATACTTCGGTTTAGCACCCTGCCCAATCAATATGAACATGATTCGTACTTTGGACCCTTAGTATCTAAATGTAACATTGGAGGAATAGTAGATGGTTTCTACTTAAGCTAAGGATTTCTAATGAAGGGAAAGTAAGTCTATGTGTCAAGTGATTCTACTAAGGAACTACTTATCCTAGAAGCCCATGTTAGAGGCTTATTAGCCACTTTAGTGAGAAGAGAACTGCTAAATTGTTGTAAGAACACTTTTACTAGCATAGGATGATGAAAGATGTATGTAAAATTCTTGAGCGGTACGAGATATGCAAGCGAGCTAAGGAGAGAAAGGAGCTAGATGGAGAATATACACCTTTACCCATACTTGAACAGCCATGGACCAATCTAAGCATGGATTTTATGCTTGGCTTACCTATAACACTATAGAGACATGATTCAATTATAGTGGTGGCTAATTAGTTTAGTAAAATGAGCCACTTCATCACTTACCACAAAACTAATGATGCTTTATTTGTTGCTAATCTCTTTTTGAAGGAGTATCTAATTGTGATTCAAAGTTCACAGGCTTCTTCTAGCGAACCCTATGGAAGAAGCTTAGTACTCAGCTTATGTTCAATACTTCTTGCCATCTAGGATAGATGGCCAAATTGAAGTTGTGAAAAGAATAGTAAGCAACCTCCTTCGAGCAAATGTTGAGAAGAATCTATATGATTAGGATCTCTTCCTACCCATCATTAAGTTCATGTACAATAGCTCCAATCATAGATCGATAGGAAGGATGCCTTTCAAGGTCATCTATAGACTCAACTCAAACTTACCATTGGATATGATTACCAGCTTAACTTTCTTAAGAGAAAGTCAAACTGGCCTACAATACGCTAAGTAGTTTCAAACATACATAAGAAGGTTGTTAAGCAATTAGCCAAGACAGTGGCCCGATAGAGAAAGTAAGCAAACTAAGGTAGAAGGAAAATCATTTACAACCTAAGAGGCTTTATCTGGACTCATCTCAATAAGGAATGATTTTTAAGAAGGAGGATAAACAAGCTATCACCTTGATTGGATGACCCTTTCAAGATCCTTCAACACACCAATGACAACACTAATAAGCTAGAACTACCCAATGAATATGGGGTGTCTCCCACCTTCAATATCGCTTATTTGATGCCTTATGTGTAAACCCTACTTTATTGGGCCTAAGATTTGATTTAGAGTACCTTCCGAATGTTCCTAAAGATCAACTAAACCAAAAACTTAAGTTTATATCTAGAAACGAATTGAATTTTTACAATTCAAAAGCCAATTGTCGATAAAACCCGAGCTTGAAGAACTGCGAGCTCTAAAGCTACTTAAAACCCTAAACCTTAAAACCATTAAGGAATTTTAACCCTAAATAATTAATCGATAATTTAATTTGAATAATTTCATTCAACTTTAGAAAATTTCACAATTCTATAAAAATCAAATCATAAATCACAAAACAATGTAAGAAAAAAAAAATCCTAAAACAATTTTCTATAAGGCTATGCCCTTATCTTCATGCATAAGCCTTACATATAAATAAGTAGACCAACCAATCACCTTCGATAACTTATCAATTAAGAGTTAGAATCATTTATCAATTGATAACTTATCAAAATCTAGTGATAAGACAATTTCCTTATCACCTCTTCACTTATACTACATATGGACAAATTTCCACAAGAAATCATGAGCTTAACTTTAATAAAGGTGACAAGACCACTCCATGACATAAAAAGACTTCCCATGGCAGATCTAAAAAGGGGAGAAGAGGGGGCCATGCACTTGTCATTCACTCATCAATCACTTCCTCTTATACATCACTATTCACCCCTTAATGCTTACATCATCAAGAGTTGCAATTGTTGACTTTTTGTAATCTTTAAGACAATACATTCAAGACATTTAAACACTCCTTCTCTCACCATTCCAACCGGCCACACTCTTCCTCATTTCTCTTACTTTCACTTCATCTTTCTCTCTTTTAAAACAAACATAAAAAGGGGAAACAACTTTACCCCACAAAATCCATTTTCTTCCATTTTGAAGCTTCAACTCACGGCATTTTTCCCTTTGTTCATGTGCCATTTTCTTTCATCATTTAAGATCATCTAAGACCATTAGAATCTTTCATAAACCCCTTTCCAAAAGACCAAAGGATTCGGGTTTCAAAAGGTAAGCAAAAAGGAGGAAGCAAAGTTAAAGGCTTAAGAGGAACCTTAGTGCACAACCACCAAACTTTGCGTTAAGGACGAGTAAGTGATTCTTGTGATGTGTGGATTAATATTTATGTTAGAAGACTTGGATTTCTTGAAGATATGAGCAAGGTTTGAGTTGTTATAGCACAAAAATTCGTTTTAAGAAACAAACCCTAAAACCATTACATGAAGTTGAAATATGAGCATGTAAAGTTGGTGTTTTGTATGAACATTTGTTTAATGCTTTGAATGGAAGATTTTAAGGTTAGGAAATCTTGAAATGAGAACTTTAATGAAGGGTAAGCATGCTGGACGTGAAGGTTCCATGATCATTTGAATGTTGATTTTGTTTCCATTAAGTTAAACATGCTCAAATCTAGACTTAAGTTAAGGAAAAATCCATCACATGAAGTTTTATGAAGAAATCAACTTTGTATGACATGAGCTATGATATGGAAGTTTTATGAAATATAAGATCTTTTATTTCTTTATGTGGAGCATGAGTTAAAGGATCATTTGATGGAAGGAAACTTAAGTTAGGATTTATACACAAGTAGTTAAGTGCATAATCTACCACCTAAACTTAAGGAAATGATGGAACAAGTTGAAAAACTAAGTAAGGACCCCTTAGGACCAACATGAACAGATCTGGAACGTGGGTAAATGAGGCCTAAAAATATGATAAAAGTGAAAGAACAAAGTGAAAAGATTAACCAAAGCAAGTATGATTAGCATACAAAGCCTAAAACTCAAAACCGGGCCTAAAACTCTCAAAACAAGCTTAGAACTCTAAGATGGGCCCTCAATAAAAATCTGACCAGCAACTTAAAGTACCAAGAGAAGTTTTTTTGAAGCTCATAAGAAATCCACCTAAGGCCCCATAAGCCCACCAAAGTCATTAACTTTAGTTTGAACCAAAAACAAGCCCATTTGACAACTTAAGCCCACAAAAAGGCCCAAGAAGTGGTTGTTAGCCTTAGGAATATAAATCAAAGTTGTAAATCTGATCTCAAGGAGTATTTTGAGCTTAGGATAAAATCTAAAGACCAAGCCCAAAGAATTTCTTAAGTTATTTAAAAGCCCATTTACCAAACAAGGCCCAAAAACATTCCAACACATGAGGAACGCTACTGTTCTAACCCATGGACAGAATTGTAAACCTCATTTCCAAAATCTAACCTTACCACGTTAAAGTACACTCGAAAATGATGAAGATTGACTGTAAGATCATAAAAATCAGATTTAAAACGAAAAAGTTATATGTGATTGAACTTTAGATAAAAACCGGAAAAAATTTCAAAAACTAGTCAAGAGTATAACTTAAGGAAAACTTACATAGTTTCTTAAGTTTGTTTCAATTCCTTATAAAAATTATTTCAATGACTAGGGGATGACTTGCCTCCAGACTATTTTGATTGAACCACATGGTAGAGTGAGTAAATTCCTGATGACTCTTTACTTGATTATGCTTGTAGAAATAGATGCACCTAAACTTATATATATGAATTTGGATGCTTGTGGGATATGGGAGATGCATGTGTATGAATTTGTTGATGAATGTGATGACTTGTTAATTATATATTAATGGGAATTGTTTCTATGAATATATACATGTGAATTGTATGGAATGAAACTGGTTGATCACCCTAAAAATCAAGTTAATTACTTACATGATTAAGAACTCAAAATGAATCATGCACTCCCCATATTGTATACGGATAACACCGACTGCCGCTTCACGCAGAAGATGGGAAGGGACTCACAGGAATACGAGTTTCCTGCAGGATTGGGCACTAGCTACGCCAGTATATATATTGAGTCTCTGTCTTAAGTGATGGGCTTACTAGGCGCCGGGAGACACCAACCGTCGGCGAGGGGCCGAGTCTTGTGGCTTCTGCTTAGGGCGTGTGTTTGTGGACTGCAGGGGCCACCATACCGCTAGACTTAGGATTTTAAAAGATATGATTTGATTTTAGTAAAGGAAGTATATATATATATATATATATGTAGAGTTTTGTTTTGGTATGAGCACGATAGTGCAAATGAAATAAAACCTAAGGTCTAGAACCCAGATTTTGGTTTGGGTCGGTTAATTATCTCCAAACCCCGACTTCAAGGGGCGTAATTCTGAGTCGTATGCGGTTCCTAGGTCACTGCATGCGTTGTTTGGCATACTGGTTGTTTATGCATTCATATGATTGTACATATAATAAATTTCTGCTATGTGGTATTGACGAGGGCATTTGTCTCACTAAGCGTAAGCTTACACCCCTATAGATTTTTGTTGATGCAGGAGAACCTCTTCGTCAATCCAGGCCGAGGCATGCCCGTGGTAAGTCTCGTGTAGAGACGGGTTGGAGCGATCAGAGAGCGAAGAGGACATTTTGTAATAGATTATAGATAATTAAATACTTTTATGTTTTTGTGCACAACTTAGATTTTATGCAGTTCCGTTATGAACTGCATTTGTTTGTAATATTATTTTGGTGTGGGTCTCACGAGCCCACACAATTAGTTAAATTATAATATAGAAGAAATTTTAGTTTAATTTGCTCTATATTACTAGTCTATGGGCCTAGTAGTAACGTAGAGTGGAAGGAGCCTTGTGTGTCATATGAAAGGCCTATGATCAGCAAGGGGGTTCATAATATACCTTTATACGGTACATGATGACCTATCACGACAACGATACTGTTGGGTCGTTATACTATGTGCCAAGAGGGGAAGAAGAAGACCAAGGTTTGAGGGTAAATCTTCAATAACCTTAAGGAATTGATGGATAGCTAACCTCTAAACCTCTCTCTCATGCTCATCACAAAGGCCTCTAATCTCTGACCAGGAGGATTATCTCTCATTAACCTACTGAAGATGAGCTCCTATATGCGGAAGAGCTATGGATGAACTCTTTAAAGTACCAGCTCAAACATACTCTACTCTACCCAAGCCTTTACCCAATTGCCAACTTGCCAAATGCTGAGGCTAACCTACTAAGTGCTAAGTCCAAAGCTAGTATATGCTAAGCCTTTCTCTTTCAGCCTCTAAAGCTACCAAATGTTGAGGTTGACCTACCGAGCACCTAGGCCAAGGTCACTACACGTCAAGCTCTACTCTTCTAATGTATAGAACTACAACATCATTCAATCACCTCAGTAGCTTCAAGCATAGATTAGTCCCAGCAACCCTAGCATCATTTTAGCCTAAATACAACACCCCAAGATCTCTAACTATGTAGCTTGTGATAGGGCACCACCTTTCCCTTATTTTTCTAACAATTACACTATATTCCTTTTCGTCATTTGTTATATTTACCCTTTTTCGTACATACTAAGAATCTCTTTTTTACATTGTCTTTTATGTAATTTTCCATTATTGTATTGTTACTCTAAAAGACTTACTATAAATAGTCCTTTTTACTGTACCCAAGATCATCTTACACTTGACAGATATTGAATAAACTTGTTTTTGCAAGATACTCTTCTCCGAGTACATTTCTTCTACACTCTTATCTAATCTTACCAAGTAGCTCAAGATTACTAGCAAGTGGACCATAGTATTTACCTTATGAGTCATATCAAGCAAAGTACTAAGTCCTATCGTGTTTTTTGGTGCATCATATCCTCTAAGTAACTTCATAGAAGCTACTATATTTGTTGACTTTACATTCCTTCATTCTTTGATACCTTGAAGGATCTACTTGGTTACAGCTTCTATGATAAGTCCTAGTGATCAAGTAGCTCCTAGGCACATCATGCATTGACATCATTGAGATGAAAGAAGGGGATGAAGGCAATTATTAAGACATGTTGTGTATGGTACACACCATGTACACCATTAATTGTGAACCTATGATGTATGTGTGATTCCTCAAGGCATGTACACGGCATATGTTTAAACAATTGGAGCCTTGTGTTTTCAAACCTACCTAATACGTTGCATACTAATCAAGCACAATTTTATATACCATGTATGATATTTCTACGCCAAGAATATACATATTGTGATTACATGTGCTCTCAATGTTTTGTTTATTCTTGCTATTTTATTAAGCTTACATAATTTGGTAATTATGTCCTTTTGTCTCAAAGGTTTTCTATATAAATATGTATACATATTTGCATGAATAGAACTTTTGATCTTTGATAATATTGAATTCCTTTTGAGAGAGAATTACATCTCTTTGCTTTGGTTCTATTGAGAACTTTTCAACTCAGCAAGAATCCTATTCTTATTGAATACTTCATCATACTGATGTTATTTGGTTGTTATAATTCACCAAGTTAAGGTCCTATACCAAGGTTTATGAATTTTCTTAATCAAAGGACTTAGGTCAATACTATGACTTTATGCCAAAGTTAGGATACTTAACGCTAGGGTTAAGTTCAATCATGCCTCTAATTCTACACTAGATTTCTCGATGGGTCAAGGTTTATTTATTAATTCTTTAAGATCTGAGATTTTATGCTAGCTATCTCACACCATAAACATAATCCTATCTTTAAGAAAACACTATGTTTTGCAAGAGAAACTTAGGATTTACCCATAAAACAACATAGATAATCAAGGGAAAATTTGAAGAAAACATGTAAATTATGGGAAATTGGAGGAAGCCACTAGTTGTGGTTGATATGTAGGTATAGGATGGAGCTAAAGTGAAGGGGCTTTAGGATCTAAAGTTGGGGCCAAAGGGGAGCCTTTCCAACAAAGTGCCATGGTTGATAGCCACCAGAGCTCTAAGCATTAGTATGGTTCAATTTCCATCCAATTTTGTAATTTTATTAAAAATAGCAAATCTTTTCCAATAATTATGAAAATTATATCTTACTAGTATAATTCAACATAGTAATTTTTCATGCATGTAATTTAAAGTGTGTATAGTAGGTTCTTAAGAAATGAGTCCCTCTAGAACTGAATTCAAGTTGATAATTAAATCCCATAATGATGTAGTTTCAAGTTGATTTTAGATTTGTAAACTCCAAACAGGTAATCAAGTTTATATGTCAATTTTAGGTTTGCCGAAGGTTTATTTTTTATTTAATTAGTTTCCTTACATCTAGCAATTTTTAGGAAGTTCTAGCATAAATGGAAGTATTTGATTTTCTTATGATTATATGAAGATGATGAATAGTTCATGTTTTAAGAACTTGATTGAGATGTTAGAAATTGTTATTATTAAATTTTGCAAATGAAGATGAGTTTTGTTTAAGTAATGATAGTCATGATATTAATATGTGAATTTAGCTAAAATAATTTAATAGCATGATTGGAGTACGATTGTGGGTAATTTTGGAATGCTTAGTAAGGTCTTGTAAGTTGATGTTAGCACTATACTTAATCTTGTTAGTTCGGTAAGTAGATGAAATGTAATGTTTTGAAGTTAGTTAAATGCCAATAAAGAGTAATTTTGAGTATATAAACCCATAATATTGATTAAGAATGTATTGAAAGGTCATTTAGCAATTTTATTTGCTAGACAAACTTAAGTTTATAATATATTTGCACAGTGCCTTTAATGAATATTGTACTTGTATACAGCATGAGGCACTTTAAAAAGAAACAAGTATACTAGGAATGTAGAAACTAACCAAGTAAACTTAGAAGGTAAATTTTATGAACCTTATGTTGTATACCATATCTACAATGATTTATTGAAGCACGATTAGGTACTCTTGCATAAGTGGATTGATCCTTAAGTTTGTTTACAGGTTTGGTGGTAAGATTTCATTTTATCTAAGTGAAAATTTTTCAATATTGAGATTGTTTATGGTGTATTATGGCCGAAAATGTAGACAATGCAGTTGTTGGTTGGTGAAACATGTATAATTACTTATTGTGATCTTTATATGTGACCATATAATAAGTTGTGAATGAAAGCTCAACGTGATGTCTAACTATGATTTGATTGTAACATGTTGATGTTTAACTTTCTTTGGTTATATCAACTTCAAATTGCATCAATGATGCGTATATCCCTTTGGAATAATGAGAACATTGTTTAATCTACCTTTGATCTAAATTTAGAAGCTAACTAGTTACTCTCATAGCATGACATTACATGATGCTACATATACATTTACCACTTAAGTGATAAGTATTAACAGTTGGTGTGTAGACAATAGTGACTTGAGGGTTATGATTGATTTGTAATATAATTTCTTAAGCAGGCTAATCTTAATTGGTGATAAGCATGCTTGTATACCATAGTATTATGATTTGCTAATGTGGAAATTAGGTGTATGCATTTGTGGTTGATAACATATATACCTAAATGGTAATCTAACATGTGTACAATGCTGTAGATAATACATATGCTCATATTCTTATGCCTTTACAGTTGATAATACATACAACTAAGTGGTAGTCCAGCATATTTACCTATGTGTAACGTATGAGTTCATATGAGACAGTTGGCACATATGTCTATGTAGTCGATAGCATGTAAGATGGCTTGATTGGAACATGTGATTTGTTAAGAATTTCCTAGAAAACAAAGTTGGTATAAGAGATCATCTAGTATCATAATTAATCTTGAGCATAGGTAGCTTTTGGAAATCCCCATTAAGAAGCTAGGAAATGGGTGTTACCCTAATAATCATCACATAGCATATTGCATCTCTTTAATGATATTGATCATTGGGTATGTTATGTGAATTGTTGTTCCATTACAACTACTTATTTAACTTGAACTATTAAGTTCTGTTGTATGTGCATTTAATATGTGTTACTCACTTTGCTCTATAAAGAGTCAAGGGATTGGTATTTACAAACCTTAGGTAAAGGTAAAGACCATGAATGTAGCCAATTTGTCTTTTAGGAAGATTCTAAGGGCATTAGATACCTAATAAAAAATTTTAGGTTCTTAGTTGTGGCATGTGATATATTTTTTATTATTTTGCACCTTGGATGTGTTTTCTTGTAAAGGTTTATGAAAAAGGTGTTTGTAAATATCTTAAGAGAAGTACAGATATCCTTAAAACCCATTTAAGCAATTTTGGCCTAGTAGAACTTTAACCATATGGTGATAGGCTAGTAAGAGTTTCACCCTTAATGTAAAGTTAAAATGTTGACCCTAAAATTTATAATGTCTATAAAGAAAGGAAAAAAGTTAAGTACGTTATTTTAGGTAAGTTAGAAGATTAAGGTGTAAAGCTAGAAGGTACAAAGAATAGGGTAAAATGTTGAACTTATCATTCAAAATAAGTTATGAGGCTAAGTTGTAAGATCAAGAGGTATCTAAAACTAGGTTGAATGTTGAACTTCTTGTTTTAAGGAACTTAGAATGTTGCACAAAAAATTTAAAAGGTT
Source organism: Lumnitzera littorea (assembly GCA_024138015.1). Lineage (NCBI taxonomy): Eukaryota > Viridiplantae > Streptophyta > Magnoliopsida > Myrtales > Combretaceae > Lumnitzera > Lumnitzera littorea. The sequence goes on along the minus strand of JAMXBB010000012.1, from coordinate 81,171,807 downwards.
AGCTACAACAAGTTAAAACTCAAACATAGAAAGTTAGAACCCAAACTTAGAAGGTAACACTATATAAGTAGGTGATTGAAATTCAAAGTTAATGGTTCTAACTATGATATGGGTGAAATATTGGAGCAAACATAATATATGTTTGAATCATGATTTCTACATTCCAAATGCTAATGTTTGAATTTCTAGTAGCATTGTTTTTAGTTTAGGGGCAGCATAACAATATTCCTTTAAGTACCATGATTTCAATTGTATAGGTTAAGCTAACACTTAAAAGGTAGGTATCAAGCCTAAATTTTTAGTTTTATTTTTTCTATGCTGATTAATATTAAACTCTACTCATTTAATATTAACACTCGACTAAGGATCAAGGAAAATTTAGTTTCCTTTAAATTTTGAAACAATTTTGGATTTGCCACTCAATTGAGGTGAGGAAAAGAGTTAATTTATAACCAATTAGGTGAATTAATTATGACATAGCTACTAAACTACAAGAAATCCAATTTTTTTTTTTCTTAAAAAAGAACAAATGGTTTTAAAAGCTGGAGATTTTGAATTTGGAAGCTAACCTATTAAACCTAAGTAAGTACCACTTTAACCTTCCAAATTTAGATTTATTTTTCAAAATATCTGTAGACTCTGTAAATTTAACCTTCTAAACATGGTGTCAGACTCCAGTATTGTAGATATTTTCCTAAGTCAACATGACTACATAAAATGAAAACTAACTAAAATTTTAAACTTGAAACATAAAAAGAACTTGAAAGGCCCTATTATACGATTTAGAGACCTTAATCATACAAGAAAACCCCAATCCCTACATAAGCATATTTTTAAAAATGTAAACCTATACTTAATAGAAATCGTAAATATCAAATCATAAAAAAATTTTAAAACTCTATAAAATTATCTTAATGCTTAAAAAGTCATAAATTAATAAAATTATCAATAATTTTGTGAAATCATATAAAATTGATAACGAACGAATGAAGGATTATTTCAAGTAATAATAAACAACAAAACTAAGCTAGTTAAAGGAATAAATTAATAAATTTACAAAAATTATTTTACTTATGTACATAAGTAGCCCCACAAGATGTATATATATATATATATATAAATTTATTATTAAGCAATTTCCTTCTCTTTTCTTAATCATCATATGACATATATATATATATGTTGCATAATAAAGTGATGTTCCTAAATAATTAAGCCAATTAAACCTTAAGCTCCTAAGTGTAAGTTAATTATTCTCGAGTTGGTTAAAAACCTTAAAACATATATAAACTAACTCGAACCTTAAAAAATAAGATGATCAAGGACTTATGACCCTAAATAAATAATTAAAAATATCATTTCAATAAATTTTATTCAACTCTCAAAAACTCTAAAATTTCTTAAGACGTAAATCACAACCTACAAATTAATTTGTGAACTAAACCCTAAAAGAATTTCATATAAGATAATTTCCTTATTTTCACTTATAAGCTATGTTACATAAGGATAAGTTGTAAACTCTACTTTTTAGCAAACTTGTGATTTAACTAAGAGTACTTTCCAAATGTTCCCAAGGATAAACTAAGCTAAGAATTCAAGTTTGCATTTAAAAACAAATTTAATTTTCCAATTCAAAAGTCTATTATCAATAAAACATGACTACAAGAACCATGGACTTTGAGTCACTCAAAACCTTAAACCCTAAAACAATTAAGGACTTATAACCCTAAGCGAGTAATTGATAATTTAATTTGAATAATTTTATTCAAATTCTAGAAATTTTTATAATTTTATAAGAATTAAATCATAACATACAAATCAATTTAAGAAACAAACTCCAAAAGAATTTCATATAAGACAATCTTCTTATCTTCATGAATAAGACTTGTGCACATGAATAAGTAAACCAACCAATCACCCTAAATAACTTATCAATTGAAAGTTAGAATCATTTATCAATTAATAACTTATCAAAAACTAGTGATAAGACATTTTCGTTATCATCCCTTCACTTATACTATATATGAACAAGTTATCACATTATTTTATGTGTTCAACTTTTAATTAAGTAACAATACAACTCAATGCCCAAAGAGAACACCCTATGGCCAGTTGGGAAAAGAGCCTAAGGGAGGTCATGCCTTGTTAACTTTCAATCACTCAATTGTCTTACACATCTACTATTTACCCCTTAATGCTTACATTATCTAGTCTTGTAAAAAAGTTAGCATTTATAAATACTAAAAGACAATCAATTAAAGCTTCTTGCACATACTTCTTCTCCCATTCAAAAATCTGCCACTCTCTCCCTCTTTCACTTTTATTTTCACTTCCTTTTCTCTCACTTTAAACACAAATCAAAAGAAGAAACCTAACCTTACAAAACACCACATTGCCGCCACCCTTTTTGCTTCATAACTCATGGCACAAAAGCTTGATTTTGTTGCCTCCTTTTGTCAATTTCAAAAACCACTTTTAGGAACCTTAGAATATCTCAAAAAACCCACTTCAAAGATTAAGACCTTAGCTTTCAAAAGAACTTGCAAGAAGAGGAAGAAAGACAATGAGCTAAGAGGATACTTAGTTGCATCACCACCTTGTTTTCGCTTTGAGGACGAATAAGTTGTTTCTTTGTATTAGTGGTTTAGTATTACATGTTAGGATACCATGTTTTCATAAAGATATTAGCATGATCATAAGATGATAAAATAGCTAGACTATCTTAAGAAGTGAGCTTGTGATCCCCTTTACATGAAAGTTGAAATATGAGCATCCTAAGTTAATATTATGTAAAGATATATGTTTAACACTTAGAATGAAAGATTTTAAGTTAAGAAAATCATGAAATCTGTACATGCACGAGGAGACATCATGCTAGACGTGGAGTGTATGTGAGCCATTTAGATGTTATTTACATTTCTATTAAGTTAAAGATGCTTAAACCTAACCTTATGTAAAGAAAAATCCATTACATGAAGCTTTTATGAAGAAACCAACCTCGTGAGATATGAACTATGATATGGAAGTTGTGATAAGTATGAGATCTACTATTTTCATGTAAAGTATGAGCTAAGTAATCATCCCATGGAAGAGAATTTAAGTTAAGATTTGAATATAAGTAACCTAGATTCATGATTTAACCCTTAAACTTAAGGAAATGATAAAACAAGTTAAAAAACCAAGTGAGAACCCCTTGGATTCATCACGACCAAATCTGAAACATAAGTAAAAGCCACTTAAAAATATGATAAAACTAAGTGAACAAAGTGAGAAGATCAACCAAAGCAAGTATAGCAAGAATACAAAGCCTAAAACTCAAAACCGAGCCCAAAACTCTCAAAACAAGCCTAGAACTCTAAGTTAGGCCTTCATTAAAATTCTGACCAGCACTTTCAAATATTAAGAAAGGTTGTTTTGAAGCCCACAAGAAGCCTACCTAAGACTCTATAAGCCCAATAAAGTCACTAACTTTAGTTTGAATAAAAAACAAGCCCATTTAATGACTTAAACCCACATAAAAGCCCAAGGAGTTGTTGTTAGCACCAAGAGTGTAAACTAAAGTTGGAAGTCTAACCTTAAGGAGTATTTTAAGTTTAGAATAAAGTCCTAAGCCCAAGCCTAAAGAATTTCCCAAGTTACCAAAAAGCTCATTAACTAAACAAAACCAAAAGTGCTCTAAATCATGAGGATAGCTACTGTTCTAACCTATGGGCAATTTTACATGCCTCATCACGAAAATATAACCTCACCGCATTAAAGTACACTTGAAAACAATGAAGATTGACTATAAGATTATAAAAATCAGATTTAAAATGAGAAAGTTATACGCAATTAAACTTTTAAGTAAAACTGGGAAAAATTATGAAACCAAGTCAAAAGTATAGCTCAAAGAGTTCTAGCTTAGTTTTCTAAGTTTTATTTCAAATCCTTATAGTATCATGTTTGTGATGTCCATGGGACTCGGCTTTCGAAGGCGACCTAACCCTGAATTCCTTTAATTAACCCGCATGGCTGAGTAGCTAAATTTTCGATGACTCTTTACTTGATTTTGCCTGTAGAATAGATGTACCTAAACTTATATATATATAAATTTGGATGCTTGTGGGATATGGGAAATGCATGTGTATGAAATTGTGAACTGAATGCTATGACTTGTTAATTATATAATAATGGGAATTGTTGTGATAAATTTATTCATGTGATTGTATGGAATGAAATTGTTTGATCACCTTGAAAAATCAAATTAACTATCTATATGATTAAGAACTAAGATGAATCATACATTTCCCATAATTGCATTTGGATAACACCGACTGCTGCTTCACACAAAAGATGAGAAGGGACTCATAGGAGGATGGGCTTTCTGCAGGATTGGGTACTAGCTATGTCATCATTTTTATTGAGTATCTATCCTAAGCTAATGGGCTTACTAGGCACCTAGAGATGCCAACCGTCGGTGAGGGGCCGTATCTTGTGTCTTCTACTTAGGGCATGTGTTTGTAGACTGCAGGGGCCACCACACTGTTAAACTTGGGATTTTGAAAATACGATTTGTTGTTTGGAAAGAAAGTATATTATATACAATCTACGTATATATATATATACATATATATATGGTTTTGTTTTAACTTAAGCACAATAGTGCAAATGAATTAAAACCTAAGGTCTAGAACCCAAATTTCGATTTGGGTCAATTAATTATCTCTAAACCTCGACTATAAGGGGCGTAATTCTAAATTGTATGCAGTTCTTAGGCCACTGTATGCATTGTTTAGCAGACTGATTGTTCATGCATTCATATGATTGTGTATCTAATAAATTTCTGCCATGTGGTACTGACGAGGGTATTTATCTCACTAAGCGTCAGCTTATACCCCAACAGTTCTTTTCCTTGCAGGTTAATCGATAGTTAGGACAGGGATAGGAACTAAGTACAGAGTGCTACCATTGAATAAGTATGATGGAAAGCTTGTGTAGTTAATTCGGAATGCTCTAGAAAATGACTAATATCTCAATTAAGTTTAGTATCTCTAGTAAGTTTAGAACTTTTTTGGAATTATCAATCTTCTTTCACTATTTTGGTAGGGAATACTGATTCTCTACGGTTATGAGGAACTATGGAATAATGGATATCCATAGTTATTTATATTATATATTGGGTTAGTGAACTAAAATTAAAGACTTAGCGAATAACTGTTTAGAGTCTTACAATCTCTAACTTGTAAGGCGATTTTCTTATCATAGGTGCATACGCGATATGGAAATTCTAGGTAATACTACTAGGCCCCTCTTAAGGTTACTATAATATCCATTTGTCAGAAAGTAAATATATATTTAGTTTTTTTTCATAAGTAAAGAAGAAAATATCTTATTTAGTTATGAAAGAGGAAAAATTGGAGAAGAAAATCTATTTATTTACAAAAGGGAGAAAATAGAAGTTTTCCATATTTTAAGCCATCCCATAGTTTCCTACATCTACCTACATACCCGCTATTCGTAATGAAACCTTCAAAGTTCATTTTTATGCCACTTTAGTATGTTAGTTTAGTTTAATTTTGAAAATAGTCAAGTTTACGTTCTCATCCATTTGATTTTTTGTTTAACAAAAGTATAAAAGAAATAGCTAATATTTTAATTTTTCTAGAAAAAAAAAACTCAAAGAAGCACTAATTTTAGAAAGGTGTTTATTATTATTTTTTTTTTTTAAAAAACATTTTTAGGTGATAAAACATCTAATTTATCTTATTGACTTATTTATTCATTTTAAATGGGACAAAAAAATTTTGAAAAGAAAAATAAAGAAAAGGATTTTAGTAAAAAGAAGGGAAAATCTTTTCATTTTTTTAATTTAGGATAAAGTAAACCTTTCTAAAATTTGGGGAAATTACCTTCTTCTTATTCTTCTTCTTTTTCTTTTTTAAAATAAAACTTACGTAAAAGAAATAAATAAAATAATAGAACAAACTAAAAGAAAACAAAACATGGGTTAAACTTCGGCATTGGGCTGGAGGTGTGGGTTAGACTTAGGTTTGGAGTGAGTTTAGATCAAGTAAACAAGCCAAAGGTCAAATTTACATCAAGCGGCACATGTAATGCACATGGGTTGAGCTAGGGGGTGGTAATAGGTAATGACTAATATTTCCTAAGTAATTCCAAGCACCCTAACAAGTGGGGGAAAAAAATTTCATGTGCTTTTTGAGAAAAGTGGGTTTATAATTAATGCGATGGGAAAAAGTGATGTTTTAGTGGTGGTTGGAGCTAGGTTAGTTGGGGATGGTGGTTTGCAAGCCATGTGGTGGTTATTAGAGGTAAAGAAAGGGTATGGATAAGGACTTTAAGGGGTGGTAACCTTAATGGTAGTGGTGGTGGTTTGAGGAGACAACCATTCGAAAGTAATGGTTTATTGGGTTATTGAGGGTTCAAAAACCTTAAGTGGTGGGTCGAGCTTCTAAAGACCATGGCCAAGCAAGAGAGTAATGGTAGTCAAAAGATAAGAGCTTGAGGAAAATCACTTTAGCTGTGGTTTTTCTTGAGGAGAATCATGAGATCTTCATGATTCCAATATTTATTTGTTGGAATCATGAGAGGATCAAAGAAAAATAAGGGAGAAGTGGTCCAATCAAAGGGGAAAAGCGTGTAAGTCTAAGAGCTTCAATGGTAAAAAAACCACTAAAAATATGGCACGTATTACATGTGAGACATATCCTAATTGCCTCTTGACACGTATCTAAGTGGGGTTATGAAAACAAAATGCACAAATATGCACTAATTCAAGGATCAAACTCAAAACCGCATGTGTATATGCATGAGTTCTTTCCATGGCTTATACCTTGTCTATATATGTAAACAAAGTGCATATATGAACTAGACATAGCTAGGGCTAAGCTTGAATTATTTATTCTAAGGCCAAAATGCCTAAACCCTTATTATTCTAATATTTTATCAATCTAATCTATTCTAACATCTTAAGAATTTTTATTCTCAATTTTTTGTATTTTTCTAAATTTTATAAATTTTTGTATCTTATTTTTCGATTTTTTTGTACTTTTTTTGAATTTTCTAAATTTTCTAAATTTTCAATTTTTATGAATTTTTTATATTTTCTAAATTTTTTATTTTTTTGTTGCTAAAACCTTTTTTTTATTTTAAGATTATAGGAGGGCAAAAATTAGGTGTCTATGGCTATCCTTTTTATGGTAAAGTTTGAGCCAAACTTTACTAGAAAGATAAAGAGAGACACCATTTTCATCCTGAGACTATCAAAGATTTAGGGAAGGTGGGTAGAAAGTTCCCATAAAAGGAGGGCTCTCACCAAAGATCTTTTAAGATTAGACTTTTAAACAAGCCAACTACCCTAAACTAAGTAGAGCTCTTTTTGCAAGAGTGATGTGAATAACTTATCTAGAGGGGTGAAAATGGCTCCTTCATGAGTTAACTTACCATAGGAAGTAGCTCAAGCTCCTTTAGATGAGCTAACAATCCTAAACAAGAAGGTAATACTGAAGATTGTATGGGGTTTAGAAAGGACTATTTGACGAGCTAATATACCCTAGGAATGGCTAAGGCTCCTTTACATGAGCTAACAATTCTAAAGAGGAAGGCAGCATTGAAGACCATATGGGGGTTGAAAAGGGCTCCTTGATAAGCTAAATTACCCTAAGAAGGGTTTGGACTCTTTGGACAAGCTAACAATCCTAAAAGGAGGAGAATAGAGCTAAAGGTTATCTTAAGGGGAGGAAAAGATTCCTTGATGAGCTAACTTACCCTTAGAAGGGCTTAGGCTCCTTAGGATGATCTTACAATCTTAGAGAGGAAGGTAGTATTGAAGAATATATGGGGGCTAGAAAGGGCATCTTGATGAGCTAATATACCCTATGAAGGGCTCTGACTCCTTTAAACGAGCTAACAATCCTAAAGAGAAGAGGATAGGACTAAAGGCTATCTTAAGGGGTAGAAATGGCTCCTTGATGAGCTAACATACCTTAAGAAGCTCGGGCTTCTTTTGGATGAGCTAAAAATCCTAAAAAGGTAAAAATAGTATTGAAGAGTCGAAAAGGGCTCCTTAATGAGCTAACTCATCCTAAGAAGGGTTTGAGTGCTTTTGGATAGCTAACAATCCTAAAAGGGTAAAGATAGTACTAATAGAAGAGAGAAACCTTTAGTATTTTTGTTATTCAAGGAAAGGAATCTAATTAAAACAATTGTTATAACAAGGTATTTATACCCAAGAGCTTAGAGTTACACTTTAATATACAAAATTACTAAAAAGAGTAAAATATAAATATAAAAATGTATACAAAAGAGAAAGGAGATCCGTATAATTCTTCTGGAAAGAGAATATCTACTATCAGTTTGTACAGTTGTAGTTCATGAGATACATGTCTTCAAGAAATAGTTATGGGATTTTATACACGACGACTGTTAACGATTTTTTATGAGGTCAACAGTAGTAGGGCTTATGGATAGCTTAGCATCATTACCTTAGCATGATTGTACTCGTAATGAAGTGAAGTATGTGAGTAGGTCAACATAGTAAGTCATAGTTTCTCAGGCAAGTCAGCTTGATCTTTCGCTTATATAAAGAGGAGGCTGAACTCATGATAGCTCGAATGCATGGCAAGATCAACTCGACATAATAGGTCAGCTTATTTTGGAGTTAGGTAATGGGTAAGAATTCGATGGACTACGTTAGCTAAGCTGATAACTAAGGAGCAGGTGCAAGGACTTAGAGGCTGATTCCTATTAGATACTGTGATGAAAGTCCAGTAAACTCGAAGTGCAAAGTATAGCATCTCATGCCAATCTTTATAAGTGATAGCTACCTTTCCAATGATTCTTTTGATGTTTTTTTAGTTGCTTCTACTGCCCCATTCATTTGAGGTCAATGTTGGGTAGAATTCCTATTATTGATCCTAAATTGTTAGCATAAGGATGTCATGAGTGAATTGTTGAGATTTGTGCCATTGTCAATGATGGTTGTTTTAGGAGTTGTATACCAAGCAATGATGTCTTTCTTGATGAAATTGACTATCAATCCTTTGGTTACATTAGTATATGAGGCGAGTATAACCCATTTCATGAAATAGTCTTTTTGATGAAATTGATTGCTACTGCTTTAGTTACATTGGTATATGAAGTGGCTTCAACCCATTTAGTAAAATAGTCAATTGTGGCTAATATGAAATGATGTCCCTTGGAAGCCTTTGAAGTAATTAGCCCAATTATGTTAATTCCCTACATGGAGATTAGCCATGGCGCTAATAATGTATGAAGCTCTTAGGGAGGTGCATTTACCTTATTGGCAAAAATTTGATACAAGTGGCAGTACCTTATGTGCTTGATGCAGTCTGATTCCATAATCAACTAATAATAGCCCATTCTCATGATCTTTGGAGCTAGCATGTACTCATTCATGTGAGAACCACATGTCTCTTCATGTACTTCTTTCATAAGGGCTTTTGCTTCCTCTTCATCCACACACCTAAGTAATGTGGTGTCAAAGGACCTCCAATAAAGAGTAGATTAGCTATGAAGGCAGTGGCTAGTGAGTTTTCTAAGGGTCTTTCGATCCTTTTTGTTAGCTTCTTCAAGATACTTGCCACTCTACAGGTAAGTTTTAATGTCATGATGCCAATGTTCTTTCTCTTGGATACTTTTAGCTGTTAAATAGCAGGCCAAATGCTCTTTGACTTCTATCCTTAGTGGTTGATTCTTATCCCTTTTGAAATGTGCATCATGGAGACTGATGTAGCTTAAGTGTCTGCACGAATTTTGAGTTCTAAATACATATGTAAACAAAATATGCCCACATCTTTCTACTAACTAGATTAAATGTCAATGGTAAGGTACCAGTTTAGGGTTTTTCATCTTGTATTCTTATAATGTTTGGATAATAATTAATGAAGAATCTCTAGAGACCCTAAACTTACATACTGCCATACTTAAAGCCATCTTAAGACCTAAGATACATGCTTTATATTCTATAATGCGATTAGTGTATTGGAATTCTAATCTTGCTATAATAGGAAACTAGTTACCTTTTAGGGATATAAGAACTTCACCAATTCTACATCTATATACATTAGCAACCCCATTAAAGTACATCTTCCAACTAGTTTAGGACCTTAATTCTTCATTTGATTCAGCCATTAATATACCTCTATCTAGGCATTAAGCCAATAAGCATAAGGAAGGCCTTTCTGATACTAAATAGTCGGCTAGCCGATTGACTAAGGCTTTACCCTTTACTGAACTCTAGTTTACATATGTGAGGTCAAATTCTAATAATAGCATTTTCCACTTGGATATCCTTTCAATTAAAGCTAGTTTCTTAGCAAGATACCTCAAGGGATCGTGTCTTGTTAAGAGCTCAATAGAGTAATATAATACATACTGCTTGAGATGATACATGACCTAGATTAGTCCACACCATGTTTTCTCAATTTCTAAATATGTTTGTTCCCCTTTATTGAATTTCTTACTTAGATAGTAAATGACTCATTTTCTTCCTTCATCATCTTTTTACCACAACATGTATCCTATCAATTTGAGAAGAATAGTGAGATAAAGAAATAAGGGTCATCCATGTTTATGGGCTACTAAGATTGATGGATTTTCTAAGTATTCTTCAATTTTGGTGAAAGATTCTTCAGATTTTTCATCCTATCTTATGGCTGCTATCTTTTTGAGTAACTTAAACAATGGTCTATACTTATCGATCAATTGGGATATGTATTAAGTTATATAGTCTAATTCACCCAACAATCCTCTAACTTCTTTAAAGGTGCATGGATGAGACACATCTATCATCGCCTTTGCTTTATCAAGATCAACTTCAATGCCCCTTTGACTGATAATAGACCTTAGTAAGTTTCTTAAAGTGACCCCAAGGGCACATTTCTCTAGGTTGAACACTAATTAGTATTTTCCCAACCTGTTGACAAGTTTCCTTAATATCAATATGATTTTCTCCTTCCACAAACTTGGCAATGTAGCACATGTTGATAGTCAGTTTTTGTCCACCCATCTTATTAGTCTATTTGGCTGCCGATAGGCTATGTAATCCATATTCTTAGCAAATCATCGAGTAATTTACATTCTCGGCACTATACCAAGTAACAAAGATCTGCTGTAGATTTAAATTCAAATTCATGGTGAGAACAGTCATCATAAGCATGGTTATGTTACATAATTGTCTACTTTCCCTACATTTCAGGGAAGGTGTCTAATCAACAAGCTTCCATGTATCTCGACAATTATTCCAATAACTACTCCTTCAGGCATCATAATCTCTTATAAATACAGGAATGAAACTCTATAAGAGACATCTGATAACTCTTAACTTCTTTACTCTACCCTTCTCATTCCTGCTTACTAACTTAGGCATTAGAGTGGCCGCATCAAACTAGCCTCGGTACCAAGTATTTTTCTTATCCTTGCAAGATATATCCGACCCCTAAAATTCACCAATAACATTTAGCACTGTCTATTTTTCCTAAACATACCCCCATGGCTAAAACTAGAATGACCAAGAGTATAGGTACTAGCACTTCCTCCCCATACCTTCGACTCTTGCTTTCAAAAAAAATGACAAAGGCAAGCAACCGCAATAGGTGCACCATGCAGGCCCCTCACATCTCAACACCCTTGCTGCATTAAGCAAGCAATTCTAAATCAAAAAGAGGCCCTTTCTTCCAGCAATTTAGGAGGAAGTGATACTTCGGTACATCAAGCTGCTGCAGTTTGAAACTTATGATGAAACAAAGGATGCCGAAGATCACCTAGAGTGCTAACATACATTGGCCAAATTGTTATACAATGATGCCCTTTGAGCTGAAAAGCGCCTGTACAACATACCAAAGATTTGTTACCAAGATGTTTAAACCCCAGATTCATAGAAACATCAAAGTATATGTTGACAACATGATTGTGAAGAGTGTGAAGGAGGATCGGCATCTTGCTAACCTTAAGGAGACATTTGCTACATTGAGGAGATACAGCATGAAACTCAACTTACAGAGATGCATCTTTGGTCCAACATTAGGAAAGTTTTTAGGATACATGGTTGCTTGGCGCAACATTGAGGCCAACCTGAGAAAGATTAACGTGATAAGGAACATGAAATTAACTCGTACGATCAAGGAAGTATAGGAACTCACCAAGCATATAGCTACCCTTAATAGATTTGTATCGAGAAGCACTGATAGGTGTGCTGAATTCTTTAAAATCTTAAAGAATCTAAAAGAATTCAAGTAGCCTGATGATTGCGAGAGAGCTTTTAACGATCTCAAAGAATTCCTTACGTCACTACCAATACTCTCAACATCTATTTCAAGAGAGAATTTATATTTATATCATCGGTTAGTTACCAAGCTCTTTCTTCCATATTAGTCTGAATTGACAACAAAGAGCATCAACCTTTTTATTACATCAATCATGTTTTGCAAAGGCCAATGCTTCGATACACAAAAATTGAAAAATTTGTTTTAACAGTGGTTTTGTTAGCAAGGAAGTTGAAGTCGTATTTTGAAGCTCACCAGATCATAGTGCTTACTGATCAGCCATTGCGACAAGCATTGCAACAACATAACTCCTCTAGGAGGATGATGAAATGTGCCTTAAAGTTGAGTGCCCATGGTGTACAATACAAACCTAAAATGATACTAAAGGGTCAAGTGCTAGTAGACTTTGTAGCCAAGTCCACTGGTGAGGAAGATAGTGTGGAGTATGCTAAGAAACCTATCTAGTTACTTTATGTAGATGGTTCTTCGATGGAAGAAGGAAGTAGTGCAGGCCTTGTTCTTCAAAGCCCCCACAATGTCAAAGTTCATTATGCTTTAAAATTCAAATTCTCGACCAGCAATAATGAAGCAAAGTATGAAGCTTTGATTATCTAACTGAAATTGGCAAAAGAGATTGGCGCCGAGAAACTTAAAGTGTTCTCTATTTCACAATTGGTGGTGAATCAAGTTACAGGAAGTTATGCGGCAAGAGAAGAGAAGATGAGCAAGTACCTATTGGTGGTACGAACGCTCGTAGAAGAATTTCAATATTTCAATATCTACAAAATTTAGAGAAGCAAGAATATTGCTACTAATAAGTTGTCAAAATTAGCCAGTATGGCATTCCCCGAATTGAGCGACAAACCATTTGTTGAATTTCTTCTGTAGAAAAGTTTATGCATTCTTTCACAGAGTTGTGAGTTGGCTCCTTACCCAAGAGAAGAATCTTGGATGAATCCCCTAGTGGATTATTTGAGAGACGGTATTCTTCTAGATGACAAGAAAGGAGCATGAAGATTAGCTTACTAAGCTATGAACTATATGCTAAATGATGGTCAGCTATACAAATGTGGCATATCACAACCTTATCTTCGATACCTTCCTCCGAGAGATTCCTAAAGGGTGTTATTCAAGCTGTATGTGGGCGTATGCAATAACTACATAAAAGTGCTGACACTATATGTTTAAGCACTGCGACTCAACTATTATTGGCCAACCATGAGAAAAGATGCAAAGGAAGTTGTTCGACGCTATCCTTAGTGCTAAAAGCACAAGTCACCAAGTCATGCACCTACAACTGAGTTATATAACCAAACTAGTCCTTGGCCCTTTGCTTAATAAGGGCTAGATATTCTCAGACCCTTTCTAAAGTCTACCGCCTAGTGACAATTGATCATTATTGCTATGGATTACTTTACAAATGAGTAGAGGCTAAGGCAGTGGTGAAGATCACTAAGCAGAAAGTGGAAGCGTTTGTTTTCAATTCCATCATATCAAGGTTCGAAGTTCCTTATATGATATCATAGATAAGGCCTACAGTTTAACAACAACAAGTTCCGAGTATTTTGCAAGAAGTATGGCATTCACCTCAACTATACGTCTATAGCATACCCTCAAACGAATGGATAGGTTGAAATCGTAAACCTAAGATGAACTATCGAATGTTTTATGGGGGTACCGAATCACCTACAGAACTACAACTAGGGAGATGCCTTTAGGTTAGCATATGGCATGGAAGCTGTGTTGCCAATTGAGTTGGATTGACCAAATTTGCAAATGCAAAATTTCGACGTTATGGTTAATTAAGTTGGATTAATAGTGAATTTAGATACCATTGATGAAATCTAAGATATTGCAAATGCTAGAGTCACAGCATACTAGCATAGAGCAGCAAGGTATTACAATTAGAAAGTGAAGCACAAGGTTTTCCAATATGGAGATCTGGTTTGCTGAAAGATGAAAGCTACTGGCACGAGCAAGTCAAGGGAAGCTTAGTGAGAATTGGAAAGATCCTATCAAGATCTAGGAAGTTGTTGGCAAGGGGGCCTATCGACTAGAAAGGTTAGATGGATCTATCATCCCTCGAGCATGAAACGTTGAGAATTTGAAATTATATTTCAATTGATTTTTCGGATGACGTTCATCTCCACTTATTTATAAGGCAACAACCTACATACTTAGAAGATTACAATACTCTTTTATGAGAATTATGTTTAAAATCTCATTATGTTTCTTATTCTTTTTATGATTGCCAAGTTAATGAGTTATAGGCTACACAACAAATGAACTTACCTAAGTTCTAGCCTATTGTAGTTGTCAAACTACATAAATTAATCTTACAACCAAGAAATGCAGCTAGTTCACGCCTTAAACGACTAACGAACAATGTCTATTAAGATGCATGAATTGGGCGTATGAAATAAAATATGCTAAGAAATAATTAGGTATGTGAAATAAAACATGCCGAGAATTAGTTGGGCATGTGGAATAACTAAGAATTAATTTTGCATATGAAACAAAACATGCCAAGAAATAGTTGGGCATAAGAAATAAAACATGTTAGGAATTAGTTAGGTGTGTGAAATAAAACATGTGGAAAAATACTTAGCGTGAGAAACACAACATGTTAATGAACAAGAACGTGTGAAATAGAACACAAGGAATTCATGGTGCATGAAATAAAACATACTGAAAACAGTCATATGAAAGATATTTCATTCAATCAATGCAGTTACAAATGGACGGCCTATTATATGAAAAATATTTCCTTCAATCAATTACATATGAGGATGTAAGGTATAAAGAATACAAAGAAAATCCTATAGCCTCCTCTTAGAATCAATAGAAGTAATTCTTGGATCAAAGGCTAAGGCTTTCTCCGAGCAAGTTTCTTTCTCGGCACTTGAGCTCTCAGAGCCAGCAGATTTCTCTTTTTGTACATAAGGGATTTCTTTTAATAGATGCTCTTTGTCTTCCCCTAGATCCTCCACACAAGCTTCGTCATTACCCTCAATAATCTCAGCACCTGCCGCATTGTCATCCTCTTCATCAACACTATTGACTTTACCATCGACGTTGGTAAAGTCGAGGTAAGAGAGATCATAACCAAGGTAAAGCTTCAAGATCATCTCTTGCTACTTAGACCCCCTTCAACAACATCTTCCGTAGAAGTCTCTCATACTGTTGACTAAGAGTGACCATATCGAAGGCCTCTTCAACTGATGGTCCTCTCCTCAAAGTCTCCTCCAATTTGGCAACACGGCTCTGTAAGTTCGAGTTGTTGGTCTCAAACTCCTTAATTTGCATTCTGAGCTTATTTTCCTTATTGCTCATCATGGAAAGAGTTTGACCAAATCCCTAGCACTCTTCTTTCTTCCTCTATAGCTCCTCCTTTAGGCCTTAAAACTCTTTATACTACTCTTCCATTTAGGCCTTTAAGCTCGAGACTTCATCAGCAATAAAGGTATGCACCAACTTCTCAAGCGCACGGTCTTCTTGGAGCATTCTCACCTCTCTTTTGGCCCTTATCCTCATGTTCTCGACAATAGCAGTTTGGGCTTTAGATGCATTATATGCATGCTCAATTTTTTGCAATAATTTCATTTAATATGATGAGTACCCGAAATGACTCAACAAAATACATGAAGACTACTATAGATCTTACCTTTTTAGTCTACTTATCAACCTCATCTAAAGCGGTCAAAATGTAGCCACTCATTTGAAAAGGAAAATGAATATCAACAACTAAGTAAATTCAACAGTTATAAAGATGCGTATAGATACTCATGTCATATAACTTAGCCACAATATGGGCCTTATTGCAACCATCGACCCTATCGACATCCTTCTTGGTGATATCTCTATCCTTTAGAAGAACAATTCATTCCATCAAGGCCAAAGATTTCATCCTATCGCCTAAGGTCAAGTCAGTATCCCAAGCATTTTGGCCCCAACACAGGACAAGGTACTCACCAACCTCCTTGTTGGGGATGAATTTGGCACTGATGATGTCGAGAGCTTTGGAGCACATTGCCTCCTTCTTCCTCTTGTCCAAACCCTTAGACCTTTTAGCAGGGGGTTAGCATATAAGTTCCTTTCTCAATCTCTTATCAGCACTAAGCACTACCTCTAGCTCCAACAATGAACCCTTGACGGCGGTGGCATCCTCGGCTTCCCTATGGGGTTAGCTCTCTTGGCCTAACTTTCTCAACTTGACAAAAGGTTAAATATTTTTTACCAAAGGCTCTGCAGAATGTAGGACCTCGGTTAGTACTATTTTCTCGCCCTCCTTCCACTTATCGAATGGTTACGAAATCTTCTTCTATGCTACCACCTACTTGGCTAAGTTTTCATTTGCTATTTTCTTCATGTTAGTAGGTCGAGTGGTAGTTGCTAATATAGCTACCCTCTTGTCCACCTTTGATTTTTTGGCCTTTGCTTGGGCTAGTAGCTTGGCAAGATTTACCTCACTAGTACCGATATCTATAACATGAGCAAACAAGTTATTATTAACATGGGAAAAGAGTAAACTTACATTCTCTATACTAAGCAAGGATTAAAGGCGACAATTTTTCCCCCAAGTCATGAGAAGGGTTTTCCTCTTATGGTGATACTCAGCAGGGTGGTAACTCATTAGCAAACCTTCTTTCTTAGAAAAGATTAGATCTCCACTTTTATGACGCCGTATAATTCTCTCAGTGTCTTAGAAGAACATTTTGTTCTTCCTCCTTTCATGAATTTTCTTTGCTACTGCTGCATCATTCAACATCAGATCTATATCTTTAATGCAGATTGGCTCAGCCCATTAAGTCTAGAAGTCTAGCTCTTCATCAGATACTATTGACATGAATTTATCATGCCACTTGTAGATCTTAGACTCCAACCCATCCATGAACTTTTGCCCATGCCTTGCAATAGCAAGTACTACCCATCAGGTTGCCTCCTAATAGTGAAGAAAAACCAAAAAAATTGAGGCATAGCCCTGACTTCTCTTCACAAACTATCTCAAAAGCTGCTAGAAGCTATTATGTGTTGGGTGAGAACATACTTGATGCAACTCTAAAGTACTTAAAGCAACCCTCCACAAAAGCCAAAGAAGGGAAGCGTAACCTAAAATCTAAATATTTCAAGTATATATGGAATTCGCGCTCCCTTAGGAAACATACCCTCTCCTCCTCTCTTAGCCTCCTCTGATTCTACATTCTAGGAAGATCTTGCCAGTACTGGTTGTATCTTGTGACTTTGTCGGTAGAACTAGCAATCTCATTTGAAGAGTCACGGTAATAGGCTATGTTGTTGTATAAATATCTCGTTGAGGATTTCCCTTCTTCATCTTTGAGGTAATTATCCACAACAAGGGCATTTATCCAGGTGAGTTTATCCTACCTTTCCTCAATACTGTCGACAAAACTACTAGAAGAACACACCACCTCACCCCTTATTTAGGGAAGAGAAGTAGCCTCAATTTCCATTGCTTTGGAATCAAAGAGAACAAGTCAGCGAACGACATTACGAACCATACCTAAATGTTTATGAAGAATGATATCATAGAAGTTAAAGAGCTTGAGAATAAAGATGAGAAAGCAAGAAAATTTGTTTGTGATTTTGAGTAGAGATAAATTCTGATTTTGAAAAGTCCTTTAAATACAAATAGCTTATCCTCGTAACTGCAAATTTCTTTCTAACAGTAATGATGTGTTGATTTGATAGTGGTAAGAATTGTTTACGTGTGTTTTGAGACAAAAATCTAATGATTGACAACCCCCCAATAGTTATTAGGCCTGCGGTGTAATGATGACTGAAGCAACAGGTGTCATACTACATACATTTTTGTTTCTTGACAAGCAGGAATTTGAAAGTTGCAACTTCTCAATTAGGATGCTAACCACCTTACTGCCCATCTCGCTCGACATCTATAGAACTATACCCCACTTGGCCTCTAAAGCCTTATGTATTATTCCCTTTGTCAAATTCTCGAACACAAGGTTTAGAGGGCAAATTTTGATAATCAGTTTTTTTCTACCCATCTTGCTCATCTATTCGGCTGCCGATAAGCCATGTAATCCATATTTTTGGTAGATCGCTAAGTGATCTACATTCTCAACACTATGTTAAGTGACAAAGATTTCCTACTAATTTGAATTCATGTTCATGGTGCAAACAGTTATCACAAGCATGGTTATGTTACATAACTGTCTGCTCTCCCTATATTTTAGAGAAGGTATCTAATCAACAAGCTTCCATGTATCTCAATAGTTATTCTAATAACTACTCCTTCAAACATCACAATCTCCTATAAATATAGGAATGAAACTCTGTAAGAGACATCTAATAACTCTTGACTTCTTTACTCTACCCTTCTCATTCTTACTTACTAGCTTAGGCATTGGAGTGACCATACCAAACTAACCCCAATACCAAATATTTTTCGTATCTTTGCAAGATATTTTCAACCCCCAAAATTCACTAACATTGCCTAGATGGTTTGTTACATGCCATCCCTAAATTAGGGATACAGCGGAGTCAACCTATTTTGACCATAACAAATCTCAATATACAAATGGAATCATCATATTTCCCTTTATTGATAATAAATATCACTTCTGAACACTTTACAAAATTTGCCTACTTAACCTATCACCTTTCAGTTGTTCTAAAAACATTACATAATCTAATTCATGACAACATCATTCCACTCAAGTGAATTCATCAAACCTATAGGGTAACATAGAGATCTTCTTGAGTGTTCACATCCATATATCAACATATAATCTTCTAGCTAAACACTCTTTTTACCTTATCCCAGTTTCCATGTCCTATCCTTCTTTGTCTTTCGTAATCTATGATGTAGGGATGCATAAAAAAACATCCCCTCAACTCTTTATAAACTAAGAGTAGATAACACAAACAAGGTACAATAAGTCTAGAAACAATAATCAATCCAATACTTAGATATTTCAAACATGTAACAAAAATTACCCAGCCAAGTTATCATTTATAAACATCTCCAACATATAACAACATAGTAACAATCACATATATTTTTATCCATGTGATCAATACCTACCCTAGAAGTTCGTGCAAAGATGCATGTTATAAACCCTACTTTTAGTAGGCCTATGATTTGATTAAAAGTACTTCTCGAACATTCTCAAGGATCAACTAAACTAAGAACTCAAGTTTACAATTAGAAACGAACTTATTTTTCCAATTTGAAAGTTTATTATCGATAAAACCCGAACTTAAAAAACTGCGAACTGTAAAGTCACCCAAAACCCTAAACCCTAAAACAATTAAGGACTTTCAACCCTAAGTAACTAATCAATAATTTAATTTGAATAATTTCATTTAACTCTAGAAAATTTCATAATTTTATATGAATTAAATCATAATTTACAAAACAATTCAAGAAGTAAATCCTAAAACAATTCCCTATAAGACAATGCTCTTATCTTCATACCTAAGCCTTACATATAAATAAGTAGACCAACCAATCACCTTAGATGACTTATCAATTGAAAGTTGGAATCATTTATCAATTGATAACTTATCAAAATCTAGTGATAAGACACTTTCCTTATTACCCCTTCACTTATAGTACATATGGACAAATTATCACAAGATTTCATATGTTTTACTTTAATAAAGGAGACAAGACATTACCATGCCTAAAAGGACACCATATGGCCGGTTCTTACATGGCTTTAAGAGGGGCCATACTCTTGTCTTTCATCCATCGATCACTTTATCTTACACTCCACTATTCACCCCTTAATGCTTACATCATCAATAGTTGCAATTATTGATTTTTGTGTATGCTACAAGACAACAAAATCAAGCTTCTTAAACACACAATCAGCCCATTCCCAACTGGCTACTCTTTCATCATTTTCTCTTACTTTCAATTTCATTTTCACTTCCTTTTCTCTAACTTTGAAAACAACACAAAAGAGGAAACAACCATACCCTACAAATCCCTCACTTTACCGCCACTTTCAAGCACAACCACACTTACGGCACACTCAACTCCTTCTTGTGTCTTTCTTTTCCAACATTCGAAGCTCTTTAGGACCCTTAGAACACTCCCCAAACTCTACTTCAAAGGACCACAACTTGGGTTTCAAAAAGGGTGCAAGAAGGAGGAAGTAAGATAAAAAGCACAAGTAAAACCTTAATACACAACCTCCATACTTTTACTTTGTGGACAAGCAAAGTGTTTCTTTGTGTTAGTAGATTAGTATTCATGCTAAGAGACTATGGTTTCTTGAAGATATGAGTATGATCATAAGTTGGTATAACATTGAAGGCCACCTTAAGAAACAAACTCATAAAACCCTTACATGAAGTTGTAATATGAGCATGTAAAGTTGGTGTTTTGTAGAGATATTTGTTTAATACTTTGAATGAAAGATTTTAAGTTAAGAGAATCTTGAAATGAGAACTTGAGTGGAAAAGAAACAGGTTGGATGTGAAGATTCAAAGGTCATTTGGGTGTTGATTTTACTTCTATTAAGTTAAACATGCTCAAATCTAGACTTAGGTTAACGAAAAATCCATCACATAAAGTTTTATGAAGAAACCAACTTTGTAAGACATGAACTATGAGATCTACTATTTTCATGAAAAATATGAGTCAAATAATCCCCTCATGGAAAAGAAGCCAAGCTAAGATTTGAATACAAGTAACCTAGGTTCATGATCTAACACCTGAACTTAAGAAAATGATTAAACAAGTTGGAAAACTAAGTCAGAAGCTCTCATATTCAAACCAACCAGATCTGGAACATCCTTAAAAGACACTTAAAAATATGATAAAAGTAAGTAAACAAAGTGAAAAGACCAACCAAGGTACGTATAATAAGTATATTAAGCTTAAAACTCAAAACCGAGCTTAAAACTTCCAAAATGAGCCTTATACACCAAGTTGAACCACCCTTAAACTTCTAACCAGCATATTAATGCATCAATAAGAGTTATTTTAAGACTCTCAAGAAACCTACAAGTCACTCCCTAAGCCCAAGAAAGTGGTTAAATTTGAGTCGAATAAAAAACAAACCCATTTGATAACTTAAGCTCACTTAAGAGCCTAAGAAGTGTTTGTTAGCCTTAAGAGTGTAAATCAAAGTTGTAAATCTGACCTCAAGGAGTATTTTAAGCTTAGAAAGAAATCTTAAGGCTAAGCCCAAAGGATTTCCTAAGTTATCAAAAAGCGCATTAACCAAACAAAGCCTGAAAGCACTCCAAACCATGAGGACCACTACTATTCTAACCTATAGATAGATTTATGTGCCTCATCTCGAAAATCTAACCTCACCACGTTAAAGTACACTAGAAAATGATGAAGATTGACTATAAGATCATAAAATCGAATTTAAAATAAAAAATTTACACTCGATTGAACTTTTAAGTGAAACCAGGAAAAATACGAAAACTAGTCAAGAGTATAACTTAAGGGGTTTTAGCTTAGTTTCTTAAGTTTTATTTCAATCCCTTATAGTATTATAATTTCAATGACCATGAGACCTCGCGTTCGAAGACAACCTGCCCTCGAACTACTTTGATTGACCTACATGGTGGAGTAAGTAAATTCTTAATGACTCTTTACTTGATTTTACTTGTAGAATAAATGCACCTATACTTATATATATATATATATATATATATATTTGGATGCTTGTAGGATATGGGAAATGCATGTTTATGAATTTATGAACTAAATGCTATGGCTTATTAATTATATAATAATGGGAATTGTTGTGATAATTTATACGTGTGATTGTATAGAACGAAATTGTCTAATTACCTTGAAAATTAGGTTAACCACTTATACAATTAAGAAATTAAATGGATCATACAATTGCCATAATTGCATTCGGATAACACTAACTATCACTTCACGTAGAAGATGGGAAGGGACTCACAAGAGGAGGGCCTCTTGTAAGATTAGGCACTAGCTATGTCATCATTTTATTGAGTCTCTATCTTAAACTGATAGGTTTACGAGGCACCGAAAGATGCCAACCATCAGCGAAGGGCTGTATCTTATGGCTTTTGTGGGTGTATGTTTATGGACTGCAGAGGCCACCATACTGCTAGATTTGGGATTTTAAAAATATGATTTATTATTTGGTAAAGAAAGTATATACATATATATATATATATAGTTTTATTTTAGCTTAAGTACAATAGTGCAAATGAAATAAAACCCAAAGTCTAAAACTCAAATTTTGGTTTGGTTTGGTTAATTATCTCCAAACTTCGACTATAGAGGGCATAATTTTGAGTCATATACAATCCCTAGGCTACTACATGTATTGTTCAGCATACTGATTGTTCATGCATTCATATAATTATGCATCTAATAAATTTTTACTATGCGGTATTGATGAGGGTATTTATCTCACTAAGCTTAAGTTTACACCCCGATAGATTCCTTTTGTTGCAGGAAAACCTCTTCTCTAATGCGGGCTAAGGCATAACTATCACACCCCGAAGCAGTAGAGTTATAAAGCCATGCCATATAAACCATTCTAAGATAGAAGTTAGCCTAACAATTATTATCTTAGACCTGATCTACACAAGGTATCCAAGACTAACCCGCTTTGAAGTAAACAGTTTGAAATTTAAATAAATCATTTACCTAAGAAAGTGAGGAAATATATATATATATATACTATAATTCAGTTATTACAATTAAAGTTTATAATATTTCTCCGTAATATATTTCCTAGTTATTACATTATTCAAAAATGAAAAAAAAAATTCTAAAGTAAAAGCTTAGACCTTAAAAAAAATATATGTTTATTCTTCAAATATTTTTCCTCACTCCCTAGGATCCAGCAGTTGCTAGCTTCAAATTAACTGTATACCGCTTCTTAACTAGCACCTACACGACATCTATAGGGATATGAGCAACCACAGCTCAGTAAGTTAAGATGGAGGACTTAAAACTATACCATAAACACAATAAGGTTATCAATCAACTTATTAAGTGCAATGCATGTTCAAGCAAATGCCATCGCACAACATTATCCAGCCCATCATGAGATTAGAGAAATTGCGCTCGCTCTAATCTGAGTTAAGGAGTTGCCATTAATACAACAGCTCACGACCAAACCCAGGCTTGTGCAATGGAGACCTCACTCCTCCCGTGACTACCTTCGAACCATCGACTTCATATAGCGACCCTAAGAGGGGCCTAGTAGTATTGTCTAAAATTTCCATATCACATGTGCACCTATGATAAGAAAATCGCCTTACAAGTTAGAGATTGCAAGACTCTAAATAGTTATTTGCTAGGGTCTTAAATTTTAGTTCATTAACTCATTATATAATATGAATAATTATGGATAACCATTTTTCCACAATTTCTCAAAACCACAAAGAATCAGTATCCCCTACCAAAATAATGAAATAAGATAAACAATTCTAGAAAATTCTAAACTTACTAAAGACACTAAACTTAATTGAAATATTAGTCATTTTCTAGAACATTCTAAATTAACTACACAAGTTTTTCATCATACTGATTCAATGGTAGCACTCTGCACTCGATTCTTATCCCATTCCCAACTATTAATCAACCTGCAAGGAAAAGAACTATTGGGGTGTAAGCTTACGCTTAGTGAGATAAATACCCTCATTAATATCGCATGGCAAAATTTATTAGATACACAATCATATGAATGCATGAATAATCAGTATGCCAAACAAGGCATGCAGTGGCCTAGGAACTGCATACGACTTAAAATTTCGCCCTCTGTCATCGGGGTTTAGAGATAATTGATTGACCTAAACCAAAATCCGGGTTCTAGACCTTGGGTTTTAATTCATTAGCACTATTGTACTTAAGTTAAAACAAAACTATATATATATATGCATATATATACTTTCATTACCGAATAATAAATCATATTTTCAAAATCCCAAGTCTAATAGTGTGGTGGCCTCCCAGTCTATAAACACATGCCCTAAGCAGAAGCCACAAAACTCGGCCCCTTACCAACGATTAGCATCTCCCGATACCTAGTAAGCCCATCAACTTAGGACAGAGACTCAATATATATGATGACATAGCTAGTACCTAATCCTATAGGAGACATGTTCTCCTATGAGTCCCTTCCCATCTTCTACGTGAAGCAACAGTCGGTGTTATCTATATGCAATATGGGGTATGCATGATTCATTTTGATTCCTTAATTGTATAAGTGATTAACTCGATTTTCAGGGTGATCAAACAATTTCATTTCATACAATTCACATGTATATATAATGCAAATAATTCCCATTATTAAATATAATTAACAAGTCATCACATTCATCCATAAATTCATACACATGTATTTCCCATATCTCACAAGCATCCAAATTTATATATATAAGCTTAGGTGCATCTATTCTATAAGCAAAATCAAGTAAAGAGTCATTAGGAATTTACTCACTTAGCCATGTGGATCAATTAAAATAATCCAGGATAGGTCGTCTCCCAAAAGCTGGGTCCCCAGGACATCGCAAATACGATATTATAAGGATTTGAAATAAAACCTAGAAAACTAAGCTAAAACCCTTTAAGTTGTACTTTTGACTTGGTTTCGTAATTTTTCCTAATTTTACTTAAAAGTTTAATCGTATATAACTTTCTCGTTTTAGATCCAATTTTTATGATCCTATAGTTAATCTTCATCATTTTTAGTGTACTTTAACGTGGTGAGGTTAGATTTTTGTAATGAGGCATGCAAAACTACCCATAGGTCAGAACAGTAGTGATCCTCATGATTTGGAGTGCTTTTAGGCTTTATTTGGTTAGTAGGCTTTTTGGTAACTTGGGAAATTCTTTAGGCTTGGTTTTAAGATTTTATCCTAAGCTCAAAATACTCCTTGAGATCAGATTTACAACTTTAATTTATGCTCCTAAGACTAACAACCACTTCATGGGCTCTTTAGTGGGCTCAAGTTGTGAAATGGGCTTGTTTTTGGTTCAAACTAAAGTTAGTAACTTTGTTGGGCTTATGGAGTCTTTGGTGGGCTTCTTGTAGGCTTCAAAAAAACCTTTCTTAATATTTTAAAGTGCTGGTCAGAATTTTAATGAAGGCCCAACTTAAAGTTCTAGACTCGTTTTAAGAGTTTTAGGCTCGGTTTTGAGTTTTAAGTTGTATATACTTGCTATACTTGCTTTAGTTGATCTTTTCACTTTGTTCACTTACTTTTATCATATTTTTAAGTGTCTTTTACCCATGTTCCAGGTCTGGTCGTGATGATTCCAAGGGGTTCTCACTTGGTTTTTCAACTTGTTTCATCATTTCCTTAAGTTTAAGTGTTAGATCATGTACTTAAACTACTTATATCCAAATCTTAACTTAACCTTTCTTCCGTAAGATGATTCTTTAACTCATGCTTCACACAAAGAAATAGAAGATCTTACACTTATTACAACTTTCATATCATATCTTATGTCATGCAAGGTTGGTTTCTTCATAAAACCTCATGTAATGAATTTTTCCTTAACTTAAGTCTAGATTTGAGCATGTTTAACTTAATGGAAATAAAATCAACATCCAAATGACTTTTGAAACCTCACATCCAGCATGCTCATCTACCATTTAAGTTCTTGTTTCAAGATTTTCTCAACTTAAAATCTTCCATTCAAAGTTTTAAATAAGTATCTTTACAAAACACCAACTTTACATGCTCATGTTTCGACTTTATGTAAGGGTTTCATGAGTTTGTTTCTTAGAATGGTCTTTGGTGTTATAATAACTTAAAATCATACTTATATCTTCAAGAAATCAAAGTCTCCTAACATAAACACTAACCCACTAATCACAAGAAACACTTACTCATCCTTAAAACGAAATATGGTGGTTGTGCACAAAGGTTATACTTAAGCTCTTAACTTTGCTTCCTCGTTTTTGCAACCTTTTGGAAACCCGAGTTGTTTGATCCTTTGGAATGGGGTTTTTGGAAGGTTCTAATGGTTCTAAAAGAACTTAGATGTTAGAAGAAAATGACACAAGAAAAAGAAATAGGAGTGCCGTGAGTGGGACTTAGAAGTGGCGACCAAATGGAGGATTTTTGTGGGGTTGAATTTCTTCTTTTGATTTGTGTTTAAAGTGAGAGAAAAGGAAGTGAAAATGAGAGTGAAAGAGGGAGAGAGTGGCAGATTTTTTAATGAAAGAAAAAGTGTGTGCAAGAAGCTTTAATTGATTGTCTTATAGCTCACACAAAAGTCAACAATTGCAACTATTGATGATGTAAGCATTAAGGGATGAATAGTGGTGTGTAAAAGAAAGTGATTGATGGTTGAAAGACAAGAGCATGGCCCCCCTTTTCTCCTTGTTTAAATCTACCATTTAATGTCCTTTGCGGTCATGGAATGGTCTTGTCTCATTTAATGAAGTTAAGCATGTGAAATCTTGTGAAGAATTGTCCATATATAGTATAAGTGAAGAGATGATAAGGAAAATGTCTTATGACTAGATTTTGATAAGTTATCAATTGATAAATGATTTCAACTCTCAATTAATAAGTCATCTAAGGTGATTGGTTGGTCTACTTATTGATGTATAAGGCTTAAACATGAAGATAAGGGCATAGTCTTATAGGAAATTGTTTTAGGATTTTCATCTTGCATTGTTTTGTACTTTATGATTTGATTCTTATAAGATTGTGAAATTTTCTAAAGTTGAATGAAATTATTCAAATTAAATTATCGATTAGTCACTTAGGGTCAAAATTCCTTATTTGTTTTAGGGTTTAGGGTTTTAGGTGAGTTTAGAGCTCACAGTTCTTCAAGCTAAAATTTTATAGATAATTGGTTTTTGAATTGAAAAAATTTAATTCGTTTCTAAATGTAAACTTAAGTTCTCAGTTTCATTGATCCTTGGGAATGTTCAAACGATACTTTTAATTGAATCATGGGCCTACTAAAAGTAGGGTTTATATTTATCAATTGATAAGTTATTTAGGATGATTGGTTGGTTTACTTATTCATATACACAAATCTTATGTATGAAAATAAAAAGATTGTCTTATATGAAATTCTCTTAGAGTTTGTTTCTTAAATTGATTTGTAAGTTATGATTTAATTTTTATAAAATTATGAAAATTTCTAGAATTGAATAAAATTATTCAAATTAAATTCTTAATTAGCCGCTTAGGGTTACAAGTTCTTAATTGTTTTAAGGTTTTGGGTTTAGAGTCTATGGTTCTCGTATTCGAGTTTTATCGATAATAAGGTTTCGAATTGGAAAATTAAATTTGTTTTTAAATGTAAACTTAGATTCTTAGCTTAGTTTATCCTGAGGAACATTTGGGAAGTGTTCTTAGTTGAATCACAAGTTCGCTAAAAATAGGGTTTACAATTTATCAATACGTAACATGGCTTATACGTGAAAATAAGGAAATTGTCTTATATGAAATTCTTTTAGGGTTTGGTTCTCAAATTAATTTGTAGGTTGTGATTTGCCTCTTAAGAAATTTTCGAGTTTTCTAGAGTTAAATAAAAAATTTATTGAAATTATATTTTTAATTATTTATTTAGGATTGTAAGTCCTTGATCATCCTAGGTTTTAGGGTTCGAGTGAGTTTATGTATGTTTTAGAGTTCAAGTGAGATTATGTCTGTTTTAGGGTTTTTCACCAACTCGAGAATAATTTACTTACACTTAGGAACTTAAGGATCAATTGGCTTAATTATTTAGGAATACCACTTTATTATGCAACATATATATATATATATATATATATATCATATGATAGATTAAGAAAAGGAAATTGCTTAATAATATATTTATATATATATACATATTGTGGGGCTACTTATGTACGTAAGTAAAATAATTTTTGTAAATTTATTAATTTATTCCTTTAACTAACTTAGTTTAGTTGTTTATTATTACTTGAAATAATCCTTAATTCGTTTGCTATCAGTTTTGTATGATTTCCCAAAATTATTGATAATTTTATTGATTTGTGGCTTTTCAAGCATTAAGATAATTTTATAGAGTTTTAAAAATTTTTTATGATTTGACATTTACGATTTCTATTAAGTTTAGGTTTACATTTTTTTTAAAGTACATGTATGTAGAGATTAGGGTTTTCTTGCATGATAAGGGTTTCCAAATTGTATCATTGGGTCTTTTAAGTTCGTATTACGTTTCAAGTTCAAAATTTTAGTTGGTCTTCATTTTATGTAGTTTTGTCAACTTAGGGAAATGTCTATAACACTCAAGTTTGACACTATATTTAGAAAGTTAAATTTACAAAGTCTACACTTCACCCTCACTACGACCTCCTCACCTGTCACTTAGTTCGACTAAGGATGAAGAAGGGACCCTTTGCAATCCTGTGATATCCCTTTCGAAGGGGTCGGTATTTGGTCGGAGAATCCTAGGTTTCCCCTAATGGGTTGCCATGCAGGTTCAATTATGATTACAAGTCGTATATTTGATTAGGTCCACTTTAGGGTGATCAATTATTTCATACAAATCACACAATACAAGCCAGAACAATAAATAGAATCATAACATCACTCATAATCAAGCACATGCACACATCCAACTATCTAATAAGCACAACAAAGCATAATCTCAAGCCTCCAAAATACAACATCGTATTAATCCCAACTTACCTTAACTCCTCACTCATTCACTCGAGGTCCGACTTACTCAGGCCATCGCTGATCATCCCTATAACATAAACGTGGTTTCGGTTTTTCATATAACTATTATAGGTTAGTTTTATCCTATAACGCTTATTGTTATGTTTTGTTTAGTGTTTAATATACTTAATTATCTAGATCTTAAGTCTTTTACAATTGTTCTAGGTTTGGGGTTAAGTTCGGGTTCGGTTTCTGCATAGATTTGTAAATTAGGTTCTAATTCGATTTATAAGTATTGTTTTATACTCAAACCCTAAAAATTCGTTTCAACTCATAATGTGAAATTAATCACATTACTTTCCAATCTCCTAAATACCATCATTACTTCTAGTCAATATTTTATTTCACCTAATATACTTAAATCCTTATTAATGTACTGAATTTACTCTTGATGTGAGAAATTTTTACATTTTTCATATAATTACATAAATTCAAGTCTTCTATTAGTTTTATTATATATCCCTATTATTTATATAATATCAATTTTTATCCTAATATTTTCTATTTATTATATTTCCAATAATTATATAGTATGTATTATCACCTATTATGTATATAATACACTTCTAATATTTCTATCACTCTAATTACCATCTCCCACATCAATTATCATTTCAAAGTGTCTAAATTCATCCTAAATTCGATTTTATACCTAATTTACAAAATTAACTTAAAATTTACTATTTTTCCCTATTACTCATTTACTACATAATTGACATAATAATTACATCTAACACCTTAAATGCTACAAGTATCATACTTCATTAGATTTCAATATCCTAAAACATATAATTATTTACTAAATCAGTAATTAACTATTTAATTACTTAATTAACCCTAAATTACCTATTTTATGCCTCATTTTAAGGCCTAAAAATTATCTAAAATTTTGAAAAATTAATTTTTGAAAACAGGCTTTATAGCACTGTTCTATATCATCTAAGTAATCTACACAATTTTGGGTTCAAAATTATACTCCTAAGTTAATTTATTTCTAAATCGAAACATGTTCGGTTTTGTATGATTTTTTAAGGACCATATATCACAAGACATATTTTCATCAAAATAATATTATTCCTAAAAACTACATACAAAAATATTTTAGAATCACAAAATTCATAATTTTCTAAGAATGTTTACTATTTTTACAAAATTACACAAAATCGGGTTAAAAAATGGACTCACCAATTTGGGTAGCTCCGGCTACCACCGGCCGCCATAGCCTTGTTGGCCGATCCAAGTGCTGCCACCACTGTGTGGTGGTGGTGGCCGTCCACTCCCAACTGCTTATCTGGTATAGGTTCCACTTTATGACCCTAATTGCATAGTTTTTTTTCTTATTTTTTTCCTAACCTAATTTTTCTCTCAATTTTGCCTCTCCCCATTTTTCTCACTCTCCAAATTGACCAAATGAGCTTTTGAAATTTTCTTGTTATTTATAGAACTTTAGGGAAATTATTATGCATTAATTAAACAAGACAATTACCTTATCTTCTTCCAATTTAACTTTTGTATTGTTCTAATTTAATTGAGTAATTTTTTTCTTATTTTCCCCAACTGCTATGACCTATATCTAGATCATTCCTTATTTTTCTTGATTTTTCCTTAATTAATTATGAATTTTCTTTAATTATTTAATATTATTTTAACACATTTCGCGTATTTTAAGTAATTACGTGTATTTCTACCTACATGTAAATTCATATATAGTACAAATAGATATTCCTAAATATTATTTAGGTCATTTTATGATTTTTAGTATACATATAATTTATCTCTAGTGATTCGTTAATTATCAAAATGCATTTTACGCATTTTCGATAAATAAAGAATTATATACTTAAAATTTGGAATTTTTATATTCTTTTATTTTATTGCTTATTTTCTTAAATTCAATCTTATAGGATCATTTTTACTAATATTTCTAGCTTTAATTATAATTTAGGTTCGATCAGATCTTTTAACCGATCGAAACCTCTAATGGTTGGTTGTGGGGCTAACAATAACCGTGGTGAGTCTCGTGTAGCGACAGGTTAGAGTGATTGGGGAGTGTATAGGAGATTTTGTAAAAACTTTTATAGATAGTTATTTACTTTTATTTTATTCATAACATAGTTTATGATGCAATTCCTATTATGAACTACATTTATTTATAATATTCTTTTGGTGTAGAACTTACGAGTCCACACGTTTATTTAGTTAATTTACACTATAAAAGTTAATTTTAGTTAAAATTGCTCTATATTACTTATCTATGGGCCTAGTAGTAACGTCCAATGGAAGGAGCCTTATGTATCATATGAAAGGCCTGCGATTAGCAAGAGGGTTAATAGTAGACCTTTATAGGGTATATGGTAACCTACCATAACAACAATACCGTTGAATCGTAATACATGCCATGCTTATGCATATGAATAAATGTACCGATACTATTATCCTAGCCTAAGCTAGGGCAACTAAGAGTTACTAAGGGATCCCTTTAATAATTTTAGCTTAGCGCTACAATAAATAGCCAAATGTTCCAATATAGTTGAAACCACAAGTAATGGCTAAAAATACCTAGCATATATCTAGCCTAGCTAAAACCATATAAAGTGGCTAGAAAAAAACCCAACATGCAATTGGCCTTGCTAAACCACATAAAGTGGCTAGAATAATTGTGGAGTGCAAATTTATATGCTCAAAAGAAACCTAGCCAAGCCTAGCATTGTCTCATTTTCAAAACAACCAGACCTATGATCATTTTCATGCCATGCTATGTTATGCCATGAATGTACCAGTGATATATCAACATAATACCAAGCATAGTTTTTAGGTGTACATTCAAATTTAGCATTTCATAATACCTAATTGGCGTAGTATTTCTATTATGTAATAACATAAGGTCCAAGCTTCATATCAAGCACCATTTAATTATCCTAGTCTTACTTTAAAGTCTTGTCATAAACTACAACCTTATACCGAGTTCTCTTAAGTGAACACCTTAAGAGTTGAGCCATGTCCTAGTGTTTTTCTAGACTCATCAACATCCTCATAGTCATCAACATATTTAAGCTTCACAACTAGGTTCAGTCAACTAAGTACATAAGCATCATATATTTAGCAGATAGCATTATCCTATAATTTCAAATTTAAACATAAGTAACCAAGCACATTATAGTGAATTATACAATTCAAAGCCTAGTTGATGGGTAGTTGACTTGAGCCCATGCTCAAGGTTTTAAAAGACGAACAAAGCAAATGCTATCTTTCTAGCCAACTCCAGTCAAGGTTGAGTTGATCCTCACTGGCAAACAACATCACCTACTAAGTCGAGCTATTTTAGTTGTGTCAACCATCATGTGCTAACCTGATTCATATTCCCTTGATTGCTTAACCAATCCTACCATCTACTTTGGTCTACTTGTGCCAACCACTAACTTAGCAATGCTTATGTTGAGAACCCCTGAACACTTCCAGGCCAATGTCTCCTCAAAGGAACCCTTAAGTCTACTTAGTACCTCTACCTAGTAACTTCTAACTTAACCGTACAACTTTGTTTATTTCTGCTAGAAGCGCCCTAAGGACTAAATGCCATGTACAGCACCACGTAAAAGGATTTGCTACACCAATTACCAATTTCTTTTATTTTTCATTTATACCCTTTATTATTCCTTATACGTTACCTCTTTTAAACAATACCCTTTTTGTATTTTCCATTTTA
The DNA here is from genome assembly GCA_024138015.1 of Lumnitzera littorea. Lineage (NCBI taxonomy): Eukaryota > Viridiplantae > Streptophyta > Magnoliopsida > Myrtales > Combretaceae > Lumnitzera > Lumnitzera littorea. The sequence continues at coordinate 81,139,167 of JAMXBB010000012.1, read as the reverse complement.
AGTAAGATGCCTGAACTTTTTGGGAATAAATACCCTTGTAAATGTAGCTGCAACATATCTCTAATATTGAATATACTTTATTGTCTCTTTCTATAAGCATTCTCTTCACTTTTATCCTAACAATTAACTAAGGCTAAGTGGCAAGTACACTCACCAAGCTAGCTTGTATGTCATATCGAGTTTGCTTTAGGAGTCCTTGATAGTTCCCTATTGTCATAATATCCTTAGAGTTGATCATGGTTTGCTTGTTCATTCCCTATTTCGTACACTTTTTTCATCCTCATTTTCAAGCTTTTTGTAAGCTTAGACCTACCCTTGTTATAAGCCATCCATATTTTGAAAAACTAACATTTTTCCAAGAAAGTACATAAAAAATAACCTAGGAATACAACTTTTTATAATTTTTCAACTTTTTTTACTATTTTTAACGATTTATCGAAAATTGAATGAAAACGAAAAACCAAAAGAAAAGAAAAGAAATCATGAGAAGAAAGATATTTTTTTCAAATGAAAAGGACATTTGTGTTGACTTTTCCACATGTTGACTTAGTCAACTTCCCATACATAATGTAATAATTAAAGAAAATTAGGAGAAAAATTAAGGAAATGAAAGAAAATGAGGTATTTGGTGAATTGATTCGTAAAAATAGATGATGAGATCTTACTTTAGATATTTATATCCTATATACATCATTTGGTAAGCTACTTAGTATAACTAGTATGAAAAGTGTCAATTAGGGTGTTAATGTTCATTACATTTAACCTAAGCTTCAACTATACCCCTAACTCTATATAATACTATCTTAATCATATACTTATAAGATGAATGTGATCTAGGATGCAATATCTTAGTTTCTAAGGGATCACTTAAGTATTCTAACTATTTATGCATGATTGAAAGCTGTCTTTAGTCGTTTACTAATGAAATAGCAAAATATAGAGAATATATTATCACTTGGGGTTTTAAGGTAAATTATGGGGGATTAATGCTTTGATATCCTTAAAGTAATAGTTTTAGGGTTTTTATTACTTCTGAGTATAATTTCTAGTGTTTTTACACATTTAGAGTTTAATATATTCATATGCAATTAAGTTTTCGATTGTTATCATAGGGTTTTAATGAGGTTTAAGGTTAACTTTTACAGTTACATATACTTAGGGTTTTAGGATCTTCATCTACGATTAGAGGTTCAATTGATAATTTAAGATTTTTCATATTCACTTTAGGTTTTGAATTGAGATTTTAATCAGTTTTAAATCTCACTGGCTCTATTGACTTCAAGAGATCATTTATAGTTTGGGCGTTTGATTCTATACTTAGAAAGCTAAATTCGCAGGGTTTGCAGCTACAGTAAGTAGCCAAATGTTCCAATCTAGCTGAAACAACATGTAGTGGCTAAAAATAGCCAACATGTAGGCTTAGCTCAAACTAGATAAAGTAGCTAGAAAAAAACCCAATGTGTAGCTAGCCTAGCTAAACTACATAAAGTGGCTAGAATGGTTGACGAGTACAAATCTATATGCTTAAAAGAAATCTAGCCTAGCCTAGCTTAGCCTAACCTAGCATTATCTCATTTTTAGAAAAAACCTGACCTATAAATCATTTTCATGCTATGCCATGTTATGCCATGAATGTATCAGTGATATATCAACATAATACCAAGCACAATTTTCAAGTGTACATTCAAATCTATCATTTCATAATACTTAGTTGGCTTAATATTTCTAATATATAATAACAAAAATGTATAAGCTTCATATCAGGTACTATTTAATTATCCTAGTCTTACTTTAAAGTTTTGTCATAAACTAAAACCTTATACCTGGTTTGCTTAAGCAAACACCTTGAAACTTAAGCCATGTCCTAATGTTTTCCTTAGATCTCATCAACATCCTCATAGTCATCGAGCAACACATTCAAGCTTCACAACTAAGTCCACTCAGCTAAGTACATAAGCATAACATATTTATAAACAACATTATCTTAGAATTTTGAATTTAAAAGTAGGCAACCAAGCACATTACAATGAATTGCACAATTTAAAGCCTAGTTGATGGGAATCAAATGACTAGACCCTTAACTCAAGCCAACACTCGAAATCTTGAAGAATTAGCAAAGCAGATTCTATCTTTCCAACCAACTCTAGCTAAGACCGGGCTAATCCTTACTATGAAATAACTTCACCTATTAAGTTGAGCTATTTTAGTTTTGCCAACCATCGTGTGTCAATCTAATTCATATTCCCTTAACTGTTATGCTAGTCTTACCGTTTGCTCTATTCTACTTGTGTTGACCACTAGCTCAGCAATGCTTATGCTAAGAAACCCTGAACACTTCCAAGCCAATGTCTCCTTGAAAGAACCCCTAAGTCTACTTAATACCTCAACTCTATAACTTCTAACATGACATACAACTTTATCTGTTTTTACCATAAGCACCCTAATGACTAAATGCTACATGTCTAGCACTACATGAAAGGAGCTATAGCACCAATTACCATTTTCTCTTATTTTTTATTTGTACCCTTTATTATTCCTTTTACATTACCTCTTTTAGATAGTACTCTTTTTGTCTTTTTCATTTCAAGTAGGATGCCCTAACTTTTCAAGTAAAAATACCCTTATAAATGTAGCCACAACATATCTTTGATATTGAATATACTTCATTATCTCTTTTTGTAAGCATGCTCTTTACTCTTATCCTAATTCTTAAACAAGGCTAAGTAGCAAGTACCCTTATTGAGCTAACTTGTGTGTCATATTGAGTTAGCTTTGTGAGTCCTCGATAGTTCCTTAGTGCATAATATCCTTGGAGATGACCATGTTTTTCTTGTTCATTCCTTGTTTTGTACACTTTTCCCATCCTTGTTTTCAAGCTTTCTGCAAGCTTAAACCTACCTTTGATACGATCAACCTTGTCTACTCTAAGCATAACCTATCACTAGTAAGTAAACATAAGTATACTCCTAATACATAATATGTACTTACCCAAGAGTAGTATCCTTCACATTGAATAACATCTTTGAGTTCTTTGTCTAGGTCATATAAACGATTTATTGAAGCTCTAGTGTCTAGGTAAGAGTACTTCAGTAGTACTTAGGACCTTCTATACAACCTTTTACATGGTCCTTTTTGTTTAGGTCCTTGTTGTTTAACCTTCTATTAAGGAAGGGTCCTTCTTAATTTCATTACTTATGCCTTCTACTCAACCTCCTACTTAAGGTTGGTTCTAGAATTCATGGTTAGAGAAGCTTCTACTCATATTTACTTGTAATTTTCACTTTATGTTTCACTAAGAAATCTTCTACTCAAGCTTCTACATGGACACACTTTAGATTACTTAATTTGGTATCTCACTAGAGACCTTCTATTGAAGCTTCTACTAACGGTCATATTAAGGCCTTCATGGGTACCCTTCTACGGAAGCTTTTATAGGGCTAAATAATACCTAAACTCACTAGCCCCACACAACCATTATGACTTAGCAACTTTGAACACAAATTGACCAATTCCAAAGATAAATTCCAGATTTGGACAATTTTGTAAAAACCCACACATACTCATTTTCAATACATTGTCATTCCAGTCTTACAAAAATAACACTTTTATGCTTATAAAAATACAATATATCACATGTTTTGCCCCTTTTTCTTTTGAAAACTCATGCAACCATGAAAAATATTATTGTAAGACCAAAAATATATATATGGAAATTAGATTTGACTAAAAATACTCAAAAAATCTATCAATTTATCGAAATTTCCAAATTTAGTAGTTTTTAGCAAATCAAAATTAACAAAAAAAAAAAACTACCAAGAAATTTTGGAAAAAAATGTACATAACATGAAAATAAACATTGTAGAAAGTTTATAGAAAAAGTTTGAACTTGAAATAACGTTGTTTGTCCTTTTGAAAATCAAATAAAAAATTCACTTAAAATGGCTTATTTCTTAAAAGAAATATATGAGCCATGCATATTTTGAAAAAATGACATTTTTCCATGAAGGTACATTAAAAATAACTTGAGAATACAAATTTTCATAATTTTTCAACTTGTTTTACTATTTTTAATGATTTATCAAAAATTTGAATGAAAATCGAAACCTACTGACTTTGCAAACTCTAGCTATTGTACAACACCAAAGGCTTGTCAACCTACCTAATCATTGGTTTTGGTGTCTATTGATGGTAGCCGCTTATTTCCAGGTTGTTGTTTGATTTGGGTTCCGCATATGCCTAGATTCATGCATTGATTTTTCCTATTTTTCTCTTAATTTTTCTATGCATTCTATAACAACTGCTTATAATTTGTAGATTGTAATCTTGCTAAAGATTGCAAATGAAGGTGGTTTAGGCTATTTATAGGTGCTTGAATTGGATGCATGATGGACAAGCGTCATGCTTGTCCCTAAAACCATATACAAAACCATCTACTCCCCTTATTTTGTCTATTTATACCATATGCTATCCCTTGTTTTATTTCAAAAACCATGGATTACCTCTTGTTTTGGTTTCTAAAACCATTTGCAGCCCACTTTTCCATAAAACCACTCTTGATTATTTTTTTTTTTGTTAATTTCTTTGATTACTTTATATTATTCCCTTATAAACACAAGTTTCTACAAGGGAGTTTCAAGCTTTTATAAAACTCTATTCCCAATCATATTCCTTTCTTGTTTATGTTTTTTTTTTTAATATATGAATTATATTTTCCATAGATATATTACTTTAAATAATATTTCATGTTTAGTTATGAGCTTTACTTTTTAAATGACTTTCAATTTTGGTTAACTCAAGATTTTATTTAATTATTTCATATATATGCATTATTTTAGTGATTCGACTTCACATAATAATTTCTTCTAATTTTTATGTCTTAGCAATGAATTTTCACTTAATTTTGTTGATATCACTCAATGCCTTAAATTCAAGAGATTCGAAACCCTAAGGCATTACAATTGATTATATCATTGATGTATATCTCTACTTCCTTACACATCATCTCATGAAGTAATACAACCATCACCCTTTGATATGTTGCCCCAACAGTTTTTAGGCCAAGGGCATGACTTTATAACAATAGGTACCTTAGGTAGTGATGAAAGTTGTCTTGGTTTTGTCTTCTTTTACCATTTTGATTTGGTTGTACCACGAGAAAACATCCATAAAAGAGAAAAGATGATTTCCGGTTTTGTTATCTACTAATACATCGATATGGAGTAAGGGGAAGTCATTCTTTGATGTTACCAGGATTAACTCTCAAAAGTTTACATATACCCTTACTTTTCCATTTTTCGTCATGATTAAAACAATGTTAGCTACCCATTTTAGATATTCGGATACGTAAGTGAAACCGACATCTAACAATTTCTTCATTTCTTCTTTAATTTTGAGAAGAATATCAAGAAGAAAATGTCTAAGCTATTATTTTTTAGGCTTAATATAATCTCAAATGGGCAACTTATAGAATATAATAAATGGATTAAACCCTAGCATATCCTTATAAGACCATGCAAAGACATCCAAATATTCAAATGATAGCCCAATCTATTCCTTCTTCTACTCATAAGATAATTTGTCCCCAAACTTAAAATTTTTCGAGTCTTCTTAGGACCTTAAGTTAACTACTTCCACTAGCTCATCAATAGAGATTCTCCCTTGTTTATATCTTTTAGATATCTCCTGTATTTCTCTACGATCATTAATGTCATCTTCGACAATAGACCCAACAGGGCCTAAGGTGATATTAATATTTTTGTAGTCTACTGGCAAGAGATCTCCATAGTTTTCATCAAAATCATTGAATTTGTAAATGTGAATAGTCAAGAAAGGAAAGAGATATAAGTAAAGGCAAACGAAATGTAGAAAAGGGTAATTTTATTTCTCACTTATTTGGTGCAATACACTTATCATATGAACATTTTAGCAAGACTCATTAAATACTAAACATTGGTTGAATGCTTACTTGATGGTAGACTTAATGCTACTTAGAAGAATTATAAACAATTTTGGAGAGATAGAGAGCTTGCAACTGTCACTTGTATATTGTTGATGAATTGACTAATCTTGGTAGCTTCTTGACTGGTTCTATTGAAATCGATTGGCTAGCTTGACTTTTCTAGTTCCTTCTCTAAGTTGGGAAACGAACCCATGAAGGTTTAAGGAGAAGAGGAAAATCCATGGGAGTATCATATAATTTGTCTCCCCTTTTTCCTTTAGTGTAGTTCATTTGTAGAAGTTCATACAATTTGTCTCCCTTATCTCCTTGAAAAGTTTTTCTTGAGGGTTTTTGGTGGAGTTGATCATGCAAACTTCATCAAACATTTGTAACCTAAAGTCTTATGGGTTCCCCCTCCTATGTAGGGTATGGCTATCTCCTTATAAATGTCGTAATCTTATTCTCTTGACTACTTATCCCTTTAAGATGAACTTGACCCTCTAGTGTAAGCTAAAATGTATTGCTCCCATTGAATGAATCTAAGGTCTCCCTAATAGGAGATTGAATGTCCTAGAATATCAGCACTTAGAAACATATGCTAAAAATTTCTTGCCCAATATGCATACGAAGGTCAATTCTCCTATAATTTCTCTTTTAAAGCCAACAAATGCTCTCACTATTGTCGTACTTTCCCTTATGTCACCTGTATCTACGCTTAGCAATTTTAGGGTATCTAAGGAATAGACATTAAGAGAGGACCCAATGTTAATAAGGACCCTTGCTACAATCTTTTCATTACGCTTCAACACTATAAAGAGAGGTTCCATATGCTAATGACCTTCTCTTAGTTCCTCTAGAGAGAAAAAGATTTGACTAATTGAAAAATTAGACTTAGCAATGTGCCTTAATCTCTCCATTGATATTCCCATGGAAGAAGGCTTCTTTATGGGGCTTAGAAGGTAAGAGAAGGCTCATGAGTGAGATTTGAGTTGGCAGCTTGGCAAGTTTATCCATGATCTTGTGTTTGCTAGACTTCATCACTTTTATAAAAGCAAATAGCCCTCCATCAATTGTTTTAAGCTTTCTCTTGCTAGGGCATTTTGCCTAGCTTTTTAATAAAGGCATATTTTACTCATATTTTAATGTGTGAATTATGCAAAATTATTATTGATTTTATAAAAATCATTAAGAAATGGCACTTAAGTATTTTCATTTAGATATTTCAGGTTTTAAAGGATTCAGAGTGGAAATACGATCAATTTAGAGGAGTTTTACACAAACGAAGAAAGCTTGAATCGATTTAGGGCGCTTTAGAATTGAAGGCAGCTGGCCATGGGCCAACTTATACTCTACACCAGCAGCCTACATATCTACATTGCCGACCGTCAATTTTACACTGTCGCCCTTCAATGAAAAAAGTCCATTCAATAGACAACCCTAGTTTTCTCTATAAATAGCCATGTGATTGATATTTTAGAGGGACTTCTTCATCTTCTTTACAATTAGAGAGTCTTAGAAGCAGTTAGGAGTTAGTTTTGAAGAGTTTTTCTTTTGAAATTCATGGATCATTAAGAAGACTTTGCTTTTGCTGTGGAAATCATCCTTGGAGTTTGTAATTGAAGTTTATTCATCATAATTATAAAATTGGTGATCTCTATTCTATTTATATTTATGCAATTCTATGATATGTTTTTATTTTTAATTATGAACTTTTTTGCAATTTCTATTATTATATGTGCTTTTATTTTAATTTCCATAGCTAGCTAAGTTTAATTTATAGGAAATTGATGAAACCCTAGATAACTGAGATAATAATTGTATTCATGTTATGGGGTTAATAGATGTATGGATAATTCATGAATGCAATTTTATGATTTCAATTATAATTCTCTATTGGTTATAATTATTAAAAACACTATTGATACGGGAGTTGATATAGGGTTTGTTAGAAATTCTTGATTAAATTGATAAGCTAGTGTGGGAGCGACATTAATTAGATTAATTAAAAATTATCTAGGGATTAATGTAATGTCTCAAGTTAATTATTCACTAAGACATTAGGGATAATTGATTTAAGGCATTAGTCAATCATAGCATCATAGCATCAAAAGATGTATGATTGTAATTTAGAGTCCACTGTTAATTGGAGATGCGGGAGCTGACTAATTAATTAAAGGTTTAAATCCTTAAGTTCTAAGGCATGATAATTTATGACTATATAACTATTAATCTATATAACATGATGACAATTTGATTTACACAACTAGGGTAGATTCTATTTTTCTCACATTCTCAATTGATTGCCTAGTTTTAGATATTTTATCATAATTTTCTTTTTAATAGTTTTAGAGTAATTATTAGATTAGTTAATTCACAATTCAATCTTAATCACCTAAATATTGATAAGAGCTATCATAAGATTAGTACTTTCTTAATCCTCGAGGGATCGACAAGCTTACTCACTCTTTTTTACTTGATTCCGACCCAATATACTTATTAGAGTATTCACAATTTATTTTTATATATAGTTTAAACAAATCAAGTTTTTGGCGTTATCGTTGAGGATTGGAAATATTAAACCTTTTAGTTCTGTTGGTAATTTAGGCACACTTGATGATGTATGTTATTTCTTGTTCTCTTTATAGGAGTTTTATGCATAGGAGTAGAAGTACTGAAATTTTACCACTAAATTATGAAATAGAGCACACTTTGTATTAGTTAAGGTGAGAGAACAGAAGAAGGAGAGAAGAGATGGTAGGAAACGATGATAATAATCAAATACAAGGAGTCATACGAGCACTTTGGAACTATACAGCACCTACGATTATGGGTTCTACTAAATGGTAGCCTATCATTCAACCTAACAACTTTGAGCTCAAACTATCCCTCATTCAGATGATTCAAACAAATCAGTTTGAAGGATATCCTAATGAAAGTCTTGACGAGCATATTGTAAGATTCCTCCAATACTACAATATAGTGAAGGAAAACAATGTTATAGACGAGGTTATCAAATTATAGCTCTTTCCCTTTTCACTAAAGGATAAAGCAAGAGCTTGGTATCATTTATTGCCAAAAGAGTCTACTATTGCCTAGGTTGACCTCTCATCGAAGTTTCTAAGGAGATTTTTCCCACTAGCCAAGACTACTAAACTGAGGAACGACATCACCAACTTTACTAAGTTTAGTGGTGAGTTACTTTATGAGGCATAGGAGAGATTCAAGGAGGCAATTAGAAAAGGCCTACATCATGACTTGCCAGATAATCTCCTAATTGAGATCTTCTATCTTAGTTTAGATGAGACATTGACGTCCCTAGTAGATGCTGCAGCTAGCGGTGCTTTAATGGGTAAGATCTATGATGAAGGAAGTGCACTAATAGAAGAGATGGCCTCCAGTACACATAACTGGCAAAACGAGAGAAGCAAGTCAAGAGTGGCATCAATCAATGACAATGACACTATATCTCAATTAATTGCTTAGATCTCAGCTCTCACTACTTAGGTAAGTAAACTCACCTCAGCACAGTCTTTTCATGCTAATCCTATTACTTTTTGTGAGTTATGTTCAGGACCACATTTGACTCTTGAGTGCCTATCTAGGAATCCCTCAACTTTAACTAATGGAAAGCAAATGAACTTTGTTAACAATTTCCAATGAGGTAATTAAGGTCCATATTCAAATACATACAATCCAGGGTAATGCAATCATTTAAATTTCTCATAGAGGAATGAGAATATTGCATTTAAACTACCACTTGGATTCCAAAAGCAAAGTGCTGCTTAGAATGCTCCACCTCAACAAAACTAATCTGAAATGGAAGAGCTTATGTTAAGTTATATGCAAAAGACTAACACCATGTTACAGAATCAATAGGCTATTGTTTAAAATTTAGAGAATCAGATTAGTTAGATCTCTCAGCAATTGAGTAATAGACCATCGGGGTCTTTACCTAGCAATACCAAAGAGAAACCTAAAGGTATCAATGCTATTATGTTAAGAAGTGGAAAGGAAGTTAAAACAATTGACAAATGAGTTGAAGAAAAGAAGGAGAATCTAAAGAAAGGAAAAGGGAAGCAAGTGGCAAAGGAACCAAAGCAGAAGTCACCAAAAGTAAAACCATACGTTCCTCCTATCCCTTTCCCATATAGACTGAAGCAACAACAACTAGACACTCAATTTGCCATATTCTTGGATTTTTTCAAGAAGCTGCAAATCAACATTCCTTTTGTAGAGGCACTTCAGCAAATGCCTTCCTATGCTAGATTCATAAAGGATTTGCCTACCAAGAAGAGAAAGATTGATGGGAATGAACCTATGATGCTTATAAGGGAGTGTTCTATGATCCTACAAAAAAATTTATCTAGCTTACTAAGAAAACAAGGAGATTAGGGGAGTTTTACTGTTCCTTACACTATAGGAAATTTTCATTTTGATAAAGTTCTTATTGATTCTAGTGCAAGTATAAATTTAATGCCTCTTTCTATTTTTAAGAAGTTGGGACTTAGAGATTGCAAGGAGACTCATGTCACCTTATAACTTGCTGATAGGAGTATCAAATACCCAAAGGGTATTGTAAAGAATGTCCTAGTAAAGGTCGACAAATTTATCTTCCCAGGTGAGTTTATAGTCTTGGAAATAGAGGAGGATAGAGAGGTACTCATAATCCTTGGCAGACCGTTTCTTGCTATAGGTAAGGCATTGATAAACATGGAACAAGGTAAGCTTACTTTAAGAGTTATGGGCGATTAAGTAACATTTAATGTTCATGAAGCCATAAAGTAATATGATGATTGTAAATCCTGTTACACTATTGATATTATTGTTGAGATTATCTGTGAGTCCATAGAAGAGAAAGCAGGTTTGGATACCATGGAATCAGTTCTTAAGGATCTGGATGATTGGAGTGATGATGACGAGCCTAAGGAAGAATCTATGGAATAGGTGTCAAAAATCAAAACACGATACTATGAGGAGTTAAGCACTAGTGAGAAGAAGCTAGTACCATCATTGATATAAGCCCTGATGCTCGAACTTAAACCATTACCTAGTCATTTAAAATATACTTATCTTGGAACAAATGATACTTTGCCAATAATCATCTCCTCTTCTTTGAAGGGTGATTAGGAGCAACAACTTCTAGGAGTTCTAAGAGAGCATAAAAAAGCCATTAGGTAAACCATCGCTGATATCAAGGAGATCAATCCCTTAATTTGCACTCATAAGATATTGTTGGAGGCTGAGTGCAAACCCATAGTACAACCATAGAAATGACTTAACACAACTCTCAAGGAGATAGTAAAGAAAGAAGTGCTAACATTGTTGGATGCAGGTATTATCTACCCTATCTCAAATAGTAAGTGGGTTAGTCTCATTTAAGTAGTGCCAAAAAAAGGTGGTATGACTATATAGATTATAGAAAACTTACTGATGCCACCAGTAAAGACCATTTCCCCCTCCCTTTCATAGATCAAATGCTAAAAAAACTTTCATAACATGATTATTATTGTTTTTTAGATGGTTATTCTGGTTATAATCAAATTCATATAGTTCCCAAGGACCAAGAGAAAACCACCTTTACATGTCCTTATGGCACTTTTATCTTTAAGAGAATGCCATTCGGTCTTTGTAATGCACCTGCTACCTTTCAAATATGCATGATGTCTATATTTTCTGATATGTTAGAAGATTTCATTGAAATATTTATGGATGACTTCTTGGTCTTTAGGAAGTCATTTGACTCATGTCTGACTAATTTAGGCTGAAGTCATTTGACTCATGTCTAACTAATTTAGGCTATGTGCTTAAAAGGTGTAAGGAGACTAATCTACTTCTAAATTGGCAAAAATGCCATTTATGGTAGGAGAGCGAATAGTCTTAGGTTATAAGATGTTGAAAAATTGGATTGAAGTTGATAAGGCAAAAGTGGAGATAATAAAGAAGTTGATACTACCTACTTCGGTTAAAGGAGTTAGGAGCTTCCTAGGACATGCTGTCTTCTATAGGTGATTTATCAAGGACTTCTCTAAAATCTTTAGACCTCTTTATAATTTACTTAGAAAAGATTCTACCTTTGTCTTTGATGATAGCTCTTTGCAAGCATTCAATCTATTAAAGGAGAAGATTATTTTAGCTCCAGTGATTGTTGCACCTAATTATGAGCTTTCTTTTGAATTGATGTGTGATGCCAACAATTATGCTATAGGAGCAATACTCAGGCAAAGGAGAGGAAAGTTATTTCATGTCATATTCTATTATAGTAGAACCTTAAATGAAGCTTAGAGAAACTATGCCATATCAGAAAAAGAGCTTTTAGTGGTTATATTTGCATGTGATAAGTTTAGGCCTTATCTAATAGGTTATAAGATCATAGTATACACAGACCATGCTACTCTAAAATATTTTTTTACTAAAGGAGATGCTAAACCTAGGCTAATTTGTTAGATCTTATTATTGCAAGAATTTGACCTCGAAATTAAAGATAAAAAGGGAACTAAAAATGTGATTACCAACCATTTATCTCGTTTACAATCTAACTATTTAGAGCCATCCATTAATGAAAAGTTCCCTAATGAACAATTATATGTAGTAGAGATCCAAGGATTACCTTAGTAAGCTGATATAGTTAATTACCTAGTTAGCAAAATCATACCACACAATTTCTCATTTCAAAAGAAAAAGAAGTTTTTACATGATGTGAAATTTTATTTTTGGGATGAACCATATATGTTTAAATGTTGTTTTGACTAAGTAATTAGATGTTGTGTGCCTGAAACCAAACAGCTTAGCATAATTCAACACTATCATTCTAAGGAAGTAAAAGGCTACTTTGGTGTAGAAAGAACCACAGCTAAGATTTTATCTTGTGGATTTTATTAGCCTAGTTTGTTTAGTGATTGCAAGAATTATGTTATGTATTGTATTAAATGCCAAAAGATCGAAAATATTTCGAGGAGACATGAATTACCACAAAATAGCATTCCAATAATTGAGCTTTTTGCTGTATGGGGAATAGACTTCATAAGTCCTTTTCCCTTATCTTTTTCAAACAAATATTTACTTTTGGCTATAGATTATGTGTCAAAATGGGTAGAAGCAGTTGCTTTATAAACTAATGATGCCAAGGTGATAATTAAATTTTTTAAAAAGAACATATTTTCTCGATTTGGAGTACCTAGAGTTATTATAAGTGATGGGGATCGTAGTTTTGCAATCGGAAGTTTGAAAATTTAGTATCAAAATATAGAGTCACTCATAAAATTGCCACCCTGCATCATCCACAAATATGTAGACAAGTTGAGGTGTCCAATATAGGGAAATAAAGCATATCTTAAAAAAGACTATCAATGCATCTAAAAAAATTGGTCTTTAAAACTTAATGAAGCATTGTGGGCTTATAGGACAACTTTTAAAACCCCTATAGGAATGTCCCAATACAAAATTGTTTTTGGTAAATCATGTCACTTACTTATAAAGCTTGAGCACAAGGCCTATTAGGCCATAAATACCTTAACTTTGATTTATAAGCTACAAGTGAAAAGCGATTGCTCCAACTAAACTAGCTAAAGGAGTTTAGAGAAGAAACATATGAAAACGCTTAGATATACAAGGAGAGAGCTAAGCGATGGCATGATAGGAACATCTAACAGCAAGAGTTTGTGCCTGGTTAAAAGGTTTTATTATACAACTTTCAACTAAAGTTGTTCTCAAGTAAGTTAAAATCTTGATGATTAGGGCCATTTGAAATAGCTAATGTTTTTTCTTATGGTACAATTGAGTTAAATGCGAGAGACAACTGAACTTTCAAGGTAAATGGTCACCTTCTCAAACACTATTTTGAAGGGAAAAATATGGATAATGACGCTACTATAGTGGCGAGCACAAACCCGTTGTAAGAATCGATAAAGTCGGGCTAACGATTATAAACTAAGCACTCCATGAGAGGCAACCTATGTCTAACTAAATTAATTTTTTTTTATTTAATCCAAAAAAAAAAAATTGATTAAAGGCTAGCCATTGTTAACTCAAGGCCGCCGACCTTTAGAAAAACAAAATTTACTTTATTGATAATTTGTTTTTTTAACACCTACTTAAGTGGGTAGACTCTAGATAATTGCTATTACTCCATACTTTTAAGTACACTTTTATCCTATACATGCTCTTTCATGTTTCTTCGTATTTGTAGAGATAGGTTTGATCTAAAATAGATGCTCTTCTAAATGATATTATAATTGGAATTCTACTTGTTGCTGAAAATTTGAATCTAGGGAAGTATTAGTTTTTTATTTTTTGTGATTGTTTTTTTTTATTTCATTTCCTATTGTACACTGAATTGGAGACAATGTGGCCATTGTCTATTCTAAAGTGGGGGGAAGGAAATACAAGAAATAGATTTTGAATTGAAAATTGAAGTGAATATCATGACATTTGTTACTAGTTTTTGTTTATAAATGGTTGTACTTTCCTATCAGCTTAAACTTCATTTGTTCTTAAGTATTTGGCAATTTTTAGGCCAAATTTTTTAAAAATTTTGAATTTCTTGTTTAAAGTCTAGAGATTATATAAAGAAAATTGTCGATAGCATTTGATTGTGATTAGTTTAAATAATTGACTTACTAAGGTACCTTACTCAGCATTGTTGTGATTTTTGTACTTAGTTAAAATTAATTAGTCAAATCTTAAGGAAACTAATTTACCTAGTTTTTCACCATGGAATTTGAAGTTTAAGAGTCGATTAAGTCCTTAAGTGAAAAGTAAACAGGTTCACTTCTATGCAACATTAGTTAATATATCGTCTTTTTAGTCATTCTAATGGCACTTTAACACTTAGTGAAAGAGGTAAGTAAAGGCTTATACTTAGTGATTCCTATAAAAGAAGTCTATAAATTTTAGTGAGCGTTCAAAAAAATGTTGTGAAATTAGAGCCTTTACTCTAATAACTCAAGAAATTGAGTTAAGAGTATCTTAACTTGAATGTTAGACTAAGGAAGAGTCTGTAAGGGTCCCTTTAAAACCTGGTCACTTGGGTGATGAGCTCGGGATGTGTCGAGTCAATGTAATCACTATAACGTGAAGGATGGAAAGGCAAAGTTCAGTATCTAAACTAAAAAACAAAAAAGAGAAAAAAAAAAAAGAGGAAAAGAAAAAAAATGGGAATGAAACATGGAAATTTTGAATGCAATTCAAGAAATGAATTAAGACTTATAATAAAAAAGGAAGAAAACCTAGGGATAGAGCAGATACCATATGCTTTCACTACCTTGTTAACTTGTTTGTTGGGATAATTAGCGGGATAATATGCCTACTAATAACTGTAAAGTTTAAATGGGTATTTTTCCTTCTAGGACTAAGTATCTACTTTTGAAATAAAAATCTTAAGCTAAACACTTAGATTAGAATTTGGTTTCTTTAGAGTGACTAATTAATTTCAATTGTAGTACTCTAATCACATATTTCGGTTTGGTTCGAGTAGTGGGCATTACAAATTAGTGAGTCTAAAAGTGTGAAATATCAAATGCTTAGCTGTGTAATTGGAAAATTTGTATTTTCACTAATAGATTTCTTTAGTTCTATTTATTTTGCTTAAGGACAAGCAAAAGTTTAAGTGTGGGGGAGTTGATAAAGGAATATTTTACTCATGTTTTAATGTGTGAATTATGTAGAATTATCATTGATTTTATAGAAATCATTAAGAAATAGTACTTAAGTATTCTCATTTAGATATTTCAGGTTTTGGAGGATTCAAAGTGGAAATACAGTCAATTTGGAAGAGTTTTACGCAAACGAAGGAAGCTTGAATTTATGGCTCTTTGGAATTGAAGGTAGCTGACCTACACTTTAGAGATGCGGGAGCTGACTAATTAATTAGAGGTTTAAATCCTTAAGTTTTAAGGCATTATAATTTCACTTGAATAACCATATAACTATTAATCTATATAACATAATAACAATTTGATTTGCACAACTAAGGTAGATTTTATTTTTCCCACATTCTCAATTGATTGCTTAGTTTTAGATAGTTTATCATAATTTTCTTTTTGATAGTTTTAAGGTAATTATTAGATTAGTTAATTCACAATTCAATTTTAGTTACCTAAATATTAATCAGAGCTATCATAGGATTAGTACTTTCTTAGTCCTTAAGGAATCGACAACGTTACTTACTCTTTATTACTTGATTCCAACCCAATATACTTGTTAGAGTATTCATGATTTATTTTTATATATAGTTTAAGCGGATCACTTCTTCACTAATGCCATACACCCTTCTTGACTTTCTTATTCCTCCAACTAGAGGGGTTGAAAGTTTTAGCTTCTTAAGTGTCTATGTAAACCCTAGGAAATCAATAGTTGAACCCTAATTCAAGTCTGAGTGTCCTAAACTGTACAATAAGTCGATAAGGCTAATAATAATAAAAGATTATGAAATTTAATAAATCAAATATCACATCGATAACAAAACTCTAGGAATTGATCGAAACCCTAAATTACATACTAAAACTTTAAAATTGATTTATATACCATTAATCAAAATTGAACTCGAATTTGTTCGAAACCATAAAATTATAACTATAAGCTTATAAAATAGTTAAATATTACTCAATAGTGATATAATTACAATCGATTACAATTTTCAACTAAATCACTTATTCATATGAAATTTTAACGAAATCACTACAATAACTTGTAAAAATTATAATTGTAATAGATACCAATTAAATTGATAAATTTTCACAAAAATTTCAAAATTAATTTATGATAGGTATTGTTATAATTTGTATGTTTAGAAAAATTACATCTATTTATTTTTAATTTTTATTTTCTTCCTCTCTCTTTTTCTCTTTTTCTCTTTTCCTTCTTTTCTTCTTTTCCTTTGCTTGCTATATCCTAGAACCGAATTGGAAAAAAATCAAAACAACAACCCACTTGCACAATTTCCATGCCAAGTGTTGAGTTATAGAAGAAGAAAAAATTACATATGATTACTTTGTCCCATCCTCATTAATTAAAAGATTAGGATAGGATTTTATTTATATTTTTTTCTCTCCTAAAGTGTTGAACACGTGAATAAAAAGAAGAAGAAGAATCTGAAAACAAAAATAGTAGAAATCAAACTAAAAAGAAGAAGGAAAAGAAAAAAATTTTGGAAATCCAAACCGTGAAGAAAAGAAGAGGAAAAGAAGAAGAAAAAAATTATAAGTAATAGGTAAGTAAATTATTTTGTAAGCATAGATGTATAATATATAGTATGTACATATATAAATGTAGTATTTGTATTGTATTGTATTTTTGTAAATATTACATTACTATTACATGTATATATGCATAAATACTTAAATTGAATTATATATGTATGTATAAAGATATGTATGTATACATGTATGTACATAGATATATTATACAGAAAGAGTATGTATTATGTATTTTTTTTTAGAATACATATAATTGGTATTAAGTATTTTTACAAAATAACTATAGGTATATACATATATAAATGAACATGTGAACTATATATATTGATGTATATATGTATAAATTATTTTCGTACGTATATATATGTGAATATGTAGTTGTATAGTAAGTATAAGTATTTGTATATTACCTATATATATTTATGTATTCGGTAGTTATATCTATATACACCTGTAAACTATGTAAACTATATTATATATATATATATATGAGTATACTTATATGTATAAATACAAATACATGAATATATGTATATGTACATAAGAGTATGTTTGTTTTCATAAAATAAATATATACATACATATGGCATATAACATATAGTATATATATGTAGTATACCGAAAATATATATAATATAATAATATCTATAAACTAAAATAAATTTATAATCATGTAAGGAGTAGGTATATATATATATATAATACCGTAAATTAGGAAATTCTCCATAAAGTAAAATTATAAAATTTATTAAATATACTACAAGTCTATATGCATATGTGTGTGCATAAATCGTAAATAATGAATAATGAGAAAATAGGAAATAATAAAAATAATAATAGCAATAATAATAATAATAATCATAATAAGGCTAAAATCTCAAAAATAGGAAAAGTATGCTTAAAACAATAAAAATATCAATTATATGGTTTAAATAATTATTAAATCATAAATATATTAAGAAAAAAGCTAAAATTAATATTTATAATTTTTAAACTAAAATAATAAATTTTGTGATATTTTTATATCACAATTCAAGTTACGAGTCATAATGTCCAATACGAACCTCGTTATGAGGAAATATGCTCAAAAACGATCAAAATGGACTATAAGTTCATAACGATCCGAACTAAAACGAAAAAGTTACATACGATTCGATAAAAAGCTCGAATCGACAATTTCACATAACTAAGTGAAGTACACCTTACAAATTATGATACTAATTTAGTTTTAAATTCCCAAACTTACAAATTTTTTATTTTTTACAAGTGATTTTGGTATAGACCTTGAGCTGCTACCAGATTACTACGACTTCTAAGTTAGCTATGGCTGAGTAAGTTTTTCCTAATGATTCCACACTTGTTTGTGTTTGTAGTTAGTGAATATAAGTTATGATTGATAAATGAATGTGTATGGGGTTGGGTTATGCTTGTGCATGACAATTGTTGTTAATGGTGAATTTACTTTAAATTTCAATAATGTAATGACTGTTGCATGGTAGATTCACTAAGAATTGATTGTTTGTGACTTAGAATGATCACTGAATAAATAAGACCTAATTTTATTCGACTAGAAAAGTTAACTTGGATCACGCATAATCATGCACTGCATAACTAATTCCAGCAGTCACATTACACAGAGGTAGCAAGAGGCTATACGTAAGTTGGTTATTGATTGTTATAGATTTCCTATACTGCACACGTGCGACATGACCTTACCCTGTACCGCGGGATGACTAGGCATTGGAGGCGCCAACCGCCTAGTTAAGAGTCGAGTCCAAAGGCCTTCATTTAAGGGTAAGTGAGGGTTACGTGAACTTACTCACAATCATATGTAGAACTCATTTTGATAAAACTGATAATGGATATACCATTACATTTTGAATACGAAACACGGAGTTTTGTTATGAAATAAATTCTAATATAATAATTGGATCTGACTGTACCAATGAATCTCTAACCCTAACTTCGAAGGGCATTAAATCTAAGTTGCATGCAATACTTAGTCACCTGCATGTATTTGTTTAGTATACTGATTGTCATGCATTCATTTTATTGAATTTAACTATTATATAACTTGATTACTGTATGGTTCAGGGAAATTATCTCACTAAGCTAGTTAGCTTATACCCTTGTAGTCTTCTTTCGCAAGCCAATCTTTTCGTAGAGTCGAGCCATCTCATGCTCGAAGTCAGTGTTCTAATTAGGGTCAATGTAGGAGCTAGGTGTGATCAGAGAGTATTTCTGATAGTTTATAGACATGAATATGTAATCGATATACTGGTTTAACTTGAGATATATTTCAAACTTTTTATTTGTAAACTTTTATATAAATAAACCCTATGTTATGTTTTATAATTTTATTATCTATCATGAAGTGATATTGCTTAAGCTTGCGTACTCTTGATAGTTAGTAGTAGCTGTAGCTTTTTGTATCGTGTAAAAGGGTCGTCGATTGTAAGGGAATTTAATCTGTAATCTTTTGTACGATATACGGTAACAGCCACAACTAGCCCCTTCGGGTCGTGACAATCTATTAATCAAAGGTTGCTACCTTATAATCCGTCAAGGATATCAAGACATGAAAGGTATACTTTTTAGCCTTTAGAGTTAATGATCCTTCTTGCCTATAATATCTCAAGACTACCAGCTTAAGGTCAGAGCCAATCATCCCTACTATATAAATCATAGCACTTTATTTCTTTAGAAAACTATCCTCTTTCTCAAATTTAGATCCCTATCCAATTTCTACAATCTTAGTAAATGGGGTAAGTATAACCTAAGTGTCTACCAAATATTTAAACATTCCATTATTCCTGCTAAGATAAACCATCATAAGATCCCCCATAAGGCAATTTGTTTTAAGTTGCCTTTCATTGAAATTTCAAGGTTCAGTGTCCAACATCTCTTAAACTTGTTCTTTCTAGAACCTACCTTCTTACAAGAGCTTCTAAATGGAAAGTCTTACACAAGTATTATCTAGCAAGGTCATGTTTTGCAAGTGCCCCTTTTCTCTTAAGTTCTAGCCAACTTACTCAATAGGTATGGGGAGCTCATTCAAGTTAATCTCAAGCTCTAATTCTTTCTCAATCATGTTGATAATAGACATGTGATTAGGAAGGGGATTATTATTTGGTTTAAGGGTTGGTGCCTCAATAAAGTCTAACTATACTAGACCAATGTATATAAGATCCTACACCTTGTTTCATAGCCTCCAACACATCTCAATAAAGTAACCTACTTACCTTAAGTGGTAGTTACACTTGGCATCTAAGTCATAATTCCTTAGCCTATATCTTTCATTAAGGAGTTTGAAGTCAATCTAATTATTAGCTTAGAGATAAGCCAAAACTTAACTAAAGGGGATAGGAATATTTGTGAACTTTCTAGGTAGAGGTTTAATATTTTGAAGTCAAGTATCTAGTTGTCAACTTAGAGTAATAAAAGCAGCAACTAAAGTAGCCTAAATAGAAATCTGAGGGGTTAGCCTAGCATTTCCCTTAGTATTCACCATACCAACTATGGTTTGTTTATGTTTGCTGGTGGTCTTAATAAGAGTCGTCTTCTTATTAGCTAACTCTTGAGTAAATAGTTTAATGGAGTTAATAGCAACCTCAATTTGGTAACCTACCGCTACCTGTTCAATAAAATTGGTAAATCTTTTCCTGATTAGGTGCATAAAATAGGCTTCTCTAATGTATTGACCAACATTGATGTCATCTTTTCTCCGTGATCGGAGTAGAAACCCTTATAGCTTAAGCCATCTAATGCTGAGCATGTTCTTTGATGGGCTAATTGTGCTTTTTGCGGAGACTCCACAAATCAACAATATATGGGGGTACCTTTATATTAAAATTATACTAATCATAAAATGCTTAGGTGAGTTTGTCCCAACTGTTAATTTGCTTGAGATCTAATTAAGCATACCAATTTAATGCTAGTCTTGTCAAGCTATCTTAAAATGTCTACATCATCAGCTATTCATATTATACATACTTACTCATTTTTCTTACATAGAGCCTAAGGCATCTTGGGGACATCTCGTACCATTGTACTTTTCAAATTTTAGTACTTTAAACTTAGGGAAAGACTCATTGTTTTTAGCAATTAGGTGAATTATCCCTACTTGTCTGAATTTATTTGGTCCTTCTAGGGCTTTCATCTTATCAGCAAACTATTATAGTAGCTTCCTTTCCATTTCCTTCTACTTATCCTCTAGTTCTTTTTTGAGATTTTCAAAACAACATGCTTAGGGAATCATCACATTGCTGCTTAAAGGAGCATATTAAGCCAAATTCTCATTATGTGTAGGGACATAACCTTCTTGCCTTTCTTGGCATTGTAGTTTTCATCAAGTGCTAATTGTGCAGTAGTCAAAAGCACGATACTTCTAAATATTTTATGGTCTTCTACAAGTCTTCCACTTTCTCTTCAAGAGTTAGCTCAGTGTCATTGTTATTCTCATTGTTACTAGGACATTCTTGCTTTCAATTGGGTAAATATAAGGCTTCTTAGGAAGATGTACTGCTTGTGGGCTATCTTAAATGTAGAAAAGACAACACTTCACAATTATCATTATTTTTTTTTTTTCTCTTTTTCTTTTACTTCTTTTTTAAGAAGGAAATAAATGTCAAAGTGAATCTACAAATTGAAAAGATGCATGGCACAGGGATGTAAGGGATGGAATTGGCAAATAAACCATGATGTAGCAAAATTGATATCTTATTAATATTGTGACCCTTTAGTTTCCAATACATTATTTAAACTTTCATTTACATTTTTTTATTACAAGAAAACCTTAAAGTCTATTTCCTCTTTTTCTTGTGGTATCTTAACTCATCTTCCACTGTCTTTCTCTTCTTTAGGTTGAGTATTTCTATCCATCTTGCAACTTAAAGAGATATCTTCAATGCAAAATTTCTAGAAGTTTTGACTTAGGAATAAGTAACAATAGTTTTAGGAAACTTGACTATAGCAGCAAAGGCATCAATAGGATTCATCCTTTAAGCATATTCCTTAAGGGAGAAGTCAAGTTTGTGGCTTCTTGTATGGCTAATAAACCAAACCATGAGTAATGTCATACTGGTCTTTAAATCTCCACTTCTTCCTTTAGGGAACTTAGGAGATGATATTAAGCAAGCATACCTATCAAATTTATAGCAAGCAAATTAAGTATAATTGTCAATCTCTCAAGAACTTTGACTACTAATACTCATTAAATCTCTATTATCTAACAAGTGAATTTGAGCTAAGAATTTAAATTTAATTGCAACAAATAATAAATTATCACTAAATAAAAATTGTCCAAGAATTAAAGCAAGAAAGCAATAAAATTATAAACTACTTCAAAATTCATAAATCGTATCTAGATCTTTACTCCACTTAGATTCAATATGTGATTTTTGTTAAAGATAATTTAATTTATTATTTAATCTTTCTCGATTGGGAGAATTCTCTATTAAAGTTAATCATTTTTTCAAGCCAACTAACCTTAATCTTAAAGTCACCTATTAGAATCTCTTCTTAATAGCATGATCTTAGATCACATTATTGTACAATGAATTCTCTAAGATATAATTTAAGATTCTAAAAAGATCTTGAAAATTATCTCTAATATTGCAATGATCTCTATCAACTATGCCTAGATCTAATCTTATAGGAAATCACTCAATAATCTTATAAGATATCAAATTCTAGATTACTACCTATAGAAATAACATTCTAAATCATAAAACATACATAGTTAAATCAAAAAAAGAATAAATAATTAATTAAATCTAATAAAAATCATGTCACATGAGTAGATTTAGGTTCCATAAGACCTAAATACCAAAGATCTACTCTCTACACATAATAAAGCAACAATCTTGAATCAAAGAATAAGGAATTATAAAAGAATAAATCATAAAATCTAAGAAAAATTGAATCGTTTTGTCTTGCTCTCTTGGGTTTTCTTCTCTTAAAAAACTCTCTAAATTTCATCTAATTCTTCTCTAAAAAGCCCTAAAGAAGCTTTATATACACATGAAAAATACTATTTGTTGCAAAACATACAACTAAGGACAGGACTGTATCGCCTGATCATGTACTTGATTATGAATAGCTTCCTTTCTCTTCCTTTTTTATTTTCTTTAAATCTAGAAATGATATGACCAAGGACACGATTGTGTCCTTAGGTCATGTAACTAGCTGTGGTTAGTGAAAATTTGGTCTAAAATCGCTTGGAAATGATATAGCATGTCGTTTGGTTGTATCAATCTTTAAATTTTTATAACTTGCTCATTTTAGTTTTGATTTAAGTGAAACTTGTTTCTATCTTCTCATTTCTTGTGCAAATCTTTTCAAAACCTAGAAAAGAAAATTTTACTTAATTAAATATCGTTTTATAAAAATAAACTCAAAATTCAAGGAGAAATCATGAAAACCAATAAATAAAATATATGCTATTAGGAACTCATCAAGAGATCTAGTTTGTTAAGCCAGCAATGTCAAAATGTAGGACTTTTCTTCTAAAAGTCAGGTAACTAATTCTATGATTCTATGATGTATGGGGAATACACTACTTGGAAACAAAATGGTCATAAAGGCCACCAAGATATAAGCATTAATCTTATATTGTTGCTAAGCTTCTAAATTGGTACAAAGAAGCTCCTACTTATAATTGGATGGGGATGCAAACTAGGCAAAAGGATCATCTACCTTAATGATTCTTTTGTTGCAATATGCCTAAGTTTTACATATTTTAGACTTATGAAGGCCTAGGAGTCTATCAAAAATTTCTACTAGCTTAATCATAACATCCAAAACCTACTATCCATTTCCAATAGAATGGATCCCTAGCAAATGGAGTATTATTCAATAGTTGGGCTCAACCGATATGGGATGAAACAAAAGGCCAACATTTTAGGATCCTAAAAATAGACCAAGGCTCGTACTATGGTAATATTGACTTGAATCTTAAGTAATGAAAGGGTAGACCTTATCTTATTTTGTATGCTCTTCTATTGATCCGGGCTAGATAATTAAAACCATTTCTCAAGTATTTCTTATGGTTCCCAAGGTTTATGGATGTAGACTTCCATTTAAAAAGTCAATGTAAAGGAGACACTATCCATTTCTACAAAAATGAAAATTACATCAAAACCATCTTATTTACATGGGAGTTACATTTATATGTTACAAAGAATGGAAAAAATACAGAAAATTTTACAAAAATATATAGCGAAAAAGTCAAGAAACTCCATGGTTGCAAACTCTCTCTCTTTCTTTTTTTTTTTTTTTTTACGTTTTGCCACATCATTTCTATTTGCTAATTTCAAAAAAGGGATCATGAATGCAATCATGGTAGGTTCAAAAGGTCCTTAAGCTCTATGACCTCACACATTTTCAAAAAAACAATTGATTGGTCACATCGAAGCTTAAGTGGAGTGACCTAATCAACCTTAAGCAATGGTTACAACATAACACTTAGATTTTTGTACAATTTTGTATAGCAGTTGATTTAATTTTATAATGATTTAGAGCTTAATTCATTTATATTTCATTTGCAAGGATTTTTGGTAAAGAAATTATAAAGATCTTGATGAAATTTTGGAGTTTAATAGAAGAAGAGAATTGACCAAGTAATTGAAGTGAAGGAATTTCAAGTAAGAAATAGAGTTCAGAGAGGACTGCGGGTGAATACTGTAATCATGTTCCTTAGTCATAAACCTCTTGTAATAAATTTCCATCAAGTTTGAAGATTTTAGACAAATTACAAAACCACAACCCAACTCTACGAATGTAATCTTAGGGCATAATGGCTCTATAATTTGTAAATGTTCTATTTTTGACAAGTTTTCTTTGTAAACCTAGATCTAGTCCTTATAAATAGATGTCAAGGCTTAGATTTACAAAGACAGCCCCCTTGAGATAAAAAATTCATTCATTTCAGGTATTTCACAAGAAGAAAAAAAAGAAAATAGGGGGCTTAGATTTACAAAGACAGCCCCCTTGAGAATAATTATAAGGTAAAATTATACTAGGGCCTCTCATCTTTCTTTTCCTTATGTTTTCTCATGCCATACTATTAACTATTCTTAGCAAATCATTATTAAACTTTAATATCTATTGCAGCATTTCCTTTATTCAATCAATGATATTGCCTTTGTAACCTAATTGCACTATGCATATTGCTATTGAATTAGTATTTACCTAGATTATTAATATTCTAGTTAAGTTTGTTGTAACGTTTATGAGATCCTATAATAAACAAACCTATGTAATTAGAAGGAATTGAGTAGACTAAGGGATTAGGTATTTGATTTCTCTTATTTAGGACAACCTAATCATAGGATGTAAGATCTTAATGTAATCTTGTGATGCTTTATTGCAAAAGTGATTCAGGGAGAATAATCTCAAGGTTAGCAATTAACTAGAGACATGAATCTAGTTAATTTATATTAGGCATCTCTACGGTCCAATGAGTAATTAAGAATGAAAGTTGCATAGAACTAAGTAGTAAATAACAAGATCTATTGAGGATTATGTGTTTCTTTAATTCAATTAATCTTATTATTTTTTTTTTAGACTTGTTTATTTTATTCATGGTATTGTTCCTATCTTTTTTATTATTCCTTGTTTTCTTTACTTATAAATGAGAATTATCTTAAATTGTTAAGTTAGATAGTTAGAAAATTATAAGGAAACACTACTAAATAAATAAGAATTACTCACATTCATGGTTCCTCATAGAATCAACACTCAGACTCAATTTTGATTTCTATAATATAACTTAACTAGGTGCACTTACCTGTTAACTAAGTTTTTTATGCCATTGTCATGAAGCCAATAGAATAACCAAACTAGGATACTAACAAAATCCTTGTTTTTCCAATTACTTTAACATGCTTGAAATAAATACCTCCTACAAATTTTCTTTTGATATCTTCTTGGTTAACTTGCTTCTAACTTCTAGATATCTTATAAGTAGGAAAAGCAACAAAAGTCCTAATGAATTTGATTTGGAACCTAATTAAGGGGAGGACTCAATTGTCAAGCTAACGACATTAAACAATAGTGCTATTAAGAGGCAACCCAAGTTTGGTTTCATTTAAGTTATTATTTTGTTTTTTTTTTTTTTTTGTTTTAGTCACTTCAAGTATCAAGTCATTTAGAATTAAGTTAATATTTTCCCCTACATTGAACACTTTAATTTTATCATAACAATTATTGGAATTTCTTTATGGAATGGTAATTGAATAAAGTTTATCATCCCATTGAGTTGTTCTTTGATTTAATTTTGTGATTTAGTTCACTTTATTTTTGATATTTTTCTAAGAAATTCCAAGAAAAGAATTAAAGGAAATCAACAAAATTTGAATTCAAGAATCAAAGGAGAATATGGATAAAGTCTATGCCTGTAGACTTACCTATAATACTCTTGTAAACAATTTCAAAAGAAGCGCAAAAATTCATAACGAAAGAACCATGGCTAGGATTATAGCCATGATCCTTGCTAATGGTCATGCCCAAGTCAAGAAAACATGGAATAGGGTAAGGACCATGGCCACCTCTATGGCCATGATCCTTGATTGTAGTCATGCTACAAATTTATAAAAAATGGGTAAAGTCTTTCTTTTTCATTCAATGCACAACTTCTCTCTTTAAAATTTCATTCTTGATCACTTTCTCTCACTACAAGATCACCTAAGCCCCATAAACCTAGCAAATTCAACTTGTTCACAATCAACAAGAATCATGCCAAGATATAAGCACGTCACTAGCAAAAGCACTTCTAGCTCTAATTCAACCTACTTGTTATTGAACTTCAAAGAGTCTTAGCAAAGAAAGTGGTATGCAAGAATTTCCAAGAATGAATTTGGACCGAATGCCATTATTAGTTAGGAGGCACTAACTTGAGCAGGCTATGATGCTCGAGCAAGAGAGTATTTAGATTTTGGTGGATGGGATCAACTCTTAACAGTCAATAAGCTGACCTATAAGGAGCTTACCTTAGAATTCATGAACCTCTAGCATTTGCATTTGATACCATGGAAAATGGGACTTGGAATACCATGTATTTTCAATGCAATAGTCAGAGTGTAACGATGCCTTTCAATAAGATACTTGTCATACTAAGGATATTGTCACATCCCGACATAGCATAGGATGCATCATCACACAAGAATTCCTATTAAAAAATTAACTCAGCTTGCTCATTCATCAAAAGAAAACTTTATTTATATGACAATGGGGTTGCTACATTAGAGTTTAGCTAGACATTTGGGGTTACAACTTATATGTATAGCTTAATATTTACATAAAAACATGAACAATCCTTTTCTTTTGTGATCTTCAAAATAGTAGGACTCCTAATTTAGCATAAGTTCCATCCAAAAGTCGCTAACTTCGACTTACGCCTTCAATATATATATCCTTCTTAGTGTTGAGCCCTTCACAATGCTGTCAACCTAAGGATAAAGCATTTTATCCCCTCAACCACTGAAACTTAGTGAGAGTAGATAATAAATAATAAAATATAGAAAATATCACAACCGAAACATTTCAATCATAACTAAGACGTTCAGCTTTACACATACATTAGCCTAACCAAGCATTTATTACTAGCAATGCAGCAAGCTATGCTCATGCATATGGCATGCATCGATACCGATATCCTATGCTCTTTTAATATCCCCATCTAGTTAGTCAACATAGTCAAGTATCTAAGTACAACATCCAAGAACTTGAGGCAAAAAGGAGCTACTTGAGAGTAAAATCGCTAACTTTAGTTTACTAAATTAGACTACACACTGTAGTCTACCAGACCATAAAGGCAACAAGGAGTTTCTTGGGAGTAGGACTATAAACTTTGTTATACAAAATTATACTACATAATGTAGTTTACCAAATCAAACTACCAAAATAGTCAAGATGTTTTGGCAATGAGAATCTATATGCTTCCAAAAACTGAGTTCATAAAGCTATGATTTTTCTTGGTGACTTGGAACCCTCATTTTGAAAATTCTAACCCATAGGTCCCTTTTTATGCCATGCCATGATATGCAATAACCACTCAAGTACATCATGCTATACAATTAGTCTTTAAGTTTTGTTCAACCTAGTTATCTAATTCTAGTTTTTGAACTCTTCCTAGTAGAAATCTAGTATCTTACTTAAGGTTCACTTAGGTGAATACTCAAATGATTGAGTTAGTAATCCCTTAACTCTCTAAGTTAGTACAATCATCAATACTCAACATAGCAACATAACATTTTAATCAAGATATAGTTATCGTTAGTCAAAATCACCACATCAACATCCATGATAATAATAACATATTAATTCACCCAACATATAGACATATCCAATCAACATAGCATCAAACAACACATAATGTTATATGTAGCAATACATCTACTCTAAGCATGAGTTAGATCAACTTACCTGGCCTTAAGAGTAGTACAAAATCCTAAACTTTGTGATGTGATCTTTCCTTACTTATCAGGTCAACTACCAATTAAACCTAAACTCTTATAAGCTTTCACTACCGCATTTTTAAACTTCATTTGACAGTCTCTAACTCATTCCATATCCAATTTTAGTAAAATTTATATCATCACAATCATTATTTGAGTATTATTAATATATTTTAAGAAACAAGATTGATCAATATTGTCAAAAGCCCAAAAGTACCCTTTCATACTATTGATTCAACCATATACTATCGTAACTTCATAATTGACTCGAGTAAGCTTTAACTCTAAACTAGAAGTCTTAAAAATTATACTTTTCAATCATGCTCGATATCAATTACATGTCGTAGTTACCGATCATATATTATCTAATAAACACTTTAATAGTATTATTCACTATTTCGCATATTAGCCTAATGTATAGGTTTATACTAGGAAAATACATAATAAATAGTATATGAGCTCAATTAGTTATACAAGAAATATTGCAAACTCAAAAAAATATATAGTTTAAATATTGATCATCAATTGGACTAAATCAGTTTATCGCTTATATTTCTAAAAATAGCATTTTAGCTCAAAATTAGTGAAAATTAAATAAATAAGTGAATTTAATCACAAGATAAAAAGTAAGTATTCCAAACATCATTATAAACTTTTAGAAGTTAGAATATATACGATAATACATTGATTTTTTCAGAAACTAATTAATCTAACAAAACCACAAAATTACCAATTTTGTCCAAAATAATTATAATAAATAGTAAACTTGCTTATTTTTAAAAATTATTAGTATTACAATTAAATATATATTAAGTATATCATGTACAAAAATTCAACTAAAAAAGGACATTATTTAATATTTCTAAAATTTTATTTTATTTTCATCCAAATAAGATAATTTCTTAAGAAACTTATATTTTCACTAATTATTTAATTAAATTAAAATTACAAAATTAATCTACAGATAAAATAACCTAGAAAGCCCAATTTCATAATTAAATAAGACTATTTGATACTTTTAGAAAATTTCAAAAGTTTTGGCCGAAAAATTAGTTTACCTAAACAGGTCACCTCCGGTGACCTTCCGACTACCTCACCTTATCAAAAAATCTTACCATACCACCCTTTCTTTAGCCCCAAAAGGCCACCACAATAGGACATTTAAAACCTATAGAACCAACCTAGACCAAAACCGTGCTCTATTTTTATTCTATTTTTCTTATTTTTTCCTGATTATTTCTAAATTTTTCCTATATAAATTTAGTTCACTAAAAGGCTTGATATTTGATGTGGAAGATCCATTCATAGTTTTGGAGTTGGTTAGGTTTATGAATCATCATGCCACATGTCAATTTCCTAGCTTATATGTCATTTTTATATTAATCCAACATGCTAGGTGTCATTTTCTTATGTTTTGGCTTTTGACTCATCATTTCTAATTAATCCTTAGCTATTACATCATTTGTTGGCTCATTCATTCATTTTTTTATTAGAGTTCACATATTTAACTTCTAAAAATAACAAATGAAGTTGAATTTTATATTATATATATGTATTTAATGCTTATATTGCATATTACATGTAAATACATGTATATTATATATAATTCAACTTCATTTGTTATTTTTAGAAGTTAAATAACTTATCTCTATTATCTCGCTATATCTTAAAGCTCAAATTTCACATTTTTTGTAATTATTAGCCTTATCGATAACTTGATGTTTTTCTTAAATTAATCCTTTTATATAGCTTATTTCGAGAAATTGACTTTATTAAAATACTTTGTCTAAATTTTCTAGCCTTACTGTAAAGTTTAAACTAAAATGAATAATGTTGCCTGATGCCTTAAATTTAGGAGTTTGAAACCTAAGGTTGTCATATTGGTTCAAAATCCTAGGGTATTACAGATATACTTTGAAAATTTTATACTATATGAGAAGTACAGGAATTTTCCTTCTAAGCTACTTATGGGTATGAGTGATACCCAAGTGTAGATGAGGTTGAGCTATGGAGGTGTTGTCAGGACCTTATAGAAGGGCTTAATAAGATTACCCAAAATTTCCATAACATGTGTGCACCTATGATATAAAAACCTTCTTACAAGTCAGAGATTACAAAACTCTAAATAATACATCACTACGATTACTGATTTTTAATTAATTTATTTATTACAACATATAAATATAAATAACTATAGATGTCTAATATCCTACAATTCCTTAAAACCGTAGAGAATTGGTATCTCCTACCAAATGATAAGACAAGATATACTAAAATTATAAAACTGTAAGAAAAATTAAATTATATTAAATTCTAACATATAAAAATTTTTTACAAAGGATATTTATGTATCACCTATAAAGATCTCAACTAATTCTAATATGCATATCTTCATCTCATGCTCAACACTCGAGGCTTATCCCAATCTCATCATAAATAAACCTGCAAAAGAAAGATTGTTAGGGAGTAAGCTACAAGAGCTCAGAGCTTAGTAAGCTATCGCTCATACTATACTAGCAAATAAGTTATCAAACAAATTGTTACAACCATATGAATGCATGCACACGTAGTATGCTAAACAATATATACAGTTGACCAATGTTGCATATAATATCGGATTTTAACACCCTCCAAAATAAGGGTTAGAGATACATCGGCACCAATCATGACCGGGCTCTAGCACCTAAGGTTTTTTTTTTTTTTTACCCATAACTTTCAATTTCATAAATCATAAGATATATTTCCATTTCTAAGAAGTCTAATAGTACATAAAATCCTAGGCCTAATGGTGAGGCGACCCTTGTAGTTTCCACTCATACCCTACAGCGGAGATCTTTAAACTCAACCCTCAGCCATATGGTTGGTGTCTCCATCACCTAGTAAACCCGTAAGTTCGGGTAAGGCTATATTGTACAAGTACACCGTACAAAAACACTTTAATATATATAAATAACCTCTGCAAGGCCTCTCTTTACCTCCGTGTGAAGTGTTGGTCGGAATAAGTAATGCAATGCATGGATAATGCATGACCCTTTTTTTTTTAAGTTAAGGTAAATATAATTAAGTCAAATTATGAGGTGATCAATCAATATCAGCAAGCCATCCAAATCATGTAACAATCAAACAATCAATCATACAATCAAATCCTCAATTATTGTATTAAACAATATTTTTCACAGTAAGCAATCAGTATCAAGCACATCAATATCCCGAATCCCCATACATCAAGTTATTACTATTTAATTTAAGTGTGCTAACTACAAACACAAAATAAGTATAGAGTTATTGGGAGTACTCACTTAACTATGACAACTCGCTCTAGTCGTAATAATCAATCTAAAGATCTTTGCTCTCATCGAAACCACCTAATCATTACAAAATAACAGGGATAATAAATAATTGAATTAACTAACGGTTCTAGATATCTATTTACCTAATTATACTTACATTACTATCAGTTTTTATTCGATTAAACCTAATTGGTAATCGTATGTAATTTTTTAATTCTGTTTTCTATATTTACGAATTTATAGTCATTTTTTATCATTTTCGAACACACGTTCATACAATGATATATGTTTTGGATGTTAAGACCCGCGTTTTACTGTATAGACTAAATTTATTGAAATTCTCACTATTGAAGCTTAATTATTCTTATTGGCCAGTTTTATGTTCTATTTTAGTATTTAATGATTTCATTAATCATTAAATTCTTATATTTAAATGATTTTATGGTTTATTATTTTAAAGGCATATGTCATCATTTGATTAGGTCATTGTTTACATCATCAATTGATTAAGTCATTGCTTATATCATCATCCATTACTTATATATATATATATATATATATTTATCCTTATGTATTCATGCACTTTGTACATATGTTATATTTATACTTATACTTCTAATATACTACCATGTATACTTATGTATTTATACGTATACTAGTACATATACCTTATATACATATGGTGATATACGTATTTTCGTATGCCTTGTATAACCCTTTAATAAATCTTCATGTAATCCATGTTTTTGCACTTTATAAGCTTATTTAGCATGGTATATGTATATATAGTTAGTATATAGCTTTTTTTAGGTTATGTACATAATGGGTATTTATGTACAAGAGTACCCATACATGTATCCGTTAAGTATATTCTTGTATTCCCATGCTTAAGCATATGTATATGTGCTCCTTCTCCATTTAGCTAAGGATTTATACACTTATACTATGGGTTTCACTAAAACCCAAATATGTACACTCCATTTATACTCACTTGATGTATGTACATTGGTATTTCTACATGTATAACCAAGTATTTCTATACTCTAAACATAAATATGGGGCTTTATACCACCAACAACACATATAGACATGTTACATAAACTTACTACACTAACTTAGCCTATTCATCTAACTACTAAATAAGTTAAGAAATTACACAACAACATACCTTTCTCTTGCTTGTTATATGAAAAGGAAAGCTAGTATATATGTGTTATTGGTTTGTGTTAGTAGGTAAAGTTATGAAAGTGAAATTAGAAGAGTTGAAAGGGGTAAAGCAAAAGGGGAAGCTTACGGTTTTGAGGAGGGAGGAAGAACTTTGTTTTGTTTTGTTTTTGTGTTTAAAAATATGAAAACAAGTGGGTCTAAGGGATAGGGAAGTAGATGGCAAGGATAAGAAAAAAGAAAGAAAAGTACATGCAATAATTGAATACAAAAAACAAGAAAGTGGAAGAAAACTCTAGATGACAATGACATTTGTTAACTTTTCAACATGTTGACTTAGTCAACCTTTGACTTGGTCAACATTTGACTTAGTTAACTCTTTGAAATTAAGTGAAATTAGTATGTACATAATAGGGTAGTTAAGGAAAATTAGGAGAAAAATTAAGGAAATAAGGAGTTTAGTGAAATGATTAGTAAAAATAGGTAATGAAATCTTCCTTTAGGTACTTATATCCTATACACATCATTTAATAGACTACTTGATGTAATTATCATGAAAAGTATCATTTAGGGTACAAATACCTATTATATGTAATATAAGCATCAACTAAACACTTAACTCTTTATAATACTAACCTAGTTATATAACTGGAAGATGAATATGATCTATAATGCAATATATTAGTTTCTAATGGATTACTTTAGTATTATATGTATTTATGAATGATTGAAAGTTATCTTTGATTTTTTACTAATGATTTGGTAAGATACTAAGGATATATTATTAATTAGGGTTTTAGGATAAATTATGGTGAATTAATACTTTCATATTTTTAAAGTTATAATTTTAGGGTTTTATCACTTCCAAGTACAATCTCTAGTGTTTTTACACATTTAAGGTTTAATATATTTATATGCGATTAAGTCTTCAATTGTTATCTCGAGGTTTTGATGAGGTTTGAGGTCAACTTTTGTAGTTACATATACTTAAGATTTTAAGGTCTTCGTATGTAATTAGAGATTCAATTGATAATTTAAGGTTTTTCATATTCGCTTTAGGTTTTGAATTAAGTTTTTAGTTGGTTTTAAATCTCATTATGGGGTTTACAAGTGTTGTATTTGATCTAAGGAAGTTGAAGGCTTCTAAGTTAAGAGATTTTGCTCTTAAGATCAGTCATTATGTACTTGCGAAGAGCATCATAGGAAGGAGGTATAATAATGGGGTGGTGAATGAAAGAGATATTTTCTACTTGCATAGCATAGTAGAGCAATGCCAAATAAATTTGGGCCTTCGTATGGCTTTCTTCTTTAGAAGCCAGGCCATTGAAAGACGAGCTGGCCATATTTTTATAAGTCCATTCATTACATGGCTTCTAAGGAATAGCACCTTATTTCATGACCTTTCGTGCATGTAGATGCTTGATCCCCCTTCCTTAATCAATTTTGAATTAATCCGAGCTGTAAAGCTCCCTATGCCATTACAAGGCCCACCACTCAAGCCATCTAAGGAAGTGCCATCCTCCTCATTCCAATAATAGCCTAGATCCTCTTTAGTGATAGGAAAGTTTAAGTGGATAGTTTGGAAATTGCCAAAGAGGTAGAAAACTCTTAAGTACAAAGTCCAATGCACCAAGTCGAAGGTTAACATACTCTTAAGCCACCACAGGATCCCATCACCACTACTACTAGCTTCAGACTCCAATGAAGAGACATAGGAGATAGTTGAAGAAGAAAGTGAGGACATGGAAGAAGATGATGATTGATTCCTTTTATTTTTATTTTCTTGAATGACTTTGTTATTTTCCCTTTTAATTTGGATGATTATAACTAGCTAACTATTTATCTTTGCTTTTCTTTTTGATGACTATTTAACTTTTGATTATTTATTAAATTATGCAAGGTTGACTATGTGATACTCATTTTAGTTGTGTTCTAATCATTTTGTTTTGTTTTGTTAACTTCTTTTTCTAGCTAGTTCATTTTAGTTGATACAAAGGAAACTTCAACCTTAATCGGAGCAAATGGACTTCAAGACTCTAGACTTCGAAAATTTTCAAGACTAATGTGAAAAACTGAGGAAGTCCTAGTTTCTTTTCTTCTTTTATTTTTCTCCCATTATTTGTTATTTATGTTGTCATGATAAAGTACATTGAGAACAATGTACAACTTAAGTGTGGGAGTAAAGGATAGAATATGTATGTTAATGAGTATGAATTAATTGAAATACCATGCACTTAAGATTTTAAGTGCACTATGACCTTAGTACACTTTGCTGAAATTAAATAATTAAATCCCCATGATTTAAATTCGCTATTTCTTAGGCAAACACTTAACTCGGGACTAGGATAGATATTGATAGACTAAGGACCAGTTATTTTTATTTCTAAGCTTAATTATAAAGGATAGTTATTTATCTTTCTTTTTCACAATTTTTTAGATTGGATGAACAAAAGAGACTTGTCATTTGAAAATCTTTTGAAAAATCAAAGTAATTAGAGGCATAGAGAATTAAAGAAAAACTAAAAATTAGTATGGATCAATCTTATTCCCTCAAAATAGTAAGAGTCTTTCCTATTGCCAATTGCAAAAAGGAAAATAAAAATTGTCAAGGATCGACCTTATTCTCTTAGAAGAGCATGTTACTTTCTACTAACAATACTAAAATAACAAATGGACTAAATTAGAAAGGAACGACCTTGGTCCCTCAACAGAGAAAGGTTCTTCCCAATGCTAATAATCTTCAATAAAAGGAATTAATTTGAATTATAAAGCCTCCTAATGAAAATTAAAAAAGGTAAAGAGACATCAGAGGATGAATTAATGTACCATACATCCAGTTTAAGTTTTCACAATAAAGCTAGTTAAGGGAAGATCCCTCACTTCTTGAGTTAGAGTAGTGAAATTTCTACAACATTTTCTTAACTTATTAATATTTGTTTCAATCTTTAGTTCAATTTTTGTTTAACGATAAGGTTAACTCTAAATTATTGGGATTGATTGTTGAAATCTAGTAGTTCTTAAAGTGTTATTTTTCAAGTGTTCTAAGGACAATATTAAGTCAAGAAAGAAAGGGTAATTTCAGGGGGAGGAAAAAAAAAAAAAAAACTTGCCAAGCTCCTTAATTTGAGGGTGTTCTTGTCTAAAGGGAAAAAAATATTTGATGATCTTATCCTTAAGATATTATTGCTTTGATATTCAATTGTTTTGCTTGAGGACAAGCAAAAACTTATGTATAGGGGAATTTGATAACACTCATTTAGTATAGATAATTTAGGATGATTTTGTACAATTTTTTATAGTATATAAGGTAATTTTATATCAATCTGTAGCTTAATTCATTTATATTTCATTCGTAGGGATTTTTGGATGCATCCAATGAAATTCTAAAGATTTTGATGGAGTTTTGGAGCTTAATTAAAGAAGAGCATTGATTAAGAAATTGAAGTAAAGGAATTTCAAGTAAGAATGAGGTATAGAAAAGACCATAAGTGAAGACAACGATCATGTTCCTTGGCCATGTACCTCTCATAATTAATTTCTATCAAATTTGATGATTTTAAACAAAGTACAAGACTATGCCCTAACTCTAGGTTGTGATCCAAGGGCATGTGGTTATATAATTTGTGATTCTTCTATTTTTGACAAGTTTTTTATGTAAACCTAAGTTTAGTCCTTATGAATAGATGTATGGGTATAAGATTGAAAGAGCCCTTACTTAAGAAGAGTTATAGGCTAAAATTATATTGGGGTTCTCTCATCTTTCTTTTCCTTTTTTTTATCATGTCGCACTATTAACTATTCTTAGTAAATTGTTATTAAACTTTATCTGTTGTAACATTTTCTTTATTCAATCAATGATATTGCCTTTGTGATTTAATTACACTATACATATTTCCAATGAATTAATATTTACTCAAGTTATTAATCTGATGTTGAGTTTGCTATAGATTTCATGAGATCTTACAGTAAACAAACTTACGTAATTAGAAGGAATTGAGTGGACTAAACAATTAGGTATTTGATTTCTTTGAATTAGGGTAACCTAATAGTGAGATATAAGATCTTAATGCAATTTTGAGATGCTTTATTGCAAAAGCGATTTAGGTAGAGTAATCTTAGGGTTAAGAATTAATTAGAGATGTAAGTCTAATTAATTCATATTAAGTATCTCTATGGTCTAATGAGTAATTGAGATTGAAAGTTGTATAGAACTAGATAATAAATAACGAGACTTACTAAGGACTATGTGCTTCTGTAGTTCAATTAATCTTATTTATTTTGTTTAGTCTTGTTTATTTTATTCGTTGTACCATTTTTATCTTATTTATTGTCCCTTGTTTATTTTTACTTATTAATGAGAATTATTCTAAATTGTTAAGTTAGATAGTTGGAAAATTATAGGGAAACATTGCTAAATAATTAGGAATTACTCATATTCATGGTTCCTCATGAAATAGTCTCTCAAACTCAATTCTAATTTCTATACTATAACTTGACTAAATGCACTTAGCTACCAACTATATCTTGGGGCCCTAAGATGACTTGAGTTTATGCGTATCTACAAAATATTATGATTAAGAAATAAAACCTACCCTAAAAATATGTAAGTTCTAAAAGGCTAGCTGTAGTAAAAGGTTAGTATAGCCGTTTGTAGGTAAAAAGATTTACAAGCAATTAAAACTAAATATGGGTACTTTAAAAAATAACTCTAATTTTAATAAGATTTAAATAACTAGCCCTTTAGACCATCCCCAATGGAGTAGCCATCCTATCGAGTCTGAATTTTTTATTTTATTTTCCATTACTTGATCAATATTAAATATTACTCACTTAATTCACCTCAATTAGGGATGAAGGAAAATCTAGTTTCCTTTTAATTTTGAAATGAGTTTGGAGTTGCCAAATGATGGGGGTCGAGAAAATGACTAAGTTATAACCAATTGGGTACATCAATTGTAATATGGCTACTAAACTACAAGAAATTTGATTTTTGAAAATAGAAAAAAAAAGAAAGGTTTTGAAAATCAAAGATTTTAGATTTGGAGACTAACCTATTATACCCTATGTGGATACCATTTTAACCTTCTATATTTAGATTTATTTTTCAAAATACCCATTTATCAAAAAATAAGTCTATTTTTTTTTTCACAAGTAAAGAAGAAAAATATTTTATTTAGTTACAAAAAATGAAAAACTGGGAAATAAATTTTATTTATTTATAAGAAGGAAAAAATAAAAATTTTCCATATTTTAAGTCATCTCGTAGTTTTCTACAAGTGCCTACATACCCTACTATTCGGGAATGGACTTCCATGGTTCATTTTATCAAACTTTAGTGTGTTGGTTTATTATAATTTTAAAAATGGCTAGGTTTATGTTTTTATCAATTTGATTTTTTGTTTGAGAAATATACTATAAATGGTCCTCAATTTTTTAATTTGTTTTTAAGAAGAAAAAAACTAACAAAAGCCCTAATTTTAGAAAAGGGTTTATTATATTTTTATATTCTTGAAAAAATTTTCTATGTAATGAACCAATTAATTTATTCTATTAACTTGTTTTCATTTGAAATGGGAAAACCTTTTTTTTTTTCTAAGGAAAAAAAAAGAGAAAAAGGATTTTTGAAAAAGATTGGAAATTTTTTCATTTTTGAATTTAGGATAAAGTAAACATTTCTAAAATTTTAGGAAATCTTCTTCTTCTTTTTAATAAAACTTACATAAAAGAAATAAATTAAAATAAATAATAAAACAAACTAAAAGAAAATAAAACATAGGTTGAATCTAAGTGTTAGGTTGGAGGTGTGGGTCCAACTTGGATCTAGACTAAGTTTAGATTAGGCAAACAGGTTGGAGGTCGAGTTTAGGTCAAGCAACATGTGCAATGCACACACATCAAGCTGAGGTAGTGACAGGCAGTGGTTGACGTCTCCTTAGTGGCTCAAAGTAAGCAAATGAATGGGAAAAAGCACTTTCATGTGCTTTTAATTGATAAAAGGGGGATTAGAATTAGTATAGTATCAAATAGTGATGGTTTGGTAGTGGTTAGAGCTAGGTTAGTTAGGGATAGTGGTGTACAAGTTACATAGTGGTTGCTAGAGGTGAAGGAAGGGTATAGATAGTGGCTTTAAGGGGTGATGAGCTAAATGGTGGTAGTGGTTGGAGGAGATAACTACCTAAATGTATGGGTTCAATGGGTAATGGAGCGTTTGAAAACCCTAAGTAGTGGGTTAAGCTCTTAAAGACCATGATCAAGCAAAAGAGTAACGGCAATTGAATGCTACGAGCTTAAGGAGACTCATTATAGTAACGGTTTTGCTTGAAACATCACCAATTTATGCTACTTCTAAGGAGAGAGAAGAACTTTGGCTAAAGAGAGAGTAAGCTTGAGAGAGTTTTGTGTATGTGTGTTTGAAAGTACGTTGATGCTAGGAACAATCATAGGATGGCCTATTTATACATTTTCAAGCTCGAACGAGCTGGGAAGATGCCATTAATGGTTGCATCAAGCTTAACAAGCTAGCTTAAGGAATCTTAGTTTTCGAAAAAAACATTATTCGTGGAGATTTCTAGATTAATAACAAGATGTGTTTTGCAATACCTTAAGATTTCAAGCCTATATGAATACCTTAGGATTTGAGACCCTAAATTAAAGGCACCGAACTATGTTATCCATTTAGTTTCAAACTTCATAGTAAAGTTAGAAAAGTTAGACGAAGTAACTCATGTAAAGTCAATTTATCAAAATAAGCTACATAAAAATAATAATTTAAGAAAAATGTTAATTTATTGATAAAGCCAATAAATATAAAAAATGTGAAATTCAAGTTTTTAGATATAGTGTGATATTATAAATAAGTTATTTAACTTATAAAAATAATAAATGAAGTTGAATTACATATAGTATACATGTATTAACATAGAATATGCATTATATGTATTAAATTCATATATATAATGATAAATTATTATTAAAATAAAGTAAATTAATATAAAATAATGGAAAATTAATTAAAAAAAGAAAGAAAGGATGAGTCAACCAATGATGTGGTAGCCTAGGATTAATTGGAATTGATGAGTCAAAAGGTAAAATACAAGAAATTGACACCTCAAGCTTTGAAAATCAAGAAAATAACGTGTATGCCACATGTCTAATTTTTATTAATTGTAATCCATTTGGAAATTATAAATAGGGCATGAATACTTCAAAAACAACATTTTAGAAGTCTAAAAATACAAGAAAATTACTCAAGAAAATTTCAAAAAAAAATTAAAAGAAAAAAAGAAAATTAGAGTAAAAACAGAGTACGGATCTAGTCTAGGTTGGTTCAATAGGTTGTTGGTGTCCTATTGTGGGGGTTAGAGACGACCAGTTTAGGTAAACCAAATTTCCAACTGAAACTTTGTAAACTTTCTAAAATTAGCAAATGATGTTATTTAATTATAAAACTTCGTTTTTTGGAGTTATTTTATGTGTAGATCAATGTAGTAATTTAATTTTAATTAAATAGCTATTGAAAATATAGGGTGCTTAAGAAATGATTCTATTTGGACGAAAATTAGATTAAATTTTAGAAATATTAAATAATATCCTTTTAAGCTAAAATTCGATACATAATATACTTAAAATATGTATTTAATTGTAGTAACAAGAATTTTTGAAAATAAGTAAGTCTAGTATTTATTGTAATTATATTGGATAAAATTGGTAATTTTGCTATTTTATTGAATTAATTAGTTTTAGATAAAATCAAAGTATAAGCCCCATGTATTATAATGTCTAGAAGCTTATAATGATGTTTGGGACACTTAAATTTTATCTTCTAATTAAATTCACTTATTTGCTTAATTTTCACTAATTTTGAGTTAAAATTACTATTTTTGTAAAAATAGATAATAGTTAATTTAGTATAATTTAAGGTCAATAATTAAATGACATATTTTGGTGAGTTTATAGGATTTTTTGTGAAATTAATTAGGGTCGTATACTATTTACTATGTATTTTCATATTATAAACCCATATATTAGCTTAACATATGATATAGTAATTAGTCTTAGTGTGATATTTGTTGAATTTGTAAAAAAATGATATTTTAGAAACATAATAGGTGCTATTCAGCTTAGGAAATATGGAATTTTGGGATTTCTAATTTAGATTTAGGATTTATTTGAGTTAATTATGAAATTATAATAATGTATAGTTGAATTGGTAATACAAAAGGGTATTTTTGGACTTTTGATAATGTTGATTAGTCTTGATTCTTAAGATATCTTAATAGTACTCAAAATAATGATTGTGATAATATAATGTTTATTAAAATCAAACATGAAATGAATAAGATATAATCGAAATGTATTTGATTCTAATATATTACACGGTTATTATTTTGAGTACTATTAAGATATCTTAAGAATTAAGACTAATCAACATTGATTCATCGATATGTATTTCTATTTAGAAAACTTGTAAACCGAATGGTTTTTTAGAGTGTTTACTTAAGTGAACCCTATATGAAAGAATATATTTTAAAGCTAAAAAGCAAAGCTGAAGTTAAGATAATCAAACTGTTATGAAGTAGAACTTGAGATTTGTACCTGATACTAGGTTATTATACTGTTTATAGCATTCATGGCATAGCATGAAAGGACCTACAGGTTGAGTTTCTAAAAGCTTGAACACTGTTCTGTTGGCTTTGAGCATATAAAACTGCATTGCTTAACTTATTTGGGGCTATAAAGTGTAACTAAGTATGTGTTGGATTTTCAAACCATAGTATGTGGTTTTTGGTTAGGGCTCCTTTTCCCAAGCAGCTTCTTATTGCCCTAGGTTTTTGGAAGTTGTATTCAGATGCCTAGGCATGTCAACTAACTGAATGGTGAATTGAAGAAGTTTAGAATATTAGTATCGATGCATGTCATGTGCATGAGCATGGCACAAATTTCCTACATAATCAGTTTGTATTAATAACTTGGGATATGGGATTGAATATCATATAGTATTGATCTTTGTGAATGTGTATTCTGTATGTTCTGTGTTTTTTTTTTTTATCCACTCTCACTTAGCTCATAGAGAGTTGAAGTGGTACTTGTGTGTCCTTAGGGTATGAAAAGAATTGACTAAGCAATATCGGTTAGGGGGAAAGTCTTTTGAGAGCATGTAGGATAGAGTCAATCACTTTTGAAGAAGTCTTGTAGTATTTTATTTTTATTTCTAAAAAGGATCTATACATATGAAAAAAAAAAAAAAACAAAAGTGTTGTATTTTAGGTTTAGATAAGTTTGATGTATTTTTTGTATAAACAAGTATAAAGCTGAACTTCGTTATAGTACTTCTTTGGTATAAATAGAGCTTTTGTTGAGTATAAATAGGCATTCCTATATGATGGTACATCTTGTGCTATGTCAGGATATGACATGCTTATTGTAGGAATCAATTGGAAGCTTTAATAATTGTTTAGAGTAAGTAGATTCGACAAAGATACAAGAGCTAAAATCTTAGCCTAGGAATTTTTTTTTTCTTTTTCTGATTTCAAGTGTTGATTTGATAGATGAATGGATGAGTCTGTCATGACGCTAAAGGGGGCCCAGTAGGATGACCTAAAATTTTCATATCATGTGTGCACCCATAATGATTTGAAAATCATCTTGTAAATCAGAGATTACAAGATTCTAAACAATTAGTCACTAAAGTTTTTATTTATTTAACTTATGACCACATATAAATGACTATGGATATCCAATAAGCTATGGTCCATCAAAACCGCAAGAATCGGTATCCCCGACTAAACAATAAGATTAGGCAATAAAGTTCTAAAACTCAAACTTACTAAAGTTATAAATTTTAAAGGTAGTATTAATAATCATATATATAGAATAATTCAAATGAATTATATAGTGTATCCTCAGAGTCTAACTTCTATGCATCCCGATGTTGACACTCAACTCTTAGTTCTTAACCCATGCTCGATCATCTAGCAACCTGTAAGAGAAAACTATTGGAGAGTAAGCTATGAGAGCTTAGTGAGTTATCCCTTGTACTATACCAATAAATAAGTTGTCAAACAGTTTATTACCAAATATATGAATGCATGAATAAGCAATATGCCAAACAGTATATATACAGTTGACCGTTGCTGCATGCAACATGGGATTTAACGCTCTCCGAAGTAAGGGTTGGAGATACATCGGTACCAATCACAATCGGGCTCTAGCACCTGGGTTTTTAACCTTATATCATTATATATATATATATGAATTCCTTATTTCACAAAACAGGTTTCTATTTCCAATAGTCAATAGTATATAAATATCTAGGTCTAGTGGTGAGGTGGCCTTCACAGTCCACACTCACACCCTACAGCGGTGGTCTTTAGACGTAACCCCCAACCACCCACGATTAGCGTCTCCAATGCCAATAGAACCCGCGACCCAAGGGTAAGGTCTTGTTGTACCATTGCTCCTGTACTATACTAATCAAATCATGTGGAAATCCATCCCTCCAAGGCCCTTTATTACCAACCGCGTGAGGTGACGGTTGGAACATTATATGCAATGTTCGTGCTTTATGCATGATCCATTTAATTTTAGTTGAGTTGAATATGATTAAGTCAATTTATAAGGTGGTCAAACATTATCAACAAATCATTCAAATAATGCAACAATCAATTATATAACCAAATCTTCAATTATCACGTTTAACAGTATTTTGCACAGTAATCAATTAATATTAGTCAATGCATAACTCGAAACCCCATGGATCAAGTTATTAATATTTAATTCATGTGCACTAACTACAAGCACAAAACAAGTATAGAGTCATCGAGAGTACTCACTTGGTCATAAATGATGTTAAGGATTATAATAGTCCAAAGGTAAGTCAATCTCGATTTCAGGATAACCTAACATTAGGGGAATATGGAAAGTAATAAGTTTGAGAATTAAATAACTAAACTAGCATGCTAAATCGTACCGTTTACTTAAATTGGTTATTAATTTATGTGAAATCATCGATTTGAGCTTTTTATCGAATCGCGTATAACTTTTTCATTTTAACTCGGATCGTTATGAACTTGTAGTCCATTTTGATTGTTTTCAAGCGTATTTTCTTGTAACAAAGTCCATTTTGAATGTTATGACTTGCAATTTGAATTACGATATAAAAATATTACAAAATTTATTATTTTAGTTTAAAAATTATAAAATATTAATTTTAGCTTTTTCTTAATATATTTATGATTTAATAATTATTTAAATCATATAATTGATATTTTTATTATTTTAAGCATATTTTTCCTATTTTTAAGATTTTAGTCTTATTACAATTGTTATTATTATTTATTATTTTCTTATTATTAATTTTTATTTTACGATTTACATATATATATTTATGTACTTATACTATATTTAATTAATTTTATAATTTACTTTAATTTGTAATTCCTAATTTACGGTAATATACATATATATATTTATGTACCTACTTTTTACATATTTATAAATTTATTTTATTTAGTAACTATTATACTATATAAGTATACTATATATATATTATATGTTGTACATATACTATATATTATATATATCTTAACGCCACATACATGTATACCTATATGTATATAAAATATAACTTACATAAAATCTAACATACATATATATATATATATGAAATATATATTT
Source organism: Lumnitzera littorea (assembly GCA_024138015.1). NCBI lineage: Eukaryota > Viridiplantae > Streptophyta > Magnoliopsida > Myrtales > Combretaceae > Lumnitzera > Lumnitzera littorea. Next base: position 81,094,451 of record JAMXBB010000012.1, on the reverse strand, counting down.
ACAAAAATACTTATACATACTATTCAAATACATATTCATGTATATATATATATATATATATATATATACCTCACGTATACAACTATATATATATGTCCATATTTATTTTGTAAAAATATTACTAAATACATATTATGTACAGTCTTATTACATACATACACATACCATATATTATACTTATATACATACATGTCTACATACATATCTTTATACATACATATATATATATTAATTTAATTACTTATGCATATATACGTGTACATACCATATGCTAGACACATATACTACTAAAATACTTTTACTTACCTATTATTTTTAAATTTTTCTTCTTCTTCCTTTCTTCTTCTTCTTCTTCTTCTTCACGGTTTGGGTTTTGGCTTTGTTTTGCTCTTCTTTCTTTCTTTTTTTTTTTTATTTCTTTTGTATTTTCGGTTTTGAAATTTCTAGGATTTGGGCATGATATGTTTCTGATTTTTTGAGGTAAATAATATAAAAATAGAGAAGCTTATCCTCTTTATTAATTAGGATTAGATAGTATATGATTACTTTGTCATTTCCCCCTTAATTGGTTGACACATGTCATTTTATTTTAAGCACATGGGCTGCTGAAATTATGCAATTGAAATTCACATGTAGGAAAAGGAAAATAGAAGAGAAGAAGAAAAGAAAGGAAAAGAGAAAAAGAATGAAAGAAAAAGCAAGAAAATGGAAATTAAAAATAATTATACGTAATTTTTCTAAACATAAAAATTATAACAATACTCATCATAACTTAATTTTGGAATTTTGTGAAAATTTATCAATTTAATTGGTACTTGTTACAATTATAATTTTAACAAGTTATTGTAACGATTTTGTTAAAATTTTACGTGATTTAGTTGATAATTGCAATCGACTATAATTATATCACTTTTGAGTAATATTTAATTATTTTATAAGCTTAAAGTTATAGTTTTAGAGTTTTGATCAAGTTCAGGTTCGATTTCGAGTATATGCGTGCATATCGGATTTAGGGTTTTTTGTACGCGATTTAGGTTTTGATAGATTTTTCTATAGTTTTTATTACTTATATTATATTCAAATTTATAATTTATTAAATTTTTATTTTGCTCGACTTTAATGACTTATCAAGTCATCTACAGTATTAGAGTTCAATTTTACTCTTAAATAGCTAAATTTGCAGAGTTTACAAAGTCAAAACTTGTTTATGGGTTCATTCAAAAGAAGGCAATGAGATCTTCATGATTCCAACATTTATTTATTAGAATCATGAAGAGAATTGAAGAAAAATTGAGGAGAAGTAGTCTAGTTTGAGAGCGAAAGTGTGTGAGTCTAAGATCTCTTCAATGGCAAAAAAGATGATGGTACAGTACCTTAACATGTTATTGACATGGACCAATGAAAATATGCCATGTGTCACACATGAGATGTAGCCCCATAGCCTCTTGACATTGACATGTGTCCAAGTAAGGTTATAAAAATAAAATATACAATATGTGCAATGTAAAGATCAAACCCTATACCTCATGTGTCATGTGTGTATGCATGTGTTCTTTCCATTAAATTGCTAGCTTGTGCCTTATTTATATATGTAAACAAAATGCATATTTAATCTAGGCTTATTCGAGGCTAGACTTGAATTATTTGGTTTAAGCTTAAAACCCTTGTTATTAAAAAATATTCCAATATGCTAAGAATTTTTCTTTAATTTTCAACTTTTTGTATTTTCCTGTCTTTTTCTAAATTTTTTGTATCTTAATTTTTAATTTTTCTAAATTTATTGTATTTTTTTTTTTTACTTTGTAATTTTTCTAGTTTCCAATTTTTATATATTTTTGAAATTTTTTATTTTTTTTTATAATTAAGACCCTTACATTGTTATAAAAATTATAGGGTGGTAAAAATGGATTGTCTACAATGGGGCATTATAAAATAAAGTTAATGATGTTGATGAACTTGTATATAAACTCAAGTAGAATAGTTATGTTTTGTTGTCTTTGAACTTGCAATGCTAATGTTGAACTTGAAACTGGCTTCATGGAGTCAAGTGGTTTTGCTTTGTTTTATTTGAACTTATATGGTGAACTTGGAACTAGCTTATATCTTGTGGAAAAATATTGTAGCTTAAACTCAAGGGAAAAACCCAACCAAAAAAACTAGTATGATGGGTAAGAGAACCCATTGGACTTAAGTTTCACACTTAGTCCATTGTATTATCCCAAGTAAGATTGTAGCATTATCACACCCCATTAACCCAACACCTACTTTGGATTGCTTACTATAAGTATCTTTCACTTTGGATTATTCTCACTCTATTTCATTAACTAGCTCCCTCTTAAGTTGCTCTTTTTTCATGTCACCCTCATATGGTTTGCTTATCAACCTAAGCATCAAATGTTACAACAACCTAAAAAAAAACTAGTCTACTAGGTGAAAAACCCCTTCGACTAAAGTATCACACTTATCCATGCTACTATCCCATGTGGGACCATAATAAAAAACTAACCTGAGGTACTCTAGAAAATGGAAAGAAAATCAAAAACTCAATAACAAAACAAAATAAATTGATGTTAAGATGGTCTTAATATTTATTTACTTATTAGTTTATGAATGCACATCTATGTTTAAGTCCATATATTTACATCAATCCAATCTACACTTGTAAACTATAACACTCCAAACTTAGGATATTACAAATTGCCACGTTTCTCTAGTCTTTAATAATACGTCAAGCATAAATTAACAACTAATATCTCCAAATATCACTATAAAAGCCTCCAATAACCTAAAAATAATAATTTTCCAAGCCAAATTAATATCTAATTATAAATAATCAATTCTCAAATAATAAATAGTGACTATAAGAAATGAAATTCCAACTATCCTAACTCTTATGTTATATATAATAGTTGTTCTTGTGATCGCCATGGCATTATAATACGGGTCTCTAAGATCTTTGTAATATATTAGCTGATCTAAGTTTCCTATAGTTGAAAAAGAAAGAGAAGTGAGCCACAACCCAGTACATAACACCGTAAGCACATGCGCATGCCATACAAAATAATAATTCACATGTATTAATGCAAACACATAACACAAACAATTCATTTATTATCTTTGAATTAGTCTACTAACCATCACAATGTTGGCATCCTACAACTTAAGGCAACTTATAATCTCGGCATACAATATATATATACACACGCATACTACAATGTTAGGAACTACTACTCTAAGCCCCAACTACCCATGAGTCCCGAAATCTACCCATATCTTGCTGATAAGCAACTACACTAGAGATATTGTCACATATCAATTGATAAGAGTTCCATAGGGATCTATTAGTCCAAGCTCTTAGGCTAAGCTAAACATAAACAACAATCATTTTTATAGTTGAATATTTTATTAGTTCATTTTAACTTTCTAACCTAATAAAGCATTACCAGCAAACATTTGTTATGTACCTTACTCTTAAGCAATCATAGTTCATAATTCATAATTGACATTAAAACTAGATACATTCATATAATAAACTCATCACATATCTATACTTAAATGGAAACTAATGTTATAACCTAAAACTATGGTTTCGATTTGAATTGTTCGCATTTTATACTTAAGGTAAATTGTTTAGAAGCTATAATAACTTTGTAGATTAAATCCCGTGATTAAAGTTTAACCTTTCTATTTATATAAGAATAAAACTTAAGAACTATATATATATATATATATATATATAATATTATTTGTTTATATGTTTACACATATTTGTATGTTTTCATATTAGTTTATTTTGTTATTATGATCGACATAAGTATTTTACTATTCTTTTTTTTATGCAATTATTCTTTAACATGTTGTTATTAATTATTTAAGCTAATAAGTTTTATTCAATTTCATATCTTTAAATATATAATCTAGATATTCTCTCTATATATTATTTACAATTAATAGGCCTCAAAATTTTTGTTGTTTCATATTAAATGATGCAAATAGCACCATTCCATAGACACTATTCCATAAACTCCATCCTCTGGAGAGATTTAATAGTCTTGTCCCTTATTTTAACGAGATTGATCTCAAGCACTATTCCACCACTATTTCATTTTTTTTTTTTAAAATTTGATTTGCTGAATTTATAGTTTGTTAAATAGTTTATATTTAAAGGAGTACAAATTAATAGTAAGATAAATAACAAAATTAGTCACATAAGAACTAAGGATAGAGCCATAGAAAAATCCCATCTTTTATATAGCAAACATACTCCTTAGATACATATTAGAATAGTGAAAATGTATTGGTAATGAGATGGTACACACAAGAGAAAAATTCAAAAGTATAAATTATTGAAAGATATTACTGTTGAAAAGATAAAGTTGATAAAAGCATTTAGAATTATATATATGATAAAAGTTTCTAGAGTTATATATATTTATACATATTAAATGATGGCTTCTAAAAAATCTAATGACCAAAAGTTAATAGCAAAAAGATATTGTTTAAGAAAAATGATGCATTTTGCTTGAATAGGTGGAAGTACAAATGTAAACATCAATGCAACGAATATCTCTTTCTAAAGGGCTACTCTATATATATATATATATATATAAAGTCAAACAACTAAAGCTAATTAACTAAGAATGTATGATAATAAAAAAAAAAAAAATTGAAATGATATATATTATAATATATTCACATCCACCAACTCTTATTAAGAAATAGTAATAATACTTTTACATGGAAATGCGAATGAAGTGAGTGATGCTGTTACTTTCTTTGCCTATTGAGGACCTTTGACTTGGAAGTTGTCCTGTATGTTCCTTTGAGATTGATTTGATTTACAAAACAAAGCACACTATGGGGCCGGAGTTGTCTTTGGCAAAGCAGAGTGTACAAGGAGTCAGAATAGACGAGAGTAGCAACAACTATCCAAAAGATAGGGTCATAACTAGAGTGAGTGTATGAAAGAACCAAGCAGTAGAAGAAGTCCTTAGAAATCGACGACTTAACTATCATCTGCATAAGAAATCTCCTATTATGTACTCGTTCGAGGGTTATACGCTGGGTTTCCAGGTCGTGCTGACGTGTGATGGACCTGGAGGGCCTTGTGTTTGGCAGCTAGGCCGATAGCGAGTCATATCACTAAAGGGTGATGAGATGTCAATTGAAGTCGAAAGAAAGAAGTCCCATAAAATTCAGTTGTCACACAACTTAATCAAGAGAAAAAGCTATTTCTGTCGTGTGATCAGAAAAGCGATCCACCGCGCACGAAATTTTAAACCAAAGAAGCACCAATCCATTAATAAATATCCACGATACCGTAAGATAATCGGCACTTTTTTTCGTGCTGTGAAACAGTATTCATTTCTGACCAATTAAAAGAATAGCCTAAAAATTTTTTTACATATTTTACACCTTTGTGTCGGAGCTTGAAGACATACAGGTAACAGAAAAAAGAGAAACCTTTTCATGATTCCCGACTTTACGATACGCATCACTCAGTATCTTACAGGTTATCCTATCAGGCAAACATCCTAATTCTTTCATCTTCTCGTAAATCACCTCTGCCTCGGTTAATTTATTCATCTTACACAGCCCATTTATCATTGTGTTGAAGACAATGCTGCTCTTGGCAAAGCCCCTTGCTAATATTTCTTTCCACAACACAAACGCTCGATCAACATCCTCCATCTTGAGAAACAAATCAAGTAAAGTACAGCAGCTGACTGCATTGGGAGCCACTCCTCTATCCAACATTGCATGCCAAATCCCCATTATTTCATCTGGGAAGCCTTGTCGACATATACCTTTGAGAAGAGCATTATAAGTCACAACCGACACTTCGATTCCTTCCCCAACCATCACATCACATAACTTGAAAGCTTTGTCCATCAACCCTTCTCTACAATATCCGTCAACAAGAGTGTTGTAACTATAAGTATCAGGCTTCAAGTGCCATTCTCTCATGTGCACCATCATTCTCTCTGCTTCATTAACTTGACCAAATTTGCAATACCCATTTATGATTGAATTGCAAATGAACATATTCACTCTAAGTCCAGCCTTCAACATCCCATCTTTTATCCTCAAAGCATCCTCCATTTTTCCAATCCTACAGTACCCATCAATCAAAACACCATAAACACGTTCATCAACATGTGCATTCGCATCCTTCTCCATCTCTTCAACCAAATTCTTTGCATCCTCAATTTTACCGCATTTCAGATACCCCTTCACAAACAGAGTGTAGGTCACGGTATTTGCCTCAACTTCTCTCTTCCTCATCAATCTAACGACACGCTCCATACCTTCCAAATCTCCTACACTAGCATACCCATTGATCAAACTATTGTAACCAACTACATTCACCTTGAATCCTTTACGCACCATCTCCTCAACAAAATCCATCGCTTCCTTGACCTTACCATCGTTGCAATATGCTTTGACTATGATTGCACACGTAAAGACATCCGGAACTACCCCAATCCTAACCACGTGCTCATAAACCAAAACAGCGGAATAATTCTCTTTACTCTTAACCAAACAACTCAATAAACTATTACAAGACTTCAAACTGGGAGTCCGGCCACATTTCCCCATATTATCAAACACATGGAGTGCATTCTTCACCATGCCTTTCTCCGTGTATACTCTCAACAGCATATCAAAAACAGTTGGCGAAAACCCAAGTTCCCGATAAACCCTAACAATCTTGTCCCAAACAACGATCAAACTATAACTGCTCCTACATAAAGAAATCAATTGATTCATATAACATCTAGTCTCATCATACATACGAGCCCTAGCCAAAATGTGGATCAGTTTGCAATAGGATTTAATAGTGGGTCTAAAGTACTGTTGCTTTAGGGCTAACTGGAAAAACCCTAGACAAGCATTAGGGTTTAGGCGGAGTTGGAAGAGTACGGAGTCAAGAATATCATCGGAGAAAGTGAAGGGGAGACGGGAGAGAGCGTCAAAGCGGTGGAGGATTAAGAGTCGCGTGATGCGAGTGAGGAGTTCGGGTTGAGTGAGTTTGGATTCAGAGCGTTGGGTCCAGTGGAGAAGTCGAGAAGAGAGATGAAAGCATCTGATGTGAAGACGAACGTGAGGATTGAGCATTTGAGATGGAGGGGAGAGGGATAGAGACAGAGACAGGGGTGAGGGTTAGGATTTGAGGAGGAGTCATTTTGGTGATTGGTCGACAAGAGAGTGGAGGTGCTGTCGCATGTTAATTTATTGGGACCTTTTGGATTGGAGAAGGAAGGAGAACATAAGAATATGTCCCTTAAAAGGGAAGGTGAGCATAGGCTGAAACTCACGCCGCAGTAATTGACCAAATATGGGAAGACGAAGGTAATCAGTTGGAAAAAAAAATGTTGTTGGACATTAACAAATGTTTTTAATTTTTACTTTTTTTTTTTTTTTTTCCTTCACCGAACCCTATTGCCTCGTTGAGTTTTGGAAATGTGAGTTCTATTCCAACCCAATTCTACCGGTAGCTCCGTATACCTATGTTCACTTGCACTTGCTTGTTAGAAATATGGATTCCACTGAATCTTATTTCCCTCAAATCAGGGAATCATATTTCTTCTTTGTCGCCCCATGAATCAGCATTCCCCCAATTTCTCCTTACCTTAATTCCCATAATACCTTTATTAAAAATCAATATTGACAATTTGCACTCTCACACATATTTGTCGAACTACTATCAATACTCTTTACTCTCAACTATTCATCCATCAATATTGAACTCCACCTAATGAAAACCTTAATCCATCACTCCAGTCACCCATTTGTGAATGTGGGAAGATTGTCGTCCCCCTCTCATCAACCATTCCAACTTGATATTGGGCTTAGCTCACATAGTTGCGGGTAAAATCCATCATCACTCTCCATGCATAATCGAGGGCTTATGAAGGAAAAGTAAGCAATTATGATGCGTTTTTTGGAGCACTTATGGGTTAACAGTAACCTAATTAACCTTAACTTGCTTAATGTACTATTATTATGATGTTATTTTGGAGTTAATTATTTTGTCATGTAGTCTCTTTGTAAATTTTAATTTCTGTTTTTCTTTTATGGTAGAGGAAGATGTTGTTTTAAATTCCATTGTTGTGCTCAAAACCTAGAAAATTTTAGCTTTTCTTTACTATTTGATGCTAGTAAATTGTTGTACCTTTTCGGCACATAATTGGAAGTTGTGTTGGTGATTTGCATTGCCATATTGCATTTTGTTTTTGATGTGGATAAATCTTTGCATTGCTTACTAATCTATTTAAAACTTAGAAAGGATTAGATCATAGTTTGTTGATTTGCAAAGCCTGATGAATCTATAAACTTTAGGTCATGCTTACATTTATGCTCTACTTTGTGCTTGAAACAGATGTTTTAAGCATGGTGTTTGTAAGCCCCCTTTCCTGTTATGGAGTCAGGGGACCTAAATAGTTCTAGCTTGATATTAGTGGATGAAAATTTCCTATCTCTTATCATTTGATGATTATGCTACATATATGCGTCGGTTTTTCAAATTCTAAGAGTCTCTATTGAGGCAAGAAATATTGTGACCTGTTTTTAAATTGCATTGGGTTGGAGTTGTTTTTGATTGAACTATATTGTAAATGCAATAGGATATCTTGAATCAAAATTTTGCTTAGGAAAAATTGATTGCAAGTGTTAATGACCGTAAAATATGTATTATAGCAATTGCTTAATCAATTCTCCATTGAGAGGAGAGGCATGTAAAATTTATGTTAGTTTGGCTACACTTTAACCTCTATTTTGATAAGAGATTAGAAATTGAGAGGCATTGCTTAATTTAAAGTTAAAGATACTCCTGCAATTACGTGCTACTTTTGATATATATTTCTTTTCTTTTACTGTGGCATCATAGAGAATTGGTTAAGATTAATTAAATGAAAGCTATTAACCTATTGATCAAATAAAGAAGTATAGGGGGAAAAGATTATGTATGGCCTTGTTCATACTCTTCAATGCCCTTTGAGCTTTCAATTATCTGTTAACATGTTACTTGACTTTCCAAATTATTAACTTTCTCTAGCTTTTACTTGGTTGGCAATATCTAAAGAAGGAAAAAAAAAAATGGTCATTCTTGCTAAGTACTTCTTGTTACTCTAGCATTTGAATCCTTTATAATGGACTTCATTTTAGTGCTAATGTTACATCTCATTTTAATAGTGCTAGTCTTCCAATGTCTAGATTCCCATCTACTGTGCTTTTCTTGAATATGGTTATCTTGGTGCTATAATTTTGTTGAACGTCTTACTACATGGTAGCTTAAGGTTTCTCCATGTCATATCATTAGAAGAGGAATGAATACTACATATTTCATTTGAAAAGACAAATTTAGTCCAACAATGGTGATAAGTAAAAATCTTAAAATGTTAAATAGGAAATTTGTATGCAATTATATTTCCTTATCGAATGGAAAACCTCCTTACAACAAACTCGTGAGGAGTACTTATTAATTACCATAAGAAGAAGGGGTTGAACATATTTGATTAAGGTAGAAACTGGGTACTATGGAAGTATGTAGTTGCTTATCTTCTGAATTTCTCTTTTTATCCTCACTCATAATTGATATGTATGAGATGCATTATAGTGGGTGATGAGTTGACTTTGCACAACAATGAACTATAGAAGAGGAAAAAAATTGTATGCTTCATCTTAGTTTTATGGTTGGAGTATTGTGAAGTTGCATACCGTGTTATGTTCCATTTGTGTGTTTGGTCATTACATTCCTACTGTCCTCGTGTTTGGTCATATTAATTGAATTTCTGTCAACACCATAAATACATTAAGAGGTTTGTCTATAGTGATAACATCGTATGTATCGAGCAACTATGACTAGATAGGTGTTGTCACATCCCGAAGCGGCAGAGTCGTAACAGCCCTGCCGTGTAAACCATCCAAAGATAAAAGTTGGCCTCACAACTGCTATCTTAGACCTGATTTACATAAGGTGTCCATGACTAACTCGCTTCGAAGTAAACAGTTTATAGTTTAGATAAAGCATTTACCTAAGAAAGTGAGAAAATTTATATATATATATACTATAAATTCAGTTATTACATTATTCACAAATGAAAAATTCTAATTAAAACAAAACTTAGACCTTAAGAATATATGATCGGTCTTCAATATTTTTCTTCACTCCCTAGGATCCAGCAGTTGCTAGCTTCAGAGTAGTTGTTGCCGCTTCTTAGCCAGTACTTGCACGACGTCTACAGGGATGTGAGCAACCACAGCTCAGTAAGTTAGGACGGAGGACTTAAAACTATACCATACACATAGCAAAGTTTTCAATCACTTATTAGGTGTAATGCATATGCAAGCAAATTCCATCGCACGATGTTGTCCGGCCCGTCGTGAGACTAGAGAAATTGTGCCCGCTTTAATCCGGATTGAGGAGTTGCCGTTAATGCAACAGCTCACGACTAAACCTAAGCTTGTGTAATGGAGACCTTACTCCTCCTGCGACTACCTTCGAACCACTGTCTTCACCCTCGCCGCGATCTTCTCTCCTGTCACTTAGTTCGACTGAAGATGAAGAAGGAACCATTTTGCAATCCTATGATATCCCTTCTGAAGGGGTTGGTATTTAGCCGGAAAGTCCTAAGTTCCCCTAATGAGTTACCATGCATGTCTGATTATGATTACTGGTCGGATATTTAATTAAGTCCAGTTTAAGGTGATCAATCCTTTTATACAATTCATACAATATGTGCCAGAGCAATAAACAGAATCATAGCATCACCCATAATCAAGCATATGCACACGTTCAACTATCTAACAAGCACAACCAAGCATAATCTTAAGCCTCCAAAATACAGCATTGTATTAATCCTAACTTATCTCGACTCCTCGCTCACTCACTCGAGGTCCGATTTATTCAGGCCATTGCCGATCATCTCTATAACATAAACGTGGTTTCAATTTTTCATATTATTATTATAGGTTCATTTTATCCTATAACGCTTATTATTATGTTTTGTTTAGGGTTTAATATACCTAATTATCTAGGTCTTAAGTCTTTTATAATTATTCTAGGTTTGGGGTTAGGTTCGAGTTCAGTTTCGGTTTTCGCATCAATTTCTAAATTAGGTTTTAGTTCGATTTCTAAATCCTAAACATGCTCGAATCCTAATGTGAAATTAATCACATTAAGCTCGAGTATTCAAATATCCTATTGGGTCTTGATTTAGTATTCTAAACTATTCGGTACACGCTAGTCCTAATTAGGGTATTGGATTTATCCCCGATGTGAGAAAATCTTACTTTTTTATATAATTACCTAAAATTTAATCTTAATTCAGATTTAATATTATTCTGATTTCTACTCTAATATTATCTAAATAACCCTAATTTTTTAGATTTATTAATTTACAATTTCACATATTACTAATTTCTTATATTAACTACCTAATTTCCTAAATTAACCATACTTAATACTTCAAAGGTTAGGATTAGGGTTCCACATCAGAGATTAACATCCCTAAACATCTAATTACTATCTAAATCAGTAATTAATATCCTAATCATCTAATTAACTCCAAATTACCCAATTTTTCCATCATTTTAGGGCTAAAAATTAACTTAAAAATTTCGAAAATTAATTTTAAAAAAAATGGCTTCATAGCACTGTTCTATATCACATGAGCATCTTACAGAAAAAAATTGAGCTCCAAACTACACTCTTAAGCCTATTTATTTTCCGTTCTAATTATGCTCTATTTTACACAATTTCTTAAGGACCCTATATTTTCAGATGTGATTAAACCAAATCACTATTTTTCCCTAAATCTACACACAATAAAACCTCAGAATAACAAGTTTCATAATTTTATAAAACTATTTACTATTTTTACAAAATTACACAAGAATAGGGCTAGAAATCGGACTCACCGATCTGGGTGACTCCGGCCACCGCCGGCCGTCGTGGCCTTATTGGTCGGCCTGGGTGCTGCCACCACCATGTGGTGGTGATGGCCGTCCACTCCTAGCTACCGTCTGATGTGGATTCCCTTTGAAAGCCCTAATTGCACAGTTTTTCCTAATTTTTTTCTAAACCGAATTTTTCTCTTAATTTTCATCTCTCTCTATTTTTCTCACTTTCCAAACTGCCCAAATGAGCTCTGTGATTTTTCCTACTATTTATAGGGCTTTATGGGATTTATTGTGCATTAAATGGGACAAGACAATTGTCTTATCCCTTAATTTTTGGCTTTTATGTTGTCTTATTTTAATTGGCCGATTTTTTTCTTATTTTTCCCAGCTGCCACGACCCAATTCTGGATCATTCATGATTTTTCTTGATTTTTTCTTATTTAATTATGAATTTTCTTTAAGTATTTTGTATTATTTTAGCACATTTCGCGTATTTTAAGAAATTACGCGTATTTATACTTACATATAAATTCATATATAGTACATATAAATATTCTTAAATATTATTTGGGTCATTCTATTATTTTTAGTATACATATAATCTATCTCTAATAATTTATTAGTTATTAGATTACACTTTTTGCCTTTTCGATAATTAGCAATTATTATGCTTAAAATTTGAAAATTTTATAGTCTTTTATTTTATTACTTATTTTCTTAAATTTAAGTTTATGGGGTCATTTTTACTAATATTCTTCTCAATAGTTTATAATTTAGGTTTGATCGGATCTTTTAATCGATCGCCCTAAACCTTGGGTTCTAAATTCAATCCTACAGTCAATTGGCTTAGCTTTGGAGCTTACAGGTGTTCATTCTTTAAACTATATGAGATGTTAAAGGCTATAGGACAATTAAAAAATAGTAAACATTTGCTTGCTGATGAGTAAGTACCTATGTTCTTACACATACTCGCCCATCATGTAAAGAATAGGGACATAAACCATAATTTCAAGCATTCTGGTGCAATAGTTAATCGATATTTCCATACTGTTCTGAATGCAACTCTTTGTTTTAGTGATTGATTGCTCAAAGAGCCTGAACTAATTTCCAACATGTGTTTATATGCTTATTGGAGGTATTTCAAGGTATGTCCTCAACCTTCTTATTGTTCATACATAACTTGTACCATATAAGACATTAACGGTTTGCTTCTCATGTAGAACTACTTAAGCGCTCTAGACGGGATACACATCCCTATTAAAGTGCCGATGAATGATAAACCAAGATATAGAACCCGAAAGAATGACATCACAACTAATGTACTAGGTGTTTGGACCCCAAGCATGCAATTTGTGTACATTCTATCGGGATGGGAGGGATCTACAGTAGATAATAGGGTTCTTCGTGATGTAATAACTCAATGGAACACCCTTTAAGTTCCCCAGGATAATATTTCTCAATTTATCTAACTTTGCACTTCTTTCATTAGAAAATGTTTCTAAAGATCTAACCATAATTCTATCCTTTAAATAGGATGCTACTACCTAGTAGATGGTGGTTATCTGAGCTGTGAGGGTTTCCTCATATCCTTCAAAGGTCAGTGGTATCATCTAAGTAAATGGTGTTAAAGTCATGGTCATCAGTTGAGAACCCCCAAAGAACTGTTCAATTTAAGATACGCTTATATATGCAATGTAATAGAAAGGTCCTTTGGACTTCTCAAGATAGAGTGGAGTATTCTAAGAAGTCCATCATTTTATCATGTAAGGATCCACAGCCATATCATCCTAGCATGTTGCTTGCTTCATAACTTCATAAGTGTAGAAATGTCCCAAGATCCCCTTAAGGGGGAAGTAATAGATACAAAGGATAGTAATACAGACATAGGTAATGATTTGATCATGACGTTGGGGAACAATGATGCGTAATCTACATGGAGGTCACAATTAGCTAATGACATGATCAATGAGTGGAGAGCAACTAGAAATAGAAGCAATTACCTTTAGGATGTTAGTTTCTGAAATGAAATTATTGTGATGGTAGCTACGAGAGATCAGGATATGTAACTTTTTATTTTCATAACAATCACATGCTGGCTCTTAAGTTCCTTCTATTATTGAAACCTTAATTTTGTAGTAATGTTAGTATCTTCCAAGACCTGGATTGCACTGCCTATCCTGCTTATGTGAATTAATGCATTATGTACTATGATTGTAGCCTATGAATTCACAACAGCTCATCTACTTTTATTCTACAAGGTGCTATATATTTTACCTTATGGTTACAACATTAATTCCTTCATACATTACTTGTTTATTGTTTCACTATTGTTCGATTTAGCAAAATGTAGATGGAGGAAGTGCAGTTAACACAAACCAATACAAAGGTTAACAAACAACCTAAGTGAAAGTGGATTGTTTAGGAAAACCAAGCTTTAGTGGTGACTATGGTGGATCTGTATAACAGTAGGACACACAATGCTGACTATAGCTTCAAGTCAAAGTACTTATAAGAGTTGGAGTATAGGCTAAGTGTTAGCTTACCCAACAATGGGCTGAAGGCTAAGCTTAACATAGAGTCATGGATTAAAACTTTGAAAAAGGATTATAGCATTGTGTATGGCATGGTATACAAGAGATCCACCAGTGGGTTTGGATGGGACGACAATAGAAAAATGGTCATGGTTGAGAAACATGTATAGGATGTGTATCTAGAGGTATGCTTTCTTTTGTCATTAAATTGTAATGTATGTGTTTATTTGATTATGAAGGATGTCCTTGTGATATATATATATATATATTTTTTGCCTAGCTAAACCTTAGGCATTCTAATCCTATAAATACTAATACTTACGTAACATGCCAATTGTCGTCTATCTAGACCATCTACGTATATATCACTATAATTACTGATATTAATTTAATTATGGTTTGCTACATCACCTATTTCTCTTTTTTTGTAGAGCCACTTTACAACATCTACATTTATGACTAGGAGTTTCCTATACTTATCTAAAGTTATCTATGATATACAAGAAAGATTGTGCCATGAGCCAAGATGCTCAAACAGCCGAGGACATGATTGAGGGGATAGAAATTGAGCAGGTAAAGATACAAGACATTGAAGATGACATACGACTAGAAGAGGATGCTATGGAGCCATCTATCTACCACAATGCAATGCAGCCTACTTTGAAGAGAAAGGGGGTTGCGTATTCGGAGGAAGGAATGGTTGACATAGTTACAAGATTTGAGGAGGGAATGAAGGAAATGAAGAGTTCTGTTCATGAATTGGTACAAAGTTTGGCAATAGATAACAGCGAACATGGCACAATTGAGAAACTTTCTTGGTAGCATTGAAGGGTTGACATAAGTAGAGATCTTAGATGCACTGGATAAAGTCCTTGAGAAGACATATAAGGTCATTGCATTGTACAACTTACCACTCGAAGAGTAGTTGGACTATGTTTGGATGGTAATGCATTGTGCAATAAATTAGGAATAAGCTTTGTTTGTGATGATGTTTAGTGGATTGTCTTTTTTTGTTCGATGTTGATGAATATGTTGACTTCTTATCCTCCATGGTGACATAAGGATTTTTTGTGTCTTTTGGAATTAACTGTTATGTTTCAAACTTAGTAAGAATGTATGAAGGTCCATGAATGTAACCACTAACGTAGATAGAAGCAATTAGAACTTGTAGTTGTTCATATTTTGATGGGAAGATTTGTGAGAACACATTGCTGTACTGCTTCTAACTTGAAGCATTGCCTCTATATTATTGTAAATATATGTACTACTTTCGACTTGAAGCATAGACCATACCTTTATATTAACGTACATAGATGTTACTAACTTGTTATTATATGTATGTTGTAGTAGTGTCAATGAATTAGTACACTAATACTTTCTACGTTGTCAAAATAGGCTACTAATCATTTATTCCCTTTAATTTTCATATGTCTTGAATCCCATGTCATACAAATCATGATTAATTGTTGTAGCATCTTAAAATCATTCAAATAAGCTTCTATACTGCTATCGAAGACGTTATGAGATGGATTTCCCCCTGGAGACAATACCTTGCACTACTCTTGTAAATGTATATTGGTATCTTGCAATTTCTGAACATAGTAGAATTTTCTATTAGTTGTGAAATGGATGCTTCCTCATTCACTATTCTATTTTGTTTTGAAGATGTCATTATTGATGGCAATGCATACAGGTTTTGTTAGAAAATGAAAATTATGAAGAAACCTTACTAGGTCATTGTATAAGGAAATCGATGTTCTCTCTAGGTATTTTGTTGATTAACTAACTAGCTTAAATGTTAACCTTATAACAATAATCAAGAATTCATGAGCTAATCTTCTTCTCAAGTAAGCTATTGTAGAATATAGTCAACCAATCAGATAGTGGTGTTAACTGTGTGTACAGTTGCATTAGGTCTTTTGACCTCAAAATGTTTGCTCAAACTATCTAGATGGTTACATTGAAACCATCCAGACAGTCTCAACAAATACCCTTTAGTTTTGGCATTCTGTATGCAATTGTTTGGATGGTTCCTCATAACTGGGGGTACAGTTGCATCAATAATTCTGACTACAGAATACCTCCTCGAATCGTCCGAACGGTTGCCTTGAATCATGGGCATAGTTCCAACATTGATTCAAAAATCCAATTTCTGTCAGAAACTGTTTGGATGATTCTCCCTAAATCATCTTACTGATTCACCTTGTTCTTGCAAAAAATTAAAGGAAGAAAAGGGTACCTGATTGTAACATTTCACCCCCTCTCTTAAGTTCCTAGTGTAATATTTCAGTTTTATCGATGAAGAGGTGGTTTTTTAAGACATGAACTAGTTTTCCAATTAACTTTGACAAGTTTTGAGTTTTTTTTTTTTTTAAATTAATTCAGCATGTAGCTAGTCTAATTAGGTACATAGCTGCCATTTAGCAACTCGAGCAAAAAATTTAAAGGAAAAAAGGAAACAATTGTGGATAGTGGTTGAAACAATGTGTATCATGAGAATTCATAAGGTACTTGAGATTGTAATATGTTTCTTGATAAACCTGTCAAAGTATAAAAAATTACACAAGATTTCATTACAATGATTCATATGCTTTGGCACATAAAGTGTTTGAGAACGTAATATCACCATACACATAAAAGACACATAAAGTTTACACTAAGCTACAATTTTATCATGCTAAGCATTGATATAGCGACCTACACATGCTCTTTTTATTGATTACAAAATAAGTAATAGCCATTAAAATGTTCACGAGAAATGAGGTGCACATATTCTCTCCTAACTTGATCGTATTGTACATGAAGAGTTTAGCAATCTTTCCTTTTCATGTAATGATAGCAACTCGTGTTGGAGCTCCATACATTTCATTTGCTCTACCTAAAATTGTTGATCGTAGTGCTTTAGACGATGCAGAACCTTCTTTCCAAACTTCAATCCAAACTGGCATGTTGGGGGATCAACCTACTTAAAGAACTTACAACCTCCCCCATCTTATGTAATGTGTAGGAGTTAAGCTAAGTATGTAAGGAAATAAATGGATAAAGAAAATTAAAATAATCATGGTTCCATACCCAATAACTTGTACACCCATGAAATCTCCATTCAAAGTTACGTGGTTTCTAAGATGAAACAATAATTGATTGTTTCCTACAACAACAAACCATAATTTCTTGTTCTAAGATATGAGAGGCTGATGAATGTGAGGCATTGGACATGGTAATGCAACTTGATCTACTCCCTGCATGGCTAAAGGAAGTCAAAGTCTAAACTTATCATATACATGAGAAAGCAAATGAATATATTGATTATGTTAGGCCACATTGTCAAGTAACAATAACATATCCTTTTACGTTAGACCAAAGCAATTTTACATAAAAGTGAACTCATAGGGGTCTACTATAATCCACCCTACACCTGTGATTTAAATAGATATCAACAAACTTGTTCTACTTTTTTTCCAATTAGAGCACATTAACAGCCCGACTTCTTACTACTCAATCCAATCTCATACAATTACATTAACTTTATTGACTAATACACATCATAGCTTTTTGTAAATAGCCATAGCATACTTTCTTATAAATACCTATCTATCTATGCTCTAAGCATATGCAGTGGACACTAATACTTTTCAATAAAAAATATGTCACCTCATGCAACTTGCATTTTTATAAAGTAAGGGTGGGTGGTAGTGGTGGGGTTGGGTGCATAAGATGCACTCAACTTATTGAAGGAAGTCCTGTTAAGAAGATAAACTCTCATATTAACCATGTTCTTCATCATGACAAGTTTACTATTGCATAAGTTGAGAGGACATAATTCATATGACTTAGCATTCCTATGGATGGATTTTTGTGGAAATATTAGAAAATTGATAGCTTCGATAAATGTAGAAAGGTAATTCATCTCCATTCCATTTAACTTAAATTGTATAATCACTTAGCCAGTATTTATTCAAGTTCATATTTATTGAGCCATTTTGGGTGGAGAAACCCTACAAGAGGGATGGAAGGAATATGATGGCTATACTGGGTAAAAGATTTCAAAAATTATGTTTGCTCCTCAAATATAATCTCATGCGTGATTTGAAATTATGGGAAGATTGGGATTGAAGGGATGCAGTGGTAGATTAGTTTGGTAATAATTTGTTAACTAAATATGTGTAAACCTTAAAGCATTTTATTTATTTTTTGTATGGCTCTGAAAAAGAGGCATGATTCCAACCTCAAATGGCAACACAAAACTTTATGTGGACATTGTTTCACATAGTTATGATTAGTGGCATCACCAATCGCCCCGTAGAAAGTTACTTCATCTAAAATATTAACATCTTTAAGCAATAACAAATCATGCATTAGTAATTTGCATAAAGCTCAAAGCAATTCACATCCTAAATGCAGATACCACTCTTGCTAGTTCACCATAATTGAATGGATAATATTATAGTAGAGCCAATGAGAGTCTTTCATATATTTTATTTGTCTAAGCAAAGGTTATATTTTAAAAAGTAAGATTTAGAGTGTAATTTATATTCCTTATGAATGAGTGGAGCCATGTGAATCTTTTGCCTTTTTAATGGTAAACTCAAACCATTTTGCATCCTTACTCCCTCTAATATAAGGTGAAATAATAGCATGACCTTTTTTTTGACATATTTTACACCCATGGACAGTAATTGATATCACTCAATTAATCCACATTGTTGACTGCAAATATACAAGCAACTTCACCATCTATTTAGGCACAATAGATTAATGCACTTATTAATTTCTACTAACAACTATTTCGTGTTTATATTAAGGGGTTATTTAAGCTATAATAAAAACCAAGATTATGGAAAAGAAAACATAATATTAGACGTATAATCTCTTAATACAAAGCACATGCTTATGCAAAAATTGGTCAGCAATATAAGCAAAAAATGAAGTGACCACTTCCTAAAGAGGTGAGAAAGATGAAACTAACACACAATCGCTTAGATAATACGATACAGTTATAATGTAACCATCATAGGCATGGAAAATCAATATGCACCACATTTTTGGACTTCGATGTCATGTGTGAGAATGTAGCAAAAATAAAAGTGAATTACACTCACAGATGGAAATATAAACATGATGGAACAAGTAGCATACCTTGATGAATGTAGACCGATTTTAGGGAATAGCTTACAAACTTCTACTGAGACTTCATTTCTCTAAATGTGCATGTATAAGGGCATTGGCCTGGTGATTGGGGAATAAATGCTGTCAATGAACAAGGATGTGTTGGCTTAAGGGATGCCAACAATGTCGGATGGTGACTTCAGCTATCGTATGAATAGGGTTTCCATAGTCGAGAAGGGAGGGATGAGGATGAACATTAATTTAGGCTTGTTTTGTTTTTAATCTTATTAAGTTTGTTTTATTTTATAGGAGGGGTAGCTTGGATATTTTTATTTCCATTCAATACATATTTCTCATTATATTATTCGAAGTAAATGGTATAATTCTAATTCTATTACTTCTAAGTAAACACAATAATAGCCATTCGTATCTTATTATGCACCCATTCCATTCTTTAGTAATTACTGTAAACCCCTAAAATTTTCGATCTAGCTTTTGAAATAGACTCGAGTATGTTAGATGATTTAGGAGTTGATAAGGCTAATAAAAGTGAAAACCCTAAAAGAACTAATCAATTGCGTATGAAACTTTTATACCCTAAATGTATGTAAACACTAAAGATTTCATTCAAAAGTGATAAAAACCCTAAAATGATAACCTCAAAAGACATATAAGCATTAATTTATCATAATATATCCTAAAACCCTAATTGATAATATAACCTTTATACCTTGCCAAATCATTAGTAAAAGATTAGAGATGACTGTTAATCATGCATATATATTTAGAATCCTTAAGTAATTTTTTAAAAACTAAGATAATGAATCATAGATTACATTTATCTTCTAAGTATATGATTAAGATAGTATTATATAGAGTTAGGGGTATAGTTGAAGCTTAGGCTAAATATAGTGAACATTAACACCTTAATTAGTACTTTTCATACTAATTATACTAAGTAGCTTATCAAATGATGTATATAGGATATAAATACCTAAAGTAAGATCTCATCATCTATTTTTATTAATCAATTCACCAAATGCCTCATTTCCTTTTATTTCCCTAATTTTTCCTTTAATTTCGCTTAATTACTACATTATGTGTACAAAATGGCATATGCTTAAGGAAAGTTGACCAAGTTAACACATGTTGACTAAGGTCAAAGGGTTGACTAAGTCAATACATATTGACTAAAGTCAACAATTAGAAAAGTCAACAAAAGACACTAATGCATAAGAAAATATCTAATCCATCTCGTTATTCCTTTTCTTTTCTTTTCTTTTGGTTTTTCTTTTCCCTCCTCCTCCTTAATTGCAGTCCACTTATTTCCCTTTAGACCCCACCATCTTCTTAATTCCATAATCAAAACAAAACAAAAAGAAACAAAGCAAACCCCACCTCCATTGCCGTGACATCCCCTTTCCCTTTCACTTTCAAAACTTTCCTCTTTGCCTCCATAATTCAAACACAAATTAAGGTATGTGATCATGTTACTTTATATTGCTTTATATTACTTATTAGTTAGGTAATTAGGTAGATTAGATAAGTAGATATATGTTATGTATGATCTTGTAGAATAGGACATAAAGTTTCCACCTTTAAGTGTAGAAGAATAGGAATTATCATGAAGAGGAAAGGAATACATGTGTATATGCCCTTAAGTATATGTACATAAGGATATATTAGAATAATACAAGTATGGGGATCCTTGTACATTAGTATTTACTATATACATAACCTAAACTTAGATAAATCCTAACTATACATACCTATACTATACTAGATACATACTTAAAAACATAAAAGAATGAAATTAGGAAGGTTTTCTTAAGAGGAAAATTAGGTATACGAAATTTGTACAAAAATACGTATATGATCGTATAGGTATATGACTATGTATTCAAGTATAAATACGATATAAGTATAAGTATAAGTATATGTATAAGTATACTAGTATACATATAAGTATAGTAAGAGTATATGTATATAGTAGTTTAAGTGAAGTGTATATAAGACTTTTAGATATTACATAAGCATGAGGTAAGGCATATGTAATTAAATGATGAGGTAAGCAATGATATAATTAAAAGATTGCATAAGCCATGACATAAGTAAATGATGACATAAGCGATGACATAAGCGATCGATGATGTTAGCAATGACAAAAGCATAAGTTTATAAAATAAGAAATAAGAAGAGTGCATAATAATTAGGTACATAAATTAGTAAACCCTAATACACTTCTTAAATTGGATTACACTTAATTAAGTACATGAATTAGTAATAACAAAGTAAAATTCTCTAAGTATAAGAATTTAAGGGTAAACTAAATCATTAAGTATAAACAAAGGATATAAATATAAGCAATATGAATAATTAAGTTTCCATAGTTAAAATTTCTATAAATTTAGTCCGTATCATAAAACACGGGTCTTAAAGTCCAAAACGGACATCACTGTGTGAATGTATGTTTGAAAACAATGGAAAACAATGAAAAACGACTATAAATTTGTAAATATTGAAAATAGAATGAAAAAGTTACATACAATTAGCAATTATGTTTAATCGAATAAAGACTGATAGTAATCTAAGTAGAATTAGGTAGATAGATATCTAGAATCATTAGTTGAGTCAACTACTTATTATCCCTATTATCTCGTAATGATCAGGTGATCTCGACGAGGGCGAGGATCTTCTGATAAGTTATTACGACTAGAGCGAGTTATCATAGTCAAGTTAGTACCCTCGATGACTCTATACTTGTTTGTGCTTGTAGTTAGTGCACTTAAATTGAATATCAATAACTTGATGCATGGGGTTTCGGGATATGCGTGTGCTTGATATTGATTAATTATTGTAAGAAATATTATTAAATACGATGATTAATGATTTGATGGTATGATTGATTTTTATATGATTTGGATGGTTTGTTGATATTGATTGATTGCCTCATAATTTAACCTAATTATATTTGGCTTATCTTAAATTAAAAGGGTCATGCATTATTCATACATCGCATTACTTATTTCGGTTGTCACTTTATAGGGAGATAAAGAGAGACCTTGCGGGGATTGTTTATATATATTAAAGTGTTTCTATACGGTGTACTTGTACAACATGACCTTACTCGAACGTACGAGCTTACTAGGTGATGGAGACACTAACCGTATGGCTGAGGGTCGAGTCTAGAGATCTCCACTGTAGGGTGTGAGTGTGGACTACAGGGGCCACCTTACCGCTAGGCTTGGGATTTTGAGTACTATTAGACGACATAGAAATGGAAATATATTTTACGAAATATGATATTCAAAGTTATGGGTAAAAACCTAGGTGCTAGAGCTCGGTCATGATTGGTGCCAATGAATCTCCAACCCTTATCTCGGAGGGTGTTAAAATCCTATATTATATGCAGTACCGGTTAACTGCATCTATTGTTTGGCATAATGCATATGCATACATTCATATGGTTGTAACAATTTGTTTAATAACTTGTTTGCCAGTATGGTACAGGGGATAGCTTACTAAGCTCTTGTAGCTTATTCCCTAATAGTCTTTCTTTTGCGAGTTTACTTACGATGGGATTGGGATAAGTCTTGAGTGCTGAGTGCGAGATGAAGATATGTACATTAGTATTAGAGTTAGTTTAGATCTTTATAGGTGATATAGAAACACTCTTTGTAGAAAATATTCACATGTTAGAATTTAATATAATTTAGTTTTTCCTACAGTTTTATAATGTTGGTATAACCTGTCTTATTATTTGGTTAAGGATATCGATTCTCTGTGATTCTAAGGAACTGTGGGATATCGGACATCCATAGTTATTTATAATTATATACTATGTCATGCTATAATAAATTAATTACTTGAAAATCAATAATCTTAG
Source organism: Lumnitzera littorea (assembly GCA_024138015.1). NCBI lineage: Eukaryota > Viridiplantae > Streptophyta > Magnoliopsida > Myrtales > Combretaceae > Lumnitzera > Lumnitzera littorea. Next base: position 81,071,024 of record JAMXBB010000012.1, on the reverse strand, counting down.
TGATTTATTATTTAACATATTATGGAAATTTTAGGTAATCCTAGTAGGCTCTTTTTAGGGTCTTAACAATTACAATTCCATTTCCCTTTATTCTATTCCATTAACTAAATATACCATCTATGTTTTGGATTAGAAAAGTTCTTCAAACCATAAAATACTTGGCTATGCTAAGCTTATAGACTGATTTTTTTAGATCTAAACTATACATATCAATCCCGTATTTTGTATATACAATGTCAAATACTCATTTTAGTTCAAGACAAGTCTTAGAAGGACATTTAGTTAATTGGTTGAATCATCATCAATATCCACATACTAAATGCTTCAATTATGAAATATCTAAGCAAATATGTAGAATCAAATGATTAGAAGCTGAATTTATATTATTTAAATCAATATTATTACTATGTAAGAGAAAATAATAATTTATCATTATATCTCATACATACGAAAGAATATTATTCACGAATATACTTGCAAAATGCTCCAATACTCAATCAAAAATTCTTCAAGGAAATAATTGAGTGTATTTCATAAGAGATTAAGTTAGGCTCTAGCAACAAGCTTTTACTGCTAATGCTTAGATTTGGAACTAAGCTACATCTACGTTGAATCAATCACTATGAGGCAGTCTTCTTCTATTTGTATTATATGCCCATATGTTGCTGGGTTATGGCAAGAAATTTTTTTTTTTTTTTTTGTCATTGTGAGATATATATATATATATATATATATTGTGGAATATAATTATAAAATTATAAAGAAATGAAGTTAATATATAATATTTGTGTGAGTTTTGTTATCAACAAAAATAAGATAAAAAGGTATTTAAAAGAAAATTACAAATAGAGCAAAAAGACCAAAATGAATGTAATTAGCCAATTCATTTTCATAATATTAATATAGATTGCACAAACCATCCTTTAAAGCCTTAAACATCACATGGATACCCAAATTTTTCAATATTGAGCTCTTGCCCCTTAAAGCAGATATATGCCCCATCATTTCACTAAGTTAGCTGCCTAAATCTAATTATTTTCCAATGTGGTCACAAGGGTTAGCAAATACAAAGTATCTACCTATGCTTTACTTGATCATTAATTTCAGCTGAGTATTAGTAACCATAAGGTAGGTTATGCATATTTTTTGGAACCTACTCCCATATGTTAGAGTATAAGCAGCAAATCTTCCTACCATATACCCACCTTAGAGCTTATACTCTTAAGATATTTTTGGCACCATATATCCATACTATGAAGAATTGTCAAATAATACTAATAAGTAATAATATTATTTTTTATACTCCTTTAATACAAAGAAAAATAAAAAGAAGCCTAAACCCATAAATAAATAATCCTAAATGACTATCCTATTGTCGTTTCTATCACTTTACATTTTCCTTATTTTTCCCTTCATCCTCTGCAACTTTACATTTTCCATTATTTTTCCTTATTCTTTCTTATTTGTTCAATAGTAAGATAACACATACTTGAAATAATAAAGCTAAGAATTTTTTTTTTTTTAATTTCACAAATGTTCCTATAGATTCCATTGCATATGAAAACCTTGTAATATCATATATAAATTATTTTTTTATGCCATATTAAATTTAAATTTATAGGAAGAAAGGTGGAATTTAAAAATTCTGCAACATACCCTATTCCTTATAAATATGGTTGTGCAAATAGGTTAAGCAAGCTAACCTATCCCAACCTACTTTGGTCATGAGTTAAATGGGTTACTTACTATGGTTTGCTTAGCAAGCAAGCTAGAAGCCCCATTATAGGATGGTGGGTTAGGTAAGCTAACTTATTAATATATGATATTTAATCAATTTATACAATGTGATTGGTTAAGTATGCCAATCTATTGATGATGACATAGTGTATTGATAAAAATGATAACTTTGAAAGCATAAGTTAGTCCCTAGAAAAAGTGCCCAAAAATTGACTCAAAGCAACATGAAGGCTTAAAATTTTATAAAAGGAATTTCAAAATAGTATCATCTTTTAATCGATTGGCATCCCAGATCATCAATAGTAATAATACTGGTGAGTATTCACTAGGTCGAATTCCTTAAGAAAAAGGTATTCGATTAAGTACCAAATCTTTACCTGCTACTCTAATCTAGGTGAGTCGAAAAGACAATTGGTAACTGTAAATAGGAATAAAATGAGATCAACAAGTAACAATTAACGAGAATTATAATGGCGTAGACTTGTGACATGCTTTCAAAGTAGTGATGAGGGTATGTAGTTATGATATTAAGGATGATTTTTTATTGGGTTTTAACGAAATTCACTTGAGCTTTATCTTAGGTAAGGCACCTCACTCAACTATGTAGTAGAAAATCTCCTTTTGGTCTCATTTTCCTACATGATCAATAAAATACTGAATTCAAATTAAGTATTCTAGTCCTCAAAACTAAGGGTCAATCTCCTTTCGGTCTCATAAGCCCTCTTAGTCCACTAAAATCATGTAAAGTAATGTGAATTCAATGGGGAATACCTAATTACCTCTCACTCTCATAGTTATAAGAACTTTTTATTGATACTTCATTAACTCAATGACTTAATTAAGGAATTAAACAACTAATCTCCTCTTAATCTTATAATCGCAAGGAAAACCCATTGAAAATTTCATTAACAAGCACCTCAAAGAGTTCAATTAAAATACTAAACATCAAAATTCCACTTAAATACTCAAGCCCATATCACAACTGTTGATAGAGGTTTTACCCAAAGGTATCAATCGAGCTACTTAGAACTGTTTTAGACTTAACATTCGATCACATCTTCTCTTTACCTTGTTCACGAGCTCTTAAAAGTCTTACCCATCGTATAATGTAGATCAGGAGAGGTTAGCAACCCGAAATCCTATAAGGAGAATTTAACAAGAGTAGATTGGATTAATCTCCCTTAGCTCAAAATAATCGTTTGTAGGTCGAATTTTGACTCACTCAGCTCTAAAGAGTTAGAATTCTAACATTGGTCGTAAACAGTTAGCTTCCTTGTTTAGATAACTACCCATAGGAGCCATGATCAAGGGATAACTACCAATGTAAGTGTCATTATAGACCCTTACTACACCACATGTGTAAGCTCCTCTTGGTAGAAGAATTAAGAGCATGACTGCTTGCTTTCCACAAAAAGTTATAGTAGACATGAACCAATAAGATTTAGAGGATTATATTAAGAAACTGACTTCTAAGGGGACTTTTAGGATAAAGGTAGACATTAAGGGCAAAGGCTAGCCCTTTCATAGAGAGTATAGTGAACAAGGTATTACCATTAGGTGTTCAGCTACCTCAGTTTGACACTTATGATGCAAGGAAAGACCCAGAAGATCATTTGAATACCTCCTATACTTTTAAGGAACTTTATGGATTGACTAATGTAATTGCTTGCAAGGTTTTCTCGTCCACTTTAAGGACATCTATGAGCAATTGGTTTAATTTGTTGAAGACAGCCTTTATCTCTTCTTTTGAACAACTGATCAAATAATTCCATCAATATTTTCTAGCTAGTAACCCTCCAACCAAGGATTCTTCGCTCTTAATGTTGATTAAGTAGAAGCAAGGAGATTCAATCAAAGACTATGTTCACAAGTTCAATTAGTTAATGAATGGGATCATTAACTATGATAAGAGTATAGCATTACATGCCATTTGAAGAGGAGTCAGGGAAGACTCATACTTCTTTAAGTCCCTTATAAAGCATCCTTCGACCTAACTGGATGATTTTATGAAGAGGTCATAAAAGTTCATTTGTTAAAAGGATTAGATGTAGGCTAGGAGGGAGTTAGAGAAAGAAAAGCATGATAGGAGGTTAGATAAGGAAAAAGGATCAATAAAACATAGATTGGGAAGGAAATTAGATGCTTAAAGCAAACTTAGCTAAGCTTTAAGGGATAAAAAAATGCCGATTCCTACCTTTATTGAACATACCCCCCTCAACCAACCTATGTCGAATATTTTGATTGAGGTACATAATCATGGTTGTTTAGCTTGGCTAGAGAAGATGAAGAGTAATCCAACTAGAAGGAATTGTAATAAGTACTATGATTTTCATGGAGATAAGGGACACAACACAGATGAGTGTACACATTTGAAGATTGTACTTAAGGACGCGATTCAAAGGGGTTATTGAGGAAATTTGTAGTAGATAAGGAGGAGTGCCTTAAGCTACCCACATAGAGGAGGAGAATCAAACTGTAAGCTTTGAATGGGAAGACCTAACATGATAATAGGAATTCATTGGTATAAGATCGCAAAAGTGGAGATAACTGAGCTCCTCGAGGTGAAATTAATGTATTCTTTAGAGGACTATTAGGTAGAGGTCTTTCATCCATGACAAGCTCTTCGAATGAATTAAAGGATCATGTATTGGACTTAAGAGGCAAGAGGCATAGGGTTGACAACATGATTACATTTTCAGATAAAAATATGTAGGGAGTTCTGTCTCCACATAATGATGCATTAGTTATTACAACCAAAGTGGCAGATTTTGAAGTTAGAAAGGTGATGGTAAATATAGGGAATTCTATTAACATAATTTTTAAGCATGCTTTTGATAAAACAAATCCTAAGCTCAAGAACATTAAAATGTAGATATATAAATACAACTTGTATGGGTTCAATAACCAACCAGTTAAAGTGTGTGGAATGGTCACTTTAAACCTATAGATTTGAGATGACGAAGATGTGGTTGACAAAGAAGTTGATTTTATGATTGCATATTGCCTTTCGCTGTACAACGATATAATAAGCTTACCTTCTATCAACACATTTAGGATGGTAGTGTCTACAGCTTACTAGAAGGAAAAATTCCTTACTCCAATTGGTATAGGGACATGCTATGAAGACCAACAATTATCCTAAGCTTTACTTTGAAGAAAGATCAAGTCTATACTATCAAACAAGGCTCAAGCAATCATATATAGATTAGAGGAGAGTCTATAGAGGAAACATTGAAAGTCTAACTCAATGATAATCCTGAACATGTGACTAAAGTTCGGGCTAGTATGCAACCAACCTAAGGGAGTGCATATTACATTTCATCTAAACTAATAAGGACATCTTTGCTTGGTCTCCCTCAAACATGCTAAGTATAGCTAAAGAAGTCATTACCTACAAGTTGAACATTGGTCTGAACATGAAGTTTGTATAGTAGAAGAAAAGACATTTCGCTTAAAAAAGATAAGCTATAATTGAAGAGGAGGTGTAGAAGTTATTGAAAGCAGACTTTATTAGAGAGGAGCCATATCTTACATGGCTTGTGAATTATGTGTTGGTAAAGAAAGCAAATGGGAAACTAAAGATGTACATAAACTTTACCAATCTAAGGGAGGTAGGTCCAAAGGACTACATTCCCCTACCCTTAATAGAAGAACTTATTAACTCAACCTTAAGGCATGCCTTGTTAAGTTTTATGAATGCATTCTTAAGATACATTCAAATCAAAATGCATCCCTTTGATCAAGTATACACCTCTTTTATTATGAACTTTGGGACATAATGTTATAAGGTTATGCCATTTGGATCGAAGAATGCAGGTGCTACCTATTAAAGATTGGTCACCAAGATGTTTAAACCTCAAATAAATAGAAATATTGAGATTTATGTTGATGACATGATAATGAAGAGTAAGGTGAATGACAACTACTTAGTTAACCTTTAGGAGACCTTCGATACTTTAGGAAGATATAATATGAAACTAAATATGCAAAAGTGTATGTTCGATGCCTCTTTAGGGAAACATGGTGATGTAATATAGGATTGAGGCTAATTTAGAGAAGATTTAGGTTGTGTTAGACACGGAGTCATCAAAATCCATCAAGGAGGTCCAAAGGCTAACTAATAGGGTCGTAGCATTGAATAGGTTTGTTTTGAAAAGTGCGGAAAGGTGTATGCAATTCTTTAAAGTATTGAGGAACTCATTCGAGTTCCAGTAGAATGAGGAATGTGAGAAGGCTTTTAAAGCCTTAAAGGAATTTATAATGAGACTTTTGATCTTATCAAAACCTGTGGAGGGGGAAATGCTTTATCTATACTTATTTGTGAGTGATCAAGCTCCCTCCTCAGTTCTAGTATGAGCTGAAGGATAAGTGCACTGACCAATTTATTATGTAAGTCATGTTTTATGAGGACTCGAACTAAGATACAAAAAACTAGAAAAGTTTGTTTTGGCCATAGTAGTTGCTGCCAGGAAACTTCGACTAAACATTGAAGCTCATTAAGTCATAGTGTTGATCAACCAACCCTTAAAGCAATCCTTACACAAGTCTGATGCTTTAGGTCATATGGTTAAGTATGCTTTAGAGCTTAGCACCCTTAACATTTTATACTGACCTAGGGAAGCATGTAAAGGCTAGATCTTAGCAAATTTTTTTGTTGAATTCATGGGATCTAAAAGTTCTAGCTCTAACATAGACTAACCAACTTAGAAATTGTATGTAGATGGTTCATCAACAAGTAAAGGAAGTGGAGTAAGATTAATCCTCATAGGTCTAATAGGAGCTTAAATATCTTATGCTCTAAAGTTCGATTTCCCAACTAATAACAATGAGTTACAATATAGGGCGCTATTAGCTGGAATGAGGCTAGTAAAGGAGGTCGAAGCAAGACATTTAAACATGATTTTTTATTTGCAATCAGTGAACTAGGTCGTAGGAAACAAAATGGCCAAAGATGAAAGTATGATAAAGTATTCACAGTTAGTGAAGGAATATAGATTAAATTTTGAAGATTAGCAGCCAATGAAGATACCAAGAGTAGAGAATTATGCAACAAACAAGCTATCTAAATTGGTCTTAATAGGCTTACGGTGATGGGAGGAGAGGATATTTATAGAATATTTACCTGAAAAGAGCATGGATTTGCAGTCACAAGAATGCCTTGAGGTTCAGTAGAAGGAATTGGAGTATTGTTTGGATGGATTCAATAATAGAATATTTGGAGAAGGGAACCTTGCCTCAAGACACTAAGGAGGCTAGATGTCTTATCTATAAGGTGGCCAATTTTACAATGATTGATGGGAACTTATATAAGAGAGACGTGAGCATACCTTATCTGCAATGCCTTCGACCATCTAAAGCTCAATAAGTACTATCTAATTTGTACTCTAGGGTGTCTAGCAATCATATTAGAGAGGTAGCTCTCTATGCCCGACCTCTAAGCTTAGGGTATTGGTGGCCTTCAATGAGGAAAGATGCCTTTGATCTTGCTTAGACATGTGATCAATGTCAAAGGAATGCCCTAGTTAAGTAAGCTCCTAACTTGTATTTGATACCTCTTACTAACCCTTGGTCTTTTGTCTATTGGGAATTGGATATATTTGGTCATTTCCTAAAGACAACTAAGTAAAGAAGGTACATCATTATCACAGTTGATTATTTCACAAAACAAGTTGAAGCTAAGGTTGTGGCAAGCATAACATAATGGAGCATTGAGGTGTTTATGATAAGCAGTGTTATGACTAGGTTTAGAATAACATATGCAAACATAATAGATAATGGGCCACAATTTGACAATGATAAACTCAAATAATTTTGTAAAGCTTGAAAGATCAAACCATGCTATACATCTATCATACACCCTTAAAGTAATGGCCAAATTGAAGTAGTAAATAAGGTAATTCTACGAAGTTTGAAGAAGAGAGTAAACTAAGCTAGTAGTAAGTAGGTAAATGAGCTGCCTAATGTTTAGTTTGGGGGGGTGGAGGGGGGGAGGGGAAGGCGGTATTACCAATTGAGTTACAAGTAGAGAGTGCAAGAGTCTAAGCCTAAAACCCTAAGTATAATAATATTAACCTACTAACTAATCTAGATACAATCCATGAAACGTGTGCCTAGGCTAAAGCTCATCTCATTGCTTATCAATAGTGGGCAGCTCGGTATTATGATAAGTAAGTTACGCATAAGTGCTTTTGACTTGGTGACTTAGTTTGTATGAAGCCTGAAGAATTAGGAGTAAGGGAATGTCAAGGGAAACTTACCCTAACTCAGGAGGAACTCGTTAGAGTGAAGGAGGTAGTAAGGAATGGACATGCGTACAGGCTAGAAAGGCTTAACGGGTAACCAATCCTTAGGGCATGGAATGTTGACAACCTCAGATTATACTTCAAATGAAGGATGTAAAGGGTCGGTACTTGAAATAGATGAAGATATGTTTACTTGTTTCTATGTGTTGTTGATGGTATCGTTTAGTCTGTATTTTGTTGGACTTATTTCTTAAGTTCCATATGGTAACGATTCCTCTTTGATATGGCTTTTAATGAAGTGTTTGTTCATCATTCAATTCTTTTAACCTTGCTCTATTTTGTTATGGTGTTTATCACTAAAGTACAATTTGATGAGAAATAAAGACATAATCTTCATATGACTTTTCTAATAAGAAAAGCTTTTGAAAGTCTCTAAGCCCCATCGGAAAGAGCGACAAGCAAACTATAAAGTGTTAATCCCTAAGTCTTACATATGATGAATGATGGAAAAAGGACATCCTTAGAGCTCTAAGTTTTATGAAAGGACGATGAGATCCTAAAACCTTAAACCCTTATAAGGGTGATAGGATTGATGTCTATAAATCCTCTTAAGGATGATGGGCAATAAGCTATAAATCCTCTTAAGGATGATAGGCCATTATAGACACCTCCCCCCCTACCCCCACTACAAAATAAAATATAGGAAGATTTGAAAAAGTAGGGAATTTAAAAAATTCTTTAGATAATTTGAATAGAATAGATTTTTTATTTTGATTAGAATTAAAATAAAGGTTTGTTAGACCTAAGCTTAGATTTAAATCTAACCTAAGTTGATCTCATCCATACGTGCAATTAATGGATAAGGTATAGGCTAATAGCCTAAGAGTAAAACAGTTGGACTAAGTACATGGATTAAGATAGAGTCCAGAGGTTCAATACTCACTGGATGCATGAGGGTACTTTTTTTATTTTTTCCTTTTTTTCCAAACTCTATGTATGGCTACATATCAGGCCGTTATTGGACCACATGTCTAATTGCAACACGTGGCGCATTATGTTGGCTATGACAACAAAATGTCTTTCCCCCATTTTTTTCTCCCCTTTCCTCTTCTTCCTTTCACTTTCTTTTCTTAAAAAGGTAAACATTTAATGAGGGGGAAAACACAAATAAAGGGGGAGGGATTGAATTCTTTAAAAAACATGAACACAACACACACAGCAAAAGGAAAACACACAAACATAGGGGACCCATACACTCTCTCTCAGCATCTCTCTCTCCACTAACCTCTCTCTCTCTCAACCCCTCTTACCTCTCTCTTCTCTGATTCTCTCTCATACAACTTTCTCTCTCTCTAACCCCCAACTCTTAGCCAACAAGAGTAGCCCACACCGAAACACTAAGGCCACATATGCTATCCAAACCCACATACACAGGCTACAAATAAACTTCTCTCTCTCTTTGACTTTTGGCATCTCACACACATACTTACCTTAACTTTCTCTTACTAGCTCACTTTCTCAGATCCTCAGCTTCTCTCTTTCGAGCCCTCTCCCCTAAACCCATACACATAGACACCCTTAAACACTACCCTCTTAGCTTGATTCTCTCTCATGACCATCGTACCTTCTCGACCTTCTCTCTCACTAGCCATAACCTCCTTCTAATATCTCTAGGTTTACTCCTTGATCACTCTCCCTCTCAATCCAAACCCACTTCCTCTTTCTCTCACTCCTTAACCGTACATCAATCTTCGAACACAACACACATAAATCACCCCTACTCTTAGCCAACACGACATACCACTCTCTTAGCCACCCTCTTAGCTCTCCCCTTTCCACACCATCTCTCCCTCACATCCAATAAACCACGCACACCACACACGAACTAACTAAATCAAACTAACTCTCTTGTATGAACCCATCAACCTTTTTCCCTCTTGATTATTCATGTATAGACCCACCAACCTCTCTCCCTCTGATCCACCCTATGCATGTAGACAACATCTCTCTTGGTCGTTTACTACGCACACCCATACATGCCAAACACTACTACTTCAATTACTGCCCAAACCACCTCCTTTGGCTATGGCATTGAACCAAACCTACAATCTCGAATAGATTAGCCACAAAAGTGGCCTTTCCTGGTCGATTAGGCCACCAAAATGACCTTCGAAGCACCTCCTCAACTTGTTGCACATGACTCAATCCATAACTCGTATCTGACCTGCGTAGAGCTCCAACCTAACAAACCTGACCTGCGACTTGAGATCTATGTGCCCTAATTCGACCTATGCTCTTTCCTAATTTAGTTTAGCTTGTGCTGTAGTTTAGGTCGTTTTCTTTTTTTTTTATTAATTTATTTTATTTATTTCATTTTTATTGTTTATTGTAATTTGTAAATGCAATACTTGTAAATAAAAAAAGAAAGAAAAAAAGGTGAAAAGGAAAAAAAAATTAAAAAACAAAGAAAAAAGAAGAAGAAGTGTTTTATTTTTGTTTTCAAATTTCAACAAAAAAAAAGCCAAAAAAATTAACAATAAAAATAAATAAATAATAAAATAAAATAATGATAAAAAATAAAGTCACCATATCACTTAGAAAAGTTATCATTTTTTTAAATAAAAATAATTGGACCATCTCTAAATTAGGACTACTTTAGAGTTTTCAAAATTAAAATCCAATTTAGGACCCTTTAGGAAATTTCTTCAAAATCGAAATGGATAAAAATGTAAACCTAGATTTTTTTCAAAATTAAAATCAATCAACTTACTATATTTTTTGGTAAATAAACTATGGAAGTTTGATCTCGAATAGATGGTATTTAAGCACCCGTGTTTTTTTTTTTTTTCATAAGTATGGGGCGACTAAAAATATGGTAAGTTTTATTTTTTTTCCATTTTTATAAATATTTATGTGAATTAATTAATTTCGTCATGTGTAACATGATTAGTTGTTTTAGAAATTAAAAAGGGTATATTTGAAAGGCGAAGTTAAATTCAAGAAGTTAAAAAGTGATACCCATTTAGGGTTTAATAAATTAGCCCCCGGATCCAGATCTTTGGTTTTCAAAAACCGTTTTATAAAATAGTTTAATCGATAGATCGGTAGCTAAGTTATAACCAATCTACCATAACTCTTTTTCCCAACTTTGGTCGAGTATGCGAATCTAAAGTAATTTCAAAATGTAAAAATAATTGGTTTTCTTTAAACCCTAGTTGAGGGTTGGTACTAAATGGGTAAGGGTTTAATATTGATCGGTTTAGAAAACAATTCATTTAAAAAGAACTGAGAGGGTGAAAAATCAAGCTCGATAGCTTAGCAACTCTATTGGGGAGTTTAAAAGGGCTAACCACTTAAAAACATTTCGAAATTAAAATCGCTTTTCAAATTACCCATATTGTTTAGTTATTTGTTTATTTATTTCATTTGTTTATTTACTATTGACCTTGTATATACATTCGTTTTAATTAGCATAATCATTTTGCAAGTAACATATACTGGGGCATGGGGGTTTCATTTGTTGCATTAAAGATACAGGGTAGATGCAGTTAGATACAGGTCGTCTTAGGACCCTAGGAGGGAGGCCATTATGTAAGTTCCGGATGTAGTAGGGTAACCATTGTTTGGAGCCAATTAGGCCACCCCACTTAAGCTCATGTGACCAATGAAAGTGTTTTCTAAAAACAAGTGAGGTCACCGAGCTTAAGGAACTATTAGAACCTACCTTGATTGCATATACTTCCCTCCAAACTTGAGTTAATATACTACCCTTAAGAAATTGCAATTCCTATTGATCGTTCAAGAGTTTTTGCAAACAAGTTTCTAAAAATTACAGTAGGGTTGCAACTTAAAGAGTAATGTATTATCTAAGCGACCCTAATATCTGCATATTTCCACATTCTTTCCTTTATTACATTGATGACTAATCCTTATCTATGAAATGTGTAGACGTAGGATGGCAAACAACCAGGCAAATGATTAGGTGAGTAATAGGCCACTAGACACCTTTAGGTTTCGTGAGTAAGTGTTGAGAGATGAAATTGCCTATTTAAAGGAAAAGCTCAAGTGTTCTGAAGCTTACAACTAGGCCTTAAGGTCCCTTTTGATACAGGTTATTAGGGATACCTATGAGATGATAGAGGACGTTAAGGCCTGTATATGGGCCTTAATGTGGGGTTTTTCTAATTCAAATCTAAAGGGTCTAGAATAAGCATCAAATTCCTAAATAAATGCTAGGTACTCTGCCTTTATTTTTGTATTCTAATCTTTTTTCAAAATAATAAAGCTCTCTTTAAATAAGATCCATAGACTTGTAAATAGAAACTAAAAAAATCACTATCCTTATTTGTAAATTATTTTCTAAAAATAAAACTTTACCTTTCTCTCTCTAAAGAAAAATTGAAAAAAAAAAATAAAAATATATAAAAAATGAAAAGAGAAGTTGCTAATAGCTATAAATCTTTATGGGCCTAAGGAGCTAACATAAGCTTAGACCTCTAACCTACTTAAGTAACTAACCTAAATACTTGGTTTCTAAGCTACATGAGGTCCCTCGACCTATTAAGGAAGCCAAACACAAGCCCCTTAGCCCATTCAACCCTAATACGAGCCTTTAGCCCATTTAACAGACATGAGCCCTTTGGCCTACTCAAGCAACCAGCACAAATACTTAACTTTCAAACTACACTAGATCCTTTAATCTGTTAAAGAAGCTAATACAAGCCCTTTGTTACCATCTAATCCAAACACAAGCCACTTGGCCAACACCAACCTTAGGCCCATTTAGGTAACCTACCTAGATACAAGCCGCTTGGCTATGCATTCAACTTAAACACCAACCTTGGCCTCATCCAACCGGCTTATCCAAACACAAGCCACTAGGTTAGGTAGCTAATTCGAACATGGACCATAACCCATTGAGGTAGCTGGCTTAAGCACAATTCACAATTCTTAACCCCTAAAAGTAACCCGTTAAGCTAGAACCCCTAATTTGTTTAGAAAGCTAAGCTCAATCATTAACCAAACCAAAACATGAAGTCAAATACTAGGGCATGATTTGAGAAATTGGGGGCTAAAACTAATCCTCATCCTGGGTAAATAAAAAACAAACTCCTCCTTAAGAAATAGGTAACTCATTTTTTGAAAATTTTAGGATGAGAAGAGGCAAACTATATCCTATACAATAACTCTTGAAACACTTTGAGAGTTGAGCGATATTATGGTTAGGGTGCTTTGGACTCATTCCTTAAAGGAGATCTACTTTGAATATGATATGTTGATTAAAATGAAGTTAGGCATTCATTTCTAAATCCTAAACACAATCATCTGTTGTTCACCTTATTAGACCTATTTGGAGAATTTCTAAATTCAAACCTTATCAAGAACTACCTCATAATGGGGCAATTAGGAGGTTAGTGTCACTGATTAGAAGATAAGGGTAAGATTAGTTTATTCTTGTTTAAGTAACACTAGGCAATTAGAAGGTAGGCCTTTTGTGATTCACTCTAGGTAGAAGATAAGGTGGTCACTTTTTTTAAATTAACCTTAGTAGTTTAGATTTTTTCTTTTTTTCCTTGTTGCAATTTCTTAACTCTTTTTCAAATCAAGGGGCTTAAACCTTAATGTTATATATATATATGTTTTTTTTTTAAGCAATCTTCCTATATATACTTTTCTAAGTCAAGAAGTCTTTTAAAACTAGTTCCTTTCCTTTAATTCCTCAATCCTTCATCAATTTCCTCTTAGGGTTCAAGATAGCTCTTAGAGTGTCGATCCCCCTTTTATTTCTTTTTAGGGTTCCAATTAGCCTTTAAGGCGATGTCTCGTCTTTCTAGGGTTCTAGCCAGCTCTTGAGCGCTTTTTCTTTTTGGGGTTCCAGCTGGCCTTTAGGGCACTGTCCTATCTTTCTAGGGTGTTAGTAAGCTCTTAGAGCATCGATTCCTCTTTTATTCCTCTTAAGGATCCAGTTAGCCTTTAGGACACTTTCCAGTCTTTCATTTTAGGGATCTCGATAGCCATTAGGGTGTCGTCTTATCTTTTCTAGGCTATTAGCTAGCTTTCAACCCCTCTTTCATCATCTTCCTTGGGGTTTTTAGTGAGCCCATAGGGCACTTTCCTCGCTAAATTTCTCTTAGAAAGCCTACAGGGCACGTTTCCTCATCAACTTTCTCTTAGCAAACCCATAGGGCGCTTCTCTTCATTAAAATTCTCTTAGCGAACCCATGAGGCACTTCTATTCCATTAGTAAGCATGTTGGGTGCTTTCCTTCACTAATTCTCTTAGAGAGCTTGTTAGGCACTTCTCTTTCACCAATCCTGTAGCGAGCTTATGGGGTGCTTGTCTTCATCAGGTTTCAATTTAAGGTCTTAGCTAGCTTTAGGAGCGCTTTTCCCATCTTACTTAGGTTAGTGAGCTTAATGAGGCATTATTAAGTTTTCCAGATCGATCAAATTCTAGGGTTATCAATCCTTGAGAGATACTCCCACTTAGGTTAGTAAGCTCAAAGGGGTACTACCAGGTTCTTTAGATCGATCAAATTTTAAGGTTGCTAGTTCTCGAGAGATGCTCCCACTTAGGTTAGTGAGCTTAGTGAGGCATTACTAGGTCTTCTAGATGGATCAAATTCTAGGCTTGTTAGTCCTTGAGAGACACTTTCGCTTAGGTTAGTGAACCTGGTGAGGCACTACTAGGTCTTGTAGATCGATCAAATTTTAGGATTGTTAGTCCCCGAGAGACACTCTTACTTAGGTTAATGAGCTTAGTGAGATACTACTAGGTTCTTTAGATCAATCAAATTTTAGGGTTGCTAGTCCTTAAGAGATGCTCTTACCTAGACTAGTTAGCTCAAAAGAGCACTACTAAGTTCTTCAGATCGATCAAATTTTAAGGTTGCTAGTCCCTAAGAGATGCTCCTACTTAAGTTAGTGAGCTTAGTAAGGCACTACCAGGTCTTTTAGATCGATCAAATTCTAGGGTTGCTAGTCTCTAAGGGATGCTCCCACCTAGGTTAGTTAGCTCGAAGGAGCACTACTAGGTCTTTTAGATCAATTAAATTCTAAGGTTGCTAGTCCCTGAGAGGTGCTCTTGCCTAGGTTTGTCGCTTAAAGGAGCATTACTAGGTCTTTTAGATCAATCAAATTCTAGGGTTACTAATCCCCGAGAGACGCTCCCGCTTAAGTTAATGAGCTTAGTAAGGCACTACTAGGTCTTCCAAACCGATCAAATTTTAGGGTTGCTAGTTCCCAAGAGTCGCTCCTACCTAGGTTAGTAAGCCTAGTGGGGTACTACTAGGTTCTTCAGATCGATTAAATTTTAGGGTTGCTAGTCATCGAGAGACGTTCGAGCCTAGGTTAGTTAGCCTAAAGGAGCATTAGAAGGTTCTTCAGATTGATCAAAATTTAGGGTTGCTAGTCCCCGAAAGATGCTCCCTCCTAAGTTAGTGAACCTAGTGAGGTACTACCAAGTCTTCTAGATTGATCAAATTTTAGAGTTACTACTCCTTGAGAGACGCTCTTGCCTTGGTTAATTAGCTCATTGGGGTACAACTAAGTTTCTTCATTCTAGTTTAGGGTCTTAGCCAGCTCTAGGAGCACTTTCCCTACCTTGGTTAGTCAACTCATTGAGGCATGACTAAGTTTCGTCATTCAACTTAGGGCCTTAGCTAGCTCTAGGAGCACTTCACCCACATTGGTTGTCAGCTCATTGGAGCACAACCAAGTTTCCTCATTTAAGTTTAGGGTTTTAGCCAGCTTAGGAGCGCTTCGCCTACTTTGGTTAGTCAGCTCATTAGAGTACGACCAAGTTCCTCATTCAATTTAGGGTCTTAGCCAGCTCTAGGAGTACTTTGCCTACCTTGATTAGGTAGCTCATTAGGGCACGACCAAGTTTTCCCATTTAGTTTAAGGTTTTTCACCCCCCTTGGTTAGTCAGCTTATTGGGGCACGCTAAGTTTTCTCATTTTTTAAGGCCTTAGCCAACTTAAGGAGCACTTTGCTCATTTCACCTTAGTTTGTTAGCTCATAAGAGCATGACCAGACTTCAATTCTTCTTTCCATCTTTCATTTAGCTCTTAGAGCGCTACCTCTCTTCTCACCAAATCCCTAGTAGATTAAACCTAAAATAGTTAGCTAGCTGTAGTGATTCTTAGGATAAAATATACCCTTAGGGCAAAAATAGTGTTTCTTTTGTCTTTATAGTAAAGTTTTACTTAAACTTCACTACAAAGAGGGCAACTGTAAACACCTAATTTTTTTTCTCCTTTTATTTTTTAGAATGGGTTATAGGGTCCTAAATTAGGGAAAAATGAAAAAAAAAAAATCAAAGAAAACACCAAAAATAAAAGATTTAGGAAAAAAACACAAAAAATAGAAAATTTAGAAAAAATACAAAAAATGGAAAAATTTAGGAAAATATATGAGAAATTTGAAAAGTTACAAAAATATGAAGATTTGAAAAAATAAGGAATTTAGAAAATTCTTTAGATAATTTGAATATAATAAATTTTTAATTTAATTAAACTTAAAATAAAGGACTATTGAACCTAGGCTTAGATTTAAATCTAGCCTAGGTTAACCTAGTCCATATGTGAAATTTAATTGCATATATAGATGAGGTATGGGCTAACGGTCTAACGGTAAAATGGTTAAACTAAGTACATGGATTAAGCTAGAGGTTAAAGGTTTAACACTCACTGGATGCATGAGGGTAGTTTTTTGATCTTTTCCTTTCTTTTCAAACTTCACGTGTAGCCACATATCAGGCCGTCATTAGATTATGTGTAATTGTGACACGTAGCGCTTTACGATTGGCCGTGAAAACAAAATATCTTTCCCCCCATTTTTTCCTCCCCTTTTCTCTTCTTCCTTTCACTTTCATTTTTTAAAAAGGTCAACATTTAAAAAGGGGGGAAATACAAATAAAGGGGGAGGGATTGAATTCTTTAAAAAACATGAACACAACACATATAGCATAAAGAAAACACATACACATAGGGGACCCATAATCTCTCTTTTGGCATCTCTCTCTCTCTACTGATCTCTTTCTCTTAAACTATCTCTCTCTCTATCTCCTTAAACACCTCTCACTTCTCTCTTCTCTGATTCTCTCTCTTATAACTCTCTTTCTAATCCCCCACTCTTGGCCAATAATAGTAGCCTACATCGAACCACTAATGCCATATACGCTGTTCGAACCCATATACACAAGTCATAAACAAACCTCTCTCTCTCTCTTTCTAACCTTCAACATCTCTCACACACATTGACCTTGACTCTCTCTCTTTAGCCTACTCTCTTAGATCCTTAGCTTCTCTCTTTTGAACCATTTCCCCCTCACTGGTTGAACCCACAAACACAGACGCCCTTAGATACTACCCTCTTAGCCTAATTCTCTCTTACGACCACCGTACCTTCTTGAGCCTCTCTCTTAGTAGCCATAGCCTCCCTCTACTATCTCTTAGCTGACTCCTTAGCTACTTTCCATCTTAATTCAAATCTACTTCCTCTCTCTCTCTTACTCCTTGGCCACACACCGATCCTCGAACACAACATACATAAATCACCCCCACTTTTAGCCAACTTGACACACCATTCTCTTGACCATCCTCTTAGCTCTCACCCTTCCGTACCATTTCTCCTTTACGTCTAACAAACCACGCATGTCATACTTGACCCAACCATACTGAACCAACCCTTTCGTACAGACCTACTAACCTTTCTCTTTCTTGACCAGTCACGTACATACCTACCAACCTCTCTCCCTTTGATCTACCCTACATATGTACATGACATCTCTTTTGGTCATTTGCTGCATACACCAGTATACGACAAACACCGCCACTTCAACTACTGCTTAAATCACCTTCATTGGCTATGGCATTGAACCAAACCTACGATCTCTAAATGATTAGGCACGAAAGTGGCCTTTCCCAATCAATTGGGCCATCGAAATGCCCTTCGAAGCACCTCTTCAACTTGTTGTGCACGACTCAATCTACGACCTGTATCTGATCTGCGTAGAGCTCTAACTTAACTGACCTGACGTGCGACATGAGACCCTCATGCCCTAATTCAACCCATGCCCTTTCTTAATTTGGTCTGGCTTGTGCTTTAGTTTAGGCTGTTTTATTTTATTTTTTTTCTTATTTTATCAATCTATTTATTTACTTCATTTTTATTATTTATTGTAATACTTATAAATAAAAAAAGAAAGGATAAAAGGGAAAAGGAAAAAAAAACTGAAAAACAAAGAAAAGAAAAAGAGAAAAGAAGAAGTTTTCTAATTTTTTTTTCAAATTTCAACAAAAAAAAGCCAAAAAAATTAACAATAAAAAAATAAATAATAAAATAAAATAACGAAAAAAAATAAAGTCATCATATCACTTAGAAAAATTATTATTTTTTAAATAAAAAAATTAGACCATCTTCAAATTAAGACTACTTTAGAGTTTTGAAAATTAAAGTCCAATTTAGGACCCTTTAGGAATTTTCTTCAAAATTTAAATGGATAAAAATGTAAGCTTGGATTTTTTTCAAAATTAAAATCAATCTACCTATTATGTTTTTGGTAAATGAATTACAAAAGTTTGATCTTGAATAGATGGTATTTAGGCACCTGTTTTTTTTTTTTTTTTCATAAGTACGGGGCGACTTAAAATATGGTAATTTTTATTTTTTTCCATTTTTATAAATATTTGTACGAATTAATTAATTTGGTCACGTGTAACATGATTAGTTATTTTAGAAGTTAAAAAGGGTATATTTGAAAAGCGAAGTTAAATTTGAGAAGTCAAAAAGTGGTACCCGTTTAAGGTTTAATAAATTAGCTCATAGATCCAAATCTCTGTTTTTCAAAAATCGTTCTAAAAAACGGTTTAATCGATAGATTAGTAGCTAAGTTACAACCAATCCACCTTAACTCTTTTTCTTGACTCTGGTCAATTGGTAACTCCAAAGTAATTTCAAAATGTAAAAAGAATTAATTTTCTTTAAATCTTAGTCGAGGGTTAGCACTAAACGAGTAAAGGTTTAGTACTAATCAGTTTAGAGAACACCTAAGTTAAAAGGAACTAGGAGGGTAAAAAGCCAGACTCAACAGCCATAAATTATAAATCCCATTAAGGATCATAGCCCATAGGCTATAAATCTTGTTAACGATAACAAGCCATAAGTTATAAATCCTCTTAAGCATGAGGAGCCATAAGCTATAAATCCTCTTAAGGATGATGAGCTAAAATGTATTTTTATGTCCTTGGTTAGCAAAAAGGAACAATGCTTTAAGCTTGCTATAAGGGTAACAGGTTGCTAAAAGTCTAATAAGGCCCAAGTCTAGTAATTGGATGACAAGCTATTAAGGGGCCAGCAAATCTTATGTCTAGTATGTAGGGATCTCATCAAGAGCTCCTAAGCTATTAAAACATAATAACAAAACAAGCTGGTTGATAAGAAATTTAAGTTAATTGAGCAACGTAGTGGAAGGTCATTACAAGGTACAAAAATCGATTGTACTAACCTTGTGCAATGTAAAAGTAAATTTAAGGTCCAAATAAAAAGAAGGAAAAGAAGTCTTTTAAGAAAATTTTACATAGTACTAAGGTTGGCATATCGACCTAAAAGAAAATTCCCATTAGAAAGATAAATGAGAAAAGAAAAAGAAATTATTGGTTTAGAGCTTAAGTAGAGGAGACATCTTGGACATCTAAACTTGGAGCAATGTCTAGTTAAAAATTAGTTGATGGACTAAGAGTAGTATCTTCTTAGACTTCAAGAGCTTCATCTTATCCTTTAGTGTTAATAGGATAAGCCATAGGATTACCTACATCTTCAATTGCCTATTCTTTTACCTCAGGCTCCTCCCTATTAGCTTCTCCAACCTATTTGGCAAAATTCAAGTAGTTGAGATTATACTCTGGGTAGTAGATTAGAATTTCTTCCTAAGCAAAGTTGATCCCATCTAACACTTTGGGATGCATTAGTCCTTTATATTCTTCCGTTTGACGAATGTCCTTATAAGCTTTATCAAAAGCCCTCTAGTATATAAAGTTATGCTCCTTCTCAATTTCAACCATCTTGATCTTTAGTTCTTCGTATGAACTTTGCAAGTTAGTAACCTCCTCACTATGCTTAACCTTAAGGGATTTAACCTTGTTTTGTGTCTCTTGGAGATTGGATACAAGCATAGAGCTCTTCCTTTGCTCTTTGGCTAAGGTTGCCTCTTTCTCTTCTCAAATTTTGGTTTCTTTTTCAACTTTTTCTTTCTAAATCTTAAGCTCTTTTTCAGCCTTTGTCTTCCTTTCCTCTAATTTAGCTTTCTTAGCTCCCCATTTCTCATGCAAATTCTTCTTCTTGGCCTCTTCATGCCTCTTCAGCGATTTGGAAGGGATAAAAGGAGAAGTTCTAATCTTAAAGGAATATAAAGAAACCTGAAAACAAGATCTAATTAGAAGACTTATAGCATTCTTTTCCTTAAACAAAGCCTCCACAATCATTAGGAGTCATTAGGAGTTCTGGAACGTCGATATGAAGTTAGAAAATGGATAACAAGCTCAACAAGATTAGAATAAGAGAAATGAAAAGACTTACATCATAACAACTCAAGGCAACTAAGTGAAGTAAGTTGTTTGATCCTACATTCTAGTAAAGCTTCACTACATTAGTCAAAGGCTAAATGTCATTAGGCAAATGAATCCCTTTGAGCAACTCTAAAGCCACTTAACTATGCCTTAAAGCAAAGTTAGCCGAGCTAACATTTCAAGTTAGCCAAAATTGCACTACTTCTTATGTTTGGCCTTTAAGGTGAAGTGATTGAGCTTGGAATCTTGAAAGGGGCCTCTTTCCCATCATTGGGATTGGTGGAGTTACCCCTTGTCTTAAGCAATTTTGGAGTTCTGGAACGTTGATATGAAGTCAAAAAATGGATAACAAGTTCAACAAGATTAGAATAAGAGAAATGAAAAGACTTACATCATAACAACTTAAGGCAACTAAGTGAAGTAAGTTGTTTGATCCTACATTCTAGTAAAGCTTCACTACATTAGTCAAAGGCTAAACGTCATTAGGCAAATGAATCCCTTTGAGCAACTCTAAAGCCACTTGACTATGCCTTAAAGCAAAGTTGGTCGAGCTAACATTGCAAGTTAGCCAAAATTGCACTACTTCTTATGTTTGGCCTCTAGGGTGAAGTGATTGAGCTTGGAATCTTGAAAGGGGCCTCTTTCCCCTCATTGGGATTGGTGGAGTTACCCCTTATCTTAAGTTTATCGTCCTTTAGGGATTTCCCCTTCGTAGGGTCCCTCTCCAAAGGAGAACATTCATTAACATTTGGTTGCTTCCTCAATTTAGTGACCTTAGCGACTTTCTTCTTAGCAAGAACCTTAGATTGTTGATGGTCCTTAGCACCTTTGGCTTGCTAATCATCCTTTTCCTTGGCAACAATAGAAGAGGTAGGTTTTGCTACTAGTTTTATCAAAGCCTTTGGTTGTACCTTGACATGCAGCTTATATATACCTACTTAGTTAAGGCTTGCTTAGAAGAGGTCCTCTTAGGATCCTCCTTTCCCTTTGATTCACCAGCCTTCAACTTAGCAAACAAATCCTTAGAACTGTAATCTTTAAGTGTCATATTTGTAGTAAGGCACTTAAAAAATTTGATCAGAAAATTAAGAAACTGGAAATCAAAGAACTTAAGAAAGCCGTGCTAGGAAGACCATCCTACTCTTTAAGTAAATGCAAAGGTCCCTCCTCTTATGAATCCTTCTTAACATGGCAAGATCACAACAACCTATACCTTAATCAACCTTAGTCCCTTTGTCAAGGCCTTCAGTGTTCTAGTCAAAAGTTCCATTAACCCCCTCATCTACCTAATCTTTATCCTTAGGGAAGATTGGAGCACCCTTGGAATACTTAGATATTATCTCATCTGCATCCTAAAGGAAGTATCTACTGTTATAGGCCTTTATGATGACATATGGGCCCTTCAATCATTGGGAAATAGATGCATGATGTTAGATAACCTGGTAGGTTGATTCTAGAAGGTTAGGAAGTCTAATCAGGAAGCCAACCTAACAACAACCCACTTCTATTTCCATTCGTAGATAGAAGACTCCAATCTAACAAAAAGCTTCAAATGAGGTTAGGTACATATATAAAATCAACGTTCTTTCTTTTTTAAAGTAAAGAAATACTTAAACAGTGTAACAATAGTCCTAATTTCTAGATCCTTACAAATACACTCAAAAGCTATGAGCAATCTGTAAGAGTTAAGGGTAAGCATAGAAGGACATAGATGATGGTACATGAAGTAAGACCTTTGGAATATGGTAAAGCAAAAATTTAAATCGACCTTAAAGTATTTCTTGAAGAAGGAAAACTCCTAATCATGTAAAGCTATGATCCGCTCATGCCGTTGAGGTCTCTTGAACGACCAGTCTTGAAGGGCACCTCTAATATTAAGTTGCATGGCAATAAATTCTTGGTCATTCACCATACTTCCAATGCCATTTAGACTCATGTCATATTCAATCCCAACATGTAATGGTAGGGTAGGAGAATTACCTTCATTATCTACAGGGCACTCGTTGTATGGAAGTTTCTTAATCTTCCATGACCTGAGAGCATAAATTCTCATTAACCCAATATACCAATCAAGTCCTATGAGCAATCAGCAACATTTGGATCCACTATATTGGGGGTTCTTCTAAAGGAGGGGAATTGCCTACTTCATGTACAGTAGATAGCTCTTAGCTCTATTCTTTACTGCAAGTCGAGTTGTTCAATTTGGTAGAAGACATGGTTTACCTTATGGGAATAGTTGCTAGAAATGAAAAATAAAGAAGTGCATTACGTGTGAATTGAGGAAAGCAGAAGTTGAAAGAAAATTGTGGTAATAATGTACGAGTCAGCAAAAAGGAGAAAGAAAATACAAAAGGAGTTGAAAATATAAAGAGATAAAATTAGCGGTAGTTTTCTAGGGATCTATATCCCCAATAGTTACCAATTAATGTGGTCCATTTGAATTATTGCGTATTAGATAGATAAGATGGCCTAGATGAAATTGCCCATCCTAAAGTATGCACATGAACCCTAACATGATCGCAAGAATCCTAATAGCAATACATGAAATGCTACGTTCAGTAGATAAAGCTTCTCCAATAAGTTAAACAAAAGATGATGCTTTGATATCAATATATCGAACTTAAAGTCTATAGATTAAATAGTGGAAGTAGTAACTTGAGATTACCTTTTGATGTGTTTAGGAGCTTAATTAGTCATAGTAACTAGGTAGATCCTTTGAAGTATCGAAGAAAGAGGGAATGGATAGGTCGGCAAACATTGTAGCTTTTATGAAGTTGCTTGTAGGATGTGACGCACCAATGAACACAACACGACTTAATACTTTGCCTAATATGATGCATAAGCTAACACTAAGGTTTACTTACCACTAATCTCAAGCTACTCAATAAGATTAGATAAGTGTATGAGAAAGGGATGTATTTGGAGAAGGGTATCTCATATGAACAAGAAT
Organism: Lumnitzera littorea; assembly: GCA_024138015.1. Classification (NCBI taxonomy): domain Eukaryota; kingdom Viridiplantae; phylum Streptophyta; class Magnoliopsida; order Myrtales; family Combretaceae; genus Lumnitzera; species Lumnitzera littorea. The sequence goes on along the minus strand of JAMXBB010000012.1, from coordinate 81,047,527 downwards.
ATTCACTAATTGTAAGGTGTAAGATGTAAGATGATTTTGGCTATAAAAGTTAAGGGACTATTTATAGTAAATCCCTAGAACATTAAGGAAATGTATGCAATTATAATACAGGGTAATATAAGATAACCTAGTACATTGCTAAAAAGGGTAAATGAGGTAATTATTGTAAAGAGAATATAGTATAATGTCAAGAGAAGTGACAAACAAGTGATAGTTTGTCAATGGGTTTGTGCTTTAGAATCTTAGGGTGTTGTGGTTGAGTTCAGTTGATGTAGGTGCTGTTGTTGTTGAGTTGTGTTGAGAGCTACCAAGGTGATTAGGTGAAGTTACAACTTGGTGGGATAGAAAAGAAGAGCTCGACGTATAGGGACCTTTGACTTAGCACTCAACAAGTCGACGATTGAGTAAGAGTTCGAACATAGTAGAGTATATTTGAGCTGGAGTCTTAAGGAGTTCTTCCACAACTCTTGATAGGTTATCAACTATCGGCCCAATCACTCGCGCATAGCTTATAAGCCTCCAATCCTTTACCTGAAGGATTCTTTCTCGTTAACCCACCAATGACAAGAAATAGTATGCTGAAGGAGGATGGCTAAATTCCCTGAGAACTCCGAGTGGTTATACTATGCTCTGTTCGTTATCCTGTGCCAATGCCGACATTCCTCTGGCCGAGAGCTTTATGCCGAGTGACTGAACTTTCAATTGCCGAGTAAATGTAGCTAGCTCCTAGTCAAGTACTTCTTTTCTAGCCTCCTTCCAATACTCATGGCATCCTTTCACTTCTTGGCTTCCTTCTCGCCATGACACCTTAGTTCCTTGTTACCGTAACACCTCGGTTCCTCCTACCTACTGTACTTAGAGAACCCTTATATCAATCCAATGTCGTACTACCACTTGTCCTCTTCATCTGACATTGTATAATTTTTCCCTTTTTGTCTTTTGTCCCTTTTAACCCTTTTCATATGTACAAGGAATCCCCTTTTTGTATATACCTTCTTATAATTTCTTTATCTGTAATATTGCCCTAAGGACTTACTATAAATAATCCATTCCCCTTGTAAGTCAGGATCATCTAACTTTATACATAAGCATTGAATATACTATTCTTATGAGATAACCTTCTCTAAGTCCACTTTCATACACCCTTATCTAATCTTACTGAGTAGCTCAGGATTAGTGGCGGGTGCACCTTAGCATTAACTTATGCATCCTATCAAGTGAAGTGTTGAGTTGTGTTGTATTCGTTAGTGTTTCATATCCTTTGAGCAACTCCACATCAGCTGCCTTACCCAGTTTGTAGACCTACTCATTTTGTTTTCTTCGATATCTCGAAGGACCCACTAGTTCAGATCTATAATGGTAAATTCTAGTGATAACCGAGCTTCTAAGCTCATCATATAATCTTAATATCAAAGCCTCAAGTTGAGACCAAGAGCTATGTGGTATTTGTGTATGTATAAGGATTTCATGTGTCGAGAATACTTTCAAAACCTTGTTGTGAGAATGTTGAATCCTAATGTTCAAGGAGAAATTAACAATGTTGAGAGTGATGCTCATGGTTGCGATCACGTGACCTAATAAACACCATATACTATTGACGAGTAGATACAAGACCTTACTGCTATTGTAGCTAATTTGGTTTCTTTGGTACAAAGAGTTCTAGAGACTGGGTTGCATGAGAGAGTTATTGAACAGGGCCGAGAGATGAGAGATAGGTTAGGAAGGTAGATGAATGAATGAGTACCAGAAGCCTTTCTTGTGAACCAAGCACCATCCTATTGTGTCGATAGAGCCGTGAGAAGAAGATTGGAGTTGGATGAAGTGGAAGATTATGAAGAGGAAGAGGATTTGTATGTTGGAGTTGATGAGCATGAGCTTAGAACTCTTAGGAGAGCTAAACACCTTAAGGTACAAATTTTGAGCTTCAACGGGTTTGGTAATGTTGATGACTACTTAGATTGGGAGGAGAAGATTGAAAAGCTATTTGATTTTTATGATTATGAAGATGTTGTTTGCATTTGAGTGGTTGCATTAGAATTTTCTGGATATATGGTAATGTTGTGGAAGAAGTTGTAGATTGTATGCATGAGAGCCATATGAGAAGTCTGAACATAGAACAAAATGAAGAGAGTCCTGAGAAGTAGGTTTATTCTTGAACACTATGAGCAAGACACTTTTAGATAACTCCAAGACATGAGGCAAGGTAATAGATTAGTAGACCACTATGTCTGAGAGTTTCAATTGCTCATGATCCAATGTGATGTTGACGAACCTGAGACACAAACTATAGTATGGTTCATCTCTGGGCTACGAATTGAGATTGGTAACATCATAGAGCTACAGAACCTTACAACTCTTGATGAAACCATCTAGGTGGCTTAGAGAGTTGAAACGCAAAGGTGGAACTAGACGAGTCAGGTGTCGAGTGGCTGATCAATGTTGTCAAATAGGGGCAACATGTCGAGCCGACTAGGGAATGACTAGACATCAAACAGTTCCTAGGTAGAACATCAAGGGCATATATGTTGAGCCAATCAGAAGAAGGTTGAGGTAAAGGCAAGATCGAGGAACGTAAGATTTGAAAGGACCAAGGATAGACCTTAGGAAGGAAAACTTGAGAAATCAAATGTTTTAAATGCCTTGGCTATAGATACGTAGCTAGTCAATGTTTGAACCATTGAGTCATGACCATAAAGGGAGACAAGCCCCAGTTTAAGGTAGAGTGTGAGCGAAGGAGAGGAAGAAGTGGGAGTTGATTAGATGCTGGAAGAATTTTAGGAAGACCTCAATGCCGAGACACCTCTTGAGGACGACCCTAAGTATTGCTTTGTTGTCTGACAATCTCTTATTGCTTTTGTAGATAACAAGAATGAGTAAAGAGAGAACCTCTTCTATATAAATTGTCGAGTGAATGGCAAGCTATGCGCCGTAATCATTAATAGAGGAAGCTATACTAACGTCATAGCGCAAGGGGTAGTCAAGGCCATGAATTTGCTGACCCTTACATACCCTAAGTCGTATAAGATTCACTGGCTGAACGAGAAAGGTAGGTTATACATTGCCAAGCAAGTTTGGGTACCAATTACCATTGGTGATAGGTACAAGGATGAAGTGTTGTGTGATATTCTCCCCATGTATGCTTCTTACATATTACTCGGCTGACCATGGTTGTTTGACCAAAGATTATTACACATGGATATAAGAGCACCTATATGTTCCAGAAGGATGGGAAGAAAATTAGATTGACCCCCATGAGTCCCAAGGAAGTGCAAGAAGCCTAGGAGAAGGTTGTTAGATCATTGTAGCGGAAGTCCTTGGTGATTTCCTGAGCTCAATTCATTCGAGAAGCCTCAGCTAAGAACTTCATACTCTTCTTAGCCAGGAGACTCTTAGAGGTTAGAGAAGCCAAGAACTTACTTGACGAAGTGTAGTAGCTACTTCAGGACTTTGTCGATCTATTCCCTACTGAGATATCGAAAGATTTACCTCCCTTGAGAGGTATTAAACATTGCATCAACCTACAATCAAGAGTTGCCTTACTGAACCAACCTGCTTACAGGCTCAATCCTGAGTAGGTAGCTGAATTGAAGAAACAGGTAGATGGGTTAGTAAATTATATTTTATGTCTATAAGAGCATGAGCCCTGGTGTCATACCAACTATGCTCATGCCGAAAAAGGATAGAATGTGACAAATGTGCATTGACCGCTGAGCTATCAATAAGATAACTATTAAATACCGATACTTGATACCATGACTTAATGATATGCTTGACGAGTTACATGGCGCTTACAACTTTTCTAAGATTTACCTGAAGAGTGGCTATCACCAGATACAAATGAGACCTATAGATGAATGGAAGATGGCCCTTAAGATAAGGGATGGTCTATTCGAATGGTTGTTGATGCCATTTGGTTTGACTAATGTGTTGAGTAAATTTATGTGATTAATGGATCATGTGCTCAGAATGTTGATTGACAAATGTGTTATGGTTTATTTTGATGATATTTTGGTCTACAGTACCAACCTTATCACTTATGTTGAGCATTTGAGATTGGTGTTGAACATACTCTACGATGAGAGATTATTCAGCAACTTGAAGAAATGCGTGTTATGTCAAAGTGAGGTTATATTCCTCGGATATGTTGTTTTAAGGGAGGGAGTTTAAGTTGATGAAAAAAAAGTTAGAGCTATTCTCGAGTGGCCTATGTCGATTAGTGCTACCGAAGTTAGGAGCTTCCATGGTTTAGCCTCATTCTATCGGAGATTTATTCGGGACTTCAGTTCTATAACTACATCATTGACTAAATTGACCAAGAAGAACATTGAGTTTAGGTGGTTAGAGAAAGCTCAGAAGAGTTGTGAAGATGTGAAGTCTAAGTTGACGTTTGCTCCAATACTTAACCTGTTAGATTTCAAGAAGGTTTTTGAGGTTGAATGTGATGCGTTTGGTGTCAGTATTAGTGCTGTCCTTATGCAGGAGCACCAACCTATTGCTTACTTTAGCGAAAAACTCCGAGGTGCTACCTTGAATTACTCAACCTATGACAAGGAGTTCTATGCCCTTGTCTGAACACTCCAGAACTGGCAACATTATCTGTTACTGAGAGAATTTATCATCTATTTAGATCATGAATCTCTCAAGCATCTTTGCGAGCAACAAAAGCTGTCTCAGCGTCACACTAAATGGATCGAGTTCTTGGAGACCTTTTGTTATGTCGTCAAATATAAGAAGGGGATCACTAATACAGTAGCTGTTGCACTTTCTTACAGTCATACCCTGATCACAACATTATAAGCTAAGGTACTTGGCTTTAGCACTTTACTTGATCAATATGAGCATGACCTACATTTTGGACCTTTAGTAAATAGGTGCAGTGTTGGAGGAGCTGTGGAAGGGTTCTACTTGTGTCAAGGGTTCATGATGAAGGGTAAGCATATTTACATGTCGAGTGGTTTGACAAGGGAGCTACTCATTCGAGAAGCTCATGTCGGAGGTTTGGCCGACCATTTTGGGGAAATGAAGACGATTGAGATATTGAAGGAGTATTTTTACTGGCTTAAGATGATGAAGGATATGCATCGAGTACTTGAGAGGTGTGAGGTGTGTAAATATGCAGAGGGAAGGAGAGAGCCTTATGGAGAATACATACCCTTACCACCAGAGCGGCTATGGACCAATCTAAGAATGGATTTTATGCTCGGCTTTCCCCAAATGCCGAGAAGACATGACTCAATTATGGTAGTGATCGATTGGTTCAGCAAGATGGGCCACTTCATTCCCTGCCATAGAATTAATGATCCTTTATTCGTCGCTAATCTCTTTTTGTAGGAAATTGTGCAACTCCATAGATTGTCGAGGACTATTGTGTTTGATCGTAACTCAAAGTTCACGAGCTTCTTTTGGAAGACCCTTTAGAGGAAGCTTGACACTAAGCTCCTATTTAGTACTTCTTGTCACCCCTAGACAAACGGCCAAACTGCAGTTGTGAATAGAACCATTGGTAGCCTCTTACGAGCAACTGTTGGGAAGAATTCTCATGACTAGGATTTATGCTTGCCCATCATTGAATTTGCCTATAACCACACGACTCATAGCTTGATTGGAACATTACCATTTGAGGTTGTTTATGGACTTAATCCAAACTTACCCTTGGATTTAATTAACAGTCTAATTACATAAGGGGAAAGTTAATCCTACTTACAGTGTGTCGAGGAATTCTAGAGGTTACATTGGAAGATTATTAAGTAATTGGTAAAAATTGTGGCCAGACGAAGGAAGCGAGAAGTCACGAAAGGAGATGAGTCGTTTATACCCTTAGGGAACTTGTTTAGATCCATCTTAGCAAGGAATGCTTCCCTAGTAAGAGGGCGAGCAAACTATCTCTTAGAATGGATGGACTTTATAGGATCCTTAGTCGTATTAATGATAATGCCAATGAGGTTGAACTAGTTAAGGGTTTCAGTGTATTTACCACATTCAACATTGCCGATTTAACTCCCTATGTGCTTGATAATGACAAGGATCATGACTTAAGGGAAAATCTCCAACAACCTTAGGAAGCTGATGGGTTGCCGACTAATGGCCTAATCACTCGCATACGCATTAGAGGCCTTTAGTACCTCACTCGAAGGATTCTTTCTCATTAACCCATCGATGACAAGAAATAGTATGCTGAAGGAGGATAGCTGAATTCCCTAAGAGCTCCAGGTGATTATACTATGCTCTGTTCGTTATCTTGTACCAATGCTAACCTACCTCTAGCCGAGAGCTCTATGCTGAGTGACTAGACTTTCAACTATTGAGTAAATGCAGCTAGCTCTTGGTTAAGTACTTCTCTTCCAGCCTCCTTCCAGATCTCGTTGTATACTTTCACTTCTTAGCTTCCTTGTCGTTGTAACACCTTCGTTCCAGCTACCTGCTGTGCTTAGAGAACCCTTATACGAATCCAATGTTGTATAGCCACCTGCTCTCTTCATATGACATTGTATAATTTTTCTCTTTTAGTCTTTTGTCCCTTTTACCCTTTTTTGTATGTATAAAGAATCCCCTTTTTGTATATACTTTCTTGTAATTTCTTTGTTTGTAATGTTGCCCTAGGGACTTGCTTTAAATAGTCCCTTCCCCTTGTAAGTCGAGATCATCTAACTTTACACATAAGCATTGAATATACTGTTCTTGTGAGGCAACCCTCTCCAAGTCTACTTTCATACACCATTATCTAATCTTGCCAAGTAGCTCAAGATTAGTGGCGGGTGAACCTTAGTATTAACTTGTGCGTCGTATGAAGTGAAGTGTCAAGTCGTATTGTGTTCGTTGGTGTATCATATCGTAATGTGTTCGTTGGTGTGTCATATCCTTTGAGCAGCTCTACATTAGCTACCCTATCTTGTTCGTAGACTTACTCATTATATTTTCTTTAATATCTAGAAGGACCCACTAGTTTAGATTTGCAATAGTAAGTCCTAGTGATAACTGAGCTCTTAGACACATCAACTCTTCCATGTATTGGAGCTCATCTTTGGCAGGTTCAGAAGATAGGGTCCTTCTCATAAGAGATTGTAAGCCTCTAAGGTAAGCTTAGGTGAGGGTCTAAAAGTCAACACTCCATTAGCTCCTTAAGGTTGTTGAAGACTTGCTCTCAAATCTTGATCTTTCAGTACATAGGGCTTCAAGTTAGTGACATTGAAAGTTGGAGACACTCCATATCCTTCGATTAATTTTAGCTTAAAGCCTCTTCCTTAAGAGCCACTCCTTGTTAAGATGAATCTAAACAAGGTCTCCTAACTATGAATAATTCATCTTTTACCTTAGCTTCCTTACTCCCTTTGTCGAGGTGGTAATTATGTCTAAGGGTAAGTTTGGATTAAGTTCGTAGACAACCTCGAAAGGTGACCTTCTTATTGAGCTAATAAGTAAAGTTAACTCGATGATGGATAGGCATAGATTCTAATTATGTAAATTCTTCCCAACAGTAACTCAAAGGAGGTTGCCTACTATTCTATTCACAACCTCTACTTGGCTGTCTATCTACAGATGGAAAGAAGTACTGAACACGAGCTTAGTGTCGAGCTTCTCTCGTAGTATTTGCCAGAAGAAGCTTGTAAACTTCAAATCACGATCCTATGAAATATTCCTTGGGATACCATGCAACCATACGATCTCCTGCGAAAAGAGATTAACAGTAAATAAAGTATAATTGGTTTTATGGTAAGGGATGAAGTGGCAAATTTTGTTGAACCAATCAACCATCACCGTAATAGAATCATGCTTCCGAAGTGTTTTAGGTATGCCGAGCATGAAATCCATGCTTACCCATAGCCACATAGGTATTGAAAAAGGTATATATTCTCCATGTGGCTACTTTCTTCTCTTGGCTTGCTTGCACACCTCACAATGTTCAAGAATTTTGCATACATTCTTTATCATCCTTGGCCAATAGAAGTGTTCTTTTAACAGCTTAGTAGTTCTCTTTTCACCAAAATGGCTAACTAAGCCCATAGCATGGGCTTCTTGAACAAGTAATTCTTTAGTAGAACTACTCGTTATGTAGACTTGTTTTCTCTTCATAAAAAATCCTTGGCTTAAATAGAACCCATCCATTACTCCTCCAATGTTACACTTTGCCACTAAGGGTTCAAAGTAAGGATCATGTTCATATTGATTAAGTAGGGTACCAAACCCAAGTATTCTAGTCTATAATGTCATGATAAGAACATGCCAATGAGAAAGGGCACCAGCTACAATATTAGAACTTCCCTTCTTGTACTTGATAAAGTAACAAAAAGTTTCTAAGTATTTGACAGACTTAACATGGCATCGAGAGAGTTTTTGCTATCCTTTGAGATGATTGAGAGATTTATGGTCTGTATAGATAATGAACTCTCTTGGTAGTAGGTAATATTGCTAGTTCTAAAGCTCTCCGATAAGGGCATAGAACTCCTTATCATATGTCGAGTAATTTAGCGTAGCACCTCTAAGCTTCTTACTGAATTATGCAACTGGTCAATTCTCCTACATGAGAATAGCTCCAATGTTGACTTTAGATGCATTGCATTCTAGCTCAAAAACCTTGCTAAAGTTAAGTGGTACCAGCACTGGGGTAGAAGTTAACATAGATCTAATCTCTTCAAAACTCTTTTGAGCTCTCTTGGATTATTTGAATTTAGAGTTCTTCCTAGTCAACTTGGTCAGTAGGGCAGTTATGAAACTAAAGTTTTGAATGAATCTTTGATAAAATGAAGCTAGACCATGAAAACTCCTTACTTCAACAGCATTAGTTAGCATTAGCCATTTGAGAATAGCTCGAATCTTTTTCATCATCAGCTTTGATTCCTACTCTAAAGACAACATATCCAAGGAATACTACCTCGCTCTGATAGAACATGCATTTCTTCAAATTGCTAAACAATTCTTTAGCTTAGAGGATATTAAATACTGACTTCAAGTGCTCAACATAAGAGTTGAGGTCGGTACTATAAACTAAGATGCCATCAAAATAAACTATAGCACACTTTCTTAGCAGGGACCTCAAAAAATCAATCCTAAGTCATAAAGGTACTCAACATGTTTATAAGACCAAACAACATCACCAACCATTTGAATAGACTGTCCTTTGTTGTGAAAGTAGTCTTTTACTCATCTCCCGGCCTCATTCATATTTGGTGGTAGTCACTCTTCAATTCAATCTTTGAAAATATTCACACACCATGCAACTCATTAAGCATATCATCCAACCATTAGGTTAGATATTAGTACTTGATAGTGATCTTGTTGATTAGTTAGCTATCAATGCACATTCTCTATGAGCCACAATTTTTTGGCATGAGGAGAATTGGTACAATATAGGAGCTCATGTTCTCTTTGACATATCCATGCTCAATCAACTCATTAACTTGTTTCTTCAACTTAACTACCTACTCGAGATTGAGCTTATAGGCAGGCTTATTAGGTAGCATTACTCTAGGTTAGTAGTTGATGCAATGCTCTATACCTCTGATAGGGGGTAAACCTCTCGACAATTCGATAGGAAACAAGTTAGCATAATTTTACAGCAAGGTTTTCACCTCAGTAGTTAATGCTTTAGCTTCTTTAAGCTTAAGTAATCTTTTGACTAATAAGAGTACAAACTCCTCTTCCTTAACATCCTTAGAAAACTGCACCTAAGAGATTACCAAGGACTTCTTTTACAAGGCTTTAAAAACCTTGACTTGAGATCTTGAACTTCTCTCTAGCTCATAGGAGTTAGTACAACCTTCTTCTCATCCTTTTGGAACATATAAGCATTCTTATATCCATCATAGAGCACTTTTAATTCAAATAAGCAAGGTTGGCCAAGTAGTATGTATGAAGCACACATGGGTAGGATGTCGTATAACACCTTGTCCTTATACTTGTCACCAATAGTGATTGGCACTCTGAGTTGCTCTGCAACAAGCAGATCTCCCTTCTCATTAAGCTAATGAATCTTATAGGGCTTTGGATGAGGATAAGTCAGCAACTTTAGAGCTTTCACTGCTCTTTATGCTATGACATTTGTATAGCTCCCCTTGTCGAGATCAAAGTACATAGAATGCCATTCACTCGGCAATTCATGTGAAAGAGATTCTCTTTCTATTCATTCTCATCAAAGGTAAAGCTACTGAGAGATCTTTATACAACCATATAGTATTTTGCCACTTTAAGTTGGGTTAAGTCAATAAGATCTTCTTGAAACTCATCTAACAGTTGATTAACATCCACCTCTTCTTCCTCTCCTTCATTAGTACTCTCCACTTCGAATTGGGGCTTATCTCCTTTAATGGTCATGATACGTTGGTTCAGGCATTGACTAGCCATGCGTCCAAAACTAATGCACTAAAAACACTTTATGTCTCGAGTCTTCCTATTAGAGCTATAACCTTGATCCCCACGGACCTTAAGTTCCTTAGCCTTAGTATTTCCTTGGCCATCTTCAAGTTTGCTTAGTATTTGACCTAGACAGTTAACCTCAAAATTTTACTAAGCTTGGTCATGTCTAGGTTAGCTTGGCATACCAATTTTGCTCAGCAAGCCAGGTTGGTTGAGTTAAGTTCGCCTCTACCTTTTGACCCTTTATGCCACTCAAAGAGTCTCATTTAGATTCCTAGGCCTCTCTACCTCTACCACATTACCAATCTCACATCTTGGTCTAGAGATGAACTTGGCTACTATCCATGCCTTAGGCTCATCAACTTTGCATCAAATCATCAACAATTGGAATATTTAAACATACTTATCCACATAATGGCTACCTTGCTTATGTTTTTGAAGATGTCGGAAAGTGTCTTACTCATAATATTCAAGAACAAATACACTCCTCAGAACTCTCTTCATCTCATTCCAGGTTTGGATTTCTTGTCGGACATACTAATGTACATTTTGCAATTTCTTCCACCACATTGCTATATACCCAGAAAAATCTAAAGCAACTATTATAATACACACCGAGTCTTCATAATCATAGAAGTTAAATATTTTCTCAATCTTCTCCTCCTAATCTAGGTAGTCATTTGCATTACCAGACCCGTTAAAGCTTGGAATTTTCACTTAAAGGTGTTTGACTCCTCTAGGAACATGGAGTTCACACCTTTTGAATTCGTCATACTGTTCTTCCTCCTCCCTATACTCTTCAACATCATCTAACTTAAGTCTCCTCTTCGTAAACGTCTTAGCATGTTGGAGTAGAGCTAAGTTTACATTAATAGCTTTTGGTGCTCTATGCTTAGCTACTTGCCTTCTCGGCTTCGTTCATTAACTCTCTCTTGAAGCTTGGTCTCTACTGTCCTTTGTACAGATATAGTTAGGTTGGCTACAATAGTAGCAAGGTCTTGTAATTGTTCATCAGTAATTCATGGGTTTAATTGAGTAACATGATTGTAACCATGAGCATCACTCTCAACATCAATACTTTTTCTTTGAACACTTCGATTCAACATTCTTAATATGAAACTTTAGAAAGCTCACTACTCAATAGAAGATTTCACATGATTTTGATTATACAATATCATACAATGACTTTAGAACTTGCTCTATTTTTCCACTAGAGAAATAGAGTATAAGCAACTATTACAATACTTAGCTTTCAATTGTAACCTTAAGCTCTGATGCCAAGATTATATGATGTGCCTAATAGCTTAGTTAATTCTTAGGGCTTACTGTAGGAAGTAGTAACTAGGTAGATCCTTCGAGGTATCGAAGAAAGAGGGAATAGATAGGTCGGCAAACACCGTAGCTTCCATAAGGCTTCTTGTAGGATGTCATACACCAACAAATACAATACGACTTAGTACTTCACCTGATATGATGTATAAGCTAATACTAAGGTCTACTCGCTACTAATCTCGAGCTACTTAGCAAGATTAGATAAGAGTATGGGAAAGGGATGATTAGAGAAGGGCATTTCACAGAAACAATAATATTTACTAACTGTAAGGTGTAAGATGTAAGATGATTTCCCTTATTGTAGTTGAAATGAGTTAATGTTAGGGCTATTGTTGCTGAGATGTGCTAAGAGCTACCAAGGTGATTAGGTGAAGCTACAGCTTAACGGGATGGAAAAAGAGAGCTTGGCAAGTCAGCCTCTGCACTCGACCGGTTGGCTTCGACTTTTGGCAAGTCAGTGATTGAGTAAGAGTTCGAAAAGAGTAGAGAGTATTCAAGTTAAGGCCTTAAGGAGTTCTTTTACAACTCTTCCATGTATTGGAACTCGTCCTTGGTAGGTTAAGAAAATAAGATCCTTTTCATGTGAAATTGTAAGCTTAGGAGGGGAGCTTGGATGAGAGGTCTAGAGGTCGGCACTCCATCACCTTCGGGAAAAAAAAAAAGAAAGAAAGTATGACTAATATTTTTTACGTATGAATGGCATTATCACTCCTCTCAATAGATTTATCAAGAGGAGTTGAGGGGAAAATGTTGATAGAGGTTTTCCTTGAAGGTATAAATCGAGCTACTTAGAACTACTTCCAACATAAGATCTGATCACATCTTCTCTTTACCTTGTTCCTGACATATTAAAAGTTTTACCTATCATGCGAGATAGTTAGAGACAAGCTAGCAATTGAACTTCTATACGGAGGACTTAACTAGAGTAGATTGGATTGATCTCCCTTAGTTTGAAATAACTATCTCTAGGTTGGATTTTGACTCGGTTAGCTCTAGAGAGTTCAAATTCTCTCATTAGGCACGAACAGTTAGCTTCCCTATTTTGATAACTACCCAGCAACCACCATGATGTTAGCCACATTCCCTAAGAATCAAGGAGTGGTCTTAAGTTTAAATCAAATGCATGTGTTAGATTTGGAGGCAATGGTTACTACGTTCAAATTATCCTATGGCTATAAAAGGAGGCTAAGGAGTAGTAGACAAATTCTTTTAGACTCTTGAACACTTTGTTTCTTACTTTCCATTATCTTTTGCTCACTTTTCCCAACTTAGGTATTAGAGTGGCAATATCGAAGTTGCCCCGACACTACCTTAGCCTAAGTTCTTTCCATTTTGCAGAGTATTTGAAAGCCTGGTGCTCAAGACGCCTCGATTTCTAAAATCTAATATCAACAAAAACTATAAAGTATCACTATCTACAACATCCACAATATCATAAACCTACTAAGAATTACTTAGCTACTCATAGTATAAACATTGATAGCAATATACTAGGAAAATCCATTGAAGAGCAAAGAAATAAGATGAGAAGAACTGAACAAATGATTGGATGTAGATAAGATGATAAATGCTTCTTGAACTAACTCAAATGTGCATCAAAATCATAAAAAAAGTGTTGTATATCATAAATAGGTTCAACAAAATAGTAAACTAGTAGTGAGCTCGCAAAACTAGACAAAACACTACAAAAATCCTAATTGTAGCTCACATTCTTTGCTGCAAATGTGAGTATATATAATTTTAGGCTATTGATCAATCGATGTAAAGATCTATTGATCAATCAACGTAAATATCTACTGATTGATTGATAAATATATATTAATATTAGGTCATCTCTATGTTTTATGAAATGCAGTGTTTAGGGATTAAGGTTTTAATTAAGAAAAACGCTAACCTTAATTTCTTTTACCAATCAATTAGTGCATATGGTATCAATCGATCGGTGTGAGTGATTCCATCACTACACATTTTATTCACCACATTATCCTCTATTCCACTTGATTGCTTGATCCATCAATGTAAACCTAATACTTCAGGACATACCAATTGATCGGTAGGCTAAAATTCCTGATTCCTTTGATTTCAACCTCCTTGATCAAATGGTATGGGCTACCAAGACCATGGTAGCCTATGTGCACCTATATATAGGATACAAAATTAATTAAATTCATTTAAAATCAATCTATTTTTCATGCATTTTTGGAAATTTTACTCAAGTTGGTCATTTTGTGCATAAATTCCAATTTCATATAAAATTAACCATTTTTTTTTTGCTAAATTTATGCACAATTACGGGTTTTAAATGTGGGAAAAATTGTACATTTTCAACTGCAACCACCACCCCCAATTTTAAAACCTTATTTGTCCTTAAACAAGCTTGAAAAGATCGAATTGTTCAAAAAATTATGGGACAAGCATGCATTTCCTTAATGCTCATACATAATCAAGAGCATGTTATACCATTAAAAGCTTAGAGTTTGCATATACTCAATATGGTGCAAAATCCTTAAAAGTGATGTTGAAATTGTCCCACTCATGCTAAATCAACTGCCTAACAAATCAAAGTCCACGTAATTAATCTAGGAATCAATGCCTAAAAAAGTTAACTTCTCATTTAGGTTAGGTCATGGTGTTTAATTGATCGGCCTGCATATATACTTCTCCCTTATTAATCTCTTAAGTAGGTTAATGCCATGCAAAAAGAGAGTGACCACTGATTCATAACTTACTTTGCCTCCCTAACTTTTAGAATAACTTTTTTACCTTACCGTTATTGTCTTTCTAGATTTTTCCATTTTTTCTTTCTTTTTTCTATTTCTTTCATTTTCTTTCTTGTTCGATTTCATTTTGTTTTTATGATGGGATCATAATCTTTTTTCTTTATAATAACCTTTGCTTGATTCCCATCAACCTTTCTTTCCTTTCTTTTGAGGCATTCATTGTGCATTGATCAGGGAACATTAAGGTAAAATCCAATACCCACTTCAATTGGCACAACATTGATAGACTGCTCAATTCCTCCAAAGAATGTTGTACATATAAGTCAATTTCTAAAAACACAAAAAACTAACACCCAACCAAAACATTTCCTTAACTTTAAACCTCTAAACCACTCCTAAATTGAGCATAACTAGACAAAGCAAAAATTCCATCAATTGATTACATAGTTTTGAGAAATGTTGCTGACTTATTCATAAAGGACCACTTCCAAGAATAAAGTCCTAATCACTTCATCCTACTTCCTTTCATGCAAACTTTATTGAATGGTAACATAATCGAATTGAAATGCATATAGCATAAAGGAAAATTGATTCGATTGTTTCAAAAAGAAACTATTTTATAGGTTCACTAAAGGGTTAAGTTATCATGAGTTCAATTAAGTCATTAAAGCCCATTCAGAACCATACAGCTTATTCATGTCTAACTTCCCTACCCCCAACTTTAATTAATATGTATATATCTTATAATTCAATCATATGCAAAGGGAAGAAAAAAGAGAAAGTTAAAGCAGAACTCTCCTAGTTTCTTGGTGTGTTATGAATTCTTAATCCCCTTCTGAATTCATTTACGGTGTCTCCAAATCGATGTATTCAACATTTCCTTTATTTATTCACATGTGCTTGCATAACATAAAAGAGACATAACTAAAAAGACTTTTAAATTAAGAAAGTCTCAAAGATAAACTAAATAAAATGATAAGAAAAGTTGGTAGGTCTGGTTGCCTCCACCAAGTGCTTATTTTTAAGCCTTTAGCTTAGCTCTTTTGTACTACTTCATGGTAGGTCCTCATACTTCCTCTAAGGCTCCAATCCTTTAGCTCCCTAACTCAATGTTAACTCCCTTTGCTTATGAATCCTCCTTTTTCTCATACAGCTACCTTTCTCAAATTCTTTTTTTTTTTTTTTTATCCAACTCTTGTTCAACTTCCTAGTTGTTAAATTGGTTCCTTAGCTTAGAGTATCACTTTCCTTTTTCCACTCTCTAGGATAATTACCCTCTCTTTCATGTCAAATATAGATTCCGAGGTTACCAAAAACAATCTCCCAAAGATTAAGGGTTGATTTTCATCCTTCATATCCATTACTTTAAAGTTAATCGAGAAGCCACATGGTCCTAGACTAATAGGTATGAGTTGGAGTTCTCTTAAAGGTATGGTCTAACCTTTATCAACGGTTTAGGTATGGTCTAACCTAATTCCCACATAATTGTCCCTAACATAAAATTATTAGATGCACCTATATCTAAAAGTACTCTTAGGAAAAACTTATCTAATATGGTACATGGCATGGTGAAACTCCCTAGATCCTCCAATTTGTATGTAAATTGCAAACTACTAACACCTTTCTCCTCAAGAATTGTGTTTTGAACTCATCCATATTAGGTGTCTCTTCTAAACCCACTTCAACCTCCTTTCTTAATTCAAACCTCTCAAGATTCTCTTCCTTAGATTCATCAATTCATATGTCTTCTTACTCTATAGGATCTTCTTCAACTTCCCCTTCACTTGGATCCTCTTCTTCACTAATTTCCCTCATTCTATTTGTCCTTAAATTGTATACATCATCATCACTAGGTTCTTCTTCTTTGATTTCTTCCTCCTCAAAGCTCTCATCCATTTCATTTTCAAGATCCCCTTCGAGTTCAGTTATTAACTCTTCCTATGGTAGCGTAAACATCTCCTCATCACTGGGTTCAACTTGTTCCTCAACAAGGACTTCTAGTCTCCAGTGTTTACCTCCAAACACTTACTTTCCACTAAAGCATAACTCCTTTTTCTCCTACACTAACTTCCTTACTATTTCCATTGGATGTCCCTACTTGATCTCTCGAGATTTGCTTGATATTGTTAGGATGTTATCATATGATTTTGTTATTCATGTCCTTATAGTATTGAATCAACCATTTATGCATTTCTTGTATGGTAGCCTCTTGTACATTCATTCTCAAATCATACCTTCAGATAAAATTCATCAATGATTGCTCCAATGATTCTCACTTTGAAAGCCTCTATGAAATCTTCCTCTTAGGTTACCTCCCCACAACAAGTTAAGATGGTTTCTTTAGCTTGGGTTATAGGTGTTTAAGTAAGGGTTATAATTTCTTTGTCTTTAATTGAATTCCCCAATACCATAGCTTATTCCTCCTAACTATTTGTTGATGGGGCAAAGGGGTTTCTAACTTGATAGTTTGTGCTCAAATGCCTTACTCCACTACGTACACAGCAATATTCATAAGGTTGCTTGTGACCATAAGGGGTGATGGCCTATTTAGCTTTTTCTATCTAAGCGAGCTAAGAGGTAGGTAAGGCAACTTGCTCTTTAAGTTGTCTTAATTCTTCTTCTGTACTTACACTCGTTACCCTCCTTAGTTGAGCTCTCTTAGAATACTAACCATGAGCATGCGAAGCAATTTGTTCAAACATCTCATACGCCTCTTTAGCACTTTTGTTCATTATACTCCCCTTAGTAGCAGCATCGACCATCATCCTCAAATGACTACCTAAACCATTATAAAAAGCAATCATAATACTACATATGGGTAAACCATGATGGGGACATTTCTTCATCAATCCCTTAAATGTTTTGCAACTTTTGAATAATGACTTCCCATCAAACTATCTAAACATAGTGATATCATTCCTCAATTTCATCGTTTTACTTGGTGGGAAGAAATAAGAAAGAAACTTTTGGACTAGCTCATCCCATGTTGTGATAGAATGAAGTAGTTAGGATTTCAACCAACTTCTAACCTTATCTCTTAATGAAAGTGAAAATAACCTAAAGTAGATTGCATCATCGACACCTCATTAGTTTTCATTGTGGTACATGATTGCAAAAATTTTTGAAGGTGTTCATGGGGGTTATCAAATGGTGATCCTTCAAATTGATTAAGTTGCACCATTTAAATCAAAGCAAGTTTAAGTTAAAAAATATTTGCTCAAATAGTTGTCCAAGTGATAGGTGGTGCAACTTCATTCAAATTTAGGATACAATATTCCCACAAGGTTTGATTATTACCATTCCCATTTCTATTTCCTCTATGTCCAATATTTCCATTCCCATTAACTCCATTTCCATCTCCTCCATTAAATGTGTTGATTTTCCATTTCTCTTAATTCCTCTCTCTTTCCCTCTCTAACTTTACTGTAAAATGTTCAACCTATTTTAGGGTCAAATTCATCTACTAATTCTCTCACCCCTCTATGCATACAAATCAACAATTCTTAAATCTACTCCTTGCCACTCCAACCAAACCTCTAAATTAGAACTTATAAATTTTGATTCAAAAGCATAAACATCACTCTTCTTAGCTTGACACAAATCAGCTAAGGACAAATTTGGTACTTTTCTATGAATTCAATAATAAAGTTCTAAACCTTATCCTCAATTCAACTCAAATTAACAAGAAAATAGC
Organism: Lumnitzera littorea; assembly: GCA_024138015.1. NCBI lineage: Eukaryota > Viridiplantae > Streptophyta > Magnoliopsida > Myrtales > Combretaceae > Lumnitzera > Lumnitzera littorea. The sequence continues at coordinate 81,029,431 of JAMXBB010000012.1, read as the reverse complement.
AAGATCAACTCAATTGAGCAATAAAATAAATAAAGATAAAAACATTAATAACAAAACTACTCAAAATTAATAGAAATTAGTACATAGTGTATCGATATTAACAAAACTGCCTTCTCCTTAGCAACGATGCCAAAAATTGACAATGACATGGTATACTGATAAAAATGATAACCTGGAAAACATAAGTTTGTATAAGGCAAAAGCACCAAAAACTAACTCAAAGCAATACGTTAGCTCAAAATTTTATAAATGGAAATTTACAAAATGGTATCATCTTTTAACCAATCGGTGTGCCAAATCGTCTATAGTAATAATACTTTTGAGTATTCACTTAATCGAACTCTTTAAGGAAAAGGGATTCGGTTAAGTACTAGATCTTAATCTGCTAATCTAATCTAAGTGAGTGGAAAAGAGAATTGGGAATTGTAAATGGGAATAAAATGAGAGGAAAAGGTAACAATTAACAAAAATGATAAAGATGTGGGCTTATGACATGCTTTCAAAGTAGCGGTAAAGGCATGCGGTTAAGATATTAGGGATGGCTTTTAATTGGATTTTGATGGAATTAAATTGAGCTTGATTTTAGTTAGAGCACCTCACTAAACTATGTAGTAGAAAAACTCCTCTTGGTCTTATTTTCCTACATTATCAGTTAAATACACAATTCTTATCATGAATTAAGTATTCTAGTCCTAAAAACTAGCTATTTAATCTCCTCTTTGTCTCATAATCTATCCTAATCTACTAGAACCATGTAAAGTGGTGTGAAGTTAGTAGGGAACACCTAATCTCCTCTTGGTCTCATAGTTGTATGAACCCGTTATTGATACTTTGCCAACTTATTGACTCAATTAGGGAATTACACATTTAATCTCCTTTCGATCTCGTAATTATATAAATTCATTAACTCTCAAGGGTAATTCTTAGGACTAATATGCTCTCAATCTCATAATCACAAGGAAAACCTATTGAAATTTTGATTAACAAGAACCTCAAATAGTTCAATTGAAATACTAAATATTAAAATCCTACTTAAATACTCAAACTCATATCAAAACTACAAAGTATTACGATCTACAACATCTACATTATCAAAAACCTACTAAGAACTATTTAGCCACTCATTATATTAACAATGACAACAATAATAGATGGAAATATAGTAAGAAAATCCATTGAAAAACAAAGAAACAAGATGATAACAAGTGAACAAATGATTAGATGAAGATAAAGTGATAAATGCTTCTTGAACTAAATCAAATGTGCATCAAAATCATAAAAACAAGTATTAAATATAATAAACAAATTTAATGAAATAGTAAACAAGTAATGAGCTCATAAAATTAGACAAAATGCTACAAAAATCCTAATTACGGTTCACATTCATTGTTGTAAATGTGAGTATACATAATTTTAGGCTACTAATCGATTGGTGTAAAGATCTACTAATTGATCAATAGATACGTATCAGCACTAAGTCATCTCTATGTTTTATGAAATGCATTGTTTAAGGACTAAGGTTTTAAGTTAGAAATACCTTAACCCTAATTTCTTTTACCAATCGATTGGTGCAGATGGTATAAATCGATGGGTATAAATGGTATTAATCGATCAACATGAGTGATTCCATTACTATGCATTCTATTCACCACACCATCCTCCTTTCCGCTCATTCGCTTGATCCATTGGTGTAAACCTAATGCATCAAGGTATGTCGATCAGTTGGTGGCAAAGCTATAGATTTATCGGTAGGCCAAATTTCTTGATTCCTTTGATTTTGACCTCTTTGATTGAATGATGGGGTTACTAAGACTGGTAGCCTCGGTGCATCTATATGTAGGATACAAAATTAATGAAATTAATTTAAAATCAATTCCTTTTTCATGCATTTGTGGGAATTTTACTTAAGTTGGTCCATTTCAGAATTAACAAATTTTTGCTAAATTAATGAACAATTGTAGGTTATAAAATTGGGAAAATTTGTGCATTTTGTACCATGATCATCTACCAACAGTTAAAATTTTTCTTATAAAAAAAATATTATAAAGTAAATTGTAATAACCAAAGGTTTCGAGCCTATATAATAATTGTAGGATTTGTGCCCTTAAATTTAGGGCATTAGGCTATATTATTTGTTTTAGTTCAAATTTCACAATAAGGCTAGAAAAGTTAGATGAAGTATTCTAGTAAAGTTAATTTCCTAAAACAAGCTATATTAGAGATAAGTTATTTAACTTTGAAAAAAATAAATAAATGAAGTTGAATAATATGTAATGTATATGTATTAACATAGAATATGCATTATATGTATTAAGTACATATATATAATAATAAATCACAAAAAATGTAAATTAATATAAAATAATGAGAAAATTAATTAAAAAATAGTTTGGTGGGTCATGAATGATGTGGCAACATAAGAAACAATGGAAAACATGCGTCATTATCAAATTTAATAGGGAATTGCCATCTTAAGCTTAGAAATTGTAGAAAAATGACATGTATATGCCACATGTTCAATTTTTAATAAATCCAACTAATTTCTAAATTATAAATAGGACCTCTACATGTCAAAAACAACATTTTGGAAATCTGGAAACACAAGAAAAATCACCTAAGAAAATTTATAAAAGAAAAATAAGGGAAAAACAAAGAACGATTTGGTCTAGGCTGATTTAATAAGGTGTCGACATTCTCTTGTGGGGTTTGTTTGGGGTTAAAGAGAAGGTGGTGTGGCTAGCTCTTCCGATAAGGTACAGCGACTAGGTGGTGACTAGAGGCAATTGGTTCAGGTGAACTAATTTTCTTGCAAAACTTGTCTAATTTTCTAAAATTATCAAATAATGTTAGTTAATTATAAAACTTAGTTTGTTGGGGGTTATTTTATGTGTAGATTAATGTAGTAATTTTATTTTTATTAAATAATTAGTGAAAATATAGGGTGCTTAAGAAATTGCCTTATTTCGACGAAATTTAAATCAAATTTTTGAAATATTAAATATTGTCCTTTTAAGCTAAAGTTTTGTATGTAATATGTTTAATATATGTATTTAATTGCAACAACAAGAATTTTTGAAAATAAGTAAGTTCACTCTTCATTATATTATTTTGGATAAAACTGGCAATTTTACTATTTTGTTAGATTAATTATTTATGATCAAATCAATATACGAGCCCTATGTATTCTAATTTCGAGAAGTTTATGATGATGTTTGGAACAATGTATTTTTACTTTATCATTAAATTTACTTATTTTCCTAATTTTCACTAATTTTGAGCTAAAATGCTATTTTAAAAAATATAGGCAATAAGCTAATTTAATGAAAACAATGGTCAATATCTAAACTATATATATTTTTGCATTCATATTATTTTTTGTATAATTAATTGGGCTCATATACTATTTATTATGTATTTTCCTAGTATAAACCTATATATTATCCTAATATACGATATAATAATTAGTATTAGTGAGATATTTGTTAAATTTACAAAAGATTAGTAATTTTGGGTACCTAATAGATGTTGATTAGTTTAGGAAATATGGAATTTTAGGATTTTAAAGTTAGGATTAGAGTTTATTTGAATTAATGACAAAGTTACGATAGCATACAATCGAGTCAGTACTGAGAAATGGTGCTTTTAGGCTTATGACAATAATGATCAATTTTGATTCTTAAGATATCCTAATAATACTTAAAATAACGATTATGACGATATAAAGCTTATTAAAGTTGGATAACAAATGAATAAGATACAATCGAAAGAAGCTTGGAAACATGATGGTAAAAGCTTATAAGAAGTTGGTTTTGACCCATAGTTGGCTTGGAGGTTGTTTGTATTTTCCTAAGTATGATAGGTGAGGAAGGACCACATAGTGAAGTTTAGGATTTTGCACTTCTATCAAGCCTAAGTAAGTGGATATTCTTCTTTTTGTGCAAGTAAACTTTTATCTACTTGACTTAGAGTCGGTTGTGATGTAAATTGTAATGATATGTTGAATTCATTGTATACATGACTTTGTTGAATGTACATTGACTGAATGGAGTGTTTCTTCATGTATGACTGATTTTTCGATGTGTATTTTTTCTTGGGAAACTCAAAAACTAATTGATCCTTTAGGGTGTTCAACTAAGTGAAACCTATATGAAGGAATGAATTATAAAGTTGAGATAGTTGAATTATTTATGATGTGGAACTTGAGATTCATGCCTGATATTGAGTTATTGTATTATTTACTACATTCATAACATGATACGAAATGACTACTAGATCAAGTTTCTAAAAGCCTGAATACTGCTAAGTTGGCTTTTGAGCATACAGAATTACATTGCTTAATTTATTCGAGCCATAACGTGTAGTTTCAGTTAAGCCAACTATGTGCTGGATTTTCAAACCACAATGAGTGGTTTCTACTTTATTGAGTTGGGGGTCCTGCTCCTACGCAGTTCTTTGTTACCTTAGGCTCTCAAATATTATATCCTGATACCTGGGTATATTGACTAACCAGATGAATAATTAGAAAGAGCATAGGATATTGATATCGATGTATGTCACGTACATGAGCATAAATTCCCTACATAGATAGTTTGTCTTGATAACTCGGGTTATGAAATGAAATGTTCTATGGTGCTGATCTTTATGAATGTGTGTTATGCTTGTTTTATGTTTTGTTTTATGTTTTGTTTTATGATAACATATGTTTTATGAGAGTTGAGGGGATACTTCTATATCCTCAAGTTATGAAGAGAATTGATTAGGAATCAACATCAACTGGGGAAAAGTTTTTTGAGAGCGCGTAGGGAAAAGTCAGCCACTTTTGAAGAAGCCTCACTATATTTTGATCTTAGTTCCATGAAGGATCTATGCATATGAAATAAAAAAAAAGTACTATTTTTTAGGCTTGGTTAAGTTTGATGGATGTACTCTTTTGTATAAACAAGTGTAAAGCTAAACTCCATTGTAGTACTCTTTTATTATAAATAGAATTTTTATTAAATATAAATAGGTATTCTTGTATGATGATATGTCTTATGCTATGCTAAGATGTAACATAAATCTACTAAAAATAAGCATTATTTTTACAATTGAAATCTTAGAAAAAATACTTTTATATATAGGAAACATAGATGATCTAACTAGAAATTGTTTTACTGATATTATGTTGACATACAATATAAATATACAATATACATATGCCAAGAAGACTCAAATATTAGTTGCTTAAATTAGTTAGTGTTGATGAGTGCTCTTCGTTTCATTATGTGATCTCCTACAAAAAAAAAAAAAAAAAAAAAAAAGAAAAGGGCTATCAAGCCACATCAGAGCACTGATTCCTAAGTAAGCATTAGTGATAAAGAGTGAAAATTCTAATGAAAAGGAGAGAGGGAGAGAGAGAAAATCTCTTACCAGGGCACTTCATCTCCTATTTATAAGTGATGAGGTCAAGATATTTTGGGAAAGATATCTCCTATTATATCTTTAGTTGAATCTTTTAGATTATGAAGGCATATCTCATTAAATAGACACATATCTTGTTAAGACTAGAATGCATCTTTGGCCTAAGACCCATATCCTAAAATTGCCGATCAACACTTAGGGGTAGGCCGAATAGTCAAACTTAAGTTAGATGGGCTAGATTTTTGAGAGCTCAAAGGAGCTCTCATTAGTGTGGTGTTTTTAAGGACCCCTCTTGGGGTAGGATAGGTGAAGCTGGATTGACTTTCTAAAAGGTGGTGTAGAATTTTACTAAAATAAGTGAGTACCACAACCCCAAGCTAAGGGTAGGTTGAGGAATGCCTTGGACTTGACCTAATTTCAAGTTAAATAAGCCTAATAAGCTCAAATAAGGCCTAGGCGAGTTTGTAATTCTAGAGAGGTCGACTTCATTGTAAGGGACCTATAATAGTCAAATTTAGACTTAATGAAAGGCTGAAGCACTTGAGAAGGAAGGAGTTTGAAAAGGCAAGGCCCTAAAGAGACTAAAGTGCCTGAAAAGGTGAAGTCCTAGAGGAGCTAAAGCTCTTGAAGAGGTAAGAGTCTAAAAAGTAGTGGCCTTGGAGGGGCTATAGTGCAAAAAGAGTTAAGAGCTTGAAGATGTAGGGGCTTATAGAGGCTAAAGTGCCTAAAAAGGTAAGGGTTCTTAAAATGTTTAGGCTTTAGCCATACTTGTGAGGTTAATGTAAGGTTAGGTCATCCAACCCTTACCATAATTAGAGGGCTCCTTGGATATTCATATCAATAAAGGTAATCAAGAAGGTAGTCACTTATCCTCCATAGTATGGGAGGTTTAGGAGTTGACCCCTTATTGTAGGAGGTTGAGGAGTTGACCTCTTAATGTAGGAGTTCCTTAGGAATTTATGTTAGCAAGGGTACTTGAGAGGGTAAGGAATTGACCCTTCTTTAATTTAGGAGTTCCTTGGGATTCTATGTTAGCAAAGGTACTTAAGAAGATGAATAATCAACCCTTAATTAGTTTGGGCGTACCTTGGGAGTTTGTGTCGGCAAGGGTATCCAAAAAGGTGAAGAATCAATGCTTAGTTAGTTTGGAATTTCCTTGAGTGTTTATACCAGCAAGGGTACTCAAGAGGGTAAGGAATCTGGGGAGTTCCTTAGGCACTTGTGCCAATAAGAGTACCTAGGAGGGTAAAGAACCAACCCTTAGTTTGTATGGGAGTCCGTTAAGTATTTGTGCCAATAAGGGTACTCATGATTAGAGATGACAACCAATCTGACTTGGTCTAAAAAAAGCTTATTGGTAACTTTATTATATAAATTAGCACAAATTTCAAGTAAAAGAAAATGTAGTAAAAAAGATTTGTGACAATTGAATAGAAAAAGAGAACTCAACTCATATTTTAGAGTGGATGCTATATCATGAGGAAGGACGACTTAGGATGGGCTAGAGTGTTATGTGGAGTATGCCCTAATATAGAGGGAACTCATCATGTTTTATAAAGAGCTCGACTTAGGTTTCCTCAACTATATTTAATTCACATGTATGTGTGGAGAAATTTATTCTTTGCTAGGTTTTGCTTATTGTGAAAGCAAGATGGTTAGATACAACTCAATTTGTTTTGGCATTCCATGAGCAGGTCAAGTTTGTATGGCTCTCAAGCCAATGCTTAAATCTATTACTTGAAAGTTCACTAGATTAGAATTGAACAAATCCATTGGTAAGGTATTAGCTCTTACTTTCTCTTGAGAGTTAACTCCTATGATAACATCTATCATAGGTACAAGTATTGAAAGTGCATGTGCCATTCTAACTCTAACATATTTTTCCATAGGGAAGGCTTCGAGTGTCCTCTTAGCTAATAGTGCTTATGGTGTTAGCATCAATATCATCTTAGGTTCAACTCAAATAATCCTTAGCTAATGGGATATTATTAGCTAATCATGACCTCTAGCTTGAATATATATCGAATTATGTTCATACTACCATGAAGGATGCTTGAACAAAGTAATGCATGAAACAAAGTTAAGAGACATTGAATAAACAAACACTTCATTAAGCAAATTACGAAACATTGATAAACAAGTTGATCAATCAACACCTACAAACTTCACAATACACATAAATTTCAGCATCGACAATTTAACATCATGACCATAAAACAAACTTCATTCATAATACATATAAATCACAAATATGAAATCAAAAACTTGGAGCCAAAAATTCACATATCTCCCCTAAAAGATTGGTCACTCGAAGTAGGGCTTGAGATTGTCAACATTCCATGCTCAAGGAATGGGTCATCCATCAAGTCTCTCCAATCCATAAGCTCGTCCATTCCCTACTACCTCCTTCTCCCTCATATGGTCTTCTCAAACTAGGGTCAGCTTTCCTTAGCTCCCAAGGCCTCTGACTTCCTGCTTACCAAATTGCTAAGTCGAAAAAACTTGTGCATGACATGCTTGCTATAATACTAAGATGCTTGCTATTGATAGGCAATGAGATGAGCTTTAGCTAACATTTGTGTCTCGTGGATGATGTTTAAGTTTGCTTGGAGGCCAACATCATTATACTTGGGGTCATAAGCTTGGACTCTCACACTTTCACTTGAACCTCAATCGATAATAGTGCTTCAGACCCAAAGGCCAACCGATAAGGAGTGTGGCCTGTTGAAGTTATTTACATAATCTTTTAACCTTTAAAAACATTTCATAGCTTATCTACCCACTTACTTGCAACTCAATTCACCCTTTTCTTTAAACTATGAAGAATGACCTTATTCACAGCCTCTACTTGTCCATTGTGCTGATGGTATGCAACTGATTTATAGCATAATTTGATTTGTTGAGCTTTGTTGGTTCTCTAAACTTATCGTTATTAAACTATGGCCCATTATCTATAATGATAACATAAGGTATCCCAAATCAAGTCAAAATATTATTGACCATAAATGCCTTAATGCTCCATTTTGTGATACTTGCCACTACCTTAACTTCAACCCATTTTGTGAAGAATCCACCACAATAATACTGTACTACCTTTGTTTATTGGTCCTTGAGAATGGGCCTAAAGTATCTAAACTCCATTGGGCAAATGGCCAGGAGCTAGTAAGTAGAATCAAATATGCACTTAGTGTTCTTTCCATCGGAGCATTCCTTTGACAAGGATCATATGTTTGAACCAAATGAAGGGAATCCTTTTTTGTCATAGGCCACCAATATTTGAGCCATAGAGCTTTTACATATAGAGCTCTTGCTTGAACGTGATTGCTATAAACTCTAGCATGTATGTCGAGAAGGACTTGTTTTGCCTTAAATGGTCATAAACATCTTAAAAAAGGCATGCTCAACCTTGTCTCATTTAGCTTTTCATCTATTATCGTAAAATTAGGAGCGTTGTAGCTGAGTCTTCAAGCCTCTTTACTATCTTGAGGCAAGACTCCTTTCTCTAAATAGTTAAGGATGGGATCCATCCAATAAGGTTCCTTTTCCCTCTTTTATACTTCTAGACATTCTACAGGTCACCTATCCGTGCTCTTCTCTAGAAAATATTCAATGAAAATTCTTTCTTCCTAATTCAGCAGACCTATGGAAGCTAACTTGGACAACTTGTTCATAGTGCAATTTTGTATTCTTGAAATTTTCACCAATTGCCAAAATTTAAAACTTCCTTCAAACTCTTTAACTAGTTGCAAATACCTAACCATGCTTTCATCGTTCTCTATATGATCACCCTTAACTTGATTAACAATCAATTGGGGATCAAAATAGATATCCAAATGCTTAGCTCCAACCTCTTTAGCCAACTTCATCCTTGCCAAGAATGCCTCATATTTTGACTCATTGCTATTAGTAGGGATCTCAAATTTTGAAGAATAAGAAATTTAAGCTCCAATTAGGCCTTTCAAGATCAGGCCAACACCACTTCCTTCACACATTGATGACCCATCCACATATAGGGTCTAAGTCAAATCTTCACTCTATGCAATGAATCCTTCACTTTTGATAAATTCAACTAGAATGTTAAGAAAAATCTAAGCCTCATAAGCTTCCCTAAGTCAGTACTAGATTCCTAGAGTAGTAAGCTCTAAAGCATATTTGACCATTCACCCTGAGGCCTTAGGCTTTTGTAAAGCTTGTTTCAAATGGTGTCTAGTCAGGACTATGACCTGGTGAGCCTCAAAATAAGGTCATAATTTCCTAGCTACATCAACTATGGCTAGGATAAACTTCTCTAATTTAGTGTAGCATAGCTTAGGTCCGTGTACAACATAGCTAACATAATAAACTAGTTGATGTATTCTTCCTCCTGCTTATATGAGCACAGATGAAAGAGCTTGGTCACTTATAGACAAATATAAATAAAGAGTCTCACCTTTAGCTAGTTTCGATAAGATTAGTGGCTTGGTTAGAAATTCCTTTAAAGCCTTTAAAGCTTACTCAAATTCTATAATGTTGATAGTTAATTTTTGTTCACTTGGTTTGACAAGTGTTGATATAATTTCACTTACTCAGCCTATACTCATCCATTTGATTACCGGTAGGCCAAGTAATCTACACTCTTAGCATCTCGTTGAGTAACACAAATCTACTCCTAATTTGAATTCAATTTCATGGCATAAACAATTATACAAGCACAGTTATATTACATAATTACTTGCTCTCCCTACATTTCAGGGAATGTGTCTAATTACGAAGTTTCTATGTATCCAGACAGTTATTCTGATAACTGTTACTTTAGACATGACTATAAATTTGGAAAGGAAATACAGTAAGAGACATTTGATAACTCTTGACTACATACCTTACTTTCTTTATTCCTACTTACTAACTTAGGCATCAAAGTGGCCGCATTGGATTAACCCTAGTACCAAGTGACTTTCTTTTCTTTCCAGGATGTTTTTGATTACCAAAACACACTAACAACATTTGGCACCATTTGTTTTTCCTTAAACACACCTACATGGTTAAAACTAGGATGACTAAGAGTATAAGTGTTAGCACTTCTTCTTAACACCTTGAGGGGGGGAGTCAGCATATTAATGAGCAACATCTAGCTAAACTAGAGTAAGTTTGCCTCAATTTGGCTAAGGAAAACTAGGAATTAAACAAAAAACATGAATAGATCCTTAACCTCCTTCATAATAGTATTCATCTAAATCAAAAGAAAGAGCATGGTAATCATGATGTAGAGAATAGCGATGATTCAATTTATTCACTTAAGTTGCTAAAAATGCAAGCCAAGGTTGTGATGGGACCCTTAACTCTTGCATTCAAAAAGGATGACAAAGGTAAGCAACCGTAGTAGGTGCACCATGCGTGACCCTCGCATGTTAGCACCCCTACTGCAATGAGCAAATAATTCCAAATCAAGAAGATTCCCTTTGTTCTTGAGGTTTTAGAGGAAGTGATATCTTAGCACATTAAGTTGCCATAGTTTGAAACTTATGATGGGACAAAAGACCTCGAAGACCATTTAGAGTATCGTACATTGGCTAAGTTGCATGATTTAAGTGATATAGTAACCTGTTAAGCTTTTCCTTCAACTTTGAGGAATGCAACTAGTACATGGTTCAAACACTTGAAACTAAACACCATTTCTTATTTTGATGAACTAGCAAAAGTGTTTCTTTAACACTTCCTTATAAGTAAGCTTCTTGTTATGGATTCTTTAATCCTTAACACAATAAAATAAAGATCAGATGAGTCAATTAGACATTACTTGGCTAGGTTTATGGCTGAGATGATTCAAATCCCAAAATTGGATATGAGTGTGGCCCTTAATGCCATAATTGATTGAGTTAAGCCCCATGGAGACTTTTTAAGTCTCTTGCGAAGAATAAGCTAAGAACTTTTGCTGAGTTCAAGGCCATAGCCACCTCATACATTTGTAAAGAAGATAACACAAAGGATCGACAAGAAGCCGATCAGAATAGAGGAGATAGAAAAAATGACAAGAGGAAAAGTGCAAAGGACAGACTCGACATAGATGATGATCAAAGTTTGAGTGCAGAGACAAAGAGACTAAGGATTCCAACATATTCATCTTATACACCAAGTCTGTAGTAGCTGGTAAGAATGAGAGGAAATCCTTCAAGGAGAAATTCCAATAAATATTGCGATTTCCACCATGACAAAGGTCGCAGTACAAATGAGTACATCCAACTTAAGAATGTGATTGAGGATGCAATTCAATGTGAGCATTTATGAAAGTTCTTAGTGTATGATGCCAAGAATATTGAGAGACCATCTCAGAGGATACATGAGGAACAAGAGAATGATACTCAACCAGCTATTGCCGGGAGAGATATAAGGGATGCGAATTCCAGTAAAGCACCTAACAGAGTGATTAACATTATTGTTGGTGGACTTACTATAGGCTAGTCAAGCTCTTCAAGCCTAACTAATGCAAAAAATTACATTTTCAACATCTATGGTAAGAAGGTCAAAATTGAAAACACAATCTCTTTCACAAAAGAAGACTTTAAGCATATCCAAAGGCTGCATAATGATGCACTCGTTATTAATGCAAGAGTCACCAACTTCGAGGTCAAGAAAATTCTTAGTGATATAGGAAGTTTAGCAAATATCATTTTTCAGCATGCTTTCGATCAGAGGAGACCTAAGATCAAAGCATAGCTAAGATCTTATAAATATGATATGTATGTCTTCAATAATCAACTTATCCAAGTAGCCGGAGTAATTTCTTTGCTGATACAGATTGACGATAATGAGCATGTCGTAGAGGGTAAAGTGAACTTCCTCATCATCAAATGTTGGTCCCCATACAACGTAATCATAGGACGGCCATATCGGTATCTATTCGGCATTATCCCTTATGGATTGGTTGGAGTTCAAAATCCATAAGTGCATGATAAGTTTGTTTCCATTATGTTAGATGAAGATTTTGATTTTTGGACCTAATGGATTGAACCTATCCACACAAAAGATATTGATGTGATGCTAAATGATGCTGCTATTGCTAAAAAGATACAAGAAATGAGGAAGAACAAGATGTTCTTTTAGGATGTCGAGAGGATAATATGACGCTATGAGAATGGGGAACTAATTTTTTTTTTTTTTTTATAAAGAAGGTAGGTATTAAAGCAATTGCTGTGCCGAGTAAAGCTATTCTGGTGACTTTTGGGGGAGAATAATCACCTTTAAGCTTCTCTTGAGACGGATCTCATAAGTCATTTATTTTCCTATCTTCAATTTTTAATATTGCTATCATTTATTGAAGATATGGGTGCAAGTGACATCGATCTTGCAAAGTTGTTAACACAAGCAAAGGCCAAAAAATTAAAGTTAAAGAAACGTACAAGCATTGAGGCGCTTGTTACTTAACCAGTGGCACTTAAAAAGGTCACATAAGAGAAGGCTAGGAAACAAGTTGCTGCTAATTAAAAGGTTATTCATCCTGTTAGGAAGGGTCAAAGCATTAAATAACCTAAAGCTATAGAAGCCACACCTGAAGCAATTCTCCTAACCAAGAACATTCCTTGGGAGGAAATGTTGGGAGACTCACACTGAGAAATTAGTAATAATAGCCACATCAAGGTCATTCATTATAGGGCGGCTAATGGCTCATCAAGGTAAACAAATAATAAAGTAAGTCCCATGAAGAGGAGTAGGAAGGAGCTTGTTGGTCACCCTCCATCAAAGAAATCCAAAACATTAGATGAAAAGACAAAGGAGACCATGAGGAACAAAGCTCTCGACATTAGTAGCATGGAGTTTGTCCCTAATGGCAAAGTAGGTGAGTACTTTATTCATGTTGGAGCTACAATGTCTTGTACACTAACTTAACCAAGGGTGATAGGATAAAATCCCTAGCTTTAATGGAAGGATTCATTCTCCATAGGAATAGGGAGATTGTAAAGAAGGACATCAATAGGGTATGCGGCTGTAATAAAGCACACATTGCTGCTAAATTGTATAATGTGAGTACCAATCAACTCTTTTTACTTATAGCATATGTTTTGTTGTTGACATAATCTTATCTATATGCAGATTAGCAACCATGTTTTGATGGCTTTAGATGAAGTCGACAAGGAGATTAAGAAGGTAACATTTCCATGTAAATGTTATTGTTCTATTGAGATCTAAACCTTACTTTATCTTTGTCAACTTAATGTAGAAGGTTGAGGATGCATATAATACTTCAAAGGCTTAAACTGTTGTAGTTGAGAGCGTGAGGATTAAGGTAGAGATGGAGGCTAAGAGACTTCAAGAAGAGCTAATGGCTGAGAAGTCAGCACATTCCTTGGTGGCTGATGAAGTCTTAGGCCTCAAGGCTAAGAGTGAGGATCTATACAAAGATATTGAGGACTTGAAAGAGGAGTTCCCTAAGAAACGATAGGAGTGCTAGGGTTAGGTAAAATGCTCAACTCAATAAGCAATGAAGAGGATAGGCTTAAGATGCAAATAAAAGAATTAGAGATAAACAACTTCAAACCATAGTCTTGTTTATGCTATATGAGCTAATTATGGTTAATGTGTTAACTATTTGTTGTAATGAGTCATTTGGCATTTAAAGACTTTGCCTTTGGTATGTTTCATTGTTTGTGGAAATTAAAAATCCTTTGCACATTTTATTTCATGTGCCATATGTTAATTTTCAACACGTTTTAGTTCACGCATAAAATGTTTGTTGTCTTTTCAAAGACAATGTCCGTTGGTTGCATAGGACATGAACTAGTTTTTTTCTTTAAGCTATGAGATGACTTATGAGAAATAAGAAAATTCATTATTTGGCTTCTTGGCTTATATTAAATAAGAATTGACATTATTTGCCAATTTATAAAGTTCGTTAACTATTATAGGCTTGAACTCATTAAATATTAGTTTATTAGTTATGTAGTTAGAACTTAATAGTAATTTGTTAATCATAAAATGATTGGGAATAAAAATGAGTTGACAATAAAACTTCAAATAAACATTTAAATTTGAAACATAACACAAGCCATTGCCTTGCAAAGCCTTAAATAGAAATAGGTCATGTCATTAAAGGGATTAATTAAAATAAGGCTTCAAATTCTTGACATTCCATGCTCGAGGGATGATTGTCCCATCCAACCTTTCCAGCCAATAGGCTCCTTCGCCTATGACTTCTTGGATCTTGACAAGATCCTCCCATTTGGCACTAAGTTTTCCTTAACTATCTTGCATGCCAATCGCTTCCAATTTTCGGCAAACTAAATCGCTAGGTCAAAAGACCTTATATTTCACCTTTTAGCTATAATATATGGCTACTCTATGTTGATATGCAACCACTTTTACCCTTACAGCATCTTTGATTTCTTTAATTGTATCTAAATTGCCCATAAGACCAACCTAGTTAACCATTACATCAAAATTCTATGTATGAAGGTTGGGTAGATCCAATTCAATTAGTTGTATAGCTTCCGATCCATATGCCAGCCTGAAAGGAGTCTCCCCTATTGAAGTTTTATTGGTAGTCCTATACCCCCATAAAATGCTGGGAAATTCATCAACCCATTTACTCTTTACTTAATCAACTTTCCTCTTTAAATTATGTAAAATAATCTTATTAACAGCTTCCACTTGCCCAATAGTCTGAAGGTAAGCCACCGATGTGTAATATAGTCAAATGTCTTGTTTCTCACAGAATGGCTAAAATTTATTATTATCAAATTACAGTCCATTATCGATGATTATCATAAATGGGATCCTAAATCTTAATATGGCAAAGTTGAAAACAAATGCTTCCATCTTCTGTTTAGTGATTCTAGCCATTACTTTAGCCTTCACCCATTTTGTAAAATATTCCATAGCAACTATGTTGAATTGCCACTAGGTTATAGACTTTGGAAATGGTCTAAGTATATCCAATCCCCATTGAGTAAAGGGCTATGGACTAGTGAGGATGCAAAGTTCAATAGGAGGCATATTGCTCAGTGCCTCATGTTTCTAACACTATGGACATTACCAAACAAAGAATCTCACATCGTCCTTCATAGATGGCTAGTAATAGCCAAGTCACAATATACAACCATATAGGGTTTGTCCCTTTACATGATTACTACAAATACCATCGTATAATTTGGAAAGTACTTGTTGATCCTTTGGTGGAAGGTAATGAAGATAAGGCTAAGAAATGCCATGTTTATACAACTAATCATCTATTAGAGTGTAGTTTGTAGCTTAATAAATCAACCTTCGAGCTTCCTTTCTATCATCAAGAAAGACTCTATCCTTTAAGTAATCTATGATTAGGTCTATACAAGACTTTTCCTTTGGGCAAGGAGGCAATTCACAACTCTACCTAATAGTTTGTAAGCTCTTATTAGGAAGATATTTAATAGAGCTTGTCATTCAAATTAGGGAGTGCCATATTAGCTAGTTTCGACAATTTGTCAACGACAATGTTCTTGCTTCTTAGTATTTTCTCAATTGAATAGTATTGGAACTCTTCCATAAGCACTTGTACTATTAATAAGTACTTGTTCATTATTTCTTCTTTTGCCACATAAATTCCTTTTACTTGATTCACAACAAGTTGTGAATTGGAAAAAACATCAACTTTCTCAACACCAATGTCTTTGGCCAATTTGAGTCCAACTATTAAGGCTTCATACTCGACTTCATTATTGCTCGTTGGAAACCCAAGCTTCAAACAATAATTAACTTTCACATTGCCGAGTCCTTACAGAATTAGACCTTCTCCACATTCTTCCTTGGTATAAGAGCCATCAACATATAGGTTTCGTATTAACTTTTCTATCATCTCTATAATGTCCTCTTCGCCAATGAATTTAGCCACAAAATCTACTAACACTTAAGCTTTCAATGCCACTTTGGATTTGTATTACACACCATAGGCACTTAGCTCTAAAGTGTATTTCATCATTCTCCTTAAGAAGTCTGGTTGTTGTAAATCTTACTATAAAGGTTGATCTTTTAGGACAACAATTTAATGTGCCTTAATGTATGGCTTTACCTTTCTCGCCAATCGAACCACAACCAATAGAAATTTGTTGATTTTTGTATATTGGAGTTCCAATCTTTATAAAACATGGCTCACATAATAAATCGGCTGATGTTTTCTGCCTTCTATCAAACTAAGACAGAAGAAAGTGCTCGACTACTAACTAAGGGATATAGATATAAATTTTCTTCTAAGATTGGTCTCAAGAGAACTGGTAGTGGTGCAAGGAACTACTTTAGGTTGCTAAAGGCTTTCTCACACTCGCTCGTTTACTTGAAATTTTCTTCTCAGGTTTGCTTCAATGCCATGTTGGGTGGCCATGCAACCTAAAAATTTTCTGAAAATAGCACCAAAGACACATTTTTATGGGTTCAACTTCATATTATACCTCCTTAGAGTGCTGAACCTCTCTTTAAGATCAGTATGATGCTGGTTTTATAATGCACTTTTCACAATCATGTCATCAACATATACTTCAGCATTATAGTAAATTTGGGGCTTAAACATCTTAGTGATAAGCTATTGATAAGTTGTATCGGTGTTTTTTAGCCCGAAAGGCATCATCATGTAACAATATATCCCAAAGTTTGTGACAAAAGATGTGTGAACCTCACTCTCCTCATCCATGTTGATTTGATTGTAATGGGAAAATGCATCCATAAAAGATAGCAAGGCATGTCTAGCAGTCAAATCAACCAATTGGTTTATTCTCAACAAGGGGAAATAGTTTTTGGGATAGGACTTGTTAAAATTTGTGATGTCTATGTACATATACCATTTACCATTAGATTTCTTGACTAGCACACAATTGGCTAGCCAAGTCAAATAAGGCTCTTCTTGAATGAACCTTACCTTGAGCAACTTTTGGATTTCTTCTTCTATGGTTGCCTATTATTTAGGAGTGAAAATGCCTTTATCTTTATTGAATGACCTTCACATTTAGATCAATAAGAAATTTGTGTGTTATAACATCTCTAGGGATACTTGGCATATTTAAGGGGGACCATACAATGATATCAAAGTATCTTATAAGAAATTAATCAAGCTTTAGCGGATGTTTGCCAACAATGGTTTCCCTATCTTGGTTGTCTTCCCTAGATCATTTCCCAATGGATTCTTTTTTGTCTCTTCGTCGACATTCTCTTTGTTGACTAATTTTTACTTTGGATAAGTTTCAACTTGAAAGATTTCCTCTTAGTGTAGGACCCTTATATACAGGGATCTTACCAATTGTTGGTCCCCTCTACATACACTAACTCTAATAAGAGTAAGGAATTTGGCTTTGAGATGCACAATAGAAGGGACTGTACCTAATAATTGCTGACATAATCGATCCATGATCATATTAAACAATATGTTCATTGTCTCCAATCTGGATAGACAGAAAGATTACTCCACCAACTTGAATGGGTTAATTATTGAAGGCATATAGATCATAGTCATAAGATCTTAATTATGCCTTGATTTTCAACCTCATTGGATCAAAAGCATGCTAAAAAATGATATATGTCGAACTTTTAGTGTCAATCAAAATCTTTTTGACCTTGAAGTTGTCTATTCTCGTACTTCTAGTGTCAATTAGAATCTTACCAATGCATTATCATAAGATCTTTAAATACCTTTGAAATCCACTTCCAAGAAAGATATTGATTTGTTGACCTTAACCTTCTTTCCCTTCATATTACAAACATAATGTATGGTGTTAGTCGAGCTCGAAGAGCTAGACTGACTTAAGGAAAAAGGTCCACCAACAACAGTATTTATTACACAATTCAGTGCTCTGTTACTACTTCTATCTCTCATATCTTTCATAGCCTAAGAAGGTTATGTGACATTCTCCTCCTCATCACATCTCCTTTGAGTTGGTTGTTCTATGTATGGTGTTAGTCGATCTCAAAGAGCTAAACTGGCCTAAGGTAGAAGGTTTACCAATAATAATATTTATTATGCCATTCAGTGCTCTACTATTACTTCCATGTCTCGTATCTTTCATAGCCTAAGAAGGCCACGTGACATTCTCTTGCTCATTAAGTCTCCTTTGAGTCGGTCATTCTATGTTTTCAACGTCGTATGTAAGAAACTTGCTCAAATACCCTCATTAGATTACATCTTCGATTGCATTTTTGAGTTGGATACACTTGTCAATGTTATGACCTCTATCATGATGAAAATCGTAGTATTTATTTGAATTCCATCTTGAAGGATTTCCTCTTGTTCTCTCTAGCTATTGCAACATACCTCCTTGACTAGGTACTTCTATCAATATGTTTGCAATTGGATGATTAAGTGGGGTATGGATAGAATATGTCGAGATGCATAGCCTCTTTTTCTCAACATTGTATCCTTCAGAACATTGATTGTCATTTGTTCTGAGTCGATCTTTGGCACTCTTCTTCTTGTCACTTTTCTAGTCTCCTCTACTATGATTAACCTCTCATCGAGCTTTAATTTTGTCTTCCTAACAAATGTATTAAGTGGCCTTAGCCTTCAACTTGGTAAAAGTTTTAGGCTTATTTTTAGCCAAGGACTTGAAGAAGTCTCCATAGGGTTTTACACCATCAATGACTACATTAAGGGCAATGCTTATGTCTAGCTTTAGAATCTAGACCATTTTAGACATAAATCTAGCTAAATAGTCCCTGATAGATTCATTTAATTTTTGCTTAATGGTGTTAAGAATGGAAGACTCCTTAACCGGAAGCTTGCTTATAAGGAAATGTTGCAAGAACACTTCTGCCAAATCTTTAAAATATGAAATTGTGTTTGGCTTCAAATGTTTGAATCATGTACTAGCTGTGTTCCTCAACATTGAGGGAAAAGCTTAGTAAGCTACAACATCACTCAAGCCATGTAAGTTAGTTAGCGTGCAGTAATATTTGAGATGATCTTTAGCATTTCTCATTCCATCATAAGTCTCAAATTACAGCAACTTGATGTGCCATGGTATCACTTCATCTAATATTTAAGGGATGAAAAGACTCCTCTTTATTTAGAATTACTTACTCGTTATAGTGGGGGTGTTAACATGCAAAGATCCTACATGGCGCACCTACTGTGGTTGTTTTCCCTTATCATTTTTCTTAAGATCAAGGATTGAAGGTCTTAGCATAACTTTAACCTACTTTCTTAGTAATTTTGGAGAATAGATTGAATCATCACTATTTTTAGCATTATTATTACCATGTTCTTGGTTTTAACTTATGTAGACATTTATATGGAGAAAATTAAGGATTTCATCAGCTTTTTGCTCAATTCTTGGTTTTCTTTGGCTAAGTGAAGGCAAAGTTACTCCAAATTAGCCAAACGTTGTTTGTCAGTATGCCTACTTCTCCCTTCATGGTAATGGGGTGAAGAACTAGCACCTGCACTTTTTATTAATCTTGTTCTTGCCATGTGGGTGTGAAATAAAAAACAGATAGTGCCAAATGTTGTTAGGTGATTTTGGGTTAAAGCTCTGTTCCTATAAAGAAAGAAAGAACTATAATGTACTAAGGCTAGTTTGGTGCAACTATTTCAATGCTTAAGTCAGTAACTATATTTAAAATAAGAGTAAATGAATGAGTATTGAGATAAGGGTTGCTAGAGAGTTCTTACAATGCTTTCTCTTCATATTTATAGGAAAAAATCAAGTGTTTGAAATGGCAGTTAATCATTAATAATGGGACACATGGAGATCTTATGATCAAACACTTGCTTAAGATAAATGAATAGTTGGTAGTTATGTAATGTGATCATATTAGATCATAACTATTCACGTTACTTTCCTAAGTTCAAACTGGATGTGTTAATAAGCCAGGCTTCAAGGCTTACCAAATTGGTTGAGCTTTAGTCGACATTAACCAAAAATAAAGTCATTTAGCCTCTTGTCAACTGAATAGATGAATCATATTATAAGGTGAAAATGACCATCAACAAAAATCAACCTCATTTTCCACAACATTCTCATCTTCCTCGATCTATATGGTTAAGGTAATCTCACCTTAAACTTTCACTAGTTAGTTTTTAAACCCATACAAGTTATACTTATAAGGCTACATCTTATAGTTCCTTAGCTTAGGTTACATTTGGCCACACACATGTTTGAAAACAATGTTAGTTGAGCATCTAGTGCTGACCACAATGTTTTTGACCTTGAACTCAACTACTCTGGTTGTAATGACCAATGCATCATTGTAGGGAAATTGAATCCCTTGCATATCCTTATCTAAAAAACTCATGATGTTGTCTAACCTATGCCTTTTTCCTCTAACATTTAGCATATGATTTCCTTGAAATTTGGCCAAACTTAATGTAACTAGGGTACTTCCTCCTCTTGGGCTACTTAAAATCACATTAATTACTCCTCTTAGAGCTTGGTTGTCTCCTCTAACATTATCTTGAGCTACTAGTGCTCGATTACTAGGTCAGACATCATTACATTGAGGTTACTGCTCGATCCTTCTTCTTTGTGTTGGTCATTCAATCCTTTCTTCCTTGTTTGCTAAAGATTTCCTCAAATGTCCTCTTTAGATAGCATCTTCTAATACATTCTTCAAGTGAATGTACTCATCTGTGTTGTGGCTATGATCTTCATTGAAATCACAATACTTGTTGGAATTTTTACTTGCGGCGTTGTTCCTCATCCTTTCTAACTAAGCTAAGAATCCTTGATTATGTACCTCCATTAGAATGTCCAACATAGATCGATTCAGGGGGGATGCGTGGAAAACATAGGAATTAGCTTTTTTTGATCTCCTAGAAGGTTGTCTCAATCTATCCCATATAACAAATTTCTTCCTAAGGTGATCTTTCATTGACCTTCTTTTGAACTTTCTCTTTTAAGCTCCCTACGAGCTTACATTTAGTCTTCCTAATTTATGAACTTTTTTGACCTTGCGGTAAATTCGTCCAATGAGGATAGTACATGTTTAGTAAGAGGCTTAAAAAAGTCCAAGGCTTCTCTAACACCTTTGTAGATAGCATGCATTCCAATGCTCTTATTACAGTTAATAATTTCGATCATCAAAAGATTGAATTTGTATATATAATCCTTGATGCTCTCCTTAAGTTTTTGCTGAATTAAGGTTAAAAGTGAGGAATCTTTTATAGGAGGCTTACTAACTAGGAAATATTGCTTGAATTTGTCATCCAATTAATAGAATGAAGAATTAGATGCTGCTTTCAGCAAGTTGAACTAATTGCTTGCTAATTTCCTCAAGGTAGAAGGGAACACCTTACAGGCAATAACATCAAAAAGCCTATACAATTCTTTTAGAGTATAGAATGTATTCAAGTAATCATATAGGTCCTTTTTGTCATCATAAGTATCAGATTGAGACAATCGAACACTTAGAGGGAGAACTTTGTCTATAAGTTCTTGATCAAAGGGGCTTGACTTCCTAACCCTTGTATTTACTTCATTCTTAGATGTTCCTTCTATTACCAACTTCCTGATGTACTCTTCTAGGTCTTGTAAACTCATATCTACAATTTCTTTTTAGGGTAAGCAAGTAGCTAGATGCTCAATCTTCCCTTCTATACATACTTAAGCATATCCACCAACATGAGTCTACAGTGGTGTTTATTGAAACTCTTTCTCTACATTGGTTTCTTATCGTAGTTGCTAAGAATTTTCATTCACCATAGGGGCTTTACCACTTAACTGTTGTTTCATCATTGTACACAAATGGGTCGACCCCTCCCCCTATTGGCTCTAGAGAGGGATCACATTCATTGAGTCTATTCCTCAACTCTTAGATAGAAGATTAAACTTCTTTAAGCTCTTTGGCAAATTTTGTGCATAAAGCCTTTAACTGTACAATACCCGAGACTTCATCATTTTAGACTTGTCCAGGAAAATCATTAACCTCTACCTAACACACTTTTAGAGTATGTTACTATAGGGATCTTTCTTCTTGAGCCATGTGAAGGCCATTACTCCCCCTTAGAATGTTGTCATCTCTTATTCTTGTCTTAATCACCATTATGCTTCAAGAAATAGACAAGGCCAAATTGTTGATGGTGAAAATTGGTTTTATGAGATCTTTAGACACTTATCAAGTAAGGACTCTACAAAATGAAAGAAAGTTAGGCTATGGGGGTATTAGGCAACTCCAACATAGCTATTCCGATGCCTAAGTAAGATAATTGTACGAGGAAAGACAAAATGAAAGAAAGTAAGCAAATCAAGAGTGCTAAAAGGAATCTTGTAGTGGTATGCTAAGCTATATTTATAGCTGTAGATTGTCCCTTGCTTCATGACCGTTGCCTTTAAAATATACACATACATGCCTTTTGAATTTTAGACCACTCCTTGGTTTCAAGGAATGTAGATGGCATTCTTGCTACTAGTAGGTAGTTATTCTTGTAAGCAATCCTAACTGTTTAGGCCTCTATTCAAATTTGAACTCCTCAAGGTTGACCAGGTCTCAACGAGCTCCATTTCATTTAGTTGAGCTAATAGAGGTTAACCTCACCTATTTAACCCAACCTATTCCTAGTCATATAGATAAATATTCAACTCACCAGCCTCCTAAGCTGATTGATTCTCTAGATTTGGGTTGTAATAGATAAATAAATTAGAAGTGTGTACAGGAGGTGTTGAATGTAAATCAATAGGTCAAGTATATACCACTTTAGGTTGGTCCAAGTCTTAGATGACCTAAGGAAAAATCCTTATCAATAATTTTCATCTCTTCTTTTGACTTTGCTTTTGTTCTACAAAGCTTTCAAAATCTGTTAATGAACATTGAAGCCTTAGTAAGGTAGAAAAAAGTAGTAAGACTTATCTTGTTGACTTTCATTTCTTATCAATTTGCTTTTACTTATAATATCTTGTGCTTCCCTTTCAAATCACTGAAGGTGCTAAAAATTAAATCAATAGTCTTAAAGACAAGCACTTATAGCTCTGTTGAAAATGAAGGTGGGGGGGTGGTGTAAGCAAGCAAAGTTGGATGAGGAGGTTAAAAACTTGAAGAAAAAGTCGACAGAGAGGCCAAACTTAGAGAGAAAAAAGATGTTGCTCTAATTGAAGAACAAAAGAAAAGCTATCAGCTCACCTCCAACCTATAGGGGGGCTTAAAATGAGGTGGATAGCCTTAATGGTAAATATGTTAAGGAAGTTGCCCATTTTGTAGAGCTCATGTGATGCGCTAAAGACTAAAATTGTAGATCTCTAGAAAGAGCAAGGTTCAAATTATAATAAAGCTTTTGGAAGGCTTTTGAAGACATCCAAAACAACTAAGAATATATTAATCTTATGGTAAAGAAAGTGCTGGATGGGGTGAATTTAGCTCCAGATGAGTTTCTAATCCATCACCCCAACTATGATTTGAGTTATTTGGTGTTCACTAAGTGAGGTCAAAAGGTAGAGGACCCCACAACTGAAGAGAATGCTGTTGAAACTAAGGTAAAGGCACCAATACCCCTATGGTTGCTTCTATAGATGTCTAAGAAGCTTACGATGCCATCAAGGTTCCTGAGACTCCTACTCCAATACCCATATTGATCTTAATCAAGCTTCTAATGACCAAACTCTAGTCCCTAACAATCCAACTATAAAGAGATGAGATGTCTTCTTTACTTGATGTTTCATGTACATCTTTTTTTCCCTTACTTCTAGGACGAAATGCCAACTTTGATTTACTATAAAGACAATTTGCTAAACCTTTACCAATTCCTTTGTATGGATTTTTTTTTTTTTTTTGCCTTCTATGTTGCATCAAAATTTGGTTCTTGCCTTTCTTTTAGCCCATAGTTATTTACTAACTTACGATGTTTGTTGATATATTATTTACATTTGCTTCATGATTTTTAAGGGCCCTTGAGCAATCTAGGGCCTCTTTTTAGCTAGTTTTCCCTGTTTATAGTTGAATTTAGAGCATTGTGTTTATGGCTAACTAATAGCTTAGAGCTTCCAGGTAGCTCGTTGTCTACTTATTAGACATAGAGCATCACACTCATCATTAATTGATGACTTAGAACTTTTTGAATAGGTCATTATCCTTTCTTAAGACTCATAGCAATTAAGCCCATCACACTTAAAAGAGCTTAAAGCTTTATATCTCATCATCTGAGTTCTTCTTTGGACTTACGGAGTTATGGATATCTATTTCCCATCGTTTGTCAAGTATTGGACTTAAGGTAGCACTTTGTGCAATTTGCTTAATACCTTTTGTAAGTAGGGTTTAGAGGCATTTTAACGCCTTCAATATAAGAGAGGTCAGAAGAGGGCCTAGTAACCATGTGTGTAGCAACCTTATGAGGGGCCTAGTAGTATTGCCTAAAATTTTCATATCATGTGTGCACCCATGATAAGAAATTCACCTTGCAAGTTAGAGATTGCAAAACTCTAAATAGTTATTTGCTAGAGTCTTCAATTTTAGTTCATTGACTCATTATATAATATAAATAATTATGGATATCCATTTTTTCATAATTCCTCAGAACCGCAGAGAATCGGTATCCTCTACCAAAATAGCGAAATAAGATAGACAATTCTAGAAGATTCTAAACTTACTAAAGATACTAAACTTAATTGAGATATTAGTCGTTTTTCGTAGCATTCCGAATTAACTACACAAGCCTTTTCATCATACTGACTCAATGGTAGCACTCTGCACTTGATTCCTATCCCAGTCCCAACTATCGATCAACCTGCAAGGAAAAGAACTGTTAGGGTGTAAGCTTACGCTTAGTGAGATAATTACCCTCATCAATACCGCACGATAGAATTTATTAGATGCACAATCATATGAATGCATAAACAATCAGTATGCCAAACAACGCATGCAGTGGCCTAGGAATTGCATACGACTTAGAATTATACCCCCTATAGTTGGGGTTTGGAGATAATGAACCTAACCAAACCAAAATCCGGGTTTTAGACCTTGGGTTTTATTTCACTTGCACTATTGTGCTCAAGCCAAAACAAAACTATATATATATACATATAGATACGTGTGTATGTGTATGTATGTGTATACTTTCCTTACCGAATAACAAATCATATTTTTAAAATCCCAAGTCTAGCGGTGTGGTGGCCTCCGCAATCCACAAACATACGCCTTAAGTAGAAGCCATAAGACTTGGCCCCTCGTTGATAGTTGGCGTCTCCCAGCGCCTAGTAGGCCCATCAGCTTAGGCTAGAGACTCAATATATATGATGACATAGTTAGTGCCCAATCCTGCACGAAACTCGTATTCCTGTGAGTCCCTTCCCATCTTCTACATGAAGCGACAGTTGGTGTTATCCATATGTAATATGGGGAATGCATGATTCTTTTTTATTTCTTAATCGTACAAGTGATTAACTCAATTTTCAAGGTAATCAGATAATTTCATTCCATACAATTCACATGTATATATCATGCAAACAATTCCCATTATTAAATATAATTAACAAGTCATCGCATTCATCCACAAATTCATACACATGCATTTCCCATATCCCACAAGCATCCAAATTTATATATATAAGTTTAGGTGCATCTATTCTATAAGCAAAATAAAGTAAAGAGTCATCGGGAATTTACTCACTCAGCCATGCAGATCAATCAAAATAATCCGAGATAGGTCATCTCCCCAAAGCCAAGTCCCCTGGACATTGCAAATACAATAATATAAGGATTTGAAATAAAACTTAGAAACTAAGCTAAAACCCTTTAAGTTATACTTTGGACTTGGTTTTATAATTTTTCTCGATTTTACTTAAATGTTCAATCGCATATAACTTTCTCGTTTTAAATCTGATTTTTATAATCTTATAGTTAATCTTCATCATATTCGAGTGTACTTTAAGTGGTAGGTTAGATTTTTGAAATGAGGCATGCAAATCTGTCCATGGGTCAGAACAGTAGCGATCCTCATGGTTTGAAGTGCTTTTGGGCCTTATATGGTAAATGGGCTTTTTGACAACTTGAGAAATCCTTTAGGCTTAGTCTTAAGATTTTATCCTAAGCTTAAAAGACTCCTTGAGATCAAATTTACAACTTTGATTTATATTCCTAAGGCTAACAACCACTTCATGGGCCCTTTAGTGAGCTTAAGTAGTCAAATGGGCTTGTTTTTTGTTCAAACTAAAGTTAGTGACTTTGGTGGGCTTATGGGGCCTTAGGTGGATTTCTTATGGGCTTCAAAACATCCTCTCTTGATGTTTTATGGTGCTGGTCAAAATTTTATTGAAGGCCCAACTTAGAGTTCTAAGCTTGTTGTGAGAGTTTTAGGCTTGGTTTTGAGTTTTAGGCTTCCTATACTTACCATACTTGCTTTGGTTGATCTTTTCACTTTGTTCATTCACTTTTATCATATTTTAAGCTTCTTTTTCCCACATTCCAGATCTGGTCGTGATGATTCTAAGGGGTTCTAGCTTGGTTTTTCAACTTGTTTCATCATTTCCTTAAGTTTAGGTGTTAGATTATGCACTTAAACTACTTGTATCCAAATCTTAACTTAACTTTTCTTCCATAAGATGATTCTTTAACTCATGCTCTACGCAAAGAAATAGAAGATCTTATACTTAATACAACCTCCATATCATAGCTCATGTCATACAAAGTTGGTTTCTTCATAAAACTTCATATGATGGATTTTTCCTTAACTTAAGTCTAGATTTGAGCATGTTTAACTTAACGGAAATAAAATCAACATTCAAATGACCTTTGAACCCTCAAGTCCAGCATGTTCATCTTCCACTCAAGTTCTTGTTTCAGGATTTTCTCAACTTAAAATCTTCTATTCAAAGTGTTATACAAGTATTTTTACAAAACACCAACTTTACATGCTCATGTTTCAACTTTATGTAAGGATTTCATGAGTTTGTTTCTTAAAGCGGTTTTTGGTGTTATAACAACTTAAACCTTACTTATATCTTCAAGAAATCAAAGTCTCCTAACATAAACAGTAATCCACAAATCACAAGAAACACTTACTCATCCTTAAAGCAAAGTATGGTGGTGGTGCACTAAGGTTCCACTTAAGCTCTTAACTTTGCTTCCTCCTTTTTGCCACCTTTTGGAAACCCGAGTTGTTTGATCTTTTAGAATGGGGTTTGTGGAAGGTTCTAATGGTTCTAAAAGATCTTAGATGGTGAAAGAAAATGACACAAGAACAAGAGGAGAAGTTGCCGTGAGTGAAGTTTGAAAAATGGGAGAAAAGTTGATTTTGTGGGGTAAGGTTGTTTCTCCCTTTTATGTTTGTTTCAAATGAGAGAAAGAAGATATGAAAGTGAAATTGAAAGTGAGAGAAATAATGGAGAAAGTGGCTGGCTTGATTTGAGAGAAAATGAGTGGCTAAAATGTCTTGAAAGTGTTGTCTTGTATCTTACACAAAAGTCAACAATTGCAACTATTGATGATGTAAGAATTAAGGGGCGAATAGTGATGTGTAAGAGAAAGTGATTGATGGTTGAAAGATAAAAGTATGGCCCCCCTTTCCTCCTTGTTTAAATCTACCATTTAATGTCCTTTGGGGTCATGGAATGATCTTGTCTCATTTAATGAAGTTAAGCATATGAAATCTTGTGAAGAATTGTCCATATGTAGTATAAGTGAAGGGGTGATAAGGAAATGTCTTATCACTAGATTTTGATAAGTTATCAATTGATAAATGATTCCAACTCTCAATTGATAAGTCATTTAAGGTGATTGGTTGGTCTACTTATTT
The DNA here is from genome assembly GCA_024138015.1 of Lumnitzera littorea. Taxonomy (NCBI): domain Eukaryota; kingdom Viridiplantae; phylum Streptophyta; class Magnoliopsida; order Myrtales; family Combretaceae; genus Lumnitzera; species Lumnitzera littorea. The sequence goes on along the minus strand of JAMXBB010000012.1, from coordinate 81,001,386 downwards.
ATGTGTAAGGCTTAGACATGAAGATAAGGAGATTGTCTGATACGAAATTTTTTTGGAGTTTGTCTCTTAAATTGATTTGTAAGTTATGATTTAATTTTTATAAAATGATGAAAATTTCTAGAATTGAATAGAATTATTCAAATTAAATTCTTAATTAGCCGCTTAGGGTTATAAGTCCTTAATTGTTTTAAGGTTTTAGGTTTAGAGTATATGGTTCTCGTATTCGAGTTTTATCGATAATAGGGTTTCAAATTGGAAAATTAAATTTTTTTTTAAATATAAATTTAGATTCTTAGCTTAGTTTATCCTTGGGAAAATTTAGGAAGTGTTCTTAGTTGAATCATAAGTTCGTTAAACGTAGTGTTTACAATTTATCAATACATAACATGGCTTATATATGAAAATAAGGTAATTGTCTTATATGAAATTCTTTTAGGGTTTGGTTCTCAAATTAATTTGTAGGTTGTGATTTGCCTCTTAAGAAATTTTCAAGTTTTCTAGAGTTAAATAAAATTTATTGAAATTATATTTTTAATTATTTATTTAGGACAGTAAGTCCTTGATCATCCTAGGTTTTAGGGTTCGACTGAGTTTATGTATGTTTTGAGATTTTTCACCAACACGGAAATAATTTACTTACACTTAGGAACTTAAGGATCAATTGGCTTAATTATTTAGGAATACCGCTTTATTATGCAACATATATATATATCATATGATAGATTAAGAAAAGGAAATTGCTTAATAATATATATATATATATATATATATATATATACATACTGTGAGGCTACTTATGTACGCAAGTAAAATAATTTTTGTAAATTTATTCATTTAACTAGCTTAGTTTTGTTGTTTATTATTACTTGAAATAATCCTTGATTCGTTTATTATCAATTTTATATGATTTCCTAAAATTATTGATAATTTTATTGATTTATGGCTTTTCAAACGTTAAGATAATTTTATAGAGTTTTTAAATTTTTTTTTTTATGATTTGATATTTACGGTTTCTATTAAGTTTAGGTTTACATTTTTTTTAAAGTATACGTATGTAGGGATTGGGGTTTTCTTGCGTGATAAGGGTTTCCAAATTATATCATTGGGTCTTTCAAGTTCATTTTAAGTTCCAAGTTCAAAATTTTAGTCGGTTTTCATTTTATGTAGTTTTGTCGACTTAGGGAAATGTTTACAATACTCAAGTCTGATGCTATGTTTAGAAGGTTAAATTTACAGAGTCTACAATGTGTATTGGTGTGGGCTAACTATGACCTTTAGGTCATATATCTTTCGAATTATGTTCATACTACTACAATGGATGCTAGAACAAAGTTATGTACGAAACATAGTTAAGAGACATTAAACAAATGAACACTTCATTAAGCAAATCATGAAACATTGCTATACAGGTCGGTCAATCAGCATGGACAAAGTTCATAATATACACAAATTACAACATTGACAATTCAACATGATGACAATAAAACAAACATCATTCATAATATACACAATGTACAAACATGAAATTAGAAACTTGGAGCCAAAAATTCACATATCTCCTCCAAAAGATTAGTCACTTGAAGTAGGGCCTAAGATTGTTAGCATTCCATGCTCATGGAATGGGTTATTCATCAAGTCTCTCCAATCTATAAACTCGCCCATTCCCTACCACCTCCTTCACCCTTATAGGGTCTTCCCAAGTTGTGGTCATCTTTCCTTGACTTTCCCTAGCTTCCAATGCCTTTAACTTCTTGCAAACCAGATCGCTAGGTCAAAAAACACTTATGCATGACATGTATGTTGTAATATCGAGCTACTTGTTGTTAGTAGCCAATGAGATGAGCTTTAGTCAATGCTAGAGTATGCTGGATAATGTCTAGGTTTGCTCAAAGGCCAACATCATTATACTTAGGATCACAAACTCAAACTTTCGCACTTTCCACTTGAAGCTTAATTAACAACACTACTTCAAGCCTAAAGGTTAACTGTTAGGACCTTAAAGGGAGGCTAGTAAGATTACCTAACATTTCCATAACATATGTGCACCCATTATCAGGACCTTAAAGGGGGCCTAGTAGGATTATCTAAAATTTCCATAACATGTGTGTACCCATGATATGAAAACCGCCTTGCAAGTCAGAGATTGCAAGACTCTAAATAATAAATCACTAAGATTAATGATTTTCAAGTAATTAATTTATTATAAAATGACATAATATATAATTATAAATAACTATGGATATTCGGTATCCCACAGTTCCTCAGAACCGCAGAGAATCGGTATCCCCTACCAAATAATAAGACAGGATTACCAACTTTATAAAACTACAAGAAGAATTAAATGATATCAAACTCTAACATGTGAATATTTTCTACAAAAAGTGTTTATGTATCGTCTATAAAAATCTCAACTAATCCTAACACTAATGTACATATCTTCATCTCGCCCTCAGCACTCGAGACTTATCCCAATCCCATTGTATGTAAACTTGCAAAAGAAAGACTATTGGGGAATAAGCTACAAGAGCTTAGTGAGCTATCCCTCATACCATACTGACAAACAAGTTATCAAATAAATTAGTACAACCATATGAATGCATGCACACGTAGAATGCCAAACAATATATGCAGTTGACCGGTGCTGCATATAATATCGGATTTTAACGCCTTCCGAGATAAGGGTTGGAGATTACACGGCACCAATCACGACCGGGCTCTAGCACCTGGGTTTTTACCCATAACTTAGAACTCCATATTTCACAAAAACACATTTCCATTTCCAAAAAAATCCAATAATTAACAAAATCCCAAGCCTAGCGGTGAGGTGGCCCTCGCAGTCCACACTCACATCCTACAGCGGTGGTCTCTAGACACGACCCCCAGCCACCTACGGTTAGCGTCTCCGGCGCCAATAGAACCCGCGAGCCAAGGGTAGGGTCTTGTTGTACCCATGCTCCTGCACGGTACTAATCAAATCATGTGGGAATCCATCCCTCCAAGGCCCTTCATTACCAACCGCGTGAAGTGACGGCCAGAATAAGTAATGCGATGCATGGATAATGCATGATCTTTTTAATTTATGATAAGCCAAATATAATTATGTCAAATTATAAGGCGATCAATCAATATCAACAAACCATCCAAATCATATAAAGTCAATCATGCCATCAAATCATTAATTATCGTATTTAACAATATTTTTTTTACAACAATCAATCAATATCAAGCACACGCATATCCCGAAACCCCATGCATCAAATTATTGATATTCAATTTAAGTGCACTAACTACAAGCACAAACAAGTATAGAGTCATCGGGATTACTCACTTGACTATGACGACTCGCTCTAGCCGTAATAACCAATCGGGAGATCCTCGCCCTCGTTGGGATCACCTGATCATTACGAGATAATAGAGATAATAAGTAGTTGACTCAACTAAGGGTTCTAGATATCTGTCTACCTAATTCTACTTAGATTACTATCAGCCCTTATTCGATTAAACCTAATTGCTAATCGTACGTAACTTTTTCATTTTATTTTCAACATTTACGAATTTATAGTCGTTTTTCATCATTTTCAGACGAACATTCACACGGTAATGTCCGTTTTGGACGTTAAGACCCGTGTTTTATGATATAGGCTAAATTTATTGAAATTTTATCTTATTCAAGTTTAATTACTCTTATTATTTATGTTTATGCCCTAGTTTAGGATTTAATGATTGAATTAACTATTTGATTCTTATACTTAGGAAATTTTACATTAGTGCTACTAATTTACATACTTGATTAAGTTTAATTCAATCTAGGAAGTGTATTAGGGTTTAAGGGATTTTTGGCTTCTAAGTACATGTATATACCTATGTTATATGCTTATGCAATCTTATTATTTCTTCTTTTATAAACCTATGCTTACATCATTACTTATGTAATCAATTGATGAGGTCATGGCTTATGTAATGTTTTGATGATGTCATAGCTTATGTAATCCATTTATTACATGTAAATATATATATCATTAAGTACTTATACATATACATATGTTATATACCTACCTATACTCATAACATACTAATATGTATACTTATGTACTAATATATATACTAATACATATACCCATATACGCATACAGTAACATACGTATTTTTATACGTATTTTCGTATGCCTTATCTAGCCCCTTAAGAAAGCTTCACAATTTCATTCTTTTCGTATTTTAAGAGTATATTTGACATGATATATGTATGTATAGTTAGTATATACCTTATTTTAGGTTATGTACATATTGTATACTTATGTACAAAGGTATTTATACATATATTCTTCTAGCATATCCTTTTATACATATACTTAAGGACATATGCACATGCATATCTTTCTTCTTCTTCATAATTCCTAGATTTCTACATTTAAAGTTGGGAACTTTGTTCCCTCTTCTTCAAGATAACACTAAACACATAATCACTTATCTAATCTACCTAATTAACTAACTGATGAATAACATAAACCAACATAAAGTAAGTTGAGTACATACCTTTAGATGTGTTGAATTTAAGGAGACAAAAGTGAAGAAATGAAAGTGAAAGGGAAGGGGAAAGCTTACGGCAATGGAGGGCAAATTTTGTTTTGTTTCGTTTCTTTTGATTTGTTTTGCTTATGGAAGAAGGAGAATGGTGGGGTCTACAAGGGGAGATGCATGGACGGCAATTTAAGAGAAGAAGGAAAAAGAAATGCAAAAGGAAAAGAAAAGAAAGGAAATCATGAGAAGAAGATATTTTTTTTCATAATGAAAGAGACACTTTTGTTGACTTTTCAAAGTGTTGACTTTAGTCAACATGTGTTGACTTGGTCAACATTTTGACCTTGGTCAACTCTTCTTAAGTATATGTAAATTTGTGTACATAATGTAGTAATTAAGGAAAATTAAGGGAAAAATGAAGGAAATGAGGGGAAATAAGAAATTTAGTAAATTGATTTGTAAAAATAGATAATGAGGTCGTCCATTAGGTATTTATATCCTATATACATCATTTGGTAAGCTACTTAATGTAATTGAGATGAAAAATAGCATTTAGGGTATTAAGGTTTACTACATTTAACCTAATCTTCAACTATACCCTTAACTCTAAGTGAGACTATCCTAATCATATACTTAAGACATAAATGTAATCTATGATTCATTATCTTAGTTTCTAAGGGATCATTTAAGCATTCTAAATGTTTATGCATGATTGAGGGTCATCTTTAACCTTTTACTAATGATTTGGCAAAATATAAGCATTATATTATCAATTAGGGTTTTAGGGTATATCATGGTGAATTAGTGCTTTTATATCCTTAAAGTTATGGTCTTAGGGTTCTTATTACTTTAAGGCACCATCTCTAATGTTTTTACACATTTAGGGTTTCATATATTCTTACACGATTAAATCTTCGATTGTCATCTTAAGGTTTTGATGAGGTTCGAGGTTTTAGGGTCTTCGTATGCGGTTAAGGGTTCAATTGATGATTTAAGGTTTTTTCGTATCCACTTTAGCTTTTGGATTGAGATTTTAATTGGTTTTAAATCTTACTGGCTCTTTTGAGTTCGAGAAATCATCTACAGTTTAGATGTTTGTTTCTATACTTAGAAGGCTAAATTCACGGGGTTTACACCCATGATATGAAAACCGCCTTACAAGTTAAAGATTGTAAGACTCTAAATAATAAATCACTAAGATTACTAATTTTTAAGTAATTAATTTATTGTAACATAACATAACATATAAATATAGATAACTATAGATATCCGATATCCTACAGTTCCTCAGAACCGCAGAGAATCGGTATCCCCTATCAAATAATAGGATAGGATATGCCAATATTATAAAATTGCAGGAAAAATTAAATTATATTAAATTCTAACATGTGAATATTTTCTACAAAGAGTGTTTATGTATCACCTATAAAGATCTCAACTAACTCTAACACTAATGTACATATCTTCATTTCACACTTAGCACTTGAGACGTATCCCAATCCGATCGTAAGTAAACCTGCAAAAGAAAGACTATTGGGGAATAAGCTACAAGAGCTTAGTGAGCTATCCTCCACACCATATTGGCAAACAAGTTATCAAACAAATTGTTATAACCATATGAATGCATGTATATGCAATATGCCAAACAATATATATAGTTGACCGGTACCACATATAATATCAGATTTTAATGCCCTCCAAGATAAGGGTTGGAGATTCATCGGCACCAATCACGACCGGGCTCTAACACCTGGGTTTTCACCCATAACTTTGAATATCATATTTCGTAAAATATATTTCCATTTCTATGTCGTCTAATAGTACACTAAATCCCAGGCCTAGTAGTGAGGTGGCCCCTATAGTCTACACTCACACTCTACAGTAGAGATCTCTAGATTCGACCCTCAGCCATACGGTTGGCATCTCCATCACCTAGTAAGCCCATAGGTTCGGGTAAGGTCATGTTGTACGAGTGCACCGTACAAAAACACTTTAATATATATAAACAACACCCGTAAGGCCTCTCTTTATCTCTACGTGAAGTGACGGCCGGAATAAGTAATGCAATGCATGGATAATGCATGACCCTTTTAATTTAAGATAAACCAAATATAATTAAGTCAAATTATGAGGCAATCAATCAATATCAGCAAACCATTCAAATCATATAAAAATCAATCATACAATCAAATCATCAATCATCGTATTTAACAATATTTCTCACAATAATCAATCAATATCAAGCACAAGCATATCCTAAAACCCTATACATCAAGTTATTGGTATTCAATTTAAGTGCACTAACTACAAGCACAAACAACTATAGAGTTATTGGGAGTACTCACTTGACTATGACGACTTGCTCTAGTTGTAGTAACCGATCGGAAGATCCTCGCCCTCGTCAGGATCACTTGATCATTACGAGATAACGGAGATAATAAGTAGTTGACTCAACTAATGGTTCTAGATATCTATCTACCTAATTCTACTTAGATTACTATCAGCCTTTATTCGATTAAACCTAATTGCTAATCGTACGTAACTTTTTCGTTTTATTTTCAATATTTACCAATTTATAGTCGTTTTTCATCATTTTTGGATGCGCGTTCACACGGTGATATCTGTTTTGAACGTTAAGACCCGTGTTTTATGATGTAGACTAAATTTATTGAAATTTTAACTATTGAAGCTTAATTATTCCTATTGGCTAGTTTTAAGTTTCATTTTAGTAGTTAATGATTTAATTAGCCATTTATTCTTATACTTAGGGAATTTTATATTGATATTACCAATTTATGTCCTTGATTAAGTTTAATTCAATTTAGGAAGTATATTAGGGTTTAAAGTTTTGGATCCTAAGTACATGTACATACTTATGTTCTTATTTTATAAGCTTATGCTTATATCATCGCTTATGTCATCAATCACTTATGTTATGGCTTATGTCATCATGTGATTACCTTATTGCTTACATCATCCTTTGCTTACATCATCCTTTGCTTACATAAGCTTTGTTTCATGCCTAAGTGTATTATGTACACTTATGTACATTTATACATATGTTAAGTTTATACTTATACCATTACTCTACTTGTATGTATACTAGTATACTCATACATATACTTATACTTATACCATATTTATACTTATACATATACCTATATACCTATACGGTCATATACGTGTTTTTGTACAAATTTCGTATGCCAAATTTTCCTCTTAAGAAAACCTTCTTAATTTCATTCCTTTATGTTTTTAAGTATGTATTTAGTATGGTATAGGTATGTATAATTAGGATTTGTCTTAGTTTAGGTTATGTACATAGCAAATACTTATGTACAAAGATGTTTATACTTGTATTCTTCTAGTATATCCTTATGTACATATACTTAAGGGCATATACACTTGTATTTCTTTCCTCTTCATCATGATTCCTATCCTTCTACACTTAAAGGTGGAAACTTTATACCTTATTTTACATGATCATACATAACATATATCTACTTATCTGATCTACCTCATCACTTAACTAATAAGTAATATAAAGCAATATATAATAACATGATCACATACCTTAATTTGTGTTTGAATTATAGAGACAAAGTGAAAAATTTTGAAAGTGAAAGGGGAAGGGGATGTTATGGCAATGGAGGTGGGGTTTTGTTTTATTTCTTTTTGTTTGTTTTGCTTTTAGAATGAAGAAGATGGTGGGGTCTAGAAGAAAAGAAGTGGACGGCAATTAAGAAGGAGAAGGGAAAAGAAAAGCTAGAAGAAAAGAAAAGAAAAGAAAAGAAATCATGAGATGGATTAGATATTTTCTTATGCATTAGTGTCTTTTGTTGACCTTTCTAATTGTTGACTTTAGTCAACATGTGTTGACTTAATCAACCTTTTGACCTTAGTCAATATATGTTGACTTGGTCAACTTTCCATAAGCATATGCCATTTTGTATACATAATATAGTAATTAAGGAAAATTAAGGAAATGAAGCATTTGATGAATTGATTAGTTAAAATGGATAATGAGATCTTATTTTAGGTATTTATATCCTATATACACCATTTGGTAAGCTACTTAGTATAATTAAGATGAAAAATATCTTTTAGGGTATTTATGTTCACTACATGTAACCTAAGTCTCAGCTAAACCCTTAACTCTATGTAATACTAACCTAGTTATATACTTAGAAGATAAATGTGATCTATGATGTAATATCTTAGTTTCCAATTGATTACTTTAGTATTTTTTGTATTTATGAGTGATTGAAAATTATATTTAATCTTTTACCAATGTTTTGGAATAATACTAAGGTTATGTTATCAATTAGGGTTTTAGGGTAAATTATAGTGAATTAGTGATTTTATATCCTTAAAGTTATAGTTTTAGGGTTTATCACTTTCGAGCGCAATCTCTAGTGTTTATTACATTTAGGGTATAAAAATTTTTTACGCGATTAAATCTTTGATTGTTATATTAGGATTTTCATCTTAACTAGCCTTATCAACTCTTAAAGTCTTTAAGTACACTAGGATCTACTTTAGGTATTAGGTTGAAAATTTTAGGGGTTTACGTCAACTAGTAAGGAGTGTAGCTTATTGAAGTTCATTGTGTAATTCTAGAACTCTAAAAAAACATTTGGTAGCTCATTTGCGCACTTACTTACAGATTGATTCACCCTCTTCTTTAAACTATGAAGAATGACCTTGTTCATAGCCTTTGCTTGCCTAGTGCTCTAATGGTACGCAACTGATGTATATCATAACCTAATATGCCAAGCTTTGTAGAATTCTCTAAACTTGTCATTGTCAAATAGTGGCCCATTGTCTATAATGATAACATAAGATATCCTAACTTAGGTCAGAATATTACTGACCATAAATGTCTTATTGCTCCGTTTTGTGATACTTGCCATTACCTTTGCTTCAACCCATTTTGTGAAGTAATCCTCCGCAAGAATGATGTATTACCTTTGTTTGGTGGTCTGTGAGAATGGGCCTAAAATATCTAACCCTATTAGGCAAATGGCCAGGGGCTAGTAAGTAGAATCAAATATGCACTTAGTGCTCTTTCCATTAAAGCAATCCTTTGACAATGATCGTACATTTAAACCAAACGAAGGTGATCCTTTTCATCATTGGCCACTAATATCTAAGACGTAGAGCTCTCACATTTAGAGCTCCTACCTTAACGTGATTGCTACAAACTCTAGAATGTAGGTTGGAAAGGACCTATTTTACCTTAGATGGTCGTAAACATCTTAAAAAGGGCATGCTCAACCCTCTCTTATACAACTTTTCATCAATTATTGTAAAATTGGCAACCTTATAGATGAGTCTTTGAGACTTTTTACCATCTAGAGGCAAGACTCCATCCTTCAAATAGTCAAGGATAGGATCAATCAAACAAGGTTACTTCTCCCTCTCTTGTACTTCTAGGCATTCTATAGGTTGCTTATCTATACCCTTTTCTAATAAATATTCTATGAAAATTCCTTCTCTCTAATTCAACAAACTTGTGGAAGCTAACTTAGATAACTTATCCATAGTGTAATTTTGTGCTCTTGGAATTTTCAACAATTGCCAGAATTTAAAACTTGCTCCAAACTCTTTAACCAGCTACAAATACATGACCATGCCCTCATCCTTCTCCATCGTATCACCTTTAACGTGATTAACAATAAGCTGGGAATCATAATAGATTTCCAAATGCTTAGCTTCGACCTCTTTATCTAACTTCATCCTTACGAAAATCACCCCATATTCTAACTCATTATTACTAGCTAAGAACCCAAATTTTAAATAATAAGAAATTTGAGCTCCCATAGGTACTTTCAAGATCTGGTTAGTGCCACTTCCTTCATATGTTTATGATCCATCAACATATAGGGTCAACGTCGGCTCTTTACTCTATGTAGTAGATCCTCTACATATGATAAATTTGACTATAAAGTTGGCTAGAATCTGAGCCATATAGGCTTCCCTAAGTTGGTACTAGATCCTTATAGCACTAAGCTCTAAAGCATGTTTCGCCATTTGCCTTGAGGCATCAGGCTTTTGAAGAGCTTATTTCAAAGGTTGGTCGATCAGGACTACAACTCGGTAAGCCTTAAAATAAGTTCATAGTTTCCTAGCTGCAACAATTTTAGCAAAGAAAAACTTCTCTAACTTAGTATAGCATAGCTCGGGTCCTCACACAACATGACCAACATGATAAAATGGCCGATGTATTCTTCCTTTTACTCATATGAGCATAGATTTAAGAGCTCGATCAATTACAAACAAATATAAATCAAGAATCTTGCCTTCAATTAGTTTTGTTAAGATCGATGGCTTAGTTAGAAGTTCCTTTAAAGCCTTGAAATCTTGCTCACATTCTGCAATCCACTTGAACTCAAATAGATTCCTTAGGACACAAAAAAATTCTACATACCTCTCTATACTCTTTAACATGAGACAGTTCAGCATTGCTACTCTACTACTTAACCTCAAGACCTCTTTGATATACTTTGGTGACTCCATATCTAACACAGCTTAGATCTTCTCAAGATTGGCCTCAATTCCTCTTTATGTCACCATGAAGCCGAAAGACTTTCTTGAAGATGTCCCAAACATACACTTCTAAGGATTCAATTTCATATTGTGTCATCTAAGTATGTCTATGGTCTCTTGTTGGTCAAAAAGGTGTTCATCATTGGTCATATTCTTGACAATCATGTCATCCACATAAACTTAAATATTCCTATGTATCTAAGGCTCAAACATCTTTGTAACTAGCCTTAATATGTGGCCTTCACATTTTTTAGACCAAATGACATGACCTTATTGCATAACCAGCCATGTTGAGTGGACTTGTAAGAAGAGGGACCATCACATCTACTTCAAGAGTTGAGTGGTCTTCCTTGCCCATGCTCAACATGGCATCTGCAAGTCATTTTGTTTGATTTTGATATTTTCCAACCTAATCCTTCGATTTATCCTTATAGATAATCTATTGAAAGACCATAGTTCAAAAGGTCTTTTTGCTCGACTAAAAGTCGGCAATGTAAGGAAGAAAGAGGATGTTAGAGAAGTTTGTGTGAAGCCATCTGTAAAGTCCACCAACACCACCAAGACTATTAAAGAGACACATCAAACAAAAGCTACTTTGAAAAGGTAGGCCATAGAGGCTATTAAGTTGAGGAAGCAGCCTAATGCATATGATTGTCCACCATTAGATAGGACTCGACCAAAGGAAAAGCTCCTGATGAAGGTTGGAAGAAGGACAGTAAACCTGAGGGAGGCTCTAAGGATTCAAAGATACCTAAAGAAGTCCCTATCATTTTGCTAAGACCAATGACTCCTTTATTGAAGGAGAACATAGAGGTCATTCAATTCTTTCCTTTCTAGAATGTAAACACCATTGACCATACTCTTAGAAATGGGAAGGTTGCCTTAGAGCTAGTAAGGGGTATTGAACTTCCCGAAGACTTTAGTCCCCTTACCAATACTATTAAATTCTATCAAAATTTTGGTTTTTATAGTTTACTACAGCTAGTTTCCTCGAAGGTTTATGATGTAAGGGATCTTACCTTATTGATTTCAAACAATATTTTTGCTTATAGTGATAATTGGTTTTATGAGATCTTTGAACACTTGTTAAGTAAGGACTCTATAAAATGAAAGAAAATTAGGCTATGGGGGTGCTAGTGCAACTCCAATGCAACCACTTTAATGACTAAGTTAGATAATTGTACGAGGAAAGACAAAATGAAAGAAAGCAAATTGTAAACCTCGAAAAATTTTAATATAAGTCTCCAAATCGCTAAGATAAAATTTAGAGATATATTTAAGATAGGCTAAAATTACTAAGAGAGATTTGGGAGAGATTGTTAGAATTGGTTATCATACCAATGATAATTGGTAAGACATCATCATATTATATTATACAAGACATGAAATGTTATTAGAAAAGTATTAGAGAAAGTTTGGTTAGCATAAGTAAACCTAAGACAAATCTAGTGGCTAAAGCTTACTTAAGCTAGTTAAATGAGAATTAGAAGCCAATTTTGAGGATAAGGGTGTATTCTAATAATTAGATTTTAGAAAACTAAGAACTTAAATTCCATAAGGAAGTGAGCTAAGAAGATGATGAAATCAAGGGTGGTGTGGTAATCTTATACCTCTTACTAGATCTTACATTCTAACACAAAATGAAAAGTAGTGCATGAAACACTACATGTGATGCCAACTAAGATGTGCATCAAGGAAATTAGCACATGTGAAAAGGACTTAAGAAAACTTGGTCTTCAGAGAGGAAATTAAAGGAATCTAAAAGAAAAGAAGGAAAGTGGCAAAAGTAATTAACTAAGTAATGTATGATGTAAGGGATGAAGTAATCCTCTTATGGGAAGAAGAAACATGTGTGGAATTGCAAAAGAACCCCACATGTGGCACCACTTGGAAGAAGAAAAATCATCACAGTCATCATGGAATTCTAAGGTAATGATTGGGTAAAAGTTTGTCCAAATAAGTAATCCTTAGTCTAATTTAGTCTTCATTAGCAATCTTTAGTCAAATGATGTCAACATTGAAAGAGATATTTTCTTAGAAACTTAGAAGCCAATTCCAACAAGTAATCTTAATTCCAAGACAACGAAATTTGGTAAATGGATGGTCCAACAAGTAACATTTAAGTTACTTAACTTCTAACAAACCAACCAACATTCTGCTTCTCTTACCTAATTTCCAACACTAACAACAAAGCCCAATAGGTTGTTTTTAGTTTCAAAAGCAACTCCTAACTTAAAAGGTAGCAACACTTACCAATAACCTATCTTTGATACTATAAAGCTTTTTTTTTTTTTCTTAAGTTAAAAGACTCTTCTAAACTCTTATTACCAAAATGTTTTTGAAGATTTCCAAATGAATCAAGAAGTACCTTTAGTAAAACTATTTTATGAAAACATTTAAGTTTTTCCAAGGTTGATTTCATCTTTATAACTTTCCTTTAAAAATCCTTTTGAAACGAACCAAAAGCTTTTTACCTACTTCTTTACTTCATATAGGTTTCAAACTTATCCTATCAACTATTTCTCAAAACCAAGTTTATGATAAGAAAAATCTTATCTTAGCTAAAGTATGTCTTTTTTTGAAAGAAAACTCTAAAAACCAATACCTTTGTTAAAATCTATTTTTGTTGAAAACCCTTCCTATGTGTAAAAGTCTCCAAAAGATGATTAGATATGTTTTCTACAAAATGAAACCTTTATCTTTATCAAAATGTTCCTTATTTCGTTTTTAGATCCAATATGAACACATCTCCAAAATATCAAGACTAAAAGATTACGCCTCCTTTTCAAAACAACCCAATACAGAACTTATAAGAATCAAGTAGACAAATCCTTGTCTAACTAATAAAACTAAAGTTTCATGTCTGAATCATTATGACATATATTGATCTTAGAACTATAAATCTTGGACATATTAAACTTATTCAACACATGGACATACTTTTGATCTTGACTATCTAGACCGTAACAATTAGACCTATTACAAAGACCAAAAACCCGAACATAAGGATTATGGAAATGAAACGAAAAGGATGATTCAAACATACCAATAATTAACTAAAAGACTTCATGAAACTATAAGACTATAACAAATAAAGAAACTCTTATCTAGCATTTACTTCTTATTGTGTTCTTTTAGGTGTTTGTGGCTTTGAGCTACTTAAAGACTATTACAACAAGTAATAAGAATGGCCAGGTGAGTATCCATGATGAGTATCACTTCCTTATGTCTATAGTTAGTAGCACTTTAAATATATTTATCAACTAGTTTATGTGTGGGGTATTGAGAAAGCACTTGAGCTTGATTTGTGTAAATTGTTTGTGAAAACATTATCAGATATTCCATATAATATAATTAATGATTATGATGTGATATATTCATATGCGAGTATTTGATATTTGGTTGATCACTCGTTAATCAATCTTAAGCATATCAGAACTTTTATATAAAAAGGTCATGCATCGCATACTGCATAAACCTACTTCTACCACCATTGCCACATAAGGATTGGAAAGGTGAGAATCTTCCCCATCTTTTACAAGCTAAGTGACTTTAAGGATGGTCATGTATTAGATAGGGTCGTATCCATTCTTCTATTTTTGGTCACATATATTTAGACGCTGATTAGGGATCTAATCAATCCCTAGTCATTGGTGGTTAAGGAAGGTGTTCATTTCTTAATTTCATTTATGCTTTCCTAGGATTAATTAAGAGATCTTTCTCTTATGACTTATTTAGAAAGCTCTTGTGAACATTTCTTTTGTTTCTTTTAGCTAACCAAAAGATCCTTTTTCCTAGGTATTATAGTGGATTTTATGATGAGTAATTCTTTAGTTCTCCTAAATAATCAAGAGATTAGTTTTCTCGTAAAGTCAAGGAGAATGTTACCCATTTAGTTCTCCTAGGACTGATCAAGAGACATCATCTCTTGATCATTATGCTGACATAGTTATTGGTTTAGCCGAGAATTGAGATTCTATCACTATTTTGTTTTTAGGATGGCTAAGGATGTTATGCTAAGAGACTTTATTCACTAAATTTGAAGACTTGGACATTAGTGGAACTAATAATCCTCAACCCAATGTCAAGAGGGGGATTATACCTTAGATTGCATACTGAATACCAGTTGGTTGTGTGTATTGTTGCATGTGTTTGATTAGTTGATTGCATTGCATATATTTGAAAACTTACTTGATTTGCTTGAAAGGTGATATAAGTGGATAACTCACTAAGCTAGATGTAGCTTATACCCCAATAGTTTCTTTTATAGTTTATTCAAAAGCGAGCAATAGGCTAGGATTAGAGTGAACAGCATTTCCCCAAGTGAGTCTTAAAGGATCAGTTTAGAATAGTTTAAGCAAAGCTTATCTAAGATTGTAAGATGAACTTTTCAACACTTGTATACTCTCTTAAATTAAAGTTGCCATCTTCCTTAAAGTTAGTTTTAATCGTATGAATTTCAACAAAATTTGACTACCTAATCTTATTATTTAGTAGGAGATTTCAATTCTCTACGGTTTTAGTGAACTATGGAATGCTGGTCTCCATAGTAATTTCCACATAAATGAACTATACGTATTATAATAGGTGAATATTTAGTTACAGTCTTATAATCTCTAACTTGTAGAACAATTATACAAGTATACACGTGATATGATGATTTTAGGATAATCCTACCAGGCTTCTCTAAGAATCATGACATAAGCAAAGTGTAAGTGCCTAGAAGAACCTTATGATGGTATGTCGAGCTGTATTTATAGTTTGGGATTGTTCACTACTTAATAACCATTGCCTCAAAAATACACACATACGTACCTTTTGAATTTTGCACTAATATAATTTTAAGGAACATCAATGGTATTCTAGTGGCCGAGGGGTAGTTATTCTTGTAAGCAATCTTAACTATTTGCGCCCTTGTTTAAATTTGAACTCCTTAAGGTTGATCAGTTCTTAATAAGCTCCATGTTGTTTAGTTAAGCTAACAAAGGTTGACTCAACCTATTTGACCTGACCTATTTCCAGTCATATAGATAAGTATTTAGCTCATTAGCCTCTTAAGCCAATTAATTCTTAAGAACTAGGTTGTAATAGATAAAGAGGTTGAAAGTGTGTATAAGAGGTATTGAATGTAAATCAGTAAGTTGAATGTATACTATTATAGGTTAGTCTAGGTCTTAGATGTCTTTAGTAAAAATTCTTATCGACAATTTTCATCTCCTCTTTTGACTTTGCTTTTATTTTACAAGGCTCTTAGCATCTATTGATGAACATTGAAGCCATAGTAAGGGAGAAAAAAGCAATAAGAGTTATCTTCTTGTCTTTCATTTCTTATCAATCTACTTTTACTTATGATATCTTGTGCTTCCTTTTTAGTTCATTGGAGATGCCCAAAATGAGAACTTAAAGCATTGCCATAAATAGGGGAAGGACAAAGCAAAGTTGGAGGAGGGCATTAAAAACTTGAAGGAGAAAGCCAAAAAAAAGGCTAAACTTAGGGAGGCCTAACTAAGATGTTTGTGACCATTTAAGGTAGAATAGGTCCCTTTCTTTAGGTCTGGCCTTTTTGTCAGCTTTCTCCTTCATGTATTTAACCTTCTACTCTAACTTTTCCTTCTCCTCTCTCCATTTTTGGTAGAGCTTTAAGTGCTTGGCTTTAGGATTGGTGATTTGATTTTTAGCATCTTCAACAATCTAAAAAGGAAGCACAAGATATTATAAGTAAAAGCAAATTGATAAGAAAGGAAAGTGAAGAAGATAAGTCTTACTGCTTTTATTCTCCTCTATTAGGGCTTTAATGATCATTAATAGATTCTGAGAGCTTTGTAAAACAAAAGCAGAGTCAAAAGAGGAGATGAAAATTGTTGATAGGGATTTTTTGCTAGGACATCTAAGTCTCGGACCAACTTAAAGTGGTAATACCCGACCTACTAATTTACATTCAGCACCTCCAATAAAACACTTCTGACCTCTTTATCTATTATAGCCTAATTCTTAAGAATTGATTAGCTTGAGAGGCTAGTGAGCTAAATACTTATCTGTATGATTGAGCACAGGTTAAGTTAAATAAGTCGGATTAGCCTCTAATAGCTCGACTAAACAACATAGAGCTCATTGAGACCTAATCAACCCTGAGGAGTTCAAAATACCATCCACATTCCATAAAATCAAGGAGTGGTGCGAAATTCAAAAGGTACCTACATGTGTATTTTAGAAGCAATGGTCATTAAGTAAGGGACAATCCCTAACTATAAATATAACTCGGCATACCACTGTAAGGTTGTTCTAGGCACTCAACTTCTACTTACTTTCTGTCATTCTATCTTTCCTTATATGATTATCTTACTTAGGCATTGAAGTGACTATGCCAAAATCATCCTAGTTCCCCTATAGCCTAACTTTCTTTCTTTTTGTACAGTCCTTACTTAACAAGTGTTTGGAGATCTCATAAAACCAATTTTCACCTTTGGTGCTATCGTATCAACTGTGGGCTATGTATGGGTAGTTACTAGTGAAGGAGATAAAGGAACAGAGAATTTACATTAGCTATAGTCAAATCACTGGGTATTTTCATCACAGACTTTGCTTTATTATCATGTCTTTTCTATAGAGATGGAAATTCACCAAAAAATTGTATGTGAATAGTGTTTACATTTGAAAAGCATAAGTCAAAAGCTCATTTAGGCATTGTCCACGGCATGGATGGCACTTAGAAGTACGTGTAAAACATGTCACATCTTCTTCAACAACTAAATGGATGTTATGGCTCAGCTTCAATGTCAAACTCTACATGAGAGCTCAAGTTTCCCTTTCCTTTATTCGGCATGCAAATGGAATTTGAAGCTTGATTCGCTTAAACTATATATATATAAATAAATCGCGAATACTCTATCCAGTATACTACGTTGGAATCAAGTAATGTAGAAAGAGTAAGGTTGTCGATCCCTCGAGGACTAAGAAATTACTAATCCAATACTAGTTCTTATCAATATTCAGGCAATCTAAAATTAAATTAATTAATTTAATAATTACTCTAAAACTATTGAAAAGAAAATAACTATGAAAAATCTAAAATTAAGTAATCAATTGAGAATTGTGGAAAAACAAAATCTACCTTAGATTATGCAAATCAAATTATTATCGTGTTATATAGATTAATAGTTACATGGTCATTCAAGTAAAATTATTATACTTTAACCCCTGATTAATTAGTCAGTTTTCGCATCTTCTAATTAATAGTGGACTCTAAATTATAATCATATATCTCCCCATACTTGATTGTCTAATGTCCTAAATCAATAATCCCTAATGCCTTAGTGAATAATTAATCGTTGAACATCACAATAATCTCTAGATAGTTTCTAATTAATTTAATTAACTCTGCTTCTACGTTAATTAATCAAATCAACTAAGAATTTCTAACAAATCCTATATTAACTCCCGTATCATTAGGGTTTCTAACAATTATAATTAATAAAACAATTATAATCGAAATCATAGAAATTGCAATCATGAATCATTCATATATCTCTTAATCCTGTAACATGAACACAATTATCATCTTAGCTATTTAGGGTTTCATCAATTCCCACAAATAAATTTAACCAGCCATGGATTTGGAAACAAAAACACAAATACTAATTGAAATTGCAAGAAAATTCATAATTGAAAGCATAAGTAATTCACAGAATTGCATAAGAATAGTTGAAATAGATGTCACCAATTCTGTATTGAAAAAGATAATCTTCAATTGCAACTTCAAATTGGTCTCTACAACAAAAGAAAAATCCTCTCAATGATCAAAGTGATTCTCCTGAAAATTTTTCAAGAACCAACTAAAGACTATTCTACAACTGTTTACATCTAAGGAAAAAGTGTTTAAAAATTTTTTTCTCAAAAGATGAAACATAAGCTATGTATATAAAAAATTAAGGTTGGCTTACATGAAGTTTCTTTTCTATAATGACCGATGATGTAAGTGCAAGGCTAGCTAGTGGCATAGCCATTAAAGGCTGGCAACGTAGACATCAAAGGCCACTGATGCAAGTTTGTTAGTTGTAAGCCAGTTGTTAGGCCAATTGCCTTTAATTCAAAATTGCATGTATTGATCCAAACTTTGTTAATTTGCTTAAAATTCCTCTAAATCATTCGTAATTCCACTCTTGAATCCTCTAATTCTTGAAACATCCAAATGAAAATAATTAAGCACCATTTCTTAATGATTTCTATAAAATCAATAATAATTCTATCTTAATTTGCACTTTAAAACATCAAAAATATGCCTTTATCATTAGGCGACATAGCAATTGTATTTTTGTAATTTGAAGCTTAAATGATAAGTAATTTGCGATAGCACTTAGTAGCTTGCTTTTTTAATAAGTTGAAAATTTCAACCCTAACCTGTTTCTTTTTTCTTTTTTTCTTTTTCATGGAAGAAATAAACTTAGCTTGTATAACGTGCCCCACTTGTATAGCTCTACCAGTAAGTTTTATGGAGTACAAGTGTTGATGGTGGTTTCTCATTTCAGTATGCAGATACTTGCAAGACAAAAAAATGGCTACAAGGGGTGCCAGAGGATGCTTCGGTATAGCCTCCCTAATACTTATGTCAACCCTCTTATAGGGAAAATAAATTGTAAAGTAATAATAAGAGTGAAAGAATGAAAGAGGGATCCCTTTAGCTAGGGGTCTTCTACCATATTTATAGTGAGTGAATGGATATGTGTACCTGGATTAGGCCCTTAGAGTTGGGTTTATGTTGTGAGCTTGTTAATATAAGCTCGTAGAGTAGTTATTAAAAAAAGCCCTATCAACACTTATCTCCACTCTCCTTGGTGACTAGTTTGGCAAAGAAAGTACTTAGGGAAGATGATTTTATAAGTGTTCTAGAAAGGTTTGTGATTAAGGGCCTAAGAAGGCTAGGATGCCTAAAGAAGCGAAAGCTTAGAGAGGTGAAGATTAGAAAAGGCCAAAGCACCTAAAGGTATCGGTATGCTTAAGTAAGCGAGGGCTTGAAGAGGCTAAAGTGCTTGAAGAGGCCAGTTAGTTCTAAGATTATTAGTAATATAGGACATTGGGCTTATTTATTCATTGTTCATATAAGTTGTTGGATTAGAGCATTTTATCCATTGCCACTTAGTGGCTTAATGTTTCCAAATAGCTCGCCATATATTAGCTAGACTTATAACAATTAGGTCTGTGATAATTCATCATCCTTTCATAGGACTTGTATTTTACCCGTTAACAACTAATGGCTTAAGGTTTTTATATTGCCTGTTGTCTATTCATTAGACTTGGATCATTGTGCTTATTGCTAACTGATGGCTTAGAGCTTCTAGGTAGCTTGTCGACTATTTATTAGACTTAGAGTATCTGTACCTATCGCTCTTAAGAGAGTTAAGGCTTTATGTTTCGTTGTCTAAACTTTTACTGGACTTACAGAATTTTGGATGTCTTATTCCCATCATTTATCAAGTATTAGATTTAAGGAAAACACTCTATGTGATTTACTTGTCACACATTATGTATAGGGTTTAAAGCTATTGAAGAGTAGTTTGTTAGCAAATCATACTTGTGTAGGCTTAAGGGCATTTCTTTAGCACCAAAGTTTACGTGCTCATCCTAAAGGGAGGTTAAAATGAGCTTGCTAAGAATTAAATAAGTTGTCACGAATGCAAATGAATATAACTTAGTATAGAAACTAGGAATTAAATGTAGATATCAACAATATCATTGTACATAGCATAGCATGAGATAGACGTTGTTGATAACCAATTCCCACACAAACCAAGGCCTACAAGTGAAGTCCATCATAAGGAGCAACGAGCTCACATGTCACGTCCCGGCCTTGTTGCTAGGCCATGAGCTCATGCTAGCAAAAGTATAAGCCAATAGCAAGCCTATCCTTTGAAACCTGCTTGGTGAGCCAAACAACAACTATTCGAGTAGGCCAGCTCTCTAACTATCAAGCTAGTGCCTATCAATCGATTGGCATGAGCTCAGGGCTTAACTCACCCCCATTGAGCATCAATCAATTCCTTCCCTAGCATCTTAGCCTAACTTTTGTCTTTAACACCTACACTTTTCTGCAGTTCATTAGTAAGCGCTTGACATCCATAGCACGATTAGCACAGCTAGCACCCTTACTCCTACCCGATCACTAAGCTATAGATTTAGTAGTACAATCGACCACAACATGTCACCAGTAGTGAGGCTTAGTCTCTACCATAAAGTATACTATTTGTATGTGGCCAGTATGAGCAAATCCCCAGTCATACATATTCAAATAGCTCACATAAAAGGCACCAAGCACCATAAGTAAAGGGGCTCTTAATCTATCTCCCCCTTTCACTCTCATAAGACCTTTTCTTCTCACTCTCTAGAGAGAAAAAGTTCAATACCCTTTACCTATACACTAAACAAGTACAGTTTGTTAGGTCCTTAGTGCTCATCCCTTCTTTCATTAAACCTCTTTGCTGACTTGAGTGTCGATAGGCCTCTATAACCTTGCCTATAAGGGGGCTTTTTTGCAGGTGCCAAGAAGTAGGAGACGTAGTCCAAGCCCATCCAAGTTGAACTGAATTTGATTAAACAACATCTTAGTTAGTTCGGTCCCGATCAATATTTTGGTACCTACCGTTTTAGACCACAATGACAAAGATGGCTAAAAGCAAAAACAACAACCCATAAGCTTCCCATATGGAGGACAGCAATACCTCCCACCAAGTCGAAGGCAATCAACCTCTTCCAACTCAAAATGAAAATACCAAAGTTTAAGAGCTCAAGTTACTCATCTAACAAATGCTATAAGAAAACAACAAATACCTTCAATCTACTATAGATTTGCACAAAGATGCGACATTACTAAAAAATGCATCTTAAAAATCTCTAAATGAGGCAACCGTCGGCTCCTCCTTACAGCTAACCAAAAATGATGACTAGTGCAACACATACCCCTTACGTTTACGCAATCAGATTCAGGATGATCACCTACCATATGAAGACTTACATGAACAATTGAATCATAATCACAACAAAACATACACAAAAGGAAAGCACACCACAACAAGAAAACCTATTGATAGCCTATCACTAAGGCCAATGCCAAAAGACTACGAAGCTATGAACATGGATGAGCTCAACGAACATATCTACCTCACCTCCAACATACATGATAAGAAGAAGGTTGAGTCATCCATACGAATGCTACACTCTACGATGACAATGAGCTTATTTATCCCTTCAATCCTTAAGGGAACACTCTCTACAGGTACAATGTAGACTCCGTAAATTCAACCTTGTAGACATGGTGTTGGACTCAAGTATCGTAAATATTTCCCTAAGTCGATAAAACCATATAAAATGAAAACCAATTAAAATTTTAAACTTAGAACTTAAAATGAACTTGAAAGGCCCTATTATACGATTTGGAAATCCTAATCATATAAGAAAACCCTAATCCCTACATATGCATACCTTTAAAAATGTAAATCTAAACTTAATAGAAACCATAAATATCAAATCATAAAAATTTTAAAACTCTATAAAATTATCTTAATGCTTGAAAAGCTATAAATCAATGAAATTATCATTAATTTTTGCAGAATCATATGAAACCGATAATGAATGAATCAAGGATGATTTCAAGTAATAATAAATAGCAAAACTAAGCTAGTTAAAGGAATAAATTAAAAAATTTACAAAATTAATTTTACTTATGTATATAAGTAGCCCTATAATATAAATATATTACTAAGAAATTTCCTTCTCTTTTCTTAATCTATCGTGTATACATATATATGTTGTATAATAAAGCGATGATCCTAAATAATTAAGCCAATTGAATCTTAAGCTCCTAAGTGTAAGTCAATTACTCTCGAATTGGTGAAAAACCCTAAAACATACTTAAACTCACTCGAACCCTAAATCCTAGGATAATCAAAGACTTATGACCCTAAACAAATAATTAAAAATATAATTTTAATAAATTTTATTTAACTCTAGAAAATTCTAAAATTTCTTAAGAAGCAAATCACAATCTACAAATTAATTTGAGAATCAAGCCCTAAAAGAATTTCATATAAGACAATTCTCTCATTTTCACTTATAAGCCATATTACACATGGATAAATTGTAAACCCTACTTTTTAGTAGACTTGTGATTCAACTAAGAGTACTTCTTGAATGTTCCTAAGGATAAACTAAGCTAAGAGTTCGAGTTTGCATTTAAAAACGAATTAAATTTTATTTTATTTTTCCAATTCAAAAGTCTATTATTGATAAAACTCAAACAAGGAGACATCATGCTGGACGTGGAGTGTATGTGAGTCATTTAGATGTTATTTCTACTTTTATTAAGTTAAAGATGCTTAAACCTAGCCTTAGGTAAAGGAAAATCCATTACATGAAGATTTTATGAAGAAACCAACTTTGTGAGCTATGAACAATGGCATGGAATTTGTAATAAGTATGAGATCTACTATTTTCATGTAAAGTATAAGCTAAGTAATCATCTCATGGAAGAGAAGTTAAGTCAAGATTTGAATATAAGTAACTTAGGTTCATGATCTAATACTTAAACTTAAGGAAATGATAAAACAAGTTGAGAAACCAAGTGAGTGCCCCTTGGATTCTTCACTGCCATATTTAGAACCAAAATAAAAGTCATTTAAAAATATGATAAAACCAAGTAAACAAAGTGAAAAGACCAACCAAGATAGTGTAATAAGAGTATAAAGCCTTAAACTCAAAATTGACCCTAAAACTCTCAAAATGAGCCTAGAACTCTAAGTTAAGCCTTCACTAAAATTCTGACTAGTACTTTAAAATATTAAGAAATTTTGTTTTGAAGTACACAAGAAATCCACCTAAGACTCTATAAGCCTAACAAAGTCACTAACTTTAGTTTAAACAAAAAACAAGGCCATTTAACAACTTAAGCCCACATAAAATCCCAAGGAGTTTTTGTTAGCACTAAGAGTGTAAACCAAAGTTGGAAATCTGATCTTAAGGAGTATTTTAAGTTTAGAATAAAGTCCTAAGCCCAAGCCCAAAGAAATTTCCAAGCTATCAAAAAGCTCGTTAACTTAACAATGCCCAATTGTACTCCAAATCATGAGAATCGCTATTGTTCTGACTTATGGGTAGTTTTTCATGGCTCATCATGAAAATATAACCTCACCACATTAAAGTATACTCGAAAATGATGAAGATTGACTATAAGATCTTAAAAATTGGATTTAAAATGAGAAAGTTATACGCGATTAAACTTTAAGTAAAAATTGGGAAAAATATGAAACCAAGTCAAAACTATAACTAAAAGGGTTATAGTTTAGTTTTCCAAATCCTATTTCAAATCCTTATAGTATTATATTTGCAATGTTCAAGGGACCTGGCTTTTGAAAGACGACCTATCCCATATTATTTTGATTGATCTACATGGCTGAGTGAGTGAATTCCTAATGACTCTTTACTTGATTTTGCTTACAAAATAGATATACCTAAACCTATATATATATATAAATTAGATGCTTGTAGGATATAGGAAATGCATGTGTATGAATTTATGATTGAATGTTATGGCTTGTTTATCATATAACAATGGAAATTGTTTGTGATAATTTATACATGCGATTGTATGGAATGAAATTGTCTAATCACTATGGAAAATCGAATTAATCACTTATATGATTAAAAAATTAAATGAATCATGCATTCTCCATAATTGCATTTGGATAACACCGATTGTTGCTTTACATAGAAAATGGGAAGGGAGTCATAGGAGAAGGGCCTCCTGTAGGATTGGGCACTAGCTATGTCATTATTTTATTGGGCCTCTATCCTAAGCTGACGGGCTTACTAGGTGCTGGGAGATGCCAATCGTTGACGAGGGGTCGCGTCTTATGGCTTCTACTTAGGGCGTGTGTTTGTGCATTACGGAGGCCACCACATCGCTAGACTTGGAATTTTGAAAATATGATTTGTTAGAAAGAAAATATACATATATATATATGGTTTTATTTTGACTTAAGTGTAATAGTGCAAATAAAATAAAACCCAAGGTCTAGAACCCGGATTTTGGTTTAGGTCGGTTAATTATCTCCAAACCCCGACTATAAGGGGCATAATTTTGAGTTACATGAAGCTCCTAAGCCACTGCATGTATTGTTTGGCATACAGATTGATCATTCATTCATATGTTTGTGCATTAAATAAACTTTTGTCATGTGGTATTGACGAAGGGATTTATCTTACTAAGCGTAAGCTTATACCTCGACAATTCTTTTCCTTGTAGGTTGATCGATAGTTAGGATAGGGATAGGAACCGAGTGCAAAATGCTACCATTGAATAAGTATGATGAAAAGCTTGTGTAGTTAACTCAAAATGCTTCGGAAAATGACTAATATCTCAATTAAGTTTAGTATCTTTAGTAAGTTTAGAATTTTCTGGAAGTGTCTATCTTTTTTCACTATTTTGGTAGAGGATATTGATTCTCTATGGTTTTGAGGAACTGTAGAAAAATGGATATCCATAATTATTTATATTATATAATGAGTCAATGAACTAAAATTGAAGATCCTAGCAATTAACTATTTAGAGTCTTGCAATCTCTGACTTGCAAGGCGATTTTCTTATCATGGATACACACATGATATGAAAATTTTAGGTAATACTTTTAGGCCCTCCCCAAGGTCGTTATATGCAAAGGTACCACATCTCAACACTTACAATGACACTCATTCTAATATGAATAATACCTATCATAGAATTTCGTGAAAAAAACCCCACACCCCTCCCCCCACTTATTGAATTTGAATTAAGGACTTATGCCTTACCATGGCATTACTCTACTGATCCAAATCACCACCTTATCTACTTTTAGATAATGATGAGCCTCCATAACTTCTCAAATATCATCATATATCAGGCCTTCCCTAGCACACTAACAAAAGCCGCCTTGCTTTAGTTTAATACCTTCCTTAAGGTGTCCATCATTTCATTCGACAACATTGGAAGTAGGTTCCAACAACACTTCCTTAGTTTTCGAGTCCCACAATGAGACTCATCCATCCTCTATAATGTCAGGCAACATCTTAATGAAACCTTGCTAGCATATCCTGAGCGCTTCAACTAAGTGAAGTTGGAAGTTTCTAAGCTAGACATAGTGATGACTTTATAAGTACTCTTAATAGGCATAGATCCAAATAGAAGGCTCTTTAATGTAGTATCATTGAATAAACCTAAATCCTTAGATGAATTTATGAAGGTTGCTAAGAAATACATAGCTCAGGAAGACACTATTAGAGCTTACATCAAGGTGGAAAATAGTACCTACATCCCGGCAAAGAATCATTTATAACCTCGTAATCCCAGACCACAACCCCCTATACAAGAAAAGTGCAAGAAGCAAAGGCACAAGTTTTAAGACTATACCTCATATACACCCTTAACCTGACCCCTCATCAAAATCATGTATGAGTTCTAATAGTAGCTCTTTAGACCATTAAGCATTCATAAGATGCTAGAGGTATCAAACTCATGGAAATACTATAACTACTATAGAGCACATAGACATAACAGTGATGAGTGTCGCCACCTTAAAAATACAGTCAAAGGCTTTGTTTACAAAGACTGCATTGACCGTTTCATCACAAACAAGAGAAACCAAATTCAATGACTTACCCAATAAAGTCAAGTAGATAACCAACAATAGCCTCATCATCAACAAGTTAATCTCCCTATGGATGAGTAGAGCCAAAGGAGATGATGAGGTCAAGTCAAAACCATATTTAGGGTCCTAACCTCTCCTCAAGTGACACTACCCTCACTCCTAAACATGAGGTGTACATTATTAGAAATAAGAAGCTAAAGATCGACACAATAGTAACCTTTATTAACGAAGACAAGTAGGGAATCAACCTATCCCATAGTGATGCACTCGTTATAACTATTGAAATTGGGTACTTCGATGTTCCAAAGAAGTTCATTGATAGTGAAAGTTTAGTAGACATACGCTTCTATAATGCCTACGAGCAAATGAAAGAATAGCTCGATGAGCCCCTTCAGCTATATAAATATGGCTTCATAGCGATAGCAAACATATCATTACCTAACCAATAAACTTTGTCGTTGTCAACATATGGTCACCATACAATGCTATCCTTAGCAAACTAAGCATAAATAAATTCAATATGCTTATCAATAAAAAATGCCTCAAAGCAAAGTTTATAAACCGCATTAGAGTTGGTGAAGCTAGAGGTTACCAACCTTTGTCTAAGATGCTCTACTTTAAAGCACAATCCAAAAGAAATCTGATGAACATTGAGTCAACCAACTCCCTTACCTCAACACTACAGGTAAACTTGCAAAAACCCTCAAAATCTAACTATCTGATGCCCCTAGATAGACAACCAAAATAGGGGCTGAGCTTGTAAACAATGACAAAGTCCAATGAACAGAATTCCTTGAGCAAAACTCAAACATCTTTGCATCCACCCTAGAGGACATGCTAGGGATCATCTGTATTCCTAAGGCTACTCACCACCCTAATGTCAATCTTACCATCCAACTTATTAAGAAAAAGAGATGGCATATCACACTTGAGCATCATGTAGCGATTGAAGAAGAAGTATAGAAGTTGTTCCATGCAGGCTTCATTTAGCATAAGAAGTACCCTACTTAGCTCGCTGACACAATGCCCATCAATAAAGTAAATGGAAAGCGGCGCATGTATGTTGACTACACTGACCTCAACAAGGCATGCCCAAAGAAATGCTTCTCCCTAGCATGTATAGACTAGCTTATCGATTCGACATCTAGTCATGCTCTTCTCAATTTCATGGGTGCCTACTTTGGATACAATCAAATTCAAATGGCTCCCAAAGATGAAGTCCATACATCCTTTGTCACAAATTTAAGGACTTATTGCTACAAAGTGATGCCCTTTGGCCTAAAGAACACTGGAGCCACATATTAAAGGTTGGTGACCCACGTTTTCAAGCCATAAATAGGCAAGAACATAGAAGTCTACGTTTCTAATATGATCACTAAGAGCAAAACAAGAAAAACCACATCAATGACCTCCAAAAGACCTTATAAACCCTCTACTGATTCTAAATGAAACTTAACCCCAGAAGTGAGTCTTTAGGGTTACTTTAAGTAAGTTTCTAGGTTTCATGGTCACAAAGCGAAGGATAGAGGCAAACCTTGATAAGACCAAAGCAGTCCAAGACATGTAAGCACTAACTAAGGTCAAGGAGGACCTATGATTCATAAGAAGGATAGTCGCCCTCAATCGTTTCGTATCTCGAAGAGCAAATAGGTGCATCGAATTATTTATTATGTTCAAACACCCCGTTGAGTTTAAATGGGCACCAGCATGCCAGTGAGCCTTTCAAAAGCTGAAGAACTTCATAGCAATCTTACCCATACTCTCCAAACCAATACTTAGAGAAGAGTTATACTTATACCTTACGGTCAGCAATAAAGCATTATCCTTAGAACTTGTTTGAGTTGATGGTCATTAACACTAACCAATCTACTACATCAACTACATGCCCCAAGGGCCCAAGCTTAGATACATGAAGATAGAAAATTTTGCCCTCATGATTGTCATCTTAGCTCGTAAGCTTAGGCCCTACTTTTAGTCACATCTGATTGCCATACTAATAGATGTACCACTTAGAATTGCCCTACAAAGGCCCAATACTTTAGGCCAGATGATGAAGTACTCCCTTAATCTTAGTGCCCATAGAGTCTAACTTCACCCAAGATAGGTAATTAAGGCATAAGTCCTTGTATACTTTATAGTAGAATACACTGTAATGGATGATTCTCAAGCTAAGTTCACCATACCAGTTTAGACACTCCACATTAATGGCTCCTCCACTAAGGAGGAGAATAGGGTCAGTATCACATTACTAGGCCCGCATGGGACAAAGGTCCTCTATGACCTAAAGTTTGGTTTTCTAGTAAGCAACAATGAAGCTAAATATGAGGCACTTATTGCTAACCTAAAAATCATTAAGAACATTAAAGTAGAAAAACTCAGCATACTCTTAGACTCCATGCTGGTTGTACAGTACGTTAAAGGAGAATATGAGACTAAGAGCGAACAATAGCTAAGTACTTACATTTAGTGTAAAGCCTTCTTGGAGAATTTACTTCTTATGAAGTTAACAAAATCCCCCTAACAAAAAATGACGAGGTCATAAGCACTCCACTCATCAAATGCCTTTTAAGGGAAGAAGGCACTCGAGTCCTCAAAGAGCTCCATGTAGGAATTTGCAGTAACCATATCTAGTCACAAGTATTGTACCTTCAAGTACTCAGGCTAGGTTATTATTAGCCTATGATGAAGGAAGATGTCAAAGCCATGATTTAGAAGTGCCACTCTTACCAGTTCGAAGTTACAACCCTTGACCATCCCGTGGTCGTTCACGTAGTGGGGTTTAGTCATCCTTAGCCCCTTCCTAAAAGCCTCAATGGGCCAATAGTCCATCTTAGGAGCAATAGATTACTTCACCAAGTAGGCAAAGGCATTAGCCATCGCAACCATTATAGCTCGAGCTACTGAAGGGTTCATGCTCACCTACATACTATCCCACTTTCAAGTGCCATATAGATTGATCACTAACAACAGGAGGCAATTTGACAACAATTCCTTTAGGGACTTCTACAATAACCATTACATCAAGTTACACTACACCTCGGTAGCCAATCCTCAAACCAACAACCAGGTGTAGGTTGTCAATAAGATGGTTACCAACAATCTGAAAAAGATGGTAGAATGAACAAGAAGGTGGTAGGTCGACGACCTTCCTAACATACTTTAAGGTTATCATACAACTCATAGGACCTTAACTAGATAGATGCCATTTTATCTCACATTCGGGTTAATGCTGTCTCCCTATTAAATTGGAATTACCCACCAACAGGATATAACACTTCAACATAAACATTAATCGCATGGCCCTATAAGTGAGCCTCCATGCTATCAATGAAGTTCACGGTGCTATACGAGCATACACAGTGACCTATCAGTAATGAGCCACCTGATACTACAACTGTAGCATCTAACATTGGGTTTTCCACCCTAGTGACTTAGCGTACAGAAAGTTAAAGGCTACCAACTCAGAAGAAGGGCATGGTAAGCTTGCTCCCAATTAAGAAGACCCTATGCAAGTGGTCGATGATGTGGGAAAAGGTACTTACAACCTCGAGAAGCTAGAAAGACGACCCATCCTTAGGGCATGGAATGCTTAGAACTAAGACCTTACTTTCCCTAAGTGTGACAATGAGGCTAAAAAATATTTGCAATCATGGTTGAATGCAATGAATGAATGAAGTTTCTATCATTTTCCTCTCTTCTTCTATCAAGCACTTAACCTTGAGTTGATTTTTATCCCTAAGCTTTGCTTAAGTCAATCCTTATATTGACAACGTAGGCACCTCTCTCAAGCATTGATTTACTTTAATCCCTTAACCTTAGGTCAATTTTCATCCTTAAGCTTTGCCCAAGTTAGTCCTTACATTGACAATGTGAGTACCCCTCTTAAGCATCGATTTACATCAAGCTCATAACCTTAGGTAAATTTTTATCCCAAAGCTTTGCCTAAATCAGTCCTTACGCTAACGACGTAGGCACCTCTCTTGAGCAACGATTTACATCAAGCCCCTAACCTTGTGTTGATTTTTATCCCTAAGCTTTGCCAAAGTTAGTCCTTACATTGACAATGTAGGCAACTCTCTCGGCCATTGATTTAACTCATGCCTCTAACCTTAGGTTGATTTTCATCCCCAAGCTTTACCCAAGTCAGTCCTTACATGAATAATACGAGTACCCCTCTTGGGCTCGATTTACATCTGGCCCCAAACCTTAGGTCTATTTTCATCCCTAAGCTTTGTTTAAGTTAGTTCTTACAGTAGTGACACAAGACCCCCCTTCATGCATTTGCTTCGTACCTTAGAGATAGGTTGATTATTCATCCTCAAACATTTAAGACACTATTATAGCAGTTATTAAATACAACTCAAACTTAAATTGGATACTAAGAATTGAAGGAAAGCAAACCAACTAACAAGAAGCCATGATCAAAAGAAAGAAGTTTTATCTCACTAATCAAACAGAGTACAAGGTTTAGCAGGTTGGCATATCAAGCCCAATTACATTAAGGTAGAAAATCAAAGATACAAAAGTATGCAACTTCCTACTATACTATGGCTATTCCGCTCTTCTCTTACTGTTAGGTTTCTTTGTTCATTTCGTTGGTAGAAATCCTTAGAGTCTGATCTGACCGAGCCTTGAACTATCAAGTACATGAAGGTCACTACTTCACCTTCCAAAGCCTCTCTTCTACAAAGGTAGAAGTAGAGACAGTCGATTTAGCTACTCTACCTAGAGTACTGAGTTGTCTAGGCCATGCTAGCAATAAAGGAAGGTTGATCCTTCACCTAGAGTAGACCAAAAGGCTCACAAAGCAAATGATCCCTACGAGCACCTCGAACCTCATATTAGAGAGGAGAAAAAGACCTCCTCTGCTACCATAGTTACCACAATTGCCTTGGTATGCTCAAGGTCATTTAGGATAGTATACATAGAAGACTACCTAGAACCTTATGCGAATAAGCCCTACTACAGTGAAGCCATATCGAATAAGCGGTAGGCTATACCTAAGCCCCCTTCTTTTGCTTGACATTATTGGAACAAAAAGAAGGAAGGACCTAGAGATCACATACACCTACTAGTCAAAACTCGAGATCCAACCACCGCTGCTAGGCAGGTGCCTATGCCTCATAATCACAACCCAAACAAAGAGGTTAAAGGTAACCCCCTATCGAACTCAAGTACCCCATCCCTCAGCATTATCACCTCGAATACACTTATGTTAGCTCTTAAGTATACCCTACTTAATTGTTTAGGTGATTGGTGTGGTAAGGTAAGGACCTACACATCCTTTATACAAGAGCCATAAAGCATCTCCAGCCATAAAACAATATATAAGAGCCATAAAGCATCTCTAACCATATACCTATTGATCATTACATGGTCTCAAAGCATTGAGAACCAAAGTGAGAACTGTAAAATTAATGACAAGCCATACGTACATTAAATGCCTTCTGGAAGGCACCTTGCTCGAGACGTTCCACTTGCTAGGATTGTACGATACCTAAAATGAACTCTACAAAGTGGATAAAATGTGTCGGTAAGAGATTCACCTTGCAAAAATTCCTCTGCCAAAGGGATCTTTTGACATCATCACAAGATACATTCTTGCAAGCTCATTACCAGATGACATTGAACCCTTACAAGAACCCCAAGAATCACAATCTACTCGAGAGATAATGTGCGTAGGCCTGTAAGTAAGTATCATCACAAGATAAGAAAATTTAGACAAAAAATCAAGGTTAAGTGTGAAGCGATAACACACCAGCAAACAAGTAGGTCCATAAAGAGCTATTAACTAATGAGTATAGACCACCTACTCGAGGATATAGAATTTGGCTAATCTTGTAAGGCAATATGATA
This sequence comes from Lumnitzera littorea, assembly GCA_024138015.1. NCBI lineage: Eukaryota > Viridiplantae > Streptophyta > Magnoliopsida > Myrtales > Combretaceae > Lumnitzera > Lumnitzera littorea. The sequence continues at coordinate 80,968,795 of JAMXBB010000012.1, read as the reverse complement.
CATAGCTCTGCTCGACAAACATCCTCTCCGACAAAAAAAAAAACTTAAATGAAAACAAATGGAGTTTAGGCATGTAAACCACATAAACACAAGAAGCAACAATCGAGAGAAAGGAGACATGAGGTTAAAGATAATTAATAGAACATCATTCATTCATTCAAGCAAGAACACAATGTAAGATCGGCACCCCAACCCTTAGCTAAAAGAAAAATATACAAATTTAGAAATGGGCACACGTTGTCTCACAAACTATAAGGAAATGATAAAAAGTTCAAAGGTCTCTTTGAAGATATCACGTTTGACCTTAGCCAATAGCCCCTTACCACTTAAGAGCTTGGCCTCCCTCCTACCAAATTCATCTCGTGCTTTACTAGGTTCTTCCCCTTTAGCCTTCAGTTCGGCAACCAATCTAGTTTTTGTAACTTGCTAGATTCTTCGGTTTTCTTTAACTCATCCTTTAGCTGATCCACTTAATCAAAGAGTATCCTATGCTAACATTCTAAGTTGTTGAATGAAGCAACTAAGTCACTATGCACTTTCTTTTCGTCCTCCGGTGCCTTCTAAGGTCTCTTCACCTTAACCTTTACCTAACTCCCCTTAAACAAATGAACCATTCGATCATAGTTTAGGATGAAATCCAACATGTTATACAACTACAAGTATAGTATGCAGTTAGTAATTAAGCTAAAACTAAGCAATTTGATATAAACACACCAGCAGCTTACCTCATTCTACCTCCTTAGCATCTTCGCTAAGGCCTCTAATTCGTTTCTACCTACAACTAGCTACCTAAACTGAGCCTGTAGCTACTCAAACCTCTAAACGGGCTAATTTGCAAGCTGTGCAGGACCTACTTGCCTACTTCGATGAACCAAAGGTTCAACATACTTGCTGTCAGGAATCTCAATGACAACCATAGCCACAACTTTTGGGGTTTATTCCAAATTCACTTTATCTGTGTCAACTCCCTACTTAGCTATGCAACCCTAGCCAGAACCATTGGAGCTAAGCCCACCACTAAAGCTCCTAGTTGTACTCCTATTAACACATCGTCATCCCTTAATTGAATAATTTTAGGAAGGGTTTGTTGCCTCCTACTCTTCTTCTTATACTTTTTTAAGGGGGGATACAAGTTGTCCCCCTCCCCTTCTAACTCGGGCTGCTTTCTCTTTTCAAGCCTTAAAGCATTTTTGAGTTGCCTATTTTGGACAACCAGTTGCTTTACCCTCAATTTCTCCATTACTAGCTCAAAAGTTGCAAAAGAACAAGTGAGCTCCTTAGAAAAATGAACTAAAAGGAAGATAAAGCACATACCATGCCGAGGACGAGTAGCCCGATGTCCCCTACTCCAATAGCAAGGCAATATGGTGTAGCAAATAACTAACCACCCCTCTTCGGTAGAGCATAACAAATATGTCTCCATCGCAAACAATGGTGCTCTATCCTTATATTTCTCACATATTGATGATGGCTTGAACTTTTTCTAACCCACTAAATTTAAGAGCTCAATGCTTGTAATTGCTTCCTCATCCCCCAAGGCCTTTAACTTCTTACTTGGAATGGGCCACCTCCACTCAGTTGAAAAATCAAGTGGCTTGGGAGCATGAACACAGTAAAAAAATTCTTTTCACCCTTCCACCTTATTTAGAGGCTTATCAATGATACTTAACCTCATGCCTTAGGTAGTGATGTATACCAACCCATCAGCTAACCTCCTTATTAAGAAGAAGTGCCTAAAAAGTTGCATAGTCGGTTGTCGTAACTCCCAAATGCATAGCACCTTGAAAGCTAGTAACTGAATTAACGCTTTTGCATTTAGACTGCTCAATGAAACTTTGTAATACTAGAAGAACTAGAGTAAGAATTCTAAAATGGGAAGCCAAAGATTGAGCTCAAATGGCTTCATATAAATTCTAAATGATCGAGCATCCCCTGTGTTGTATGCTCGCTACCTATCCTCAAACTCTTCCACTTGCCACGCGGGTATTTCTCCTACAACTTAATGAACTAACCTCAACTTTTTCTCACTTAGTACATACAAAACATAGGCACATGTATGGTCATTTGCACATGTTTTTTGCAACAAACCAATTTTTCCCTCCTCCTTATCTAGTAGGTACGTGTCATGAGTATGCTGCCATACGCATTCCCTCCTCTCCTCCCAAGAGAGTATTTCTTTGTCAATATCTCTTCCCACCACTATTACTATCACCGTTGTTTTGGAGCAAGTAAGTTTAATACCTCACAAATCAATAATCAAGACATAAATATCCAAGTATTAGGATAAAGCTTTGTTCTTGTACGATTATGGTCAATAGTAGATCTAGGACATTTAGGATAGTAAACCAATTAGGCTAAAAACTTACGAGAGATGTGATAATCCTAATCGAGGAATTCTCATGCATTTGGAAGTTCATAATATAATAAGAATATCGAGAATACAATCAAAATAATGAGAAACTACTCTATATAAGACCCTAAAGTCGAATTTAGGGCAATCATACCTAAATTTAGCACTTTCGAGAAAACATATCTAATTAAGTGCAAACTTTACGATTAAGTTAGAAAAGTTAGTTGAAATGACCTAGTAAGATTAGATTTTAAAAATAATGATCGAAAATCGCAAATTTAGTCTTAAAAATGTGATTATTTAATATAACGTAAAAATGATAGAATCCCCTAAAATCGAGCTCGAAATACGATGAAAACTTAGAGATAAGTTAATTAGGCAATAAAAGAAATAATATATCATAATATACTATATGAGTATATACATATTTTTGTGAGTATACCTCGTATATATAATAAATATACCCATAAATTAACTTAAATTATGTAATTATGCATAATAAGCGGTAAAATTGCAAAATTAAATAGGAAAAGTATCTTAAAAATAAAAGATATGCTAGAAACATGATTATAAGTATATAATTACTCAATACATGTGTGATATATATAGGATATATACTCGTATATTAACAAAATCATTAAATACTAATATAAAATACCAAAATACCATAAAATATCATCTAAAAATTATAAAAAAATAAGAAACAACCTAGAATATGATTAGATTAAATGTGGAGCAACTTAAAAAGAATAACCAACTACATCAAAAGCAAATAAACAAAAAATTAACACATCATACATGCAAATTCCTTAAAAGAGTAGATAAATAAATAAAATTTAATTACTTAATGGCTAAGAAAAAACTCAACTAACCTAAACTACTATAAATAGGACACATAGGACTAGATCATACACTTTTGACACTTAAAGGATTTTAAGAAAAATTAATAAAAATTAGAAAATAAAATAAGAAAAACAAGGGAATTACCGAGCTAAGCTAGAAACTAAACTAAAGGAGAGTATGTTGTGGAACTCGACTGTTTAGCCTTAGTCTATGCTGTGTTTTGGCCATCCGACAACCCCTCTCCGACCAATGGTAGTCGGAGCTCCGATGAACTCAAGTTTTAAGTTTCTACTCTATTTTTCTCTATTTTTGAAAAATTATTAAATTAATTAGGAAAAATATAAAAAAATTAATTCCTAAGTTATTTTAGATATAATTTCATTTAGTAGATTTATTTTTACAAAATTAGGACTGTTTAATGTACTTGCTTAACAAATATACTATTTATCCAAAATTTGAAATTCAAAATAAATACACTAAATGGTATAGTTTTTAGCTCAAATATATAGGGGATAAATTGATAACATGAAACTAAGTGATGACTGAATTCCGCATATTTTTAGGAGTCCATATCAATTTTCAGGGAATTATTTGCTAATCTAAGCTATTTATTAAGAATTTTCGTAGTAAAATAACTTAAATAATGAATCGATACCCAATTCTAATAATAATAAGTTAAAATATGATAAATAGTTGAATAAAAACCATTTATACATGTATTGGTTAGATTGGATAAAAATTATATTTTTAATATATTTAATGATATTTTAATAATCTGGATATGTTATAGGGGTATTAAGGTTAGATAATACCTATATTATAAGTTGTATTGACAAATTAGATAAAATATGGTTTAATAACATAAATTACATATAGTGCGATAATATTTGATTAGATACATGTAACTATGTTAAAAACTCGAATTATCCGTTAAAAGTCATCTCTAAAAATAGAACTCATAATATATGTCGTTAAATCTATATGAATCCAAGGCACTGTTTTTACTAAAATTGGACAATTTTAGATAATATAACCTATAACTTTATAATATTACTAGAATGTATGTGTTACAATAACCATACCAGAATCAAAACATAATTTAAATAATTAAAGTATGTTTTAATGTGATCAAAATGATATATTATACATAATAGCAAATTATGTATATTATTAATAATTAATAACTTAAATCGATATATATAAATATATATAATATACTAAAATTATATATTATTATGATAATATATTTCATATATATAACCATTTTAGATAAAACCCTAATGTTTTCATAATTATTACGAAAACTGAATTTAGGTTTTGTATATATAAGGCCTCCTAATGATCAGACTGTTGACAATACAAGTTTTTCGAAGTGAGCATCAACATAGGTAAGTAGGATCAATACTTTATAGCATTTTGAGATATTATTTTAGAATATCTAGAGACCTTAGTATGTATTGGCTTGTGATTGTAGGTAGTTGTTTGTGCGTATACAACACTTGTGGTTGGGTTTTGATTTGCTATGATGGGAGTTAAGCTCCATGTTATGATTGTTCTATGAATATTATGTTTGAATTGTTTGAGCTTAGTTGACCATCCTAATAATGAACTAACTCAAATTGGGCTTAACATCTAACCTGATATGCATCATAATCCATTAGGGGTAACGACTAGAATTCTCAAGCCAAACATAGACTCCTTTTAATGAGGATAGCTGAATTAGTCCTTTCCCCACCCTTAACCGAACTAAGTGACAGGAGAGGAGGTCGCAGCAAGGTTGGGGGTCATGGTTCGAAGGTGATCATGGGAGGAGAGTATTCTCCATTGCATAAGCCCAGGTTTGGTTTCGATTCGTGAGTATGTGATGTTAATCTCCTTAACTCAAATTAGAGCAGGCATAATTTCATTGATCTCACAATAAAACAGATAACATCGTACGATAACATTATCTTGTACATGCATTGCATCTAAACAACTTGGTTGAAAACCTTGCTTATGATATGCTGAGTGTATACTTCTGTCTCTATCCCATTTACTAAGCAAGTAGTTGCTCATTCCCTTATAGTTTGTTTTACAGGTTTCAAATGGATTATAAGTGACTACCTAACACCAAGACACTGATAAACTAAGACGAGAAGTGAGATACGACAAGAAATGGCCGATTATTGCCTTTAGTATTAACTTTTTATCTTTTAAGGAAAACTACATAGGATTCCTCAAAGGGCTTGGTAGTTTTCAATATTTTGGTCTGTATGTGAAATGACAAGTACCTATAGGATTTACTGCCACTTTTTTATAGGGTCAAATTCTAAGTTTATCTTTAGCAAATTATTTCAGAGGATTACTCTGTAGGTTTATATCAAACAAGTATCAAATTAGACACTTTAAAGGGGTAGAGTCAAGTACACTTAGTGTGAACTAGGTCTAAGATAGTAGCTATAAAGATAATTTCTATCTTAGGATGGCTCATACGATAAGACTGTTACAACTCCACCTTTTCAAGGCATGACAGTAGGCTATTACCCCCTTTTTGAGATAAGCTCTCATAACCCTTATTTACCTCCCTTGAAATAGAAGGATGGGAGGACATACCTTGATTATTAGTTGTGCTTTAACCAACCATTGCAAGTGATCAATAGAAATTGGAAGCAAATAAGAAAAAAAGGTTAGCTCATGAGTAAAAATTTCAATAGAGTTTCCCCTAAGTGAGCGAAAGAAAGTGAAAAATGAATGCCCATGCTCCCCTTTACATAGACAAACAAGGGGAGAAGGAAAACAGTTTCTTCACTCTTAGGACACAATCCTACAATAAGACATGCACTAGATTTTAGCTGTCTACATGCCTCACTCCTTCAACCAAGGGCCCTAATTGATCTTCACACACAAATCCATGACATAGCCTGACAATGGGTCGTTCCACATATGTAGCCATTCCTCACAAACCATCAATGCAAACTATACTTCCCAATGATGGCCATCATGACACATCGAGCAATCACATTAGTATAGTAATAACCCAACGTGTGGAAAAATGATCCACCACCATCCAAGTAGCAAAATTGGTCCCCTACTCAGAAGCCTAACCTTAGTTCACTCACATCATACGAATTACTCTCATTGTGCCTTAAGTACCTATGATAGTGGGGGATAAGTGTTGATATCCAATTCTTACCCAAACCAAGGCTTATGAGTGAAGCCTATTGTAAGGAACAACGAGCTTACATATCGTATCACAATCCTCTTGCGAAGCCATGAGCTTGCACTACCAAATATATAACTTGATAGCAAGCCTATCCCTCATGACTAGCTTGGCAAGCTAAATGACAACTATCTAAGTAGGTTAACACTTTAACTGTTGAGCTAACACCCATCGATCTATCGGCATGAGCTCGAGGCTTTACTCACCCCCAATGAGCATTAGCCGATTCCTTCCCTAAATTCTTAGCCTGATTTTTTTCTTTAACACCTCACTTCATTGTAGTTCATTAATGAGTACCTGATATCCATAGCATGACCAGCACACCTAGTGCCCTTGCTCTTACCAAATCACAGAGCTACAAATTTGGTGGTTTGGTCAGCTACAACATGCTATCTACATTGAGTCTCTATCTCTACCATAGAGCATATTGTCTATCATAACGATTTGAGGGAATTCTCAATCGATACTTTTCTAGGTAACTTATATAAAAGGTGCTAAGCACCACAGGTAATGGGGCTATCAATCTATCTCTCTCTCTCATTCTCATAAGACCTTTTCTTCTTCCTCTTTAGAGAGTAGAAGTCCCCTCTTTCCTTGATCTTCCTTGTTGACTTAAACGTTAGAGGGCCTCTGTAGCTTTACCTATAGGAGGGCTTTTTTAGTTGTTGAGAAGCAAGAGACGTAGTCTAAGCCCATTTAGGTTGAACTGAATTTGATTTAGCAACATCGTGGTTGGTCTAGTCCCAATCCATACACATCTTGAAGGATAAATAACTAACAAATTATAGATAAGTATTATCTCGTCTTAAATGGCTAGATAGATACATAATCTACAAATAGTTCAACTTTCTAAGTATCATTATTAAGTTAGGCTATGCTATTCACTTGTATGATAGACACATGGTTTATAAATGATTCAGCTTTCAAATAAAGATATCTAAGCTTGTTCCCTCATATGTTATTGTAGATGTCCATTATAATACTTAACATTTCAAGCAACACAAGACACGTCCCAAGCATAAACCACTCCCAGTCTTACATGGTAGCTCCAACTTTAGATGAATATAATTTGGAGTTAACAACAATGTTCATCGTTCATTGCTCAAAATTGGTCGGCCATCATGAGCTCAAAGTTCAAAAAATATAGCTCCGGCTTAAGGGACAATTAAGCTCGACTATCCTTCAAATCATTTGGAAAGACTTGATTAGTTGGAAAAAGAAAGGGGTACTACAATATTGTAGCAGTTTGGTTTCTAATCTAATGAGCTATTTGAATGTTCAAATGGAACTCAACTCATGTTCTTAGTATAATCTTGCTCGGACTAGCTTCCTATAGATCTATTATTTTGATTAGTTGCTAGTGTTGAGTTCAGTTATTACACTTTAATTAGCTTAGCTACAAAAGGGCTCATATTCAATTTCAAAATCAACTTGACTTTTGATTTGTACTACTAGACATTAACATGTACAGCTAGGAGCATACAAAATTGAAGTGTAGTATGCAACTTGATTTGGTGCTAAGAAGTTAACTTTCATAATTTATCTAAGCACACTTAGATGCTTAGTTCAACTTGGTGTTGGTTTAAAGAACAGCTCAAGCTTTATTATTGGTGGATTTTAGAAGTCAAAAATGTCTTGCAAAGAAAAAGAAACTGCTTGGTATCGGGGCCAATCCAATATAGCCACTCTAATACCTAAGTTAGTAAATAAGAATGACAAAAGTAAAGTGAGTGGTAAAGAGTAAACCAATGTCTCTTATAGAGTTTCTTTCCTATATTTATAGGAGACTATCGTTTCTGAAGTAGTAGTTATTGAAATAACTGTCAGCATACATAAAAGTTTCTTGATTAGATACCTTCCTTAAAATGTAGGGAGGGTAGGTGGTTATGTAATATAACTATGCTTATCATAATTGTTAGCACCATGAACTTGAATTCAAATCAAGAACAGATCTGTATTACTTAGTGGAATGTTGAAAATGTCAATTATTCAGTGAGATGCCAAGAGTATAGATTACTCAGCTTATTAGTAGTTGAATGGACGAGTAAGTGAAGTTATATCAACGATTGTTAAATTGAGTGAATGAAAGTTGACCATCAATATTTGCCCCCCAACTCCAATATTCGAGAATTCAACAAAGGGAGTAATATATAATACACTAGAGGTAGAGTAGGAAGTAGTCCCTTAGATGCTGAGTGAGGTAGGAAGCAAGACGAATCTCATCCCAATTGAAAAATCGCAATTTTCAATTTCTCGCCTATCTAGGAGACCAAAAAGTAAGAGGCATGACACCTATCACCTTGGTCATCATTATGCTATAGGCCTAATAATTGTTAGAGAGTTGTCAACCGTTGGATTTCTATCTCAAAACACCATCAACAATCCGCACCACTATCAAACCAGTGCATCATTACCATTAGAAACAAATTTGCAGTTATGAGGATGAATCATCCATATTTAAAGGATTGTTCAAAATCAAAATACATTTCTTCTATTTGCATCGATAAAGTTTCATTTCCTTTCAACATCTCGTCTTCACTCTCAAATTCTTTGACTTTTTGTAACATCATTCCTTATAACCATTCAGGTATGGTTTGTAACATAATTCGTCAATTCATCCTTTCAAATTTAGAAGTGACTAAGTTTGAGGCTACTCCTCTTCGCCAAAAGACGAGTAAGGAGGCATGTTCTTTTAGTAGCTCAGCCGACAGCATTGACAAAAGGTAGGATAAACTTACTCGGGTTAATGCTCTTACAATAGATAATTGTCTTGAAGACAAAGAAGAGAGATCTCTGGCAAAATATCTGTACAACAATATAGTTTATTTTTGCAACTCTCCAAATGGAACCGCTAATGCTGCCAATAGGGTCCTTGTTATGAAATATAACCAGTATTGGCAAGACCTTCTCAGATCATAGAATCTTAAGAGGTCGAGAGAGGAGGAAAGGGTATGTTTCCAAAAGTAGCACGAATTTTACATATACCTAAAATATTTGGATTATGGGTTACAATTCACTTTCTCGGCATTTGTGACAAGCTTCTTCAACTACTTCCAAGTTAAGCCGAGTATGTTCTCACCAAACACATATTAACTTCTAGCGACTTTGAGATAATCTGTTAAGAAGTTAAAGACAAGGCTACTCCTTAACTATTCTAGTATTTCTTCACAATTAAGAGGCAACCTAATAGGTGCTACTTTGCTACTACAAGACATTGACGTAAGTTCATGGATGGGTTAAAGTCTAAGATCTATAAGTGACACGACAAATTTGTATCAATAGGGTTAAACGAGGAGTTAGATTTCTAGACTCAATGAACTAAACCAATCCATACAAAAGATATAGAACTGATGCCAAATGAGGTCGTAGTGGTGAAGAAAATTCAAGAGAGGAGGAGGAACAAAATGTTCTTTTAGGACGTTGAGAGAATTATAAGGCATTAAAGGAAGGTACGAAAAAGAGTAACTGTTGTATTAAGTATATCTACAAAAGGAGAGCTAATCTCATGGCTTAAGGGGAAAATTGTTACCTTTGAGCATTGCTTAGCACAAATAATGTAAGTTCATTCTTTTTCCTCATGTGAATATTAACATGTTTACTCACATTGTAGATATGGGTGCTAACGAGGTTAATCTTACCAAGCTGTTAGCCTAGACCAAGGCTAAGAAATCAAAGGTTGATAAGTAGGCAGCTACCACAACCATTGCTACTTAACCAGCTGCTGTGAAGAAAGCGGTAAAGGAGGACATAGCAAAGCAGGTGGTAACATAAAAGAAAACCTCCCAATTGGCCGAGAAGTGGAAGGTGGGTAAGAAGGCTATATCGACCAAAGTTGGTCATTCTAGGGAGCCTTCGATTGAGAATATTCAACCTACTACCAAGCCGAGAAAGGGTGGTGGAGAGACTTAACCTCGTAGTGAGGCCGAAGATACCACTACCATCGAAAGGTCATCATTGATGGTGAAGGTGGTGTCGAGTGCTAATAAGAGACTAAGGAACAAACTTGCTAACCAACTGTCTACCAAACGGTCCAAAGATTTAGACAAGACAACAAAGGAGGCAATGTGCAACAAAGCTTTTGACATCAATAATGCCAAATTCATCCCTAATAAGGAGGTCAAGGAGTACTTCATCCTATGTTGGAGCCACACCATCTCACATACCAACTCAACCTTGGGTAATAGGACAAAATCTTTGGCCTTAATGGAAGGAGTTATTCTTCCAAAGGACAAAGAGATTACTAAAAGGATGTCGATAGGGTTGGTGGCTACAATAAGGCCCATATCATAGCTAAGTTATATGATGTAAGTATTTATAACCATCCTTTTAACTATTGAATTTGTTTAGTTGCTAATACTCCTTTTCTTTTTCAAATAAGCAACCATATTCTAATGGCTTTAGATGAAGCCAACAAGGAGATGAAGAATGTAATGACAATAGTTGGTCTTCATGTGTTCTATCGAGTTACTTCTAATATTCATTATACTAAATGAAATTGTTGTAGAAAATCGAAGATGCAGATAATGTCTCTAAAGCCCAGACCGCTGCTGCTAAGAATGTAAGGATAAGGCCGTAGGATTTTCTTTACATTCCTTGTATGTTGCACTCTAAAAATAGGTTGAATATTTGTAACAATACATTATTGAATGAAAAGTATCTTTCATATAACTATTTCCAATACGTTTGATTTTACGTACCGCAATTTCCCGACATGTATGATATATATGTTTTATTTCATACATTCTTATTTATTAGCATGTTTTATTTCACACACTAAATATTTCTTGACATGTTTTACTTCACATGCTTAATTATTTTGGCATGTTTTATTTCACACGCCTTATGTCTTTTACAGACATTATCCATTAGCCATTTAAGATGTGGACTAGCTGCATTACTCGACTGTAGGATTAATTTATGTAGTTCGTTAACTATGATAAGCTAGAACTTACGTCAGTTCATTCACCATGCAGTCTACAACTCATTAACTTGGCAATCATAAAAAGATCAAGAAACATAATAAGACTTCAAATTTAATTCTCATAAACAAGTAAACTGTTGTCTTACAAGCAAGTAAGCTATTGCCTTACAAACAAATAGAGATGAATATCATCCGAACAATCAATTGAAATGTAATTTCAAATTCTTAGTATTCTATGCTCGAGGGATGAATGATCCATCCAACCTTTCTAGTCGATAGGCCCCCTTACTAACGACTTCCTAAACCCTGACAGGATCTTCCTAATTTGCACTAAGCTTCCTTTGACTCACTCATGGGCTAGTTGCTTCCATCTTTCGATAGATGAGATCTCCAGGTTAAAAAACTTTGTGCTTTACTTTTTTATTGTAATACCCTTGTTGAAGAACCATCCACATAAAGGTACGAAATCGGTTTCTAAGCAACCTCTACACTATCTTCTTCAACAATAAACTCGGCCACAAAATCTGCTAACACTTAAGCTTTCAATGCCATTTTGGGTTTATATTGTACACCATAGGCACTTTCTAGGGCATATTTCATCACCCCCTAAAGGAGTTAGGCCATTACATTGCTTACCATAATGGCTGATCAATAAGTACTATGATCTGGTGAGCCTCAAAATATAGCTTCAACTTCCTTACCGAGGGAACCACTACTAAAACAAATTTCTCAATTTTTGTATATCAGAGCTTTAGCCCTTGTAAAACATGACTCACATAGTAAACAGGTCAATGCTCTTTGCCTTCAATTTGAACCAATATAAAAGAAAGAGCTCAGTAATTAACCAATAAGTACAAATATAAATTCTCTCCAGAGATGGGTATTAAGAGTATTGGAGGTGATGCAAGGAATTCTTTGAGATCATTGAAAGCTCATTCGCAATTATTGAACCATTTGAATTCTTTTGGATTCTTTAAGATCTTCAAGAATTCTGCACACTTACCCACACTTCTCAACACAAACCTATTGAGGGCGGTTATTCGCCTGGTGAGTTCCTACACTTCCTTGACCGAATGAGGGGATTTGATGTTTATTATCACCTCAATCTTTCTCAGGTTAGCCTCAATGTTGTGCCGAGTGACTGTGTATCCTAAATATTTTCCTAAAATTGCACCAAAGATGTACTTCTATGGGTTGAGCTTCATGTTGTATCTCCTTAGCATAGCAAATGTCTCCTTAAGATCAATAAGATGCCGATCTTCCTTCATGCTCTTCACAATCATATCATCAACATATACTTTGACGTTCCTATGGATCTAAGGTCTGAACATCTTGGTAATAGGTCTCTAGTAGGTTATACCAGCATTTTTCATCCCAAAGGGCATCACCATATAACAATATGTTCCAAAATTAGTAACAAATGATGTATACACTTCATCCTCCATGTCCATCTTGATTTGGTTATAACTAGAGAAAGCATCCATAAAAGAAAGTAACACATATCCAATGGTTGAATTTACTATTTAATCGATTTGTGGTAATGGAAAACAATCCTTGGGATAGGCCTTATTGAGATCAATGAAGTCTATGCACATTCGTCACTTGCTGTTAGACTTCTTGACTAGCACACAATTAGCTAGCCAAGTTGGATAAGGCTCTTCCCGAATAAATCCTTCCTTCAATAGCTTCTAGACTTCTTCTTCTAATGCTACTTGTCTCTTTAGTACAAAATGTCTTTTCTCCTATTGGATCACCTTCATACTCGGATCAATCTGGAGCTTGTATACCATGCAAACACGTCAAAAGGAGACCATGCAAACACGTCAGTGTTGACTAGGAAGAAGTTGATCAAACTTTGTCTAATATCTATTAACAAGGGTTTCCTTATCCTTATTGTTTTCCCAAGGTCATCTCCCAAAGAAATTTCCTCAATATTACTCTCGGCATTTTCTATGCTGATTGACTTACCTTCCAAATAGGTTTTTACCTGAAATACCTCTTCTCATCTTAAGGCCCTCATGTATAAGGGCCTAACCAATTGCTAATCCCCTTTACATATACCTATGCTCGTAGGGGTAGAGAAATTAGCTTTAAGATGTGCAGTTGAAGGGATAATGCTAAATAGATGTTAACACGGCTGTCGCATGATCATGTTGTACAAGGACCAACATTTGATGATAAGGAAGTCTACTTTATCCTCTGCGACATGCTCGTCATCGCCTATCTATATTGGTAAAGAAATCACTCTAGCTACTTGGATAGGTTGATTATTGAAGGCATACAATTTATACTTATAAGATCTTAGCTATGCTTTGTTCTTAGGTCTCATCTAGTTGAAAGCATGTTGAAAACATGATTTTTTGCATTAGTTAGGCTCAAAGAGCTTGATTGGCCTATAGTAAGTCCGTCGACAATGGTGTTAATCACTCCATTGGGTGCTTTATTGGAATTTGCATGCCTTACATCTCTCCTGGCAATAGTTGGCTGAATGTCATTCTCCTATTCTTCACGTCTCTTCATAGATGGTCTCTCAATATTCTCGGCATAATGTGTGGGAACTTTTGCAAATGCCCATGTTGAATTGCATCCTTAATCACATTCTTGAGTTGGATGCACTTATCTATGTTATGACCTTTGTCACAATGGAAATAATAGTACTTATTAGAACTTCTCCTTGAAAGATTTCCTCTCATTCCTTCCAACCACTATAAAATGCCTCTCTGCTCATTTACCTCCATCAATATGTCCGAAATTGGACAATAGACGGGTGTATGGGATGAAAATGTTAGAATCCTTAGTCCCTTTCTCTCGGCATTTGAACTTTGATCACCATCTGTGTTGAGTTTGTCCTTTGCACTTTTCCTCTTGTCTTTTTTCCTATCTCCTTTGTTCTGATCAGCTTCTTGCCGAACCCTTATGTTATCCTCTAAACGAATGTATGAGGTAGCTTTGGCCTTAAACTCAATGAAATTCTCAACTTATTATTCACGAAAGACTTGAAAAAGTTTTCATAGGACTTAACTCCATCGATTATGGCATTAAAGGCCATACTCATATCCAATTCTAGAATTTGAACCATCTCAGCCATAAACCTAGCCAAGTAGTCTCTAATTGATTCATTTGATCTTTGTTTAATTGTGTTAAGGATTGAAAAATCCTTAACAGGAAGCTTACTTGCAAGGAAGTGTTGAAGAAACACTTCTGCTAGTTCATCAAAACAAGAAATGGTGTTTAGTTTCAAGTGCTTGAACCATATATTGGTTGCATTCCTCAAAGTTGAGGGAAAAGCTTAACAGGCCACTACGTCACTCAAACCATATAACTTGGCTAACATACGGTACTACTCCAAATGGTCTTTGGCTTCTTTCGTCCTGTCGTAAGTTTCAAATTGTAGCAGCTTGATGTGTCCAGGTATCACTTCCTCCAAGACCTCAGGAACAAAGGGACTCTTCTTAATTTGGAATTGCTTGCTCGCTACAGCAGGGGTGCTAATATATGAGGGTCTCACATGGTGCACCTATTGCAGTTGCTTGCCTATGTCATTCCTGTTTTAATGCAAGTGTAGCGACCTTAGGAGGGGCTTAGTAGTGTTGCCTAAAATTTCCATATCACATGTGCACCCATGATAAGAAAATCGCCTTACAAGTCAGAGTTTGCAAGACTTTAAATAGTTATTCGCTAGGGTCTTCAATTTTAGTTCATTAACTCATTATATAATATGAATAATTATGGATAACCATTTTTCCACAATTCCTCAGAATCGTAGAGAATCGGTATCCCCTACCAAAATAATGAAATAAGATAGACAATTTTAGAAAATTCTAAACTTACTAAAGATACTAAACTTAATTGAGACATTAGTCATTTTTCGAAGCATTCCGAATTAAGTACACAAGCTTTTCATCATACTGATTCAATGGTAGCACTCTGCACTCGATTCTTATCCCATTCCCAACTATCGATCAACCTGCAAGGAAAAGAACTGTTGGGGTGTAAGCTTAAGCTTAGTGAGATAAATACCCTCATCAATACCGCATTGCAAAATTTATTAGATGCACAATCATATGAATGCATGAACAATCAGTATGCTAAACAACGCATGCAGTGACCTAGGAACTGCATACGACTCAGAATTACGCTCCCTGAAGTTAGAGTTTGGAGATAATTAACCGACCCAAACCGAAATCCGGGTCCTAGACCTTGGGTTTTATTTCATTTGCACTATCGTGCTCATGCCAAAACAAAACTCTCTCTCTCTCTCTCTCTCTCTCTCTCTATATATATATATATATATATATATATATGTATGTATACTTCCTTTACCAAAATCAAATCATATTTTTAAAATTCTAAGTCTAGCGGTGTGGTGGCCTCTGCAATCCACAAACACACGCCTTAAGTAGAAGCCATAAGACTCGGCCCCTTACCGACGATTGGCGTTTCTCAGCGCCTAGTAAGCCTATCAGCCTAGAACAGAGACTCAATATATATGATGACATAGCTAGTGCCTAATCTTGCAAGAAACTTGCATTCCTGTGAGTCCCTTCCCATCTTCTACGTGAAGCAGTAGTCGATGTTATCCGTATACAATATGGAGAATGCATGATTCATTTTGATTTCTTAATCGTATAAGTGATTAACTCGATTTTCAAGGTGATTAAACAATTTCATTCCATACAATTCACATGTATATATAATGCAAACAATTCCCATTATTAAATATAATTAACAAGTCATCGCATTCATCTACAAATTCATATACATACATTTCCCATATCCCACAAGCATCCAAATTTATATATATAAGTTTAAGTGCATCTATTCTACAAGCAAAATCAAGTAAAGAGTCATCAAGAATTTACTCACTTAGCCATGCGGATCAATCAAAATAATCCAGAAAGCTAAGCTAAAGATCAGGTCCCTTAGACATCGCAAATACAATACTATAAGGATTTGAAATAAAACCTAGAAAACTAAGCTAAAAACCTTTAAGTTATACTTTGGACTTGGTTTCATAATTTTTCCCGGTTTTACTTAAAAGTTCAATCGCGTATAACTTTCTCGTTTTAAATTCGATTTTTATGATCTTATAGTCAATCTTCATTGTTTTTTAGTGTACTTTAATTGGTGAGGTTAGATTTTTGAAATGAGGTATAAAATTCTGTCCATGAGTCAGAACAGTAGCATTCCTCATGTGTTGGAGTGTTTTTGGGCCTTATATGGTAAGTGGGCTTTTTAGTAACTTGAGAAATCCTTTGGGCTTAGTCTTAAGATTTTATCCTAAACTCAAAACACTCCTTGAGATCAGATTTATAACTTTGATTTATATTCCTAAGGCTAACAACCACTTCATAGGCCCTTTAGTGGGCTTAAGTTGTCAAATGGGCTTGTTTTTTATTCAAACTAAAGTTAGTGACTTTGGTGGGCTTATGGGACTTTAGGTGGATTTCTTATGGGCTTCAAAACAACCTCTCTTGATACTTTAAGGTGCTGGTCAGAATTTCATTAAAGGCCTAACTTAGAGTTCTAGGCTTGTTTTGAGAGTTTTAGGCTCGGTTTTAAGTTTTAGACCTTGTATACTTACTATACTTACTTTAGTTGATCTTTTCACTTTGTTCATTCACTTTTATCATATTTTTGAGCTTCTTTTTCCCACGTTCCAGATCTGTTCATGATGGTTCCAAGGGGTCCTTATTTCGCCTTTCAACTTGTTTCATCATTTCCTTAAGTTTAGGTTGTAGATTATACACTTAGACTACTTATGTCCAAATCTTAACTTAACTTTTCTTCCACAAGATGTTTCTTTAACTCATGTTACACACAAAGAAATAGAAGATCTTATGTTTAATACAACTCCCATATCATAGCTCATGTCATACAAAGTTAGTTTCTTCATAAAACTTCATATGATTGATTTTTCCTTAACTTAAGTCTAGATTTGAGCATGTTTAACTTAATGGAATCAAAATCAACATCCAAATGACTATGGAACCCTCACGTCCAGCATGCTCATCCTCCATTAAAGTTCTTATTTCAAGATTTTCTTAGCTTAAAATCTTCCATTCAAAGCATTAAACAAATGTATTTACAAAACACCAACTTTACATGCTCATGTTTCAACTTTATGTAAGGGTTTCATGGTTTGTTTCTTAAAACGATTTTTTGGTGTTATAACAACTTAAACCTAACTTATATCTTCAAGAAATCAAAGTCTCCTAATCATAAACACTAACCCCAAATCACAAGAAACACTTACTTGTCCTTAAAGCAAAATATGGTGGTTATGCACAAAGGTTCCACTTAAGCTCTTAACTTTGCTTCCTCCTTTTTGCCACCTTTTGGAACCCGAATCGTTTGGTCTTTTGGAATGAGGTTTATGGAATGTTCTAATGGTCTTAAAATATCTTAGATGGTGAAAGAAAATGATACAAGAACAAAAGAAGAGGTTGCCGTGAGTGAAGCTTCAAAAATGGAAGAAAAGTTGATTTTGTGGGGTAAGGTTGTTTCTCTTTTTTATGTTTGTTTCAAAGGAGAGAAAGAAGATGTGAAAGTGAAATTGAAAGTGAGAGAAATAATGGAGAGAGTGACTGGTTGGAATTGAGAGAGAATGAGTGTTTAAATGCCTTGAAAGTGTTGTCTTGTAGCTTACACAAAGTCAACAATTGCAACTATTGATGATGTAAGCATTAAGGGGTGAATAGTGATGTGTAAAAGAAAGTAATTGATGGTTGAATGACAAGTGCATGGGCCCCTTTTCTTCCTTGTTTAGATCTACCATTTAAATTCTTTTTAGGCCATGGAGTGGTCTTGTCTCATTTATTAAAGTTAAGCTTATGAAATCTTGTGAAAAATTGTCCATATGTAGTATAAGTGAAGAGGTGATAAGGAGATTATCTTATCATTAGATTTTGATAAGTTATCAATTGATAAATGATTCCAACTCTCAATTGATAAGTTATCTAAGGTGATTGGTTGGTCTACTTATTGATGTGTAAGGCTTAAACATAAAGATAAGGGCATGGTCTTATAGGAAATTGTTCTAGGATTTTCATCTTGCATTGTTTTGTACTTTATAATTCGATTCCTATAAGATTGTGAAATTTTCTAAAGTTGAATGAAATTATTCAAATTAAATTATCAATTAGCAATTTAGGGTCAAAATTCCCTAATTGTTTTAGGGTTTAAGGTCTTAGGTGAGTTTAGAGCTCGTAGTTCTTCGAGCTCAGGTTTTCTCAATAATTGGATTTTGAATTGGAAAATTTTAATTTGTTTCTAAATGTAAACTTAAGTTTTTAGTTTAGTTGATCCTTGGGAATGTTCAGACAGTACTTTTAATTGAATCATGGGCACACTAAAAGTAGGGTTTATATTTATCAATTGATAGGTTATTTAAGATGATTGGTTAATTTACTTATTCATGTACATAAATCTTATGCATGAAGATAAGGAGATTGTTTGATTTGAAATTCTTTTGGAGTTTGTCTCTTAAATTGATTTGTAAGTTATGATTTAATTTTTATAAAATTATGAAAATTTCTAGAATTGAATAAAATTATTCAAATTAAATTCTTAATTAGCCACTTAGGGTTATAAGTCCTTAATTGTTTTAAGGTTTTGGGTTTAGAGTTTATGGTTCTCGTATTCGAGTTTTATCGATAATAGGGTTTCGAATTGGAAAATTAAATTCATTTTTAAATGTAAACTTGGATTCTTAGCTTAGTTTATCCTTAGGAATATTTAGGAAGTGCTCTTAGTTGAATCACAAGTTTGCTAAAAGTAGAGTTTACAATTTATTTATAAGAAACATGGCTTATAAGTGAAAATAAGGGAATTGTCTTATATGAAATTCTTTTAGGGTTTGGTTCTCAAATTAATTTGTAGGTTATGATTTGCCTTTTAAGAAATCTCCGAGTTTTCTAGAGTTAAATAAAATTTATTGAAATTATATTTTTAATTATTTATTTAGGGCTATAAGTCTCTGATTATCCCAAGGTTTAGGGTTCGAGTGAGTTTAAGTATGTTTTAGGGTTTTTCACCAACTCGAGAATAATTTATTTACACTTAAGAGCTTAAGGATCAATTGGCTTAATTATTTAGGAACACTGCTTTATTATGCAACATATATATATATATATATCATATGATAAATTAAGGAAAAGAAATTGCTTAATAATATATTTATATATATATACATATTGTGGGGCTACTTATATACGCAAGTAAAATAATTTTTTGTAACTTTATTAATTTATTCCTTTAACTAGCTCAATTTTATTATTTATTATTACTTGAAATAATCCTTGATTCGTTTGTTATCAGTTTTATATGATTTCCTAAAATTATTGATAGTTTTATTGATTTATGACTTTTCAAGCGTTAAGATAAATTTATAGAGTTTTAAAAAATTTTATGATTTGATATTTACTGTTTCTATTAAGTTTAGATTTACATTTTTAAAAGTATGTGTATGTAAAGATTGGGGTTTTCTTGCATGATTAGGGTTTCCAAATCGTATAATTGGGTCTTTTAAGTTCGTTTTAAGTTCCAAGTGCAAAATTTTAGTTGGTTTTCATTTTATGTAGTTTTGACAACTTAGGGAAATGTCTACGACACTCAAGTCTGACATTATGTTTAGAAGATTAAATTTACAGAGTCTACAATAGGAGCTGAGGGTCCCATCACAACCATGGCTTACTTTTTCGGTAACTCAGGTGAATAAATTGAATCATCACTATTTTTGGCATCATGATCGCCATACTCTTTGTTCTAATTTAGATGAATACTATGATGAAGGAGGTTAAGGATCTATTCATGTTTTTTGTTTAAATCTTAGTTTTCCTTAGCCAAATTAAGGCAAAGTTGCTTGAGTCTAACTAGACATTGCTCATCAATATGCTTACTCTCCTCCTTAAAGTGTTGGGAAGAAGTGTCAGTGCCAGCATTTGTACTTTTGATTATTCTAGTTTTAGCCATGTAGGTGTATTTGAGGAAAAATAGACGATGCCAAATGATGTTGGTATATTTTGGAAATGTCATACAAAGATAAGAAAATTGCTTGATACCGGGGTTAATCAGGTACGGCCACTCCGAAGCCTAAGTTAGTAAGTAGGAATGAGGAAAGTAAAGTGAATGGTCAAGAGTTATCCAATGTTTCTTACAAAGTTTCTTTCCCGTATTTATAGAAGACTATTGTATCTGAAGTAGTAGTTATCGGAATAACTGTCAGGACATGTAGAAGTTTCTTAATTAGACACCTTCCCTAAAATGTAGGGAGAGTAGGAGTTATGTAATAAAACTATGCTTGTGATAATTGTTGGCGCCATGAACTTGAATTCAAGTCAAGAATAGATCTATGTTACTTGGTTGAAAGCCAAAAATGTCAATTACTTAGCAAGATGCTGAGAGTATAGATTACCTATCCTATCGACAACCGAAAGGATGAGTAAGTGAAGTTATATCAATGCTTGTCAAACCGAGTGAACAAAAACTGACTATCAATAGGTTTGACTTACTACTACTATACGAAGTATAAACGTTAAATGTGCTGCTATCTAAATGGGTTTAATTCATGAGAACAACTTGCATTGGATAACCTAAATAGATATTAGAGCTTAGGGCTTGTCATTTAAGCATAGCTTAAAGCTCAAGCCATTTGCAACTCAGGTTTAATTTGCAAGGACAACTTACAATAAACGGCCTAAAAGGACTTAAGAGCCTAGTTAGCTCAGTTAGAAGAGAGCTTAAACTGATAAAGTGCAGTTGCTTAGCTATATGTGACTCAATATGACATGGCTTCACTAAATACAACTCGACATGGAGTCCTTCATGTGTAGCTCATGTTAGGTATGTTCTAGCCTTAGAGAACCTAGTTAGAAAGTAAAGCATCTCGTCCACTCTGCATTTTGGCTGTTTAAGTTGCAGTTGGTGCAATCTTTCTTAAGATGGCTAGCACCGTCCTGCTATCTATATGCCTATTAATTAGCTTTAAATTGGATATATTTTACATAGTGATTTATGATGATTTCCCTTGAAATTTGAGTTTATCTTTTAGATAATGAGACTAAATTAAGTAAAATTTTGTTTTAAAGGTTTTGAAATGATCTATACTAGAAAATGAGAAGATGGAAATAAATTTCACTTAATTCGGAGCTAAAATGAGCAAGTTATGCAGGTTTAAGGATCGACATAACCAAACAATATGACTATATTGTTTCTAGGCAAATTTGGAGCTTATTCTCAAGCATCACAGATAGTGACACAACCAAACAACATGAGCATGTCCTCGATCATATTATTCTTAGTTTAAAAATAATAATAAGGGAAAAGTTGATCATAATCAAGGATACGAAAAGGAGACATAGTCGTATCCTCAATTGTGTCGTTTGCAGCCAACATATTTTTCTCACTTCCTATATAAGGCCTTTTTAGGATTTTTTTAGAGAGAAATATTAGACAACTTTTGGAATGCTTTTTAAGAGAAAAACACTTAAGAGAGCGAAGGACCATCAAGACTTGAAGATTTACTCATATTTAGATTTTATGATTTTCTCTTCGACAATTCTTTATTCTTTTATTCTAGATTATTGTTTTGCAATGTGTAAAGAGTAGATCTTTGATATCTAGGTCTTGTGGAACCTAGATCTACTCATCTAACATGATTTTTATTAGATTTGATTAATTCTTTATTTTCTTTCTTGATTCAACTATTCATACTTCATGATTTAGATTATTATTTCCATAATTAGTAATCTAGAATTTGATATCCTATAAGAGAATTAAGAGACTTCTTGTAAGATTAGACGATAAGAATCAACCCCTTGGGCCAATCATAAGAAGCCGAGCTTAAGGACTTCAAGGTTTTGTACGGAAAATACTAACTCTAAGCCATAGCCAAGACGGAGACTCTTACCCTAACCCAACCTCTAACTGACTTGTCTGTCAAATCCTCAAATATATCCAACATGCTCTTGCTTAACAGCGAAGTCCTAATCTAAAAGATAGCCTAGAACTAGCCAAGTTGAGCTCCCAACTTGATCCACTAGCATTTAACTTCAAGATAGTTGACCTTTTGCTAGGTTGATTAGCTCCCAACCTGATCCAAACTATAACTCATTCCTTCTTCTACCCACATTGTATCATATTCATGATGTCCAGCCAACATGTGATATATGTCTTCTAACACAATGTTCTAGAATGATTCTTTCTTTTCCGTACTAAATATTCTTCATCTCTTTTACCCTTTTTAATATGTCTTATGTAACCTAGTATAAAATACCCTTTTGTCTTTTCAAACATGTAAAGCAACCTTAGTGAATGGGTATATAAACCCCCACTTTCTTGTATATGAGGACCATTCAACTTTCAATAGGGAATTATTCACCTTAAGCAACGTTAGTGTTCTCATTATCATTCAACTCTTATCTGTTCCCTTTAGCAAGAAGCAGTAGCTAGTGATCCTTAAATTCAGATCGATGTGTCATATTCAGCGGATTATTGGCTGAGTAAGATTGAGTGGTGTGTCATATCCATTCGATACCTACTAAGACTTTGCTAGCCTTTTCTTTGTTTCTTTCTGGTTCACTTCATTGTAGTGTCTCCCCATATGTCCGACCTCGAAGACGCATTAGCTTCACTGGTATTAGAGCATGATTCCACGAGGGAGTGTGTAAAGTTGCAATGACGTTTTTGGTCGCTTTACTAATAGTGGTTGTTGTGTTCCTTCCGTAGCTACTATAGTGTATTGGTGTGATAGCAAGAGTAGTTTTATTGTTACTCAATTTTACTTTATTTTATTTTTCATTGCAAAAACAAAGCAAGTTTGTTTCTATCTTATTTGGGTGACTATTAGGAATTGAACTTGTTAGCAACTTGTTAATTCATTTTAGAAGTACTATACAATGTTTGATTCAAGTGTTTAGGGTATTATTGGTGACTAGAGTAGTGGTGCCTAACCTGGTGGTGGTCTTAATGGTAGTAATACCCTAGGGCTGGTTGACGACAAGCTTGACAGACTCACAAACCTTGTTAAGAGTCTAGTCACCACAATGTAAGTTAACAAACAACAAACCCAAGGTATACAGCGGCAAAACCTACAGGAAGATTCCTTTAAGAGATGTAATGGCCAAGGCAATCAAACTAATTGCCTAATTCAACCGCTACAAGTTGGAGGAGTAGTAAACCAAGTTGCTAGATGAAGATTGGAGTTAGAGGAGAGTACGGAGGATGTTGAAGAGCTAGATGTTGAAAGGTTTGGTGAAGAAGAAGAAGTTGATTATTACTGAGCATAAGGACAAGGATATTAAGTTCCTTAAGGGCTAGACAATGTCAAGGTACAAATCCTACCCTTCTGTGGAAGTGGAGGTACAGATGAATACTTGGAGTGGGAAGAGAAGGTCAAGAAAGTATTTAAATGTTATAGGTATGAGGATGCGATCAAAGTCTAACTTGCTGCATTGGAGTTTACTGGGTATGCCACCATATAGTAGAAGAATCTGAATGCAGCTAGAGCAAGAGATGGAAGATAAGGTGATAGAAATTGGGATGAGATGAAAAGGTTGTTAAGAGGCAGATTTGTGCCCAGGACTTATCTACAAGATACGTTTGTAAAGTTATAAGAGCTACACTAAGGAAGCTGATCTATTGATGACTATGCGAGGGAGTTCCAGATGTTAATGATCCAAGCCGACGTGGAAGAGCCAGAGGCCCGTACAGTATCAAGGTTCATTTCTAGGCTCAAGTATGAGATTCACAATATCGTAGAAGTACAGAGGTTTTGTAATTTGGAAGATGCCATCAAGATAGTGTAAAGGGTCGAAAAGCAAAGGAGAAATGTTTCAAGCCAAACTAGGCTAACATTCTCCTGAGCCTCAGTACCATATCGACATGTTTAAGTCGAGCCTCATAGACCATATTGAGCCAAGGAAAAGAATGACCAACCTCACGATAGCTGAGCAAGTCAGCATGGCCGAGTATGATAGCTAAGTTAAACTGAGGTTAGGATTCCCCCGAGAATGCATGAGAAAGGATAAACCTCTAAATGGAAGTCTAGCGAGGTGAAATACTTTAAATGCTTAGGCTACAGACACATGGTTGTTGAGTGTCTAAACTGACGTGTCATAGTGCTCCAAAGAGATGTAGTGGATTGCATTGATGAGAGTAAGCCTAAGGAGGAGAAGGATATTCAAAAGGCAAAAGCCGAGGAGGAAGAGAAGACTTATATCCATGCTAACTAAGGAGAAGTGATGACCTTAGTCTTGAGACAAGTTTTGAGTTCCTTGCCAAACCTTGAGGAGGATTACAGGGAGAATTTGTTCCATACTAAGTATACCGTCAAAGGTTAATTATGCACAATCATAGTAGATAGAGGAAGTTGCACTAATGTGGTTACATAATCATTTGTGTAGAGGATGGGTTTGTCAACCTCAAGGCATCCTCGACCTTACA
Source organism: Lumnitzera littorea (assembly GCA_024138015.1). Classification (NCBI taxonomy): domain Eukaryota; kingdom Viridiplantae; phylum Streptophyta; class Magnoliopsida; order Myrtales; family Combretaceae; genus Lumnitzera; species Lumnitzera littorea. Next base: position 80,944,039 of record JAMXBB010000012.1, on the reverse strand, counting down.
AGCTGCATTGGCTTCATGTTAAGGGTTTTGCATATGACTAAACAAGTGATTGTACTATTCAATGTCGGAAATGTATATAGGGACAAAGTAGTATGCAATGTCATCCCTATGGGAGCTTCACATTTGCTGCTTGGATGACCTTGGTTGTTTAACTAATGTATTATGCATGACGAGTATAAGAACACCTATGCCCTTGTGAAGGATGGAAGGTAGATAGTGTTGCAACCCCTAACCTCATCCTAGGTAAATGAAACCTATAGTCAGCTCACTTGAGATAGTAAGAAGAAAGCCTTGGTGATGAGTCGTAGAGAGCTCCAATCTATTGAAAAAGCTAATGAACCAATGTTCCTATTGGTTAATAGACTGATGGAGATGAGGGAGTTACAGAATGTTCCAAAAGAAATTTAAGGCTCGCTAAATGAGTTTCCCGACCTATTTTTGGAAGAACTGCCTAAAGGACTACTACCAGTCCGAGGCATAGAGCATTATATTGATCTACAGCCAAGTGTCGCCTTGCCAAACTGACCTGTATATAGGATGAACCCTGAGCAGGCTACCGAGTTGAAAATATAAGTAGACGAACTCATTGAGCGAGGGTATGTGAAGGAAAGCATGAGCCCATGTGCTGCACCAACTCTGCTCATTTCGAAGAAGGATGGTTCATGGTGCATGTACATCGACAGCTAAGCAATCAACCAAATTACCATCAAGTATAGATACTCGATACCAAGGCTCGATGACATGGTGAATGAACTTCATGGTGCAAAGATATTTTCAAAGATAGATATGCAGAGTGGCTACTACCAAATTCGTATGAGGCTAAGCGATGAATGGAAGACTGCCTTTAAGACTAGGCATAGGCTCTACGAATGGTTAGTTATACCATTTGGACTTACTAATTTGCCAAGCACATTCTTAAGGTTAATGAACCATGTGATGCGCTCTCTTGTTGCAAGATGTGTGGTCATATACTTCGATGACATATTGGTGTATAGTATTGACCTAAATAACCATGTTTAACGTCTTCGTGAAGTATTTGGCATTTTGCAAGTGGAGAAGTTATATGGGTATGTAAAGAAATGCATGTTCTTCAAGAAAGAGGTGATGTTCCTAAGGTTTGTAGTGTTAGAAGAAGGAATCCGAGCTATTTTGGATTAGCTAAAGTTGAAGAATATCATTGAAGTCCAAAGTTTCCATGGCTTATCTTCTTTCTATAGGTAATTTATTAAGAACGTCAACATAATAGCCACCTCATTAACCAAGCTAACAAAGAAAAATGAAGGGTTCAATTAGAACAATCGAGCTGAATGAAGCTTTAGGGAGATCAAGGAGAAGTTCACCTTGACACCTATCCTTTCACTACCAAATTTTGACAAGCCTTTCAAACTGGAGTATGACGCATCAAGAGTTAGAATTAATGCTGTCTTGATGCACGAACAACGGCCCGTCGCTTACAACAGTAAGAAACTGAGTGGCCCAACCCTGAACAATTCTATGTACGAGAAGGAGATGTACTTCCTTTTCCAAGCCCTTACTATTTGGCAACATTATTTATTAATATGAGTGTTTGTTATTTATATAGACCATGAGTCTCTGAAGCATCTGAGGAGTTAAAATAAGCTTTTAAAGAGGTAAGACAAGTGGTTGGAGTTCATAGAGGGTTTCTTGTATGTCATCCGACACAAGAAAGGAAGTGCAAATGTGGTCGCCAACACTCGGTCACAACGACAAACCTTGTTGGCCACTTTATAGAAAAAATTATTAGGATTCTTACTAATTATCGAGAAATATGCTCATGACCTCATTTTAGCCCCATCATAGAACAGTGTAGAGATGAAATTGCTGTCAAGGGATATTATCTTAAGGACAACTACATATTCAAGGACCGAGGTTGTACATACCAAACTACTCTACGCATAAGCTATTAGTCAAGGAAGCTCATAGCGAAGGGTTATCAGGACATTTCAGGGACATCAAGATAGCCAAGCTGTTGAAAGAGAACTTCTACTTGCCAAGTTTAGCTAAAGATGTCCATAAGGTAGTTCGTAGTTGTGAAGTGTGTAAGCATGCTAAGGGGAAGAGAAAACCCCATGGAAAGTACATGCCTCTGTCGATGCCAACCTTACCATGGGCCGACCTCAGCATAGACATTGTCTTAGGGTTGCCCCAAACATCCAAGATTCCATTTTTGTTATAGTGGACCGTTTTAGCAAAATGGCACACTTCATTCCATGCAATCAAACTAACGATGCTCTATATATTACTAGTTAGTTCTTGCAGGAGATTGTCCGACTACACAGAGTACCTAAAAGTATAGTCTTAGATCAGGACACAAAATTCTTGAGCTATTTTTGGAAGACCCTTTAAAGAAGACTTAGAACCAAAATCATATTCAACTCTAGTAGCCACCCTCAAACTAATGGCTAAACTAAAGTGGCAAATAGGACACTAAGCAATCTACTCAGAGCTATTGTGGGAAAGAACCTAAGGGATTAGGATCTATGCTTACCAGTTGTAGAGTTTGCATACAACCGAACTGTCTTCAATACTATAGGGAAGACCTCATTCAAGGTCATCTATGGCCTTAACCCAACCATTCCCTTAGACATGATCTACACCCCAGTAGCTATTGAAGAGAGTCAATCCGGAGTTGACCGAGCTCGAGAATTACATGAATTATGCCAATTCATAACAAAGAAGATTGCTAAATTCAATTAGAGATAGCAAGAGATTAGTAGTTGAGGCCACCAAACTGTTTCTTTCCAACCAAGAGACTTAGTATAGATTCACCTCAACCGAGAGCAATTCCCACACTTAAGACAAAGCAAACTATCTCCTCGAGTTGATGGTCCATTCAAGGTCCTAAAGAAGATCAACCGTAACGTCTACCAAATTGAGTTGCCTGATGACTATGGTATCTCCTTTACCTTTAATGTGTCCGATCTAATTCCCCATCAACCAATAGAAGAAGACCCTATGAGCAACCTAGAAGAAAAAGCAAAAACTGCTTCAAATTTGAGGATAAATCTTTTCAACCCCCAAGTAGATGATAGGAATCAACCCATTGGGTTGATCATAAGAAGCAGAGCTCAAGGACTTCAAAGGCTCACATGGAAAATATTAGCTCTAAGCCATAGCCAAGACAGGGACTCTTACCCTGACCCAACCTCTAGTCGACCTATCTATCAAATCCTCATTTGTGTTCAACATGCTCCTGCCTAACAGTGAAGTCCTAACCCAAAAGATAGCTTAGAACTAGCCAAGCCAAGCTCCTAACCTTATCTACTGGCATTTGACTTCAAGGTAGTTGACCTTTTGTTAAGCTGATTGGCTCTCGACCCGATCCAAATTGTAATGCATTCCTACTTCTGCCCATGTTTTATCATATCCCTGATGTCTAACCACCAAGCAGTACGTGTCTTCTAACACAATGTTCTAAAATGATTCTTTTTTTTTTTTTTTGTACTGAATATTCTTTGTCTCTTTCACCTTTTTTAGTACGTCTTATGTAACCTAGTGTAGAATACCCTTCTTCTTTTCATACATGTAAAGCAATCCTAGTGAACGAGTATATAAAACCCCACTTTCTTGTATATGAAGATCATTCAACTTTCAATAGAGAATTATTTACCTTGACCAACCTTAGTGTTCTCGTTATCATTAAACTCTTATCTATTCCTTTTAGCAAGAAGTAGCGATGAGTGACCCTTCAATTTAGACTAGTGTGTCATATCCAATAAATTGTTGGCCGAGTAGGATTAAGTTGTGTGTCATATCCATTCGATAGCTACCTAGACTTTGCTAACCTTTTCTTTATTTCTTTCTAGTTCACTTCATTATGGTGCCTCTCCGTGTATCTGGCCCTAGAGACACATCATTAGATCTAGGTATAATTGATAAAGATTGTTGCACGATTAGAGATAATGTACAAGATCTTTTCAGAACTTTGAATTATAGTGTAGAGAAATTGTTGCACAATAATATAATCTTAAATCATGCTATTGAAAAGATATTCTTATAGGTGATTTTAAAATTAGGGTTAATTGGCTTGAGAAAGTGATTAACTTTGGTAGAGAATTCTCTTGGTCGATAAAGATTAGGGAAGAAATTATATTATCTTTAAGAAAAATCAAATGTTAGATCTAGGGGAAATAAAGGTCTAGATATAGTTTTTGAATCTTAAATTAATTTATACTTTTATTGCTTTCTTATTTAAATTCTTTAATATTTATTAATTAGTTGTTAATTTAGTAGCTGCTGCAATTTAAGTTAGATTCTTTAAGTTTCTTAAACTTGAATTCGCCAATTAGATAATAAAGATCTAGTGAGTATTAGTAGTCAAAGTCCCTAAGGGATTGATATTTAAACTTAATTTGCTTACTACAAAATTGATAGGTGTGCTTACCTAATAATATCACTTATCATATTATGAAGCTTAATAGGAAGTAGTTTAGTACTTTTTGTGAAGTTGGCTTGGGAGTGAAGAAGAAATGCTCAAAGCAAGATGTAGGGGCTATAGCGCCATCTTACTTCCAATAGTAAAATTTCATCGGTTGTAATTCAAAGCTTAATAAAGCTTCAACTTAGACTTAATCTACCTTCAACGAAGAAGAGACGAAAAATAATTAAACTACACCGGAGGTGTAGCTACTTTCAATGAAGGATTCAAACATGGCTTAAAAAATGTCCATCTTATAAAAAGAATTCAACTAAAACTAAAGTGGGCAAAAATTTTGTAGATTGCAAAGCCATTGACGTAGGTTAATAATGTGTTGTTGAGTTACATGGCCATTGAAGTAAGTCAACATTGTAGTAAATAGCTCAGTTGAAGGAAGTTTGCAACTTAGGTAAAGTTGAAATCAACTCAGCTTGATTGCCTTCCAAAAGTCCGCTTTCATATGGCTGCCATTGGTACATAAGCTCAGCTTACCCAAATAGTTGGTGCAAAATAAAGCTCAAACTTGTATAAGTATCAACTGTTCAATTAGGGTAGGCCTCAGTGTTAGACAATCTATATATGTCCAGATGTGTTTATTTATTCACACTGTACAACATAGCTGTTTGGAATCAGTTGCAAATGGTTTTTGGTAGTTAGTTAGGTTAGGGATGGTTTGTTAACATTAGTTTTGATAGCTGTATGAGCAAAGCAACTACAAATAGTTGTTCAGCTGTATTTTTTTCACAACTTTTATTGGACAAGCAATACACACAATTTGTTAGCTGTTTTTCATAGCCTAGTGAAGTTTTCTACGAGCATTAATGGCAGATGCCATTGGTGAAGAGTAAAGCACATAAACTAACATTAAATTTGTCATGGTTTTAGAATGGTAACATTCTGATTTTATCTTCATTAAATACTTTGTTTCCAACATTATGAACAATCTTTGTGTGATAGTATCATGGGAGATCAAAGTTGTACAGATCCTTTATACATTTCAAGATCAGATAATCCTAATATGACTTTAGGAACAATCATTTTCAATGGTAATAACTTTCTTGCTTGGAATCAATCTATTAGAATGGCATTAGGAGTGAAAGTTAAGCTAGGCTTTGTTGATGGAACAATTCCTAGACCAGAGGAGAATACAAATGAATTTGTTAAGTGGACACAATGTGATTACATGGTAAGGTGTTTGTTGCTTAATTCCATGCTACCTGAGATTTCTCAAAAGTTTTTTGTATGCTCAATTGTCATCAAAGTTGTGGCAACAAATTATAGAGTAGTTTGGTCAGACAAATGCACTACTTATTTTTCAATTGCATGATGAATTGTTGAATACTAAGTAAAATAATGATTCGTTAATTGTATATTACAATAAATTGAAGAAGTATTAGGAGGAAATACATACTTTACATCCTATCTTATGTGTGTTTATAGTCGACTCAACTACTGCACTTGTAATCTTAAGGATAGGTTGCTTGAATATGATGCTCAAAGGAAGTTAATGTAGTTTATCTGAGGTTTGTGAATCAATACAAAGTTAGATTTTGTCGAATGAGTCATTACCTATAGTCATTCGTACATTTTATATTGTTTTACAATTAGAAGAACAACGTCAAGTAACTAATCTCATGGTTAGTGATTCCAATTCAACTATCTTTATTGCAAACAAAGGGTTTTGTATGAGTTAAGGAAGTAATGTAGGACAAAGAGATACAAACAGGAATAAATTGTTTTGCAAAAATTATAAGAGAGAAGGACATTTAGTTGAGTCATGCTTTGAGATTGTAGGTTACCTTGACTAATACAAGGGGAAGAAAAAATGTGTTGATTCAAAGCTAAATATGGCTGTCACAAGTTTTAATGATAAACAATCAATAGAAACAGGTCACTATAGTACTCCATTTGATTATATTAATGGTAATAAAGGTGTAGGTGTTCTAGATATTCAGCAAGTTGTTCAATCAATGGTTAATGAAGTAATGAAGATGATGTGTGGGAAACAAACTTGTGTGAGTGATGAATTAGCTCAGACTTCGAGCATGGTCAATTATGTTAATCTTCAACTACTTATTTTGTTGATTTGAGTAATGAATATAGATCTTGGGTCATAGACACTAGTGCTAGTGATCATATGTCTCCTTTTTCGCATTTGTATGATAACAAACATGTGCTTTCAAAGCCTATTCTTGTTCATTTACAAGATGGTTCAATATAACAGGTCACTGAAGTAGGAACCTTATCACTTTCTTTACAGTTAGTTCTTCACAATGTCCTTTTCATTCCAAGCTTCAAACATAATCTCTTGTCAATTTCTCAAATGGTTAAGCAACTTCCTCTTATTGTTACTTTCACTAGTTCTGTATGCAATTTTCAAGACCAAAAGTATAAATGTATTATAGTACAAGCTCATGTGCTTCATGGCCTTTATGTACTAGATACTACTATTGTTCTTCAAGCTTATGACCTTCGATCGCATTTTTCGTATGATGTTCTTGAGTCTCGATGTAATACTATTTCCTTTCTTAATAATCTTGATGTTCAATTACTTCATGCTCGCTTAGGACATCCTTCTTTCACTAAGGGAACATGGACATATTTGCTACGAACAAATGGAGAACATTATTTTCTTACATTAGTGGATGATTATTCTAAGGGAACATGGACGCATTTGCAACAAATAAAATCTCAAGTTTATTATGTATTGAGGAAGTTTTTCTTATATGTTCACAATCATTTTTCTCTTTTTCCTAAAAATGTGTGAAGTGATAATGGTGCTAAATTTGTTTATCGAGAGTATCAATCTTTATTTGTTGAATTTGGAATCATGCATCAAAGAATAGTTCCTTATTTACCTTAACAAAATGGCTGTATTAAGAGAAAGCATCGTCATTTGATATAAACTACTAAAGTAATGTGCCTTCATGCTAATTTGCTTAAGGAATATTAGGGAGATTGTGTCATAGCTACCATTCATTTAATCAATCAAATGCCTACTACTATACTTGATTGGAAAACTCCTTTTGACGTTCTTTTTGGCTCCTAACCATCATATGAAAATTTATGTGTTCTTGGATGTCTATGATTCATACCAAAACTTGGTGGTAATAAGGACAAGTTTGATAGTAAAAGTAGCAAATGTGTCTTTTTGAGTTATGCTATAGGACACAAAGCATACAAAGTTCTTGATTTAGAGACTCGAAAAGTTTTGATCGACAGGGATGTTATTTTTTATGAGGACATCTTTCCCTTCAAACATAATGATGCACTTTCATAAGATAATTCAATCTCAAAACCATTGCCTTCTGTCACTTTTGAAACTGATCCTATTCCTTCTTTATCAAAGTCTTCTTATCCAACTTAATATACTCATCCTAATATTTCTCATAATGATGCCCTATGTTAATCTTCTTGTGTCTCTCGAACTCCTTCGTGGCTTATAGATTATATTCATTCAATTAACATTTCTTTTGTCTCCCCTTCTTCTAGAGTGCCATACCCTTTGTTTACTTCCACTTCTTTTTCTTCTTGTTCATCTGACTTTGTTCATTCTATGGCTAATGTGTTTATGACTAAAGAGCTTAATTCATATGCTCAAGCTTCCAAAGATGAGCAGTGAGTTGAGGCCATGAATGTAGAACTTCATGCACTAGAAACTAATCATACTTAGATCCATACTATTTTGCCTAAGGATAAAAGAACTATTGGTTGTCATTAGGTTTATAAAATCAAATATAATGTTAATGGTAGTATGAGTAGATACAAGGCGCGTTTGGTTGCTAAAGGGTATACTCAAGTTGAGGGTGATGATTATCATAGTACATTTTCTCCAGTAGCTAATTTAAGGGATGTTAGACTTTTATTGGCTATTGCAGCTATTCTACAATGGCCTTTGTTTCAAGTAGATGTCAACAATGCTTTTCTTCATGGGTCTTTAGATGAAGAAATCTATATGGAGGCACCACTAGGATATTCTAAAGCTAGATAAGGATAAGTTTGTAAACTTGAAAAGAGTCTTTGTGGTCTTAAATAGGCTTCTCGCTAATAAAACTTAGAAATTATGTGTTCTTTAGTTTCCCATAACTTTCGACAGTCCTCTCATGATCGTTCTCTCTTCATTCGGCTTGATGGTTCTTATTTTCTTGTTGTTTTACTTTACATCAATGATATGTTGATTACGGACAGTAATATTTCTTATATTGCTAAGCTTAAAGAGTAGCTTCATGCTGCTTTTACCATAAAAGATCTCACTGTTGTAAAGTATTTCTTAGGTTTCAAATTGAGTAGAATGGATGTGAGTATTCATCTTTTTTTACACAAGTTTATCTCGAATATTTTGCAGGATACTAGTTTGATAGCTTACAAACTGGTGCGTATTCCTTTACCTTCTTGTCTTGATCTTTATCACAGCTTTACTTGATGATCCTAAAACTTACAAGCAAATCATTGGTTGTCTATTGTATCTTACTTCTAAGTGGATAGATATTTCCTTTGCCGTTCACAAACTAAGTCAATTTCTTAGATAACCTTATGTTACTCACTTGTAAGCTACTTTTCACTTTCTCATATATCTAAAGGGAACTATTGATTTGGGGCTCTTTTATTCTATTTCTTCCTCTTTTGATCTCCATAGCTATTCTAATTCTCATTAGGGAACATGTGTGCTTGATCAAAAATCAGTGTCCGGTTATTGTGTTTTTCTTAGTTCTTCATTGGTTTCTTGGAAAACCAAGAAACAAAATACCATGTCTACTCCTTCTACTAAAGCGGAGTATCAATCTATGGCTTTTGCTACCAAAGAACTTTTATGGGTTTCTTATCTACTTCAAGATCTTGGTATTCCTTTTACACCTCTAACTACTCTACATGTTGATAACAAGTCTACTTTATTGCTTGATGCTCATCCTTTTATGCACGGTTGTACAAAACATATTTCTATTGATGCCCATTTTACTTGTGAGCAAGTGGCTACTGGCTTTCTTCATCCTACTTATGTACCATCTCATGTGCAATTGGTTGATTTTCTAACAAAGGCAATTTCTGAGTCCCAGTTCTCTATAATATTATCCAAGATGGGCTTTGGTAAGGCATTATCTTAAGTTGGGGGAGGGGG